>OX244028.2:5048700-6248700 GCA_945859785.2 Tridacna gigas | reverse complement strand
TGAAATGTGGCCTCCAGAGCGTACACAAGGCTTTACTAAGATTTGACCTAGTGACCTAGTTTTTGACCCCACATGACCCAATTTCGAACTCGTCTGAGATTTTATCACGACAAACATTCTGACCAAGTTTCATGAGGATCGGATTGAAAATGTGGCCTCTAGAGCGTACACAATGTTTTTCTAAGATTTGATCTAGTGACCTAGTTTTTGACCCCACATGACCCAATTTGGAACTCGTCTGAGATTTTATCAAGACAAACATTCTGAACAAGATTCACAAGTATCTGACTGAAAATGTGGCCTCCAGAGCGTACACAAAGTTTTAGTATTAAGACTTGACCTAGTGACCTAGTTTTTGACCCCACATGACCCAATTTCGAACTCATCCGAGATTTTATCAAGACAAACATTCTGACAAAGTTTCATGAGGATCGGACTGAAATTGTGGCCTCTAGAGCGTACACACGGTTTTTCTAAGATTTGACCTAGTAACCTAGTTTTTGACCCCACATGACCCAATTTCAAACTCGTCCAAGACTTTATCAAGACAAACATTCTGACCAAATTTCACAACTATCTGACCGAAAATGTGGCCTCTAGAGCGTACAAAAGGTTTTTCTAAGATTTGACCTAGTGACCTAGTTTTTGACCCCACATGACCCACTTTCGAACTCCTCCGAGATTTTATCAAGACAAACATTCGGACCAAATTTCATGAGGATCGGACTGAAAATGTGGCCTCTAGAGCGTACACAAGGTTTTTCTAAGATTTGACCTAGTGACCTAGTTTTTGACCCCACATGACCCAATTTCGAAATTGTCCGAGACTTTATCAAGATAAACATTCTGAACAAATTTCACAACTATCTGACCGAAAATGTGGCCTCTAGAGTGTACACAGTGTTTTTTCTAAGATTTGACCTAGTGACCTAGTTTTTGACCCCACATGACCCAATTTTGAACTCGTCTGAGATTTTATCAAGACAAACATTCTGACCAAATTTCATGACGATCGGACTGAAAATGTGGCCTCTAGAGCGTACACAATGTTTTTCTAAGATTTGACCTAGTGACCTAGCTTTTGATCCCACGTGACCCAATTTTGAACTCGTCCGAGATTTTATCAAGACAAACATTCTGACCAAATTTCACAAGTATCTGACCGAAAATGTGGCCTCTAGAGCGTACACAATGTTTTTCTAAGATTTGACCTAGTGACCTAGTTTTTGATCTCACATGACCCAATTTCGAACTCGTCCGAGATTTCATCAAGACAAACATTCTGACCAAGTTTCATGAGGATTGGACTGAAAATGTGGCCTGTAGAGCGTACACAATGTAAAAAGTTGACGACGGACGACGCACGACGCACGACGGACGACGGACACAGCACGATCACAATAGTTCACCATGAGCACTTCGTGCTCAGGTGAGCTAAAAAGCGGATAAGCATGTATGATTTTAAGGTCAAGTGATTTGTTTACAATGTAAACTATTACTTTGAATAAAGTCGCATGTCTTATTTCTAGGTAGCGGGCAGTTTTACAGGGAAAAGGAATCTCGTAGGATAGTCCACATTGACCGATATATTCAACGCTAACCTGCTCTCTCTCTCTCTATGGAGCAACTGTGGATCAAGATAAGACATCACGTTTTGAGCAGATCTTTAATATCTCACCGTCCACGCTACATAACCATTCCGAATAACAACAGCCTTGATATTTCAAGGTATATAGGGATTCACAGACATAAAGAAAGATTAATATGACCAGCGAGCGCACCAATCTGATCTTCGAGCAGATGGCAATGTTTCTGTTGTTCCAGAAAGGTTTCAACTTGGTCATTGCGGCTGTTGTCTGGGCTATTCCTAAGAGTATTTCTGGCTTCGATCTTTCATCAGACAAGACAGATTCAGTTACTCTTTGTCTGCACAGGCTGACCTGGGCCGAAACCTTACGCTATTTGTCAATTTACTGTATGTTCAAGGGACCGTCTGCTTCATGAGTAATCGGTTGTTAAAAAAAAGTGGCTATTATTGATCCATGATAATGTGATGGCTTGCTTGGTATTATGCATTACGGAGATGCATTAAGTATCCTTGTGCCGGAGCACGGCTCATTTCAATTTGTCTAACAACCGACTGATTGTGAGGTAGATTGCTCCTTTGACATTCATAAAAGTTAGAAAAAGAAAAAGAAAAGTCGAGCCATGATAGCATGAGTGTATTACGCAGGTGGACATGAATCGATACTTTTTTCAGATGTATTAAGTCCCCTTTCTACAGAGCATGGCTCATTTTATTTGATCCTTCGCTTTTGTGGTTTATCAACTTTGCTATTTCTTTTCATATTTTATTTTACTATTTGCAACTAAAGATGGTCTATCAGTAGAATTTGAAATAACTTGACCCAAAACAATCTTTGTAACATGAAATGAAACAACTGTTGATCGTGTTTAGAGCATTTGTCCATTTTTTAGGCAGACCACATATATTTGAGCTGTGCTCTGCCAAAATGGGGCTTAATGCAAATCTGTGATCCAGTCAAGTCATCACATAATTATGGATACATAATAGCCATTTTTTTTTAAAACCGAAATCAATCATAGAGGTAGACTGGTCCTTGGATATACACAAAATTGACCAATAGCGAAAAGTATCGGCCCAGGTCAGCCTGCGCAAACCGCGCAGGCTGACCTGGGTCTAGACTTGTCGCACTTGCGTTCAGCCCCATTTTCACGGAGCATGGCTCATTTTGACAAGTGAAGTAAAGAAAAACGTGGGCGAAAAAAAAAATCCCCGGACACCTATGTACATAACAGCCTCTTGACTCATAACCACGGCAATAACCATTGTTTTCTCAACAATCTACTTTCTACATCTGGTATAAATGAGCTGTGCGCTGGCAAAAGGGGGCTTAATGTATCTCCGTGATCCATGATGCCAGGCATGTCATCTTATCATTGTGGATCCATAAAACCCATCCGGGCTGCCACCATAGCACAGTGGTTTAGACTAGACGGTTGATCTGGGAATATTTTGCCGAAACCCTGTAGCACGCTCGGTCGCGTACAGGACTTGAGAACCAGGGGGGAACGCCAGTTTGGCCAGTTTTCTTTCTAAGGTTTCCTAATTGTCATTGTGACAGGATTCATTCCTTTTACACTGCTCATCCTGGTTTCGACGATGATTATGTAGGAAAGCAACCAAATTTTCGAGAAGAATTTTGAGCGAATTACTGGTAAATAGTACCTCCATGAATTCATGTATATGTTCACAGTTCGCTCCGATATAACTGAAATAATGTTGAAAATGGCTTCAAACACCATGCAATCAATATGTTAATCAGTGAGTGAGTGAGTGCGTGAGTGAGTGAGTGGGTGGGTGAGTGGGTGGGTGCTTGGGTGAGTGACTGAGTGAGTGAGTGAGCCAGCCAGCCAGCCAGCAAGCCAGCCAGCCAATCAATTAATAAATCAATCAACCGATCGATCGATCGATCCTTCATCTGAATTTATCTACTCCAATTAACTCTGTTCAGTCTTATCTTGATTTATACAGGATAACAGGGTATTGAGTACACTATAACCATAGCTAACTTGCCACATTGCAGGTGGCAGGTTCATTTGTCTCGTGACCGGACTACTTTTCAAGATTCCAATTCCTGCAGCAAATTCCAAAATAAAATACACGTTAATCAAAAACAACGCTAAGCGGTACCATTTATCAAACCATGGTAAGCTGTAGGCTAATTAATGTTTTCAGGTTGTGCAGTAATGAGGAAGAACTCTTGAAGGGCTCCCTAGGTGTTTGAGTCTTTGAAAGGACAATGTGCTTTCAGCAAGAAATAACATACAAAATACCAACGTACCTACTTCCCTGAAAGGACTCAGATGAGATTGTGTTTTGTTGACCCACACCAGTTTCATACTCTATCTAAGCAATCAAATTAATGTTTCTAATTTGATTCCGTTTCCTATTGAAATTTATCTTTTCAAGTTGTTCGGTGATGAGGAAGAACCCTTCAATGGGGTTTCTAGGTCTTTGAGTCGTGGAAATGACAATGTGCTGTCAGTAAGAAATAACAAAATACTAACACCACCGTTCCTACTTCCCTGAGAAGACTCCTGTGTTTTGTTGAGGTACACTATACTAGTTTTAAAACACTACATGATTTAGACATAAGAATGATCCTAAGGAACAGTTTGTTTGCTAATACAGCAATAACAAGAGTAGTTTAACCCTTTCCCACACAACTAATTTCAGACTCTTCCAAACTGAACGTTTTTTTCAGCTGACAGATGTGAAAGTTGAACGAATGGACTTGTGTGTGTGTGTGTGTGTGTGTGTGTGTGTGTATGTGTGTGTGTGCGTTTTTACTGATAGAGTAGAGAACATTGTGGGAAAAAGACAAAATGCTGTTACTGGTATTTTCTCCTTTACCTACAGGGTTTTCAAAAAGCCTCTTCCTCAGGATAATGAATGGGATTGTTTGGTAAATTTGTATTGGAGTTTAACGCCATTTTAACAGCTCAGGTCCTATCATGGCGGTCAGTGACGCACACCAGTTCTGACACTACTTTCCTTCCAAAGCCACTGACTACTTTTCTCACATGCGTCAGAGATGAGAGGCGAAAAATCGTCGGAAAGAAAGTTTGCCTCAACCGGGTATGGAACTCGCAACCACTAGGTCACGAGTCCGATACGCTAACCACGAAGCTACCCGGGTGGACTTGTTTGGTAAAGGGTTAATATCAGACTGCTTAGCATAAAAAAAATCCATCCCTAAAGGCACTCTGTTTTATATTTGAACTGTCTGCTGTGTATATGAGCATACCCACTGTATCAAGGGAAAGGTTTAGAACATGTTGTATAGATAGTCCGAATAGATCTGAAACACACTGTTTTAAAAATCAAAACTATAATTTATGAGTACAGAAGTTTTGATATTTTAACAAGGTCTTTCATAAGGATGAAGAGCAATGACTTTAGACATGCTTAGAATGCTGGGGGGGGGGGAACTATTATCATTATGTTTAGGGTATCTATTTAATCACATGTTTACAAATTCTATAGTGAGCTGTCAGTATTTTCAATCTGACTAAAGCATAATCTCAAACAAAAAGTCATTAGCTTATCTAAAAACCCTTTATTTTCAGTATAGCTGTGCTGCTGAATATAGCTCAGCCAAACAGATAAGTCGTTTCAATAGTTTTTTCCTTCAAACTGGGATAATATAGCCACATTTACTTAAGTTAAAACACATCCATACCAAAGTTTTCAAAAACTTAAGAGCTATATTTAGTGAGGCTGACAAAAATTTTAAGTAAAGGGTAACCCATGTAGGCTATTGTCAGATCCACATTTAGATGACTAATTAATTAAATGGTGTTTAATTCCGCTTTCAACATTATTTCAGTCATATAATGCCAAAGCTGGCTTATCGATATATGTCCGGGTTTCACCGTTACTAGGCTAGGACTCTGAAGTGTCTTGTCTAAGGTCACTCCCACAAAAAATGGTGCTTCCGGCGAGGCTGGAACCTTGAGTCAGAAAATTTCATCTTTTGTACAGTTATTTATTATTATTATTATTTTTTTTTTTTTTTTTTAAATCTTACTCATCAACAACTCTAGTTTTCTATATATTTGTCAAATAACTTTTTCACTTATTCATCTTATTTTATTTCAACATGAACTATACTTTCTATTACATTTAACTAAAATACAACATCCTGTTACAAAACTTGTCAAATGTTAGAATGATTTTGAAAGCATTAGAAAGAATACTGGAGAAATAATCAAGTGTAAAAAAAATGTCTTTTACAAAGAGCCATAATTATCTAGAAAACTTCTTCATTTTTCTTTTTCTTTTTTTAAAGACCGTACAATATTTTTTTTTTTTTTTTTTTTCTTCTTTAAAGACCGTACATTATCCAGTGCTTTCAGCGCTTTGATTTGGTTATTAAAATCATTGTAATTTTCAAGAAGTTCCGGACGAAAAACAGGTCTCAATTCTCCACGGAGGTATTGTTCTATTTCATTTTCTGCTTGCTACTTTTTCACCGGCAGAATCTTAGTTGAGTGTAGCGCGTATTAATATTTATCTTGTACAGGATTGTGATGCGTCATAGCAGACAGGTCAATCTTTGAAGAATGTGACATGTGCAGACATGTCCAACTTTTAACCATTTGACTGCTAAGCACGACTCAATAATCCTTTGCGGACAATGAAGATCAATATCAGACTGCACAGAACGTGCAGTCTGATCTTGGATCTACTGTCCGATGAGATTTTTTCCCTAAAAATACAGCTGAAATAGAAAAATATCGGTTTTTACTATAGTCTTTAAATTTTCATTCCACTAATTTGGCAGGATTAGGGTTAGTGGAAAAATGTTAAACAAGATTGACCTTCATCAGCCAATCTTTTTCGTCTTACTTTAGAAAAGTTCGAAAATTTTGTCACAAAAGGAGACATTTAAATGACGAGAAATTTTCTTTTCTTTTCTGTCACAATCTATCTCTGTATATGAGTACATTTATGTCGAATCTTTGGTCTTAAACCTAATTCCAAACAGAGATTATAATGCAGATAAATCTTGATCAGTTCCCTTTAGCAATACAGAAAGTTCCACCGCCCGACGACCGACCGACCGATCAATCAATCAATCGGTCGATCGATCGATCGAGCTCATGTGATGAACACTTTTAGGATCCATCAAGATTTATCAAACTGTGTAGTTATTCGGCGTAGCTTAGAATGCTGGTTGTTGACATACTTCTTGGTATTGATACATATTTACTCGAATGAATAATGTTTTTTTTTTTTTGTCAAACTGTGAACATGATTATTTGACGGGCCCTTAAGACCTTTTTGCGGGCGCATATATGACACAAATATACAAGTGATGCTACCGCTTATCTATACCCCAAGGCTCTCATTCACGCCATAGCGTGATATGTAAATTGAGCAGGTGACCTAAACAAATCAGGATCATCTTTTCTAATCCAAACGCCATTTTTTTTCCTCGTGTTTTTTCTTTTATGGCTTGTAGGTCTCGTCTAGCTACGAGGTCATCCAACCGATATGAAAGTGACAAAGCATAGAAACTTCATCTAAAAAAAATGAACTCCAGAAAGTATTCAAACGCCATATCATCAATATATGTGTTCTTTATTTGCATTTTTTCAGTTAAAGGCCAAACAGCGACCAAACGTCAACGTTACAGGTGTAAAAATGCATATAAATTAAATCATATCATTTAAGTGTATGGAAATAATGTAAACCCTGTTATTGCCCTGTCAATCTACGTGTTAGTCGCTGGCAGAAAAATGAATCTCTTAACCAGGTTAAAAGTAAACAAAGAGATCGAGCGACTTGGCAATTGTTTTATCTAGTTTTAAAATTCATTTTTCTGCACTTGACTTACACTTAGACGGACCGTACAATAACAGATTATCATCTTCACAAAAATGTCCATGCTTTAAAATGATGTAAGTTATATATAAGTGTATTTTACACCCTCATTATTAACTTTTCACCGGTCTTTGGCCTTTCAAGATCATTAATTATATCTATTCCATAACACACTCTATTGTGCCTTAAATGATCATGAGCGGTGGGTAAAATCACCGCATTGAAACGTATCGGACTTTTCCAAGGGATTGTACCATTTTTCTTCAACCTTGTACTGACCAACCGAGTTTTATCTCTACCAAAGCTGCTGATATCACATTCGCTAGTCTGTCAGTACTTTCAGCACTTTGATTTTAATACTTGGTTTGTCGTTTCGTCATTTTAATCTGCACCACATGTTGAGGTTAGCTTCTTTATAATATATGAGTCCTTGCTCTGTGAAAAGTGGACATCTGCGAAAATTAACGGCTGAGGTCAGCCTGCACAGTCTGCGCAGGCTGACCTAAGACGAAACTTCTCGCTATTGGTCAATTTTCTGTATGCCCAGGGACCAGTGTCAACCAACCTCACGATTGAGTCGATTGCTAAAAATAAGGTGTTTTTATTGACCCATCAGTATGTGATAGCTGGTACCATGGATTACGGAGAGGCATTCAGCCCCATTTTGCCAGATCATGACTCTTTAAGAATTACTGTGCAAAATCTTGTAAACTAATATATACTTGTACATGTATCTAACATATAACCGAGAGCTTTGATATTTGTTAGGTAGCCGCATTTAAGAACCTTTATCGAGTTGGCTTAATTTGTCCTTTCACTGCCTTTAGCAACATATCTAGTTTTTGTGGACGGCGTAGATCAAATACAAACCGTGCAGTCTGATCCTTGATCTACACCATTCTCTGACGCATTCCAATTGACATTCACAGTTACCTTTTATTTTGGTCTAGTATTAAATCTTTACCAAACGACAAAATTTTAGACTGGTTCAATTGGAAGCATTTGCAGACGACAAATTGAATGTAGGTCAAATGATGATTTCTGTTTTTGATAGGAATGAAAACAATGTGGGGAAAGGAGAAAAATCTGGTTACTAGCATCTTCTCTATTTCCTACAATGTTTTCAGAAGGCTTTTTTCTCAAGGTCGTTAAAAGTCGGCATTGTGTAGTAAAGTCTTAAAGCCTGTCGAAAAAGTCTTATTTGTCTAATTGGCAGTGAAAGATTTAGCCTTTTCCCATTTGACAACACCTTTCTGTTTGTAGATTTTGTCCTCAAAACAGTAGAAACATGTGGAAATAAGAGAAAATGCTAGTCGGGTTGTTAAACATACAGTAAGAAAACTTGCACCGTTAACTTACTGACTTGTTCCATCAAACATTCAATCTAAGCGCGACTCACTGACCTTTCGCGGACAGTGTAGATCAAGAACGTGCAGTCTGATCTTGGACCTACACTGTCCGTTAAGGAGATGTCTCTCTTTCAAAAATACCTTTGAAATAGGAAAATTTACGTTTATACTATCGGTTTCTTTTATTTAGCAGGATAAGCCGAGCCCCGGTAGCTCAGTCAGTAGCGTACAGGACTTAAGAACAGGAGGTCGCTGGTTCGGTCCCCGGCTCGGCCGATTTCTTTCCGAGGATTGATGATAGTCATTGCTAAAGGATTCATTCCTCTCTCACCGCTGACCATTGATTCGACGATGGTTAAGTGGGAAAGCAGCCAGTGACTTGGAAAGAATATTGTGTGGAGTACTGGTAAAAGAAGCTCCAGGAAAGCATGAATAGGTGCACTGGCACTGAAATAATGTTGAAAACGGCATAAAACACTTTACAATCAATTATTATTTAGCAGATAAAGATTGACAGCTGCAATTTTGGACCTTGTTCTGTCAATAGTCATTGTTACCAGAAACTGGAGAGCGGTTTGGAGTGATAGGATAAACCCCACCACTGCCAATTGCGACTTAAAGACCTTTTGTGGACGGCTGAGATCGAGATCAGGTTGAACAGCACGTGCAGTCTGATCATGGAGCTGCATCGTGCTCTACATTTGGATAAATTGCGACCACACGCATCTTTAAATGATATTGAAAACTACATTTTGGGCTCGAAAAAGGGGGAATATATTTGTGCCATGCTCTGACAAAAGAGGGCTAAAAGCATCTCCCTGATGCCTTATAAGAATCCAGTCTACAAATAATTATGGATCCTTGAAGGATTTTTAATTGTCTAACAATTGACTGAATCATGAGATAGACTGAGATAGAATGGTCTTTTGACAAGCAGAATATTGATAAAAAGCAAAATTTTTCGAACGATGTAACCCTGCGCGGACTGCGCATGCTTACATTGGGGCGATACCTTTTTTGTAGGCGCATTAACCCCCTTTTCACAGAGCATAGCTCATTAAGAATTAAACATCCGGGAGAATTATGATAAAGATCCGTCCAGTTCAGGGGATAAATTGCTGACGTTAGGAACATAGTTCAAGTGGTTGGTTTTTATTTCGTTGAATGTTGCGTACACCATTTAGTTGAAAGCCCCAACAGCTGCCCAAAGTTAACAAAGCGGATGTTAAAAATCATTCAAATTTAAATCGTGTCACTTAAATGTATGTGAAGCTGACAATCTTTTACTGTATGGTTGGCTCAAGTATTAATCGCTGGCAGAAAAAATGAATTTTAAAAGTAGGTCAAAAGTTGCCAGGTCGCTCTATCCTTTTTTACTTTTCGCCTTATTTCTACATTCATTTTTATGTCAACGGATAACACTTGGACCAACCGCACAATAACAGGTAATCATCTTCACAATTATCGGCATACTTTTAAAGGGTATGATTTAAATTCAAATGCATTTTAACACCCTTTTTAGACACATAATGGATAGAACAAACTGCACTTGTTTTCCACTCATGCGTGCCCGCTTCTCGTCATATGTACACTCATAGGCAACTAAAACCCCATCGATTTATAAGGGAATACCAAAATCTTTATTGATTGATAATCGGACACTTTTATTTAACATACCAATTTGGCGAATTGCCTCTCTATCGTATATGATAACACAAGGTGTGCAACAAAATCTGAGAAAAAAATTACCCATGTTTCATTAGAGAAAGAAGATTAAACGGGGAAAAAAAGCTTAGTGGTCGGTAAAGATGGATTCAGAAATGATTTATTTTTTTGTTCCTTGACATTCTAATGTCAGACTTGCTTCCAACCAACCACTGACGCAGGCCTTGTGAATTTAAAAAAGAAATACGTCCACATTTTTCCGGATCAGCGCGCGCTGACGTCACACAATTCATTATCAAGCATCGAATACCGGTGACAGTTTCAATTTTTTTAGAGAACAACTAAATGTCCTTTTGTTGATGCATTGATGAAATAATTAAAATGATATTTCGACTTTTTTGGTATTGTATTTCTTTGTCTAATCCGGTATCACGAATTTTATCTCCTAAATTAAATAGTATATTTTCAAATCCGAATTTACAGTTTGTTGGTCAAAAACTTTGTCGCGAGTTCTGAGAGTCAATTCACGTGAATTATTATTCGCTGCGATATTTTGATTTATATGACATCATCGCCTGGCGATCCTGAAAATGCAAAAGCATTTATAAAATCCATGAGATCAGCGTCAATGCTTGATTGCAAAAGTTCTTTTAATCCTTCAAAAGTCATGAAACAAACGAAAACTCATTTTTGAACCCATATACACCAAAGGGGAAGTTGTCTTTTCCGTTTTCGGTTAGATATTTCACTCAAAGCCTAAAAAACTGCCGAAAGTAAATAGTATTGATGCGGCTTCAATATCTCATACACAACGCTTCGATATAGAGAAAAGCAAAGATGGTGACCGAAAGGAAACTATTTGTAACTGAGAGCACTATAAACTTGAAGTCCGTGAAAAGTGTATATCAAAGGGGGTATTCAATTTTTATGTCGTAACTCAAGATTTCTTGTAAAACACTGACATTTACATGTATATACTTTTATTTCTTTGCAACATTAAAGGGACAGTGCGTTCAGAAAAATGTGTAATTTTGGGCGTTTTACGCTCGGTAACTCGGTCTTTCTTTGTTACATCAGACATGACGTCATCAAGCTGATTTGAACAGGAATAATCGTGATTAACGTGTGTTATTAAGCATGTGGCAAGACTTCCTACTAATCTTGCAAAACTGTGGGACGAGATTTAAAAGTACTTAAAAGGCTACGCAGCCAACTAGTTAAAATCTATCAAAGACATGCTTTTCTTAATTTTTGTCTTTCTTCTTTACAGATGAATTGCCAGCTATCGAATTACTTTAGCCTTAAGCTGCTAAGCGCGACTGAGCCTACTGACCTTCTCCGGACAGTGTAGATCAGGATGAGGCTGCACAGGACGTGTAGCCGCATCTGGCATCTATACTGTTCGATAAGGAGATAAGGAGATATTTGTCTTCAAAAAAAAAAAAAAAAGTTTGAAATGCAATAAATCGGGTTTTCTACTATCGTCTTGAAAGTTTTATTCAATCATTTTTCCGCACAAGGGTAGATATATAGTGATAAATCTATTTTGAAGTTTGGTATGTTTATAAAATCTCAATAGGCCCCTTTAAATGAACTTTTCAAAACGTTATATTTTCTAAAAGGTCAAGGTCGTACTTTTCTCCTTCCCTGTACATTTACCGCATAATTTTTTCATAAGTGCCTGTTCAAAATTATAGAGGAGGACATGAAGTCTAGTATCTGAGTGAACACTGTAGGTGATGGAAAATAGGACATCTTCTCAGTTTTTACATTTTTTTCCTAGTTCGTCGCATTGTCCCAATATACTTGTTCGTAAATACACATAAGCTACAAACGAGATAAAGGTGTAATATGTACCAGACACACGCATGTCAGTTGTGGAAAGTCATACATGATGTTTTACTGCACAGCGATTGGATAGAGATACAGACCAATCGACTGATACTGTATGCGGAGTACTTTATAACTGCATGGTAACCGCTGTCAGCTAACGGATTTCCTCTGCCAGTACTCTCTGCGAAAATATTCCAGACAACGTTTGCGAATACTTGGAAACGCAACGATTGAAATAAACAAAACAAAGAGCACCGTGTAAGGCAAGAAACACAACGTGTCAGGCAAGAAACACAACGTGTAAGGCAAGAAATACATTTCAAGGTGAGGGTTTTTTTCTTGATTAAATTTAAAATTGGTTAAAGGCAGTCATCGTGTAATAGCATAGTACTTTGATAGATGGAAAACAGTGCAGTAGCATTTCTAATAGCTCGTATGGAACATCAGGGTTTGTATTCACCAATGATTCTTAAGAGAACATTCTTAGTCTTATTCTAGATTTAAGAAGTAAGGCAGATTCTGATTATGTTATTTCTGATTTACGAAATTCTTAAGAATAACACTAAGAATTTACTATCGAATGTTTGTGAATACGGACTCAGAACGATCTCTACACTGTTTTCACAATATTTGTCTCTTTGAGTAACTGCGATAAAGTAACTTTGAATAATTTTGATTTATTTTATAATCAATATTAACGCTAGGATATTGAAAGTAGGGCTGCTTTTTTCCAGTTATGCATGTTGTCTACTAATCAAGATCAGGCTGGACAGAACGAATTTACCAGTGTATATGTAATCTGACTGTTCGACAGAAAAATTGATCTTTACGAAACGAAATTTCTTTTAGACTTGTCCAAATTCAAAGCATTTACAGACAACAATTTCATTGTATCTAAAATGACTGAATTTGTCTATGAAAGAGTGGTCAGTCGGTAGCGTACACGACTTGAGAACAGGAAGTTGCTTATTCGATCCCCGGCTCGGCCAATTTCTTTCCGAGGATTGATGATAGTCATTGCGACAGGACTCATTCCTCTTACACCGCTGACCATTGTCTCGACGATGGTTATGTTGGAAAGCAGCCAGTGGCTTGGAAAGAGTATCGTGCGGAGTACTGGTAAAAGAAACTCAAGGAAAGCATGTATAGGTACACTGGGCGCCGAAATATAACTGAAAACATGTTGAAAACGGCGTTAAACACTATACAATCAATCATTATTTACCAGGTAAGGATTAACAGCTGCAATTTTGGACCTTGTTCTGTCAATAGTCATTGTTACCAGAAACTGGAGAGCGGTTTGGAGAGATAGGATAAACCCCACCACTGCCAATTGCGACTTAAAGACCGTTTGTGGACGGCTGAGATCGAGATCAGGTTGAACAGCACGTGCAGTCTGATCATGGATCTGCATCGCGCGCTACATTTGGATACATTGCGACCACACTCATCTTTAAATGCAATTGAAATCTACATTTTGAGCCCGAAAAAGGGGGAATATATTTGTGCCATGCTCTGACAAAAGAGGGCTAAAAGCATCTCCCTGATGCCTTATAAGAATCCAGTCTACACATAATTATGGATCCTTGAACTCTTTTTTATTGTGTAACAACCGACTGACTCATGAGATAGAATGAGAAAGCAAAATGTTTCGATCCATGTAATCCTGCGCGGACTGCGCATGCTTACATTGGGGCGATACCTTTTTTGTAGGCGCATTAACCCCCTTTTCACAGAGCATAACTTATTAAGAGTTAAACATCTGGGAGAATTATGATAAAGATCCGTCCAGTTCAGGGGATAAATTGCTGACGTTAGGAACATAGTTCAAGTGGTTGGTTTTTATTTCGTTGAATGTTGCGTACACCATTTAGTTGAAAGCCCCAACAGCTGCCCAAAGTTAACAAAGCGGATGTTAAAAATCATTCAAATTTAAATCGTGTCACTTAAATGTATGTGAAGCTGACAATCTTTTACTGTATGGTTGGCTCAAGTATTAATCGCTGGCAGAAAAAATGAATTTTAAAAGTAGGTCAAAAGTTGCCAGGTCGCTCTATCCTTTTTTACTTTTCGCCTTATTTCTATACCGGCCGATATAGCTCAGTAGGTAGAGCGTAGGACTCGTGAACACAATGTCCTACAGATTGTGGGTTCGTATCCCCGGCTGGCCAACTAAAAAAGTACTAATAGTCTTTCGGATGAGACATTAAACCGAGGTCCCGTGTGACGGTGCTATACGCCGAGCACGTTAAAGAACCAGGCGAAGCTCTCAGTAGTTTCGACCTGTATCCTTGCACTATCCCCCGTAACAACTAACCGTCTTCTGGGGGCGTCGCTCAGATGGGCAACCGGTAGCGACGATAAATAAACGGAAATAACCAACCTTATTTCTACATTCATTTTTATGTCAACGGCTAACACTTGGACCAACCGCACAATAACAGGTAATCATCTTCACAATTATCGGCATTTTTTTAAAGGATATGATTTAAATTCAAATGCATTTTAACACCCTTTTTAGACACATAATGGATAGAACAAACTGCACTTGTTTTCCACTCATGCGTGCCCGCTTCTCGTCATATGTACACTCATAGGCAACTAAAACCCCATCGATTTATAACGGAATACCAAAATCTTCATTGATTGATAATCGGACACTTTTATTTAGCATACTACTTTGGCGAATTGCCTCTCTATCGTATATAATAACTGAAGGTTTGCCTCAAGCGGGTATCGAACGCACTTGTAACACTATAACAAACATATCACTGCACGTTAACTTTGACTGCAAAGATATTACACGTGTAAGTGTGATCAAGTTACCAATATTTTATTGTACATTAAACTTTACAATCCTGAGTTAGCGTTTGGGTACTGTGATAGACAGAGCAGATTAAGATTAGATTATATGCTATACACAAAGCCTACATCACGAATCCAGACTACCCGGCTCGGTCAAATTTCCTCCTACACACATATTATTTACGTAAAACAGTGCAGTAGCTGCTCTGATTGTTGGTATGCATAATTGAAACTGCTGCTTTACCGTTCTGGTCATCTTCCTGACCCAGGGTGACAATCTCTACATTCATTACATTCAGCCCTAGCTGACCCAGTCAATTTTCGTAATCCCTATGATACGCACAATTACTGGTTGCAGTCTGTTCTAAAAGCGGCGCTTGATCATTTTTCGATTGTTACTTTCGTTATCAAAATCGAGCAGGTAAACTATTGTGGGGATTACGAATCTCGTCCCATCAGCCAGGGCTGAATAGAGAAACGTAATTATTGTCACTCTTGGCTGGTGAAGATGCTTCTGGCTTGGCAAGTCTGTTCCAAAAACGGCTTAACCCTTTACCACACAATCCCGACTTTTAAAGACCTGAGGAATAAGGCTTTTGAAAACATTGTGGGAAAAGGAGAAAATGCTGGTAACCAGCATTTTCTTCTTTTCCCACAATGTTTTGTACTCTATCGAAGAAAAATCAGCATCAATTAAGCCTCATTGAAATTGCCGTCTACAAATGCTTTGAATTTGGACGGGTCTAAAATATGGCGAGAGGTAAAGAGTTGAACCTTTACCACACAATCCCGAGCTTTAACGTTACCGAGATAAAGGACTTCGGAATACACAGAGAGAAAAGGAAAAAGTGCTGGTCACCACATTTACCTCTTTTCCCACAACATTTTCTACCCTTCTAAAGTCAAGCTTAAATTTTCGGGTTACATTTATTACATTTATTTCGCACTGTTTCTGTTTGGACAACTCTAAAATTGTGTCTTTTGGTGAAGGGTAAAAGGAATACCCATGTGATAATTACTAGTGTGTATGATCAATATTGTATGTTAACCTGACAATTTTGTATACGGCTTTTCGTAATTTAATGAACGGTATAGGTGGAGATCAGACGACTCGAAAACAATCAATATATTCGAATGACCATGTAGTTTCTGTTTGTACATGTTTCTATAACTTAGTGCCAAAGTAAACGAGCGAAATTTAAACTTATCAAGCATAGAGGCATGACAGCAAGTTCAGCAAAGTGACCTAGATAGATCTAGCGGGATCTGTCTTTCGAAGTGAAAATTGTGGGAAAATGAGGAAAGGCTTCTTATCAGATTTGTTTTTTTTTTCCACAACGTTTTCAAACTTCTATATCTAACACAGGGTCCTAAAAACACAAAACTGTTTGTTAAAAATCAATATTACACTGTAAAACTTATGCCATCAATACGGAGTCAGGCTGTAGGCACCTGCCTAGACAGTATAGATAGTGTAGATCAAGATTAGATTTCACAGAACGTGTAGTCTGATCCCGAATTTTCACCGCCCGAGTACCCGCGATCAGCATAAATTGGTTCTGAGGATTTAGATCAATGTTACAATGGATTTGTTCCTCTCACACCGTGGAACATTGTTTCGACTTCGTTCAAGTGAGAAAGCAGCCAGTGGCTTGGAAAGAATGAAGTGTGTAGAAAGGGTCGAGGACGACTAAATTGTATCGAAATATTTAGCAGCATTTTCAACATTATTACTTACAACAGATCTAGATCTAGGTCTAGTCTACTTAGATATGGACTAGGTCTATCTAAGATTCGCCCACCTACAAATGTTAATCAGGGAAAAATACAATAGATGACAAAAAGAGACTTATAAGGTTGTTTATAAAAAATTATCTTTATGAGCGAATGCTCCTTTTTCCCGGATATTTTCAAAACCGCAATTTTGGGTGAAAAGTTGAAGATGGATTGCGTGTATAGAAATACACTGCAAGTACTCATTCATTCATTCTTCTTGAGCAATATTATCGATGCCGTCAATATCCGTGACGTCATACTCTGACGTATTTTTTGTCTTTCCTTTACTGCGTAGCGTTTCGTTACGATGGACAAGCACCCCTAGAGAGTATTTATTTAGAAATTTCAGTGTAAACAAATCTGGAGATTTCGGATATTATGGTCATAGTTTACGATGTTTGGGTATCTTTCATTATTTTGAATTAATGTTTAAACACTTGTCTGTGTGTTTTGTTAATGAAATCTTTCGAATCGTCGCTAAGAGTGCGGATCAAGATCAGACTGGTCAAAACGTGCAGTCTAGTCTTAGATCTACACTTTTCACAATTTTGCAAGCTTTTTCTTTCATAGGAATTCTGAAATAGATCTAGATCTACTGACTACAAATCTAATGGACCAATGGTTTTAAAACGGAAGTTTGCCACTTTCAACAGTAGATATAATTAAGTTTTAGGTCTAACAGGGCGACAGCTTACTGTTAACTGTCATTCAGACGTTGTAATGATAGATCTGCATTTATCTAAATAGATAGATTTTTTTTTTCAACTTGATTTCATCTCTAAGCGAAATATCTAATTAAGAGTAGATATATCTATCTAAATCTAGATCTAGTAACTTTATTGTTTGTTTTCTTTTTCAGAATTCAAAAAGGACAGCCGACCAAAAACCAGTTGGGTTATATATCAGCTAGAGCTAAGTATTTCGGGTAAATATCAGTAGATCTACCAAAGCATGGTTGTAAGGGTCTAGATCTACTAGATTTATACTTATTACAGAATCGTTGCTTTAGGTCTTTTTCGGTCTTCATCATCACTTGGATTAAGGGTAGAACTTACCGATTGTTTTTAAGACCAGTCTGTTGATTGGCTGAGCCAAAATGCTTGAACTGACGATATAGCTAGTCGTAGGAGATTAAAGTTTGAAACATTGTTAAAAATGGTTATATTTCTATGTATTTATTTATTTTGTTAAATGGTACCTGTTTTGGCGTTGGTACAGTAATTCTGTCTTTCTTTCTAATGGTAGAAAATATTGTGGGAAAAGGAGAAAATGCTGAAAACCAGCATTTTCTCCTTTTACCAAAATGTTTTCTAATTTTTTTTTTTTTTTTTTTTTTTTTTTCAAAATGGTTGAAACACAGGGTTGTACGACAAATATTTAGAAGCTTAATATTTATTGCAGCCTATCTCTAATATCTAAAGATGGCGGAGAAGAGTTCTGATAGTCGAGACGAAACAAGCGAAGTCGATCAAGGACAGATCAAAGAATTAGAAGTTACTAAGGAAGAAAAAGAGAAAGAGAAAAGTGAGAGTGAGAGAATGGAAGAGGAAAGTGAGCGAGAGAGAAAGATAAGCTTGTTTTTGGATGAACTGATGAAAGAGAGTAAAACGGAGAGACTGGAGAAGTTTGACAGAAGCTGTATTTATGATCGAGTTAACGTAAAACACGGATTGGATCAGAAGGATTGTGGAATATCTGGTTTGTGTGTGCTAGAGAAGAAAAGGTGGGTAGTCTGTGATAATCTTAATTCTTGTATTAAAATATTTACATTTGAAAGTAACGTGTTACAGCGTTATATACGGTTTGTAGTGTCTTGGTATTGGCCTTATGATGTTACAGAAATACTTGTAAACCAGAATTCGACTGAACCGAACTTAGTGTCCGGCAGCAGTTCTGAGGTTTCTGTGACAGGCCGGCCTGATCCGAATAAACAATGTTTGATAGCAGTAACGGTACCATTGGAACGTCAAATAATGTTTATAGATTTAAGTAAAAAACCCGCAAAAATACACAGAATAATCCGTACAGAGGGAAACTGTTGGCCTATACAGTTTTATGATGACAAGATTTTTACCGTCTGTTACGAAGATCGTGACTCTTCCTGGTCTGTTGATATAAAATCTACAGACGGAGTCACGCTAAACAAGTTTGACACTGCTATCTATCGTTACTTCCCTGCTCCTTATCTCGCCGTTGTTTCTGGACGAGTCTATATAACCAATAGTGACAAACACGGAGTACAATGTAGAAATGTTGAGGGTCAAGTTATCTCGGAATTTACAATTGAAGGATCGTGGCCTGAAGGAATCGGTGTAGACCCAGATAATAACGTGTATGTATGTGCACGGAGTCACAACAAAGTTTATAAACTGGATCCTGATCTCACTCGATACAAGTCGGTGTTAGATCAGACTGCAGATTATATAGAGGGACCCGACGCTCTGTGTTATTACAGAGACAAATTATTTATAAGTCATGCAGGGCCGCCATCTTTATGTAACTATGTTACTGTGGTCCGATTGCTGTAACTACATCTCGACCCGGACATTGTATATCATTATGTACTTCAGTCATCAAATATTTAAATCTGCACCATAATGTATTCTATCGTTACTATGGTTACCGTTATAATCCTATTCCCTGCCATTTGTAGCTAAATGTATTTTGCGGATGTTGTAAACAAAGATCAGCCTGCAGTTACGTGCAGTCTGATCTTCATCTACAACGTCCGCTTCTCTTTTGATGGTCCTTTTTTTTCAAATCATTTCGTTTAACTGCCGACAAATTTTACAAAATACTATTTTTATGAAAGTTTGTATCGAACATTCTGCAGCATACGGGATAAATTACCTCTACAGAAACTTGATTCTCAACATTTCTCTATACTTTGTGTTGTACTTTAGCAAGCGGTCGTTGGAAATCTTGTCATCCTTTATTTATTTATTTATTTATTTATTTATTTATTTGACAGAATGACAGAAAAAAACACTATCTACAGTGAAAAGAACTTTCTGTATGTCAGTTTCAATTCCATTTACCCTACCCAGTCCCAATCATTGCTTGAAAAAATATTTCTTTACCCTTCCCTCTCCCTTGTACATATCCAACATTTTCGATATTCTATAAACATTATTTGGCCTTTAAAGCTATCAAACATTGCTTATCCGACAAATAATGTGGCAGCAGTGATTTTTATGCGCCGTTACCGCTCTTCTGTATGTGGCTTTCTCACAGAAAAAACAAAAATGCCGTCAAATCACAGACTACCCACAGTCTACATAATTTACATGTAAATTAAATTGCGTGGACTGCGCAGTCCGTGCAGGCAAATCCGAGACTGTACTTTACGACTACATCAGATGTTTTCATACAGTAGACTTTCGTGAAACAGAAAAATCGCACAAAAAAAAGGAAGTATCGTCTCGGATTAGTCATATGTCCGAAGGCCCGTTTTCGTGTGTTGCACGCCATATATGAGCCATGCTCTGGGAAAAGGGGGCTGAGTGCATCTCCGTGATGCATTATACCAATTAAGCCATCACATAATCATGGATCCATAATACCCATTTTAACAACCGAATTAATCATTAGGTAGACTGGATATACGGAAAATTGAATAATAGTGAAAAGTGTTCGGCCCAGGTCAGCCTGCGCGGACTGACGTGGTTTTATACTTTTTGCAGATGCCTAAAGTTCCCTTTTCACAGCATTCATCATATCCATATCCGATTCGTGTTTTATGAGGCAGAGAGAGAGAGTTTTGTGTTGTACATTACTTTTTTGTATTAATTATTTCTTCTTCCTATTTAATTCATTAATTGTGATTTAAGAATGAGTAACTTCTACAATATTTATTTTTCACGTTTTGTGATTTTTGATATTGAGTGGTCTTTTTTCAACCCCTGGCTGTTCCAACGTTAATTGCAACATTGATTGTTACTTTTGTTTAGATATGTATATTATTAATTTCTCATGTAGCTTGACTTGTTTGTGCTTGTTTTGTATTTTATGCCGTGTTCAACATTGTCTCTACACTCAGTCATTTTACCGCGGTCAGTGCATCCAACAATGCTTAATGAAGGTTTCTTTTTACCAGTTACTTCGAACATCACTTCCCAGTACTTAGTATAACAATCTTTACAAGCCACCGGCTGCTTTCCCACATTGAGAGAGAGCTGAATCATGAGGTAGAATGGTCCTTTGACATACAGAAATTTGACTTACAGCAAAAGGTTACTGCGCAGATTGACCTGGGTCGATACTTTTCGCAGTGCCGATAATTAGAGAGGATATGGATTACACTTGGTTTTTGTACAGCTCAGAGAATTATTTATCACACAGTATGCTGTAACCGGTCATTTACGAGTAGAGGACAGATACGGATATTGTAGATTTAGGCCAGTAATTTTCTCCGGTTTGTCTGGGTCCCGCGCCCCGGAAATATTCCCGGGGCGCGGGACCCAGACAAACCGGAGAAAATTACTTTTGATGAGAGCATAGGAGCGGTAGAGACTAGGAGTCAAGCGAGGGTCAAAACCCAAGCTTACAAGGGTATGGATGAGTAGATGTAATAGTGACAGTTCTGGCTCATTGTGCTTAATTTAACCTGCAAATCAGCACCAAAATCGCCCAAATTTTAAGTCAAATCAACCACCAGAATCGCCCAAATTTTAAGTCAAATAATCATCATCATCATCATTTCACGCAAATGAAATTTTCTTACTCCCAAGCAGAAGTAAAAAAATTGTAATGTCGACCAACCTCCTTTCTTAAACATCTTTACTTAACTTCAATTTTTTTTTTTAAAAATTGTATTTTTGCTAACCAAGCAAAGATGCTCACACACACACACACACACACACACACAAATGAAATTTTCTTACTCCTCCAGCCAGCAAACCAGCGCGTTAGTTTGTCAATTACCAGGCTTATGAATGACTGATTGCCTTAAGATTTTACAAAAAAATTTTTGTTTGAAGATCTTAACGAGCAAGAAGAATTTGATCGTGATTTATGGTTAGAATTAAAAGAGAGTTTTTTTTAATAAAGTTTGAGTATTATAAATTATTTTTTTCTGGGAAAAAAAATATTAAATCTACGTTTTATATAGAAAATAATTTTGATAAAAGTATTATAATAAGAAATGCCATAAAAGAAAATAAAATTATAATTAAAATTATGTCAGATTTTATTAAGTCGTTTATAAATCCTTGTTTTATAGAGCTAAAAATGGTTGATGATATAGACATTTATTCTGATATAGTAATGAAAATTTTAGTCTAAAATAAAGTCAAAGCAAACCATAAAAGTGATTATGATTTACTTAGCACATTTTTAAAATGTTTTTTTGATGAAATAGCTAATTGTAAAGACAATATATTTATTAAAAAATTAAAATATCCAAAATAAACGTAAAGAACTTGTTATAAATACTTAACCTTTTTACCAGGTTAAATATTTAATAAAAAATTATGTTTTGTGTTATCCTTAAGATTTTCAAATAAATTTTTTTAAAAATGTTTCTCATTAAATAAAAAATTGAAAATTTTCTTGTTTATTAAACAACAATATAGGAAAGATGAGTGTGTCGAGTAGAATTTCAAATCATTTTAGAATAAAGTTATGCCAGACTTTATTAGATAAAAAAAAACTCTATGAATTATATTTACGATTCAGATAAAGAATTATTTGAATTTCGTTTTAATTTAGTAGAAAAGGAAAAGGATCTTTTTTACATGCCTTTTATTTATTATGAACATAGCAAGCATAAGTTAGAAGGAGGATCTGATTTTGAAACAATAGTTTTTACATCATTTCCAGATACACGCCAGTTTACAGGTGATCCATTTCGCTATTTTGGTAGACCTATTTATACTGGTATTAGAATTCCATTTAACCAAAGTGATAATTTTCTTAGTGTTTATCAAAATGCTTTAATTGATTTACTTAAAGATAACGATAGAGAAAGACAACCTAATAATTATTATATATTTCCACTATTAACATTTAAAAATATTCATCATGCTTTACCTCTTGAATATTCTGGTGATTTTACTTCTTTTGTTGAATATTATGGTGAATGGTGGGGTGATTTACATTATTATCTCTATAATGAAAATGAATATTACACAATTAATAGCGGTTTGGCTATCAAAGATACACTGATGTGAATAACGATTACTATCATGGTGTAAGTGAAGATGAAGATGAAGAAGAAAATGTTGATGAAGAAGAAAATGTTGATGAAGAAGAAAATGTGTCATTACCACCACCTCAACCCATCAACGAAATAAAATCATTCACATCACCAGAATGTGTAATTTGCATGAGTAAAAAACCAAATATACTATTTTGTTTTTGCGGGCATATTTGCATGTGTAGTAGTTGCTACGCAAAATATATATATAAAAAAAAAAAAAAAAAAATGATTGTCCAGTTTGTAAAACAAAAAGTGCTTATATAAGAAAATTATAAATATTTAACCTTTTTAACTAAGGTTAAATATTTTTTACAAGTCCAACTCTACCAGTATCGACAAATACGCGTTTTGCGCGTTTTCATTATTTGACCTCGTTATAAAGTTTATAGTATCACATTGAGCCACTTCTAAAGGCTGCGGGAAAACTATACAGCTGCATCCTTCTCCTTTCTTTTTTACTATAGAATAATTAACCCGTTCAACTCCGTTTATAACTATATTTACTTTTGCCTCTTCCTTTAGAAAACTTTTACCTTTTGAAACCATTAAAGTTCCTCTAATAATTCTACCAGGAGCAGCCATACGATAACCTCCAACCCCAAGATCCCTTCCAGAGCTTCCATTACCGAAAGAAAACTCATAATCACCGTCTACTAATGACCCTTGTTCCTCCGCATGAATGCTTACTACCGCTGGTAAAATAATATTTTTTAATTTACTCGCTAGTACCTTTTCATTTAAATCTCTTTCAGATAATTTATCGACATATGATTTCGTTACTGCATCTCCTCCATTTACTGGTTCCTTAACATTCGTTATAGCGTATCCTTTCATATTTATATTCGCAATAGCGGAAAATCTTCCATTTGGATGCTTTATAATAGCTCCGGCATTATCAGCATAATTTTTATTGACAGCAGCGTCACGATCTGAAGGATTTGGTAAACCGACGATTGAGTGCCCGTTCATAACTATGTTGCCAGCTGCTGAAAAAGACCCAACATGGTTTTTTGTTAAAGCTTTATCACCGATAGCCTCATTCACAACAGTATCTACGTAAAACTTACTCGCAACTTCTTGCGGTTCTACAGGTTCCGAAACATCCTTTAAAGTATATCCTCGCATATTTATATCCGCAATAGCGGAAAAACTTCCATCCGAATTTTTTTTTATAGCTCCGCTATTATCAACGTAAAACTTATTAGCGACCTCACTCGGCTCAATAGGTTCGCGTACGTTTCTTATTTTATTAAAACCCATGTTTAAATATCCTGTCATAACGTATCCACCGTTTTCATCTAACAACCCTCCAGAACCATCAACGTAACTTTTAGTAGCAACATCCTGCGGATTTACTGGATTACTTACCCTCGTTGGCGTGTTACCATTCATATTTATAGAACCGGTAACAGTAGTTGTTCCATCTTTACGTAAAAAATTATTATTTATGTAAACGAGTGACACGCCATCACCGCTCGTTTTAAGCTCATCCATTCTTCCAAATTTATCAACAGGCATTTTTTTATATTGCTAAAAAAGTTTATTTAAAACATTTTGGAATTTATTACCTTAACCCAATTCTTTAAGGATGAACAAACATAAATGACCACAAAATACTTGACCAGTTTGTTGTAATTGGTCGGTATTGTAATGTATCGGACTTTTTAAATAATCTCTAACTTCAAGAGGAGGTTGAATACCGTAACTGTCAAAATAAATTTTAGTTTTACCATTTTTATACCATGCAACCCAATGAGTGCCAGGACCGTCCAAGTCACCAAGATTTAATATACCGCATTCCTCGTTTTTTACTTTTTTAGGTAAGGTAAAGTTGTTCTTAAAAGTACTCCTCTAAATTTTTTTATTTTTAATTTTTTTGCCGCATCCTCAAGTTCAAAATTACTTAAAGGTTTGTTTGGTAATATTATATTATCGATTAAAATATCATACATTTTTTATATATTAAATATTTTCAATAGCACTATTATCAACCCACGAATTAAACTCATCGGAGTAACCTTTCCACTTTACTAGAGATTTCTTTTTTCCTTTTTTAATAACCTTTTCTATCCTATACAACTCTTGTCTCGTTTTTTGTAGTTCAGGTTCATAAAAGGAGCCTTTTATTTCTTCTCCATTTAAATCTTTAATTTTATATGTTACGGGTAATGTACGTTTTACTTCTGAAACTGTAAAAACCTCTTCAGTCCATCTTGTGGTATAACCTTTTTCAAAAGTCTTTTTCTTTTTACTTATCCTTACTTTGTCTCCAACAGAAAAATTTGGTTCGATATCTTCTTTCACTCGATTATAATCAGGATACAATGTTCTCCAAACTTTATTTTCATTCTTCTTTTTACTCGCATCAACTGGCGTCATCTGAACAGAAGAATGTCTCGTGTTGTTATATTCTTTAACAAGATTTGGTAACACGTTAATATAAACGTTTGTTGAGTGAGCAGAGAAATACTTCCACATTTTTTCTTTCATCGTTCTAATCCATCTCTCGACAACGCTGGATTTTTCCTCATTTTCAGTGGAATATAATTCGACTAAGTCTTTAACTTCTTTGTTATAAAACTCTTTACCTTTATCTACCCACATTTTTTCCGGATTTCTTTCCTTAAAAATACTCTTCAATGCAATAGAAACAGATTTTCCCGTTTTATCTTTTAATGGTATCAGCCATCCATACTTTGAAAAGATATCAATGACAGCAAGAAGATATTTTACACCGCGATTAAATTTAGAAAATGCTTGCATATCTACTAAATCTGCAGCCCATATCCTATCAATACCATTTACTCTAACTCTTCTTTTCTTAAATTTTCTTCTTACTGGTTTATGCAACTCCCTAGCTAAATCATTCATATCGAATTTTTTTTTTTTTTTACTCCCATTCCAAATTTAGCCTTTGTTCCAATTAATGACGAAACTAATCCGCGTTCCATTCTTTCCCTAATTGATGGATTATAGATATCTTTTAACTCTTTAAGCATATTTTTATCGCAAATAGAATTTCTTGTTGCCGTATCATTGTGTTTAAGATAACAAATATCATGATGATACGCCGCTTGATCAACACGATTTACAGGTTTTGACCATTCCTTTGGCGTTAAATTAGGATTTAATCTTTTCTTTAATTTAGTACCTGGGCCTGTAAAATTGTGACCAGGTAAATGCATTTCAACGGGTAAATTGTTAATCATCTCGTTTAAAAGAGAACCTCCTTTTTTAAAAAAATTGAGTTTTAGTTGTACCGCAAATCACGCACTTACCACGTTTCATATTTCTACCATTTTTACTTACAGTTTCTTCTATATCAAATGTTTCTGTTTGTTTTTTACATTTAACGCAATACATTTTTATATAAAAAAAAAAATAATTTGATATAAAATATGGATATTGTCAATTTATCGTGGAATGAAACATTAGCGAGAAAATTTAACCATCCCCTTTTAGCTAAAAGTATAAGAGGATTGATAGTTGGCAAATCAGGATGTGGTAAAACAACTCTTCTCCTTAACCTTTTGTTACGCCCCGATTGGTTAGATTACAACAACTTACACGTTTCTGGCAAAAGTTTATTTCAACCGGAATACCGAATACTTAAAAAGGCGTTTGAAGAAAAAATACCGAAAGAATATATATTAAGATTATTTTCGATTAAAGATGATGTACAAAAATATGATGTTCCGCCTACAGCGTTAGTTGAAGAATGGGCTAAAACAATTAAAGAAAAATCTGATATTAATTGCGAATTTTTCGAAAATGCTTGCGACGTACCTGATCCGAGAAATTTAAATGTTGAAAATAAAAACTTAATGATTTTTGACGACTTACTTTTAGAAAGGCAAAACAAATGCGAGAATTACTACGTTAGAGGAAGACATAGTAACACTGATTGCTTTTACCTAGCACAAAATTATTTTAGATTACCCCGTCAAACAATTAGGGAAAATGCTAACTCTATTTGTTTGTTTAGACAAGATTTAAAAAATCTTTATCATATTTATAGCGATCATGTAGGGGATGATATGACTAAGAATGAGTTTATTAACTTTTGTAAAAATTGTTGGGAGAGACCATATGGTTTTGTTATCATTGATTTAACTAGTAAAAAAGAAAATGGTAAGTATAGAAATGGATTTGATAATTTGTATGTGCCTGAAAAATTATAAAGATTATTAACATATTTTTTAGTAAATAAAAAGATGGAAGAACTTTTAGAAAAAATTGTTAAAAACACTGATCATAAAACATCGTTTCAAATTATAGTAAACAACAACAAAACGAGTTTTAACGTAAGATTTACTCCACCACTTCGATTAGAAAAGGATAAAGAATATGAAATAGCGTTAGTTAATCTTGAAACTTACTATTCATTTCCAAATATTGATTCCAAAAATGACACTTTAGTTTATTCTCCAGACAACCCTGCAACATGGGTAAAAATAAAAATACCTGAAGGAAGTTATGATTTAATCGATATTAATGATTTTATTTAACAACAAATGAGGAAAAAAGGCCATTATGATGAAGTTAATGAAGAATATTTTATTAATATATCCGCGAACACTAATACCTTAAAGTCTGTTCTTAATGTTGAAAATGGTTATCAAGTAGATTTTAATCAATCAAATTCTATCGGTAAAGTTTTAGGATTTACCAGAGCAAAATATGTACAAGGTTTTCATGAATCGGAAAATGTAGTAAATATTCTTAGTATTAATAGCTTACTCGTTAATATAGATTTAATTTCAGGTAGTTATGTCAATGGTTCGCAAAGAAACACAATTTATTCATTTTTCCCCAATGTTTCGCCGGGGTATAAAATAATAGAAAATCCGGTTAATTTAGTTTATCTGCCATTAACATTAAATGAAATACATAACCTTAATGTATCAATTACGGACCAAGATGGAACATTACTAAATCTTAGAGGCGAGAATTTAACGATCAGATTTCATATTAGAGAGTCAAGATAAATAAAAATAGAATATATATAAAATGACAAATTACATTACTGTTAAAGTAAATATATCAGAAGGGCAAAAGCAAAAGCTAAATCATGCTGTTAAAGCTAGTTGTCCGGTAAGTATTCGTTTAAATTTTGATGACTTACAAGGTAGTGATATAATTGCAGTGACCAAAGCACAAGCAAATAAAATAGCTGAAGCTTATGAAGCTGGTAAAGGAACCACGATTAGAATGACAGAAAAACAACTTAAACATAACATGAAAGTAGAAGGTGGCTTCCTTGGAATGTTAGCAGGATTAGCGTCATCAGTTCTACCTACATTAGCAAGAACCGTTTTACCAGCTTTAGGCGTTGGTGCTTTATCCGGGTTAGCCTCAACAGGAGTACAAAAAGCAATGGGATCAGGTCTTTACCTTAAAAAGGAGGTTGCGTATGCAAAGTAGAAACTGATGGAAAAGGTCTTTATCTTGGACCAGCTAAAGGTAAAGGATTAAAACCTGTCGGTGATGGATTGTATTTAAAAAAAGGCGGGAAGTTTTATGATGGAAAAGGACTTCTTTTAGGACCTAATAGTCCATTTGCTAATATTACTATATTAGGAGCAATATTATAAATAAATAAAAATATGAACGTTTATAAATTTGGAGTTAAGCCTAAAATAGTTCAACCAAAAACAATTTTTTGGAAACCATTAAAAGTTAAGCATCCTCCTAAAAAAGTTAATCCTGTTCTTTGGGAAATTTTTACTCAACAACCCCTATCACTAAAACCGGGTGAAACGAAGTCAATAGTATTAGGGTTTGGCTTTCTAATGAGTAGGGGGGCTGTTTTAACCTCTCTATCTTATAATTTAAAATTTAACCAATTAAGTTTATCAAATGAAGTTATTCTTGAGGATACCGTTGATATCATCATTACTATTACAAACAACTCGAGTAAGCTATTAAGAATTGAGGAAAATGAGTTTTTGTGTCACGTTTGTTACACAATTTAAAAAAATCCCTCCAATTAAAAAATGGAAATGAAAGAAAAGATATATCCGATCTTACCTAATGAACGCAATACGCCAAATGCACCTCCTATTGAATTATCCTTAATGAGTGATGACAATGGGCATTCATACCGTTTAAAAAAGATATCAGAAGTTCAGACATTTCTTGAAAATGAAGTCCAGAAAAGGGATGCACTCTCGAAAAAATATTTTACAACCGCTAATATAGTTGATAATATTGATACTGTTTTAATTACCATATCTTTAGCAGGAGGAGCTGGAGGGATTGGTTTGCTATCTACTGTAGTTGCAATACCCGTAGTAATAGCGTTAGAAGCATCAGCCCTCGTTACTGGTTTATTGAGCGTCGTAGGTAAATATACCGTAAGAACCACAAGAAGCAAAGGAGAAAAACATCAGAAAATAAAAACGGTAGCCGAAAGCAAACTTAACACAATATAAAACATTGATATCTAAAGCTTTACTCGACAATCATATATCCGATGATGAATTTAAATTAATTATGGAGGAATTGGAGAAATACAAAGATATGAAAAATGAGATAAGAGCTAAATCTAAAAAGAAGATAACGGCTGAAAATGAAGAAACATTGATTGAAAGGGGGAGGCAAGAAGCGCGTGAGTCCTTTCGGAGGTTGGTGGAAAAAAATAATACCACAAATTAAAGTACGCTCGCCGCGCATCGCGCAGTGGTCATGCCCTAAATTTAAATGTTCTTGCGCATGCGAGATAGGTAATACTGATTAAATTAAAAATATTTTTTTTTAATTAAAAATATGACATTTTTAAAGATAAAAGACCCTGTAAAAAGGGATCAAATAGTAAAAGAATATCTTGAAACAAAGAAAAGAATTCGTGATGGCCAATTTGCAGAGAGAACGGGTGAAATTGAATTACAAACGGGCCTTTCAAAGTTTTTTAAACCTATTACAGAAACACAAAAAGCCGCAACAAAGGAAATTACAGAAGGACTTAAACCTATTAAAGAGGGGATTGAACAGTTACCACAACGTTTGCCTCAACAACAATTAATTCCTAAAGAGGAAGAGGAAGAAGCAGGATTTTCATTATAAGATGAAAAATATAAAAATTTAAAAGAAGAATATGAAGAAAATATTGATAAAACATTTGGTATTAAAAAGAAAGGTATTAATTATTATATAGGCAATAAAATTATTGATTACGATGGCGAGTATATTTGGGTTGGTGCAGAAAAATATAAAGCAACGGATGCATTATGGGAACTTATTATGGCAAAAAATCCGAGTAGAAAATATAAATCTTTAAATAGTGATCTTAATAATTATGAAAAAATATTACGGCAAACCAATACTATTTTTCGTGATAATAATCCAAACAACCCCCCCTAAAAGCAGTGGTGGAGTCGAATACAATACTTTTATTAAAGATCTTTATAAAGAAATCAAAAAAGAAAGAGAAGCAACTGGAGAAGGAATTACTATCATTCCATCTGACCCTAACTCACTATTAGAAAGATTAGACCTCTTAATGGCGAGTAAAGAAGCTGGTAATACTGGTTTAAGAAATGAGTTGGTGAGTATTTGCGATGAATTAAAAAGACAAGGTGTATTAAAATCAAAGAGTTATAAAAAATTAATGTCTATACTATAAAATGATTACACCACAAAAGAGAGGATTTAAAAGAAATTATGCTTATGGAGGAGCAGGAATATTTGATACTTTAGCTAATTTTCTTACAAGACTCTTTACAAGCAGCGCAGCAAAACAAATTGCATCTTCAGCAATTGACGTTGGGAAGAGCGTTGCTAAGGAAGGAGCAAAGAAAGCGTTAGAGGTAGGTAAGACGGCAGCAATTGATGCTGGTAGTAGATTAGTAAACAAGGCTTTAACACCTAAATCTAAAAAGATTTTAGAAAAATATACACAAAAGCCTACTACAACAACCCAACCTGCAACGCAAAATATTAACACCTTAATAGATGGTAGCGCCATTGCTATTCAAGATTTAGTTAAGAAATTAAATAGTAAGGGTTCCGGAGTTAAAGTATTATGAAAAAATAAATTAAAGTTAAGCAAATTATTACAATAAATAAAAAAGAATGTCAAAGCTAAAATTTAAAGTAACAAAATATGAAAAATACAATACAAAAAGGGTTGATATCCTTTTTGCAAATTTTAAACTTATTGAAGATTGTGAAGTTTTAGAGAGTAACTATACAAATTATGATTATAAAAAGGTTGTTTTAAAATGGTCTCCTGAAAAAGCTGATATCATTAAGGAATTTGAAGAAGATGTAAATCAATATTTAGAAGAAAATAATATACCTAAGGTAACCATTCTTTACGGAAATAAAATTTATCCTAAAATGAGAAAAAATTTGTCTGCAGAAAAACTTAAAAATATTAAACTTAAAGGTGTTTATGTTAATGATGAAAATAAATCATTCCCTCAACTATGGTTAGAATATTAAAAACACAACACAATTATAATTTGACTTAAAAATTATAATTGTATATAATAAAATGGACATTTTAAATATTAAAGCGCCGATTTTAAAAGATGATAGTATTGATGAATATGAATACCATGAGTATGAACCTATTACAGGAACAAATCTTAACAACTCTGGAGGAAATATAAGGATAGATATCGAAACTCAAGATATTTTTTATCACCCTTCAGATTCATATTTACAAATTATAGGTGAATTAGTAAAAAATGATGGTACCGTTTATGGAGCGGCTAATGAGGTTACCATAACAAATAATGGTTTGATGTATCTGTTTAAAAATATAAGATATCAACTTAGTGGACAAGAGATAGAATCCATTAATTATCCGGGTCAGACTACAACAATACTTGGGCTTTTAAAATATCCGGATGACTTTTCTAAATCACAAGGGTTAAACCAACTATGGTATAAGGATACAGGAGTCAATGCAGCTAGTGCTACAAATGCTGGTTTTTCAGTAAGAAGACAGTATATTTTTAGTTCAAATCCAGTTGGAACATTTAGTTTTAGGATAACCTTAAAACATATATTCGGTTTTTGTGAGGATTACAACAAAGTTTTATATGGTATGAAACAAACTTTAACCTTAACAAGAAATGATGACAATGACGCAATTTTTAGAGCTGGTGGTACCGATGCTGGTAGAGTTAATTTACTAAAGGTATCTTGGTTTATACCTCATGTAGAGCCGGAAGAAGGTAACAAGTTGGAACTTTATAAATTTATCGAAAAAAAAGAAAAATTTCCAGTTGGGTATAGAATGATACAAAGCGACTCTATTGCGGTTCCACAGGCAGCAACAGGTTTTACTTGGAGACTATCAGCTAAATCATCTCCTGAGGTGCCACGTTTTTTAATTGTTAGTTTTCAAACTGGTAAAAGTGGTGACCAAGAACAAAACCCAGCTATATTTGACAACTTAAATGTTAAAAATATTTATGTAATGTTAGGTTCAAAAAAATATCCGCTATATGATTATGATATAAATTTCCCCGCTAATCAAATTAGTAGAATATATAGTGAAGCTTCTTCGTTTAGAAAAAAGTTTTTTAACATGGATGAATTGGTATCAAACCCTAATATTACTTCTTCAGATTATAAAAATCTTTTTCCCTTGTTTGTGTTTGATGTATCAAAGCAAAGTGAAAAGTTAAAGTATTCTGTAACTGATATTCATATTAAAACAACATTTACTGCAAATCCTCCTGCTAATACTGAGGCATATGCGGTTTTACTTAGTGACAGGATGATTAACTTTCAGAGTGATGGGAATAAGATGAGTGTAGTGTATTAAGTAATTTTTATGTTATATAAAAAATGCTAAAGATTGCGGATTTAAAAAAGATTTTAAAAGAAAACGATATTAAGATTTATTCTTATTGGAATAAAAAGAAATTTATTGATACAGTAAAAGAGCATGGGTTATATCCTGAGGAAAAAAAAAAGATAAAAAAGGATTAAAGAAAATTCCTAATTATGATAGATTAAAAGATATTGCGAAAAATCCTAAAAAAGTTACCTTAAAGGATGTTGAAACGGAAGAAGTTGTAACATTTCCATCAATTTATAAGGCAAGTAAATTTATTAATCGATGCCCTCAAACGATTGAAAATTGGAAGGTAGGGTATGGAACAATAAATATAGAATTGGCATTCAATAATTTATCATTTTAAAAAAAAAAAATAATAAAATTTAAAAATTGACTCAAGGAAAATTTACTCGTTTTAAAAAAACTATGGCGATTAATTCTTTTTCACGAAGATTTATCAACAGATTAACAAATGCTAGTCAACAGCTTGCATCTAATTTATATAGTGGTGCTCAAAGGGTTGCCACAGCGGTAATTCCTGAAAGCGTTAGAAGAAGAGTATCTAATTTTACTAATTGGCTAACCGGTAATGTTCCTGAAGAGCAAATTTCTCAAGTTTTAAATCAGATTACTTCAAATCTTAGAGAACGTTTTCCTCCGCAAGCTCCACGTCCACCACCTGTTAGAGAACCACCACAACCATGGAGGCCACGGCCAGTAGAAGTAATAGAAGGCAGACCTTCATTAAATGATTGGGCAAGGCAATATAAGATTAAAGGGACTGATGATACAACTCCTGATAGGTTTTTAATGCGAGCTAGGCAATATATAGTAAATATTTTAAGTAATAAACGAGGAATTAAAGTAAAGATGGTTCTAAAATGTTTAATGGTTAGAAATAGTGATGATATAACGATACCACCAGTACCAGCACAGTTCTCTTCTGATATTAACTTAATTAACTTAGAAGGAACAGATGCGGGTGAGTTATATGATACTATGGCTGAAATAATCATAGAGAACTTAGAAGCCTTCGTTAGAGGAGGTAGTGGTTGGTCAGTTTACAGCATAGTTCATTTAAAGTTGCATACTGCTATTTACGATCCTTTAAGAGCTTCTAGCTATATTCCTCTTCCTAAATGGATTGCTGACAAGAAAGCTTGTATTAATATGAAGAATGATGACAACCAATGTTTTAAGTGTTTTATCTTAAGATCGTTAAATCCAAAAGATAAAAATCCCGAAAAGAATCGATAATGATTTAAGATCGAAGGAAAATAGTTTAAATATGAAAGGAATAGATTATCCCGTTACGATTGATGCTATTAGTAAATTCGAGAAACAAAATCCAAACATCAGTGTTAATGTTTTTTCGTATAATGATCAGGAAATTTTTTTATCCGCTAAGAATCACGGATGAAGAAAAAGAACATCATGTAGATTTACTCTACGTAAATGATGAAAACAATAGTCACTATGCTCTTATAAAAAGCTTTAGTCGTTTAATGTCAAGACAATTATCTAACCATGATGGTAAAAAGTATTTCTGTAAGAGATGCATAAATTCATTCGGAAGGGAAGACCTTTTAGAGGATCATAAAAGATATTGTGGTAAGCATGAACCTGTTAATTTAAAAATGCCTGATCCGGGAACTATATTACAGTTTATAAATCACGGTAGAAAGATTAAGGTACCTTTTACTATAACTGGTGATTTTGAATGTGTATTAGAGCGGATAGAAGAAAAATCGAGAGAAACCGTAAAAACCCAAAGACATGTTCCATGTAGTTTTTGGTATGTAATAAAGTGTTTTGATGATGAAGTTTGCTCGCCTATATTAAGAGAATATGTTGGAAAAGATGCGGAACAAGTCTTTGTGGATATGTTAATTAAAGATGTTAAAAAGATACATCAAGAGTTTTATCAAAAGCCGGTTCCGATTAAGATAACGGGAGAGGAAGAAAGAGAACATAAAAAGAAGACAAGGTGTTGGATATGTGATGAAAAATTTAACCATAAAAATTATAAAGTAAGAGATCATTGTCACTTTACGGGTAAATATAGAGGAGCCGCTCATAATGAGTGCAATCTTAATGCTCGAACTCCTAACTTTACTCCCGTTTATTTCCATAATCTAAGTGGTTATGATAGTCATCTATTTATAAAGAATCTTAGTAAAGCTGGAGGTCATATTAATTGTATCCCTAACAATGAAGGGAAGTATATTAGCTTTAGTAAACATATTTACGTTGGTAATAACATAAAACACGCAATTAGGTTCACTGATACTTTTAAGTTCATGGCTAGTAGTTTAGATCAGCTTTCTAGCTTTTTAAATGATGAGCAGTTAAGTATCACCTCGAGATACTTTACTAAAGAACAATTACCTTTAGTAAGAAGAAAAGGGGTTTTCCCGTATGATTATTTAGATTCTTTCGAAAGGTTAGAAGAAACCTGTTTGCCTCCAAAAGAAGCATTCTATTCGAGCTTAAACAAAGAACATATTAGTGATGAAGATTATGCTCATGCAGTAAATGTATGGAACACTTTTAACATGAAAACGTTTAAGGAGTATTTAAGTTTATACAACAAGATAGATGTTTTGGTATTAGCTGATGTCTTTGAGAACTTTAGGAATGTTTGTTATGAACACTATGACTTAGATCCTTGTTGGTACTATACTATTCCTGGGTTAGGGCTTGATGCTATGCTTAAGATAACTGGTATTGAACTCGAACTTTTATCTGATCCTGATATGCTTTTAATGTTTGAAGAGGGATCTAGAGGTGGTATATCAATGCCTAGTAAAAGGTATTCTAAGGCTAATAACAAATATATGGGTGATGAGTATGATCTTAATGAACCTTCTAAATATTTAGTATATATGGACGCAAACAGTCTTTATCCTTGGGCTATGAGTCATACGTTACCTGTTCGTGGTTTTAAATGGATGACTGAAGAGGAGTTGTCTTATTGGGAGGATATACCGTGTCTTCTAGAGGTTGATTTAGAATATCCTGAAGAGTTGTATGATTTACATAATGACTTTCCTTTAGCTCCCGAAAGATTAAAAATAGGAAAGGTGGAGAAGCTAGTTCCTAATTTGTCGGATAAAGAAAACTATGTTCTGCATTATAAAGTTTTAAAGACATACTTAGATCTAGGTTTAAAGCTTAAAAAGATACATAGGGGAATTAGGTTTGAAGAGAGTAATGATATTAAGAAGTACATCGACTTAAACATCAAGCTAAGGAAGAATTCAAAGAATGAGTTTGAGAAGAACTTCTTTAAGCTGATGATGAATTCTGTGTTTGGTAAGACTATGGAAAACGTAAGAAAAAGAGTTGATGTTCAATTGGTTAATAAAACTACTAGTTTCCGTTATAAAAAACTTGTGGCCAAACCTAACTATCATCATACTACTATATTCGATAAAAATCTGTCAGCTGTTCATATGAAAAAAACTAGTGTAATGTACAACAAACCAGTTTACTTAGGTGTAAGTATATTAGATATCAGTAAAATATGCATGTATAATACTCTTTATAACCATTTTAAAGTAAAGTATGGAGACAAAGTAAGGATGTGCTATACTGATACAGATAGTTTCATTCTCGAAATAGAAACTGATGATTTATATAAAGATATGGCTCTTGTTGCTGATGATATGTATGATATGAGTGGTTATCCAGTAGAGCATGAGTTGAATAAAAAGGTGTTGGGTATGTTTAAGGATGAATTAAACGGCGATATTATGACTGAGTGTGTTTGCTTAAGACCGAAATTATATGCTTATAAAAAAATACCTATAAAAAGAGATGAAAAAGGTAAATTAATATATGAGGGTAGCGAAGAAGATCGAAGATGTAAAGGAGTAAAGAAGTCTGTTATCAAAAGAGAACTTAATCTAGAGAATTATAAAGACTGCTTGTTTAAAGAAAAAGAACAATATAGAACCATGAGTATAATAAGAAGTCATGGACATAAAATGTATACTGAAAAGGTAAACAAGAAAGCATTAGATTTTGCTGATGATAAGAGATACTTATCAGAGGATAAAATAAATACTCTAGCTTGGGGACATTATAGGATAAAAAATAAAATATGAAAAACGTGTTAAAAAAAAAAATAATTTTTTGTAAAATCTTAGGCAATCAGTCATTCATAAGCCTGGTAATTGTCAAACTAACGCGTGGAGCTCGTTTTGCACAAAAAAATATTTAATCTTTTTACTAGATTAAATATTTAAATTTTTCTTATGATAACACTCTCTACCCTACAAACTGGGCAATCTTTTTTATTGTAAAGATTATTACAAGAATTGCATAAACAAATATGTCCACGACTGCAAAAAAAAATATTAGGTGTTGCGTTTTCTCCACAACAAATTACACAATTTTTTTCATAAAAAGTTTTTATTATGTTTGTATTTGTCGGTTCTTCTTCATCTTCTTCGTCTTCTTCGTTAGGTAAATTAAGATAATGTCTTAGGTCACTAATAAAAATTTCTTGCATACAAGCAATATGATTAATTCTACGGATTTTTCTCATTTCACATAAATATTCTTGTTGTTTTTTAAATATTATTTTATCTATAATATTTATTGCGTCCCTGCGCATAAAGTTACTAATTTTTGTTAAACCATAAAAATCATCAGTTACTCGCTTGGCAAAGGTGATTTTTTCTTTCATCACTTTAATGAGATTATTCTTTTCATCATTTGAAATTCTATTTAACACACTCATCTTTACTATATTGTTGAACAAGAAAGGGAAAAAAAATCATTTTTTATTAAATTTAGTTAAGCAAAATATTTATAACAATTTCTTTACGTTATTAATATAGTAAAAATATTAAATATATATATATATATATATATATATATATATATATATATATTTTTTTTTTTTTTTTTTTTTTTTTTTTTTTTTTTTCTTTTACTTGTTAAAAAATTAATTAATATAGTTAATGCAAATGGTGTCATTAACATGATAATTAATATTAATTTTATAAAATTTTTAGCTTCCATTTTATACATGCTTGTCATGTATATAATATTTTTTAAGTTTAACATAAAATTATCAATTTTTTGTAAAAAAAAATTTTTTTTTGTAAAAAAAATTTTTTTTTGTAAAATTTTTTTGTAAAATCTTAAGGCAATCAGTCATTCATAAGCCTGGTAATTGACAAACTAACGCGCTGGTTTGCTGGCTGGAGGAGTAAGAAAATTTCATGTGTGTGTGTGTGTGTGTGTGTGTGTGTGTGTGTGTGAGCATCTTTGCTTGGTTAGCAAAAATACAAATTTTTTAAAAAAATTGAAGTTAAGTAAAGATGTTTAAGAAAGGAGGTTGGTCGACATTACAATTTTTTTACTTCTGCTTGGGAGTAAGAAAATTTTATTTGCGTGAAATGATGATGATGATGATTATTTGACTTAAAATTTGGGCGATTTTGGTGGTTGATTTGACTTAAAATTTGGGCGATTTTGGTGCTGATTTGCAGGTTAAATTAAGCACAATGAGCCAGAACTGTCACTATTACATCTACTTGGATGTTCCAAAGATCTTTAAAAGGGACATTACTCGCGACGACCTTAAGGCGGATGAGTTGAATGATCCCACGTTAGAGAAGGTTCGGCAATTGGAAAAGGACGGTAACTTGTCTGATAATGGCAAGGCCCGGTTTTATAAAAAAAGGAGGGTTATTGTTTAGAGAGTTTAAATCACCGACAGTTGACAATGGGCAGATTTACAATCAATTAATCGTTCCAAAACCACATAGAGAAACGGTTATGCGATTAGCTCATGAATCCATTATGGGTGCTCATTTGGGGACCCGGAAAACAGTTATTAGAGTTTTGTCAGAGTTTTATTGGCCGGGAGTACAAGCTGACACACGTCGTTTCTGTGAGAGTTGCGATATTTGTCAGCGAACTACTCCCAAGGGGAAAACAGTCAGAGTTCCGTTACAGAGAATGCCCCTGATTGAAGAACCGTTTCATCGTGTAGCAGTAGATTTAATCGGGCCAATTCAACTGGTTACTGCAAGGGTAATCGTTACATTTTAACATTAGTAGATTATGCTACTCGCTTCCAAGAAGCGGTACCTTTACCCAGTAATGAAACTGAACGAGTGGCGAAAGCTTTAGTAGACATATTTTGCAGAGTTGGCGTACCACGCGAAATGTTGAGGGACATGGGTACACAATTTGTATCTGGATTGATGTCTGAGGTGAGTCGTCTTGTTTCCACGAGGCAACTAACTACGCCACCCTATCACCCCATGTGCAATGGCCTTGTGGAAAAGTTTAATGGCACCCTAAAACAAATGCTCAAAAGATTATGTCATCAAAACCCCAGGAGCCTTTAGGGTTTTCACCTTTTGAACTAGTCTACGGTTGGCATGTTCGTGGGCCTATGACTGTCCTAAAGGAGTTGTGGGCAAACGAAGTTGCGGACCCAGAGGTGAAGTCTACGTACCAATATGTGACTGATTTAAGAGAGAAGTTAGAGATTACTTCTCAGTTAGCTAGGGATAACCTACGGAAAGCAGCAAGTAGGTATTGTAGGTATTATAATACACGATCCCAAACACGAAACATGAAAGTAGGAGACAAAGTGTTAGTATTATTGCCCACAGAAAATAATAAGCTCCTCATGCAATGGAACGGTCCGTTTAAAATAGTAGAAAAACGAGGTGCAGTAGATTATCGGATTGACATGAAAGGGACATTGAAAACATTTCATGCAAACCTGCTTAAACTATATGTTGATCGGGTTATAGGGAAATGTGCATTAGCTATAATCGAACCTGAGGAGGAGGAGGAAATAGAGCAAGTAGAGCAGGTGTTACATGTCCCCGAGATGCAAAGAAAAGAGTGGCCGATCGACGTGCATGTCTCAGGTCACTTGAATGATGACGAGATATTACAAGTCAGGTCCTTATTAAGCGAATTCAGTGACGTCTTGTCGGAAGTGCCGGGTCGAACTCACTTGCTAAAACACAATATAATAACAAGTTCTGATTGGCCTGTAAGGTTAAAACCTTACCCCTTACCTTATACCATGGCCAAGGTAATAGAAAAGGAGGTCCAGACGATGTTAAGTCAAGGTTTCATCGAGCCTTCTGACAGCCCTTATAGTTCCCAAATTGTCATTATCAAGAAGAAAGATGGTACAAACTGCTTTTGTATAGACATGAGGGCTCTTAACAATATCACTGTGTTTGATGCCGAACCGATACCCAATATGGACGATATTTTTGCCAAATTATCCGGCTCTAGGTACTTTTCAAAGTTAGACCTATCGAAATGCTATTGGCAAAATCCCCTTGAAAGTAGCTCAAAGGCTAAGACGGCCTTTCAAACGCCACTTGGATTGTTTCTATTTGTAGTTATGCCCTTCGGACTCGTTACGGCAGGGGCTACATTTACCTGCATGATGCGGATGCTGCTGGAAAGATTATCTAATACGGATAATTTCATTGATGATATTATCGTTTTCACGGCGACTTTTCCCGAACATTTGGATACGCTCAAGAAATTACTGTTACTTTTTCGTAACGCTTGTCTTACGGCCAAGCCAAGCAAGTGTTTCGTTGTATGTAAGGAAATAGATTGTCTGGGGCACGTGGTAGGGTTTAATGGTATGCGTCCCATTCCCGATAAGATTGAAGCTATTCAATCTGCAGAACGACCCAAGACCAAAAGTCAAGTTAGATCCTTCCTAGGATTGGTAGGATTTTACCGGAAGTACGTTCCGAACTTTAGCTTAATAGCTTTACCTTTGACCGACCTTACGCGTAAGGGACAACCAAACAAGATCGTGTGGGAGGAAGCTCAGGAAAGAGCTTTTGCTTCACTAAAGCATGCTTTAATGAAGAGTCCCATTCTGAAACTACCTAACTGTGCAGAAAGATTCATTCTCCAGTCTGATGCCTCTCAGTATGGGTTAGGAGCTATTTTTTTCAAAGAGAGAGTGGGGTCAAGTTACCCGTGGCTTACGCAAGCCGGAAGTTGAAGGGCGCGGAGTTCAAGTCAGTTCAGTTCTACTGATTACTGAAATAGTTCTAGGTGAGAGTATAGACCAAAATCAGACTACACAGAACTTACAGTCTAATTTTTAATCTACACTGTTCACTATTTTATGAAATGCTCCAGAGAATGAAGTTTTTTTTTTTTTTTTTTTGCCAATTTTATTTCATCCCTTCCAAAACCACAAATTTTAGACATCTCCAACCTGAAAGCATTTACAAACAACAATTTTGAAATTGATACAAATAGGCTGAAGTTATCTGGTATGGTAGAAAACATGGTGGGGCATGGAGAAAATGCTGGTAATTAGCATTTTCTCCATGTCCCACAGTGTTTTAAAAAGCTTTTTGCCCCAAGGTCGTTAAAACACTTGGAATGAATGAATGAATGAATGAATGTTGTTTAATGGCGCATCGACAGCTTTGGTCATTTAGCGCGCATATCTATGTTAAAAGATAATAAAAGTGGAATTGTTTAAACTGAAAAAAAGTTTGAATACATTAATAATGATAAAACAGTTGAATTAAGAAGTATTATGTGTGACTTTAAATGATGAAAGGTTATGTGTAACTTTTAATTTGCATAAAATATAATATTTATATAATATTGAGTGGCTGGGCATTCCCTGCCTACTCAAAGTTTTAAATGAAAAAGTTAAGACTGCGAATAGTAGCTCAAAGGAAATGAGAGCTTAACATTGAGAAAAATGTGTAAAGAATGTAAAAAGATGGGTAAGAAACTAAAGAGCAAATATCACAGTTTATTGTAAATGCCAATCTCCTTTATGAAAGCGATAATAGATTCAACGTCAACAGAATCAAAAATATTTTTTAAACTATCGACGCTGAAATACTTTGAACGAATTGGCTGAAAGTCAATGCAATCTAGTAGGATATGTTTTACAGAAAAGGATGCACTGCATGGAATACATTCAGGGGCATTATCTCTGGTCAAGAGCCAGGAATGTGTAATGCGTGAATGGCCAATTCGAAGTCGTGCAATTATCACTTCTTCTCGACGAACAGACCTGTAAACGGGGTACCATTTACCAAGGGAAGGTTTAACTGAATGCAGTTTATTGAAAACATCAGCATCCCACTGGGATTGCCAAGAAGATTGGATATGTGTTAAAATAGAGGATTTAAAATCAGTGTGTGGAACTTTAAAATCTGAAATGGGAAGGTTAGGTGCAGATTTGGCAGACCTATCTGCATTTTCATTGCCTTTGATGCCTTACATGACTTGGAAGCCAGCAGAACACCAATCTATTCATAGACGAAATTTGTGAAATCCTTAAACTACAGATTAAGGGATTCTCAAGTCATTGATTTGAAAGGGCCTGTAATGTTGAAAATGAATCCGAAAAGATAATGAAACGGTTGGAATTAGAATGTTCAGCTAGATTAAGGGCAAGATCAATTGCTTTAATTTCAGCAGAGAAGATAGAGGAGTTGTTTGGAAGGCGGCACTTTAAGCTCCTTTCTCCATAAACAGCGGCAGCTGCTACAAAATTTCCCTCTTTAGATCCATCTGTATAGATTGGTTTGAAGGAAAAATAATGCTCCTTTATCTCGTTGTATCTAGCATGAAACACAGTTCTATCCGTGACAGACTTTTTGTCTGATGCAAGGTCAGATCTGAATTCTGCACTGTTTAGTGTCCATGGAGGGATTTCAGAGATTTTATAGACGGCAATAGACTCAGTGTCTATGCCAAGGTTATCTACAATGGGCTCCATGCGGATTCCAAACGGAGGAATAACATTTCGTTTCCTTTCAAAAACGTTTATATTGAGGTTTAAAAACAACTTTATGAGTTGGATTAAAACGATTTGACTTCAGTTTTAAAAGATATTGAAGCGAGAGTTTTTCCCCCCTGTAAGAAAGAGAAGGTTCATTAGCCTCAACATAGAGACTATTGACGGGAGAAGTTCTGAAAGCGCCAAGTACAAGACGCAGACCTTCGTGGTGTATAGGATCAAGAATTTTAAGACAAGATTTACGGGCTGGATCCGTATACAATAGACCCATAGTCTAATTTGGAGCGAACTAAAGACCGATAAAACCGCAAGAGGACTTTACGGTCTGCTCCCTATTCAGAATGGGCCACAACCTTTAGAAGATTAAGAGCCTTCTTGCACTTCTTTTTAAGTACAGTGATGTGAGGAAGGAAGGAAAGCTTTCTGTCAAAGATGACTCCAAGAAATTTAAACTCGGAAACGACTTCAATTTTAGTTTTGTCCAAATACAGTTCAGGGTCTGGATGAACACCGCGTAGATTACAAAGGTGCATGCATTTTGTTTTGGACTTTGAAAATTTGAAGCCATTCTCATCAGACCACGTTTGGAGTTTGTTGAGACACTGTTGAAGTTGTCTCTCAATAATATTCATATTTCGAGATCTGAAGCATATAACAAAGTCATCAACATAAAGAAAACAGTCTACACCAGGACAGATAGCTTTAACTATATTGTTTATTTTTACACTGAAAAGTGTAACAGAGAGAATACATCCTTGGGGTACACCCATCTCCTGTTCACGGGCTCCCGAGAGAGTATTACCAACTCGGACGCGGAAAAGCCGTTCATCCAAGAAGGCTGAAATAAAAAGAGGAAGACGGCCTCGAAGACCAAAGTCATGCAAGTCTTTAAGAATTCCGTATTTCCAAGTCGTATCGTAAGCACTTTCAAGGTCAAAAAAGACAGATACTACGTGCTGTCTATTAATAAAGGCTTCTTTGACAAAGGTTTCAAAGCGGACAAGATGATCGATGGTGCCACGCTGGCGACGAAATCCACTCTGTACATCAACGATAAGGTTGTTTTTCTCTAAAAACCAGACAAGCCTGTCGTTGACCATACGTTCTAGGGTCTTGCAGAGACAACTAGTAAAAGCTATTGGACGATAGTTGGCTGGGTCACTAGCATCCTTGCCAGGTTTTGGGATAGGAATGACTAGTGCCTCTCGCCAGGACGAGGGAAAATCACCTGACTGCCAGATATCATTGAGAATATCAAGTAAAACGGAGAGAGAAGTAAAAGGTAAATGTTTTAAAAACTGGTAATGAACTTTATCTTGGGCGGGAGAAGAATCGTGGGCTTTATTCAGAGCAGATTTTAATTCTTTAAAGGTGAAGAGTTTATTATAATGCTCTGAATTAGAAGAACTGAAATTAAGTTGTTTTCCTTTCTTCTCTGGCTTTATTCCTCTGAAACTTTTCAGAATAGTTTTCAGAGGAGGACTTTTTGCAAAAGGTGTCGGCAAAAGCATCAGCTATATCAACGACGTATTGTTAACTTCAAGGTGATTAAGAGGGGGCTGGTCTTTGCCATTGATGTTTCTGATCATGTCCCAGCTTTTTTTAGCAGTGGTTCTACTATTTAATTTAGAGACATATTGTCTCCAAGCCTTGCGCTTACTTTCTCTAATGGTACGACGAGCCCTAGAAATACGGAATAAGTTATGATTTTCTTTGGTAGGCCTGAGATTAAACTTTCTATGGGCTTGTTTTCTGTCTCTGACAGCCTGTTTACAATCATCATTGTACCAAGGCTTGTCAGGACGTTTTGGATTTGTCGAGGTCTGAGGGACGGACTGTTTAGCTGCATCAATTAATAGGGAATTGAAAAGTTTTGCGGGATCATCGCAATCTCCAAATTTGTCATGTTTAATGGTCTGTTCACAGAGGGTTTCAAATCTATTCCAATTAGCTTTGAAGAGCTTCCATTTCTGCGGTTTTATGCTGCTGGATGGTTGTGTACATGAAAAGATAATAGGGAAGTGATCACTTCCACACAAATCCTATTTCACTTTCCAAGTGAAATTGAGAAGTAAGACTGGGCTGCATAAGGTTAAATCCATAGATGAGTAAGATCCAGTTGCTGGATGTAGGTAGGTTTTGGACTTGTTATCATTCATGAAAGACAAAGAGTTGTTCGAAATGAAGCTCTCCAACTGTAAACCTCTCTGGTTGGTGTCATCGCAACCCCACATAACATTGTGACCATTAAAGTCCTCAGCAAGAATATAGGGGGATGGCAATTGGGAAATGAGATCATTCAGATTGGTCTCATTAATAGGTGTGCTCGTGGGGGGGGGGGGGATATAAAGAACACAGTGTAACAGCACTGTGTAAAGATAACCTGATGGCAACAGCTTGCAAGTTTGTGTTAAGAGAGATAACTTTATGGGGTATGTTGTTATTAACAATAACAGAAACACCACCTCTAGCTTTCTCGCCTTCGGTAAAGACTTTATTGTAAATGGAATGGTATTTGATAGAGATATCATCCTCCCGTTTAAGGAAGGTTTCTTGAAGACAAACAGCAACTGGTTTGTGATCACTAATTAAAAGGGAAAGTTCATCAAAGTTTGACTTCAGACCTCGACAATTCAACTGGATTATGGTATCCATTGTGCATGAAGAAAGTATAAAAGCTAAAGTAAAAAAAGAGGCTGTAAACCAATGCATTTTAAAACAGGTTGATTAAGACTTCATTACAGTCGTCTCAGGTTTGGACGAGTGCCAGGTGGCAGTGTCCTTGTTCCAAGTATCTTTAGAAATGGACCAGATAGAGGCTTCTGAATCTGAAGCCTCACCTTCCAGATTTTCAGCATCTGCATCCATGTCCTCTAGCTCCGAAAATCTGTTGGAGGTAGGTACAGTATCATTTACTCTGACTGTGATTTCACAAGATTCATTTCAAGGCATTTCACAGTTCGTATACTGAATTGATTGGATCGTTATACCTTTTCAAGACAACCCCGATCATAGTTTTGAGAGAGATTTTTGAAACATTGCGAGAGGGAGAGGGAGTTCTCTTATCGAGCGTTTTCTCCTTTTCCCACAATGTATATTGTATTTAATTGGTTTGTTGTACCTTTACTAGACAACACTATCACGGTCTTTAGAGAGATTTTTGGAACATTGCGAGAAAAGGAGAAAATACTCTTATCGAGCGTTTTTCTCCTTTTCCCACGAGGTTGTTTTTCCAACGTCCTAGAAACAAATTTCACAACTTGTATATTGTATTAATTGAATCGTTGGACCTTTACTAGACAACCTCAATTACGGTCTTGAGAGAGAGTTTTGGAACATTGCGAGAAAAGGAGAGAATACTCTTATCGAGAGTTTTCTCCTTTTCCCACGAGGTTGTTTTTCCAACTTAAAAGAGACAAATTTCACAGTTTGTATATTGAATTGATTGGATCGTTATACCTTTTCAAGACAACCCCGATCACAGTCTTGAGAGAGATTTTTGAAACATGGCGAGAGGGAGAGGGAATTCTCTTATCGAGCGTTTTCTCCTTTTCCCACAATGTATATTGTATTTAATTGGTTTATTGTACCTTTTCTAGACAACCCCCGTCACGGTCTTGAGAGAGATTTTTGAACATTGCGGGAAAAGGAGAAAATATTCTTAACGAGCGTTTTTCTCCTTTTCCCACGAGGTTGTCTTTCCAACTTATTAGAAACAAATTTCACAATTCGTATACTGAATTGATTGGATCGTTATACCTTTTCAAAACAATCCCGATCACAGCCTAGAGAGAGATTTTTGAAACATTGCGAGAGGGAGAGGGAATTCTCTTATTGAGCGTTTTCTTCCTTTTCCCACAATGTTCCTCTTTCAACTTATTAGAAACAAATTTCACAATATGTATATTGTATTGATTGAATCCTTATACGTTTACTAGACAACCCTCATCACTGTCTTAAGAGAGATTGTTTTGCATTTGTATAAATTTCTATACATTTTTTAAGAATTTGTATTATTCTTGTCTGAAGGACAAACAGAACAATGCACTGTGGCGTCCCAGGGGTTACCTGAAGGACAAGCAGTAATGCACGCTGCGGCGTCCCAGGCACTCTTAAAATTTACCAGTCAAATAGTTTACTCAAAAATTATCGCGATAGTTACATACAAACTAAATTTTATATAAAAACATTAGCCTTTTACGATTATTTTTTTTTAGTTATTATAAAATGTATTTAGACTATAAAACCATAGACATTTATAAGGATCTAAGAGTTTTTCATTTTGGAATTTTCTTATGGTTTGAAACTACTTATACTTCACTCAATATCATACTCCTCCCACCTAGAGGGGCATTGTGGGAGAATGAGAGGCTGTTCGTCGCGAGCGAGTTTCCCCTTTGCCACAATGTTTTCAGAGGTACCTCTGGTGCATATTGAGAGATAACATCTGATTACTTATGCGTAGACTTTCCACACATTTTCATATTAGCTAGAGATAAGTACATAGAGAAAATTAGCAAAAGTTAATTCAATGTAAACCCTCTTACGGTGTTTAAATATTTCGATCAGTTACATTAATGTAAAATGCGCGTCTCGGCGGAGGTTATATGAGGGTAAATATAACAATAAATTATTGAAGCCCGTGAGATCATTGCGGTAGGGGTTAGAATTGATCATTACAGATACTTTTTTCTTCCACCCATAATGCTTTACTCCAAATCAGTGCTTTGCATCCGCGATACCCTGCATTTGAGTGTAGTGGGTCGTATATTAGTTATAACCTCCCGACTACTAGACTATTTAACATGTTCCCGAAAGGTCCTGTGAAACCTAGTCACGCCCTTAATATCTAATCCAATCAATTGACCTTCTGCTTATGTCAAAGGGGAGTTTATTAATGACTTGAATAGCCCGACTGACCGTTAATATATTTCTATAGGTGCGCGTGTGCGCCGGAGTGCAATGGACACTTCCTTGGGATAGGGTCGTAATGGGCGTTTTCAACCTTATACTCACGACTATTTTAAATGCTTCAGCCAAGTCGTCATTTGCAGATTTTTTTTTTTTTTTTTTTTTTTTTTTTTTTTTTCTCTTCTCTTTAAGACTTCCACATAATATTATGCTGTTTAACCTTTTTAAGGAAAAAGATACCGATATTTTATGTTTACAAGAAACACATTTTACAAACCAAATTGAAAAAAAACTGTTTATTCTGAATGGGATGGAAATTGCTTCTTTAGTCATGGTACTTCAAATTCAAAAGGTGTCGCAATACTATTTAAAAAGCATTTAGATATTAAAGTTCGTAGTTTCAAAAAAGAAGAAACTGGAAATTACCTAATAATGGAATTGAGCTTTTGTGATATTGATTTTATCCTTACAACTCTGTATGCACCAAATAGTGATAACCCTAGCTTTTTCATAAATATCTTCGATGAAATTGATTCCTTTACAAATAACGAAAACTTGATTATATGTGGAGATTTTAACCTTGTCACTGATCCAGCTTTTGATTATGAAAATTATAGAAACAGTGACCATAATAAAAAAGCAAGGAAAATTGTTCAAAAATACATGGATGATAGAAATCTGGTGGATCCTTTCAGGGAACTACATGGCAATTCACGAAAGTACACTTGGAAAAGTGTTAATCCTTTACAAATGGGTAGACTTGACTTTTATCTGCTTTCCAAAGAACTTAAACCATTTCTAAGGAATTGTGATATTGATATTAGTTATAAATCCGACCACTCAATTATTTTAATTGATCTACAATTTACTGAACTCAAACACGGAAGAGGTCTTTGGAAATTTAATAATTCCTTGCTGCATGATATTGATTACATTAACTGTATTAACAAAAAAAAATGATGAGATATTACTACAATACTGTTTACCTGTTTATGACCACGATTATGTAATAAATATGGATAGATCACAAGTACAACTAGTTATCAATGATCAGCTTTTTTTAGAAACCCTTTTAATGGAGATTCGTGGAAAAACGATCTCTTTTGCTAGTCATAAAAGTAAAGTAAAATCAAATCGCGAGAAAGTACTTTTGGCCGAAATTTTGCAATTAGAACAATCTTTAAATGAAAACAACAAGGAAAAATTAATTAAACTTCAGGATGAATTAGAAAAATTAAGAAATGAAAAGCTTAAAGGGTATTTTGTAAGATCATGCTCAAAATGGATAGATGAAGGCGAAAAAGTCACCAAATATTTTTGCAATCTTGAAAAACAACACAATTCAGCGAAGTCAATAAGTTTTATAGAAAAACAAAACGGTGAAACAACTAGTAATCAAGAGGAAATCTTAAACGAGACAAAATTATTTTATGAAAACTTATTTCAAAAACAAGATAATCCAGATGATTTCAGCATAACGGACTTTTTACTTAATTGTACGGTAAATAAGTTAGATTATGTCGAGTCAAAAAGTCTAGAAGGTCTTTTAAATTATCAAGAGGTATCTTGACTTTAAAACAAATGTCAAATGACAAAAGCCCAGGTCCTGATGGCTTTTCAGCAAACTTCTTTAAGGTCTTTTGGCCTAAAATTGGGCATTTTGTTGTTAGATCCCTAAATTACGCCCTATTGAACGACTCTTTTTCTAGTTCTATAAAATCAGGAATCATAACATGCATCCCAAAAGATAATAAACCGAAAAGGTTATTGAAAAATTGGAGACCGATAACCTTATTGAATGTTTTGTACAAAATAGCGTCTGGAACAATAGCAAATCGACTAAAAACCGTATTAGACAAATTAATTTCAAGTGACCAAACAGGTTTCCTCAAGGATCGCTTTATAGGAGAAAATACCCGTTTAATCTATGACATAATGAAATACTGTGAAGACAATAACATACCTGGCTTATTAATGCTACTAGATTTTGAAAAAGCCTTTGACTCGCTATCGTTTGACTTTATCTTAAAAACTTTAGACTTTTTTGGATTTGGTCCTACATTTAAGAAATGGATAAAATTATTTTTGTATAATACACAAGTAAGAGTACAGTTAAATGGTTTCCTATCAGATGTCTTTACGGTGAAGAGGGGCTGCCGTCAGGGAGACCCTATTTCTCCATATATCTTCATCCTATGCTCTGAAATCTTAAGCATTAAAATTAGACAAAGCAAAAGTATTAAAGGTATAAGGGTGAAAGAAACTGAGTATTTCATAAGCAAGTTTGCTGATGACACTACATTATTACTAGACGGCTCGGAAAAATCATTAAATAGTGTTTTAGAAGTACTTGACAAGTTTTATGCTATAATCTGGATTAAAGTGCAATTTTGATAAAACAAAGTTGATTTGGATAGGGTCACGTAAGTATAGTGCTTACTCAATAAAAACTAAATGGAAATTAAACTGGGGTGAAACTCAATTTGTGCTACTTGGAATAACTTTTGATATCAATCTTCAGAAAATGATAGGTTTGAATTATGAACCAAAACTTAAAACTATTTCAAAATGTATAGCATACTGGAAAAGAAGGAAACCTACACCTATTGGCAGAGTAACTGTTGTAAAATCACTTCTTATTCCACTTTTAACGCATTTATTTATTAGTCTCCCTTCTCCGAAAACAGATTTCATAAAATGTATAAACGATTTACTATACAACTTTGTATGGGACGGAAGGGCAAAAATCAAAAAATCTATTTTTATTAAAAGCTATGAAGAAGGTGGTATGAAAATGATAGATATCAAAAGCTTTAACACTAGCATGAAATTAAAATGGCTTAAAAATCTAATAAATTGTAAACCTAATAAATGCTATCAACTAGTATATGACATGATGGACGTACGAAAAATAATAAACTTAGGAAAAGCTTATTCCGAATTTATCTCTAAACTAATAAAAAACGATTTCTGGCGAGACGTACTTAAATCATACATAGAATATATGACAAAAACTAAAATTGACTCTTGGGACCTGCTATTAAATATGCCCTTGTTCTACAACGAACATTTCACAATAGACTCAAAAGTCATTTTTATCAAAGATTTATATGATAGAGGAATTAGAAATGTCAAAGACATAATGGATAAGAATAAAAAATTTACTTGCTTAAAGTCTATAGAGACGATTTTAGGTAAAAAAAAATAACTATTTGAGGTATTACGGTCTGATAAACACTATCCAAAACTTATTAAGAAAGGTTGATATTGATAAAAATGAAAACTTGATTTTAGACTATGCCAATCCCCGTATTAATAGCTATTTAAAGGAAATTTTGGTAAATAAAAAACCCAACAAAACAATTTATAAAACACTTATTGATAACAATGAAATGCCTACTAACCAAAAGAAATGGGAATTTTTGTTCCCTACTCAAAATTTTGATTGGAAAAAAATTTACAGTAATATTTTTAAAAATACAAACGATTCGTATATCCAATGGATGCAAGTAAAAATAGTTCATAGATTTTTCCCCACTAACTCACTATTAAACAAAATGAACATTACCCCAAGTAACTTATGCAGTTTCTGCAATACTACTGAAGAGAGTCTGCTCCATATATTTTACGAATGTGAAAAGGTGAAAATCCTCGTACAACATTTAGAATCAAAAATAAGAGAAACAGACCCATCAACTCAAAGACTTATAAATAGTGTCAACGTTCTAATCGGTACATTCAATAATGACGACAAATTATACACACTTTTCCTTTATTTCAAAAGATATATCGTTTCTTGTAAATCTAAATCGAAAATCCCGACAATTTATGACCTTCAAAATAGTTTACATTTGGCTTGGACTACTTATAAAGAAACAAAATCTTCCGACTCTGCCTTAGAAAGATGGTCAATTGTACGACATATTATTCGAGACCACTCTTGATATAAAATGCATTGATATATATATTCCTATTCTTTGCTCTTATCCAAAAGTCATTTCTGTTTTTTCCCTTTCTTTCCTTTTTTTTTTTTTTTCCTTCACTTTCTTATTAGTTGTTTTTCTTGTTTTTGCATAGCTTTGTAAAACTTACTAGTCTTTGATAACTATTCATTGATCCAGATTCGGTGAACTAAATAGGCCGTTTGTTTGACACTTTCCCCTCATGCTCTATTTAACACAATGAAAAGAAAAGAATTTTAAGAGCATTGTGAAGAGGACTGAAATTGCTCGAAAAGACCGATTTCACATTTTCCCGCAGTGTTCTTCCATATAATCAATAATTTATGATCATATTTCAATTAGTTTGTTTAAACACATAACTTTATCTGGATCTCTGAAAAGTACATGTATTTTTATAAACTCTTATTCTGCGATGTGTCACCTTTGCGAGCAGTGAACTCCAAAATCAATCTACACTCGAATCTTGGTCTGCACTGTTCGCAGGGGTCACAAATGTTATTGGATGTAAATAACGATTGTTGTAAAGATAGAGGGAGGATGGCGACGACCTCCCCTATCCAGTATACGTGGCTAATAAAGTTTACAAAAAAAAAAAAAAAAAAAGATTCATAGGCATCTCTAGATTGTGGTTTAGGCTTGGGTGAAGACCTTTTAGGAGATCGGGGTGCATGATTAGATTTGTTATCTTTAGATGAAACGTTAGATTTAATTGTAGACTGTGTAGATGGGGGTTGGGGTTTCTTTGGAGTCTGTTGTGAAAGGGGAGACGGATTTGAAGCTTTTTTCGAAGAGATATTTTGCGAAGAGGTAGATGGCTTTGAAGTTTCTTGTGAAGAAATACTTTGAGAGTTTGTGGGTTTTGAGGTTGCAGAAGAGGTTTTGTTTGTTTTAGACGCAGATGGAGAGTCAGGAATTAGTTTGGACAAGGTGGATGGAGGGAGAAGTTCTTTTAGCTCCGTAGCTACAACAGGAAATTTTTGAAGGAGAACTTTCGCAAGAATCTTACAAGTGCTGCAGTCATCCTTTTCAGTTGACGAGCCAACAACACCTGCATAGCTAGGACTAGAAGAGGTTTTCTTGCGTTGTTCAAATATTTTCCTTGCTTCTGGAAAGCTAACATTTCTGTTGTATTTAATGGACAGGATTTCTTTTTCTTCTCTCCATACAGGACACTCTCTTGAAAAAGTAGAGTGTGAAGACTTACAATTAATGCAGAGAGGAGGATTTGAACATGTAGTACTGTCATGGTCAGGTCCTTGATGAGCACATTTAGAGCATGTTTCTTGGTTTTGACATTTACTGATGTGATGGCCGTACCGCTGGCATTTAAAACATCGCAAGGGGTTTGGCACATACACATCTACTTTTACAATTTGGAAGCCTATTTTGATAGATGTTAGAAGAACAGGAGAAGAAAATGTTAAAATATATGTGTTTGTGAGTCTCTGTTCTCCATCTCTGCGTACAGAAATCCGCTGAACATCGGATACACCCTGTTGTTTCAAGTTGTCTTTAATTTCTTGCAAAGAGTTGCAGTACGTAAGCTCTTTGCATCTAATTACTCCTTTACAAGAATTGAGTGAAGGATGTGGGAAAATTTTAACGTCTGTGTCAAAAATTCTGTGTGTTTTAAAAGATTCAGTGCTTGTTGATTAGTGAGACATTCAATTAGAAGGGTCTGGTCTTTAAGTTTTTTGACAGATTTTGGAGTTCCAAGGATGCTAGATATTTGTTTTTCTGTTATGAAAGGAGAGAGTTTTGTTATTGGTTTTGAAGGATCTTGGGACTGGGTAATTATAAAAAGTGGATAGTGAAAGGAAGAAGTAGAAATTGAAGGTTCAGTTTCGGATTCACTGTCTGAAAGAGGGCGTTTGCTGTCATTGAGCTTGGCCTTTTTTTGGGATGCCATGTTTGTGTGTAAAGTTTCACCACCGATGCTCCCCACCCGCCACGGAGCCCAACAAGGGGACATGGTCTGGGGGAAGCCCATTCGCAGACCATGACAGGGATACATCAGTGGTATACTCGGTATGAAAGGGCTAGACTGGACAGATGCATTCTCACAGAAAGTTCTACTAAGCTTAGACAATCATTGAGAGGTTACAAATGTCAGCCAAATACCAAAGAACTTTCACCCGATTGACCCATGAGCCACCGCCTTCTAGGGCAGAACAAGAAATATGAAATATGGAAAGAGTGTGGATTAGATATGGAAAAGACAGTAATTTTAATAGAGAGAAGGGTGTAAGAGAAAGAACATATTAGATACCCTAGGGCAAGGCATGACCAGCCGATTGATCAGGACGGGCCTTCCTGACCTCTCGTTTAGTTCAATTCAAGGCCAAAGTGGTGTGTTGCGAAAACAGAGCTATCAAACGGCCAAGCCCTGAATCCACTCAACCACCAGGATCCCGTCATCGAACGACACGAGTTGCAGCCCACGGTAAACGGGCAGGCACGGGGGGGGGGTCTTACCCCTGCTGTAGTGCGACAGCTGAGCTATTTCTATCCCCCCCACCCAGCTGGGGGCTAAAACACTTGGCTATTGGTAATTAACTCCTTACCAAACGACAAAATTTACGACTTGTTCAAATCAAAAGCATCTACAGATTAGACAATTAGATGAGGCTCATATTGATTTTGTGTCTGAAAGAGTGGAAGACCTGGTACAAAGCATTTTCTCTATCTTCCACAATGTTGTTTTAGAAAAAAAAAAAAAAACTTCCTTATGGGTCGTTGAACTTCGGGATTGTATGGTTAAGAGTCGAGGCCTGTAAGTAACATGCAATCATTGACATATTTTGAAATAAGTAATATGTGTAAAGACGAGAGAAAGTCATACAGACCGGGTAATATAAACTGTTTGTTGCCTGACATAATTATGAGTTATTTTCCTTAAAAAGGTAAACAGTGTTACCACAGTTCCTAATTACTTAAATAAACAAGCAAAATGTTGCAACGCTTTTTTTCCCGACTTTTGTACTGACGATGTCATGAATGAGTGGGCGGTTTCTGTCATATGGATAAAATAATGTCAAAAGTAAAGTAAAACATTATTCAGTCAATCAATTAATTAGTCACTATTACAATAAACACTCTGGCTGTAAAAGATACATTTGAAAATTATCATTAAATCTGGTGTCATCTTCGCAAAATAGGATATGCACGGTGATTTCCAAGATCACTAAGTGCACATGATTTTTGGGGACAAAACTTTTTAAAACTTATGTTTAAACTAAATAAGCCAAGCTTGGAAGGGCAGTCAGTAGTGTACAAGACATGAGACCAGGGGATCGCTAGTTCGAATCCTATGCTCGGCGAATGTCTTTTCTAGGATTGATGATAGTCATTGCGACAGGATTCATTCCTTTCTTACCGTTAATCATTGTTTAAACGATTGTTATGTAGGAAGGCAGCCAGTGGCTTGGATAGAATGTTGTGCGAAGTACTGGTAAAGGAAACCCAAAGAAAGTATTAAGCACGTTTTCTAGAGTTTTAATTCTTGCATAGATTTTTTTGTTTTTGTTTTTGTTTTCACATATATTACGTATTGTTTAATGCTAATTACAAAAAGAAAAAGGAAATGATATGTTGACGAATTCATTTTCTTGTAAAATGCCTATTTCCATGGTAATAGTATACCCTTAAAATTCCAAAATTGTGACTTTTGCTTGAAAATGAATATAACATTGTCTGACAGCTTTAATTTTATACTTTATATAAAATCAGAGCAAACATGTTTCTAAATCCTTAACTAAGTTTCAGAAAATTTGAATTACGTTCATATTTTTGCAGAAAGGGTCATTTTTTTGCAATTTTTACTCATGAACATGCCGAAAACACTAAGAGTTCTGCAAGTAAAGCTGAGTTATCTAAAATACCCTTCCATAGATTTTGTGAGTGTGTGTGTGTGTGTGTGTGTGTGTGTAAAGAATCCTTGAAGTATCTTCTATTCAAATTTAACAAATAAAGAATAGGTTGACGAGATTAGATTTTCACAAAATTACAGTTTCCATGGCAACCATAAAACTTTTTATGCAAAAATTCCCAGTTTTACTGAAAACTGACCGCACTAAATTGTTTTGAAAGCATACAAGCAAAGTCGTTTGGGGGATTGACATTGACCTTCGTTTCTTCTGCCTCGTTAGTTGCATACAGTCGGTATTTCTTGTAGTATCATTTCTTGGAATTGCAGACTGAATCCTTGAAATCCGGTCTACTTTAAATTTCCTCGCAACATGTCCTTTAAAGCGAAAGATGTTTACGCTGTTAATGATTTCGCGCCGTACGGCGAAATTATCCGACTACTAGTAACTATTTCCTTCGTGATGAGTCAAATATCATCCTTTATACTCAAAAGGACAAACACGCCCGCACGAACGAGCCCGGAAGAACAAGCTCGGGCGAACAAGCCTTTGGAAGAAAAAGCTCGTTATGTGCAGTCTGATCTTAATCTACATTGTCTGCAAACGTGTATTAAGTCTCTCTTAGCTGCCTAGGAGTAACAGTATTTTTCCTTTTCTTGTAGAGACTGTTTTCATTTATCAGTTCTTTTGGAGTAAAAGATAGTCAATGCCGCCTATTTAGGACAAAGTAAACAAGATCAGACTTTATATTAGAATGTGCAGTCTGATCTAGTTTCTATCGGATCTATATCTGTTTCTTTAAAACGTTGTTAAACACAATATCTGTTATAATTATATTCTTACAGTCTTTGAAAAAAACGTCAGTTCTGTTTTAGTCTTGATTTGAATCCATTCAAGGCAGGAGAGAACACATTTTCGCAGCTAGAGGTATGTGAAACAAAAGCAGTTGATCGGTCTTCTCCTTTAAGTTTACGGTTTATCTAACTGAAAAAGTAGACCGTTTGAACAGTCTGGGTTTTATCTGCGATAAAAATCTGTCTTTATGAAAAGGTTTTTGTTCAGTTGTCAGGCAAGACGAACATTATACTCAGGGTAAACATAACTTGATACGTTAGTGGAGGGCGTTTCTTTCCATACAGATATTGCTAATTATTATGAGATTATTCGTTCAATTGGATTCTTTTCACAGAGCGGCGTTAAATGTCTGACTCTAAACGACAAAACTTTAGACATGTCAGAAAAAAAAAATGCAGACGACAAATTCGATTCGGTTCAAATGGTGCAATTTTGGTTGAAAGGATAGAATACATTGGCAATGGCCGATCAACAGCATACTTTCATAGATTCTTTGGGATTTTTTTTCTTTTTTTTTTTTAATTCTAATGTGAGGTTCTGATCTATGTAAACCACTGCAAGACTTTTGGGCAGTGTTTAAAGTCAGTGTGTGGATATAAATATTTGTTTTTACTGAATTTGCAAAAAAAAAAAAAAAATGATTACTAGTACTAGTTATACTTTTAAGGTTCATTGCGTACTCTATACAATGTGGTGCAATTCTTAAAACTTTTTTACGTCTATCCATTTGTGGCTGGTAGCACTTTGTCATGTCGACTTGACACACGAAACAAAAAAAAAAAAAAAAAAAAAAACAATTCTCAAAGTATTGACAAAATTGCGAATACCCCATTCAACGTCTGTGAAAAGGGGGCATAATGTGCTGGCAAAATACATCGATCAACACAGTCCACGCAGGCTGACCAGGGCCCCAACCGTTTGCTTTTGGTCAATTTTCTGCATGTGAAAGGGCCAGTCTACCTTATGATTCAGTAGGTCGTTAAACGAAACGGATTTTAGGGATGTATAATACTGTAGTGGCTTCCTTTGTATCATGCATCTCGGAGATGCATAAACGCCCCTTTTCACAGAGAACGGCTCATATTCAATGTTTGGCCTAGCAACACACCACGTAACACCACGTGACAACACGTGGCAACATATTACACAATAAACAAGATCTATATAGTCGAGCGGTTGTTTGGGCTTTGTCATTCCTGCTATTGAATGTGTCACTGCCCAGATCGTAAGAATCAAACATTGCAAAAAGGTGACAATTGAGTACATACTTGGCGAAAAAAAAAAAAAGAAGTAAAGGTAAAAGGTAAGTCACATTTTTTTTATTACTCGCTCAGTCCAAGTGTGATTGTTGCGAGATTGAAAACTTTGAGATGTGAGTTTCTGTAATTAGAAAGTTATACAACTCAAAACACTGAACCACCAGGGTTCAGTCAATGTAACAAAACTACCACAAAATATGTAAAAATCTTATAACTATGCGTTGTATCAATGATGCATTTTTTAAAACCCACACGCAGGCATGAGAACAACTACACTGAAATGATTTAATTAAATCCTAAAACTTTACGAACGTTCGGGTCGCCGAGATCTGACCGACATAAATGTATAGAGTTCACCAACAAATTACATTGAAAATGCACCAAAGCAGATGCCAATCTTTTGACATATGCATGCAATCAATAGAAACAGGCTTACTTGGAACTGACCGATTGTTCCGCTGTCGAAAAAAATTTCAAGTCGGGATGAAATAAACGATTCTTTCCTACCCGTGATTCTCCGTCTGCTTTCATTCTGTTATCTAAATGGATTACCCGGAAATTAGCTGAAAACGGCGACCTGACCGTTCGTAAAGTTTTAACCCTTAGGCTGCTTATCGCGACCCACCGACCTTTTGCGGACAGCGTAGATCAAGATCAGACTGCACAGAACGTGCAGTATGATCTTTGATCTACACTGTCCGATAAGGAGATGTTTTTCCTCCAAAAATACCTTTGAAACAAGAAAGTGTTTGGCTTCTACTATCTACTATAAAGTTTCATTTCTTTTATTCAGCAGGATAAGTGTTAAGATTTATTTAAGTCATTGCAGGGTAACTGTGCTCATGCTTGTATGCGGGTCTTTTTTTCTTATTTAACATCTGTCCACGTCCACAAATTAGTCAGGAAAAAATGGAAGAAAACGAAATGATTTCGAAAGGTTGATGAACCACAGTCTTTAACTGAGAATTATGGGCGAAAGCTCCTTTTTCCAGGATATTTGAAAAAAAAAAACAAAAAAAAAAACAAAAAAAAATTAGCGTAAGAGGTAAAATACCTCTTACATCCCTTAATAGAAATCTGTAAGGTAAGAGCTTGGCATCGGCAAACAGTAACCCATGCAGGTGTAAAAATGCATTTAAGTTTAAATCATACCATCTAAATGTACGGAAATTATTGTGAAGATAACAACCTGTTCGTGTACGGTCGATCAAAGTGTCACTTGCATGCAAAAAAAAAAAGAACTTTGAAATTACCTGAAAAGAAAACAAAATCATACAGCGACCCAGCAACTTTTTCCTTAGTTTTAAAATCGGTTTATTCTGCCACCCATACAATAAAACCAGGTTGTCATATTTGCAATTTCATTACTTTTAAATGTTATTATCTAAATTTATGAGCATTTTTACTTTCGTTACCTTTTGACTGCAAGTTGGCCTTTAACACTGATAATGTAAAGTCAGGTTTAACCAACAAAACTGTTTGATCAGAGACTTTACTTGACAGAATAGATCAATATCAGAACGCACAGATCGTACTTGTTCGTATGGTTAATATCCCGCGTTTACACTGATAACGAACAACCAGCTTTAGCCAAAACTGCATTTTAAATAGAGTGTAGGATACTTTAGTTGAGAGTATAGATTGAGATTAGACTGCACGAATTGTATTAAACGTTGTATGATCAATATTGCATTTTATTCTAACCCTGGGTCAGATTACATGTTACCAATAATAATATACACTCAATACATTTAAGAAAAAACGTGGTGAGTTGAAAATCAGCTGGAAAATAACAAGTTTGACCAAAATTACCTTAAATACAATTCATTGTTATTCCACAATTAAATGTCCTGAGCGTACGTTTGCCATTAAAATATATAGTTAACATACAGGTGGACAGTGTAGATCAAGATCAGTCTACAATGAACTTACTTGATTGTGTATGATAAATACTGCACGCTACGTTAAACCTGACAATGATGGGTAAGACTTCAGCCTGATTTCTTGACGAGTGTAGATCAAGTTCAAACTGCACGGCACGTACATGTACTTAAATGTGAATATTACACGATAAGTTAATTCTGGCGAATACCCTCTCGTGAATAGTAGATTCATATCTGACTGCACAGTAATACTCAAAGATGTTTGATCACTAGTTCACTGTGTTAACGCTGACGATGTAAGGCCACTTTACAAAAGAAATAAATGTATGTAATAATGCGTAGATACTTCAGCTGTCAACATCGACTCAGACATCACAGATCGTTATTAATGTGTATATTCAATATTTTCACTGTATTTTACCCTGATATGGTCGAGTCAGGACTACGTGTAACCTATGGACTATTACTGTACATTTGGTATAAACATGCTGAGAAATACTTTAGGTATTTGGTTACTTAGTGTAGATCAAGATCAGTAGGCATAGATCGTTCTTAGATGTGTATAACCAATATTTCACTACATGTTGACTGGTAATATCATGACCAGTATTTCAATGTTCATTGTCTCTGACGATGTTCAGTAAGACAGCATGGGTATGTACTTTAGTACGTGTGAAGATCAAGATCAGACAACAAAGAAAGTACATGATCAAAGAAAGTATGATCAAATACAGTATTTCATAGTTCATTAAACTTAACAGTCCTGTGTAAGCGTTTAGATACTTTGGTAGATGGGGCAGATCGAGATTAGATTATTTTGCTATACACAGAACTGGCATCACGAATCCAAACCACACGGCACCGTTATGGTGCCGCACCGGCTCTGACTGTTTGTAGAAATAATTAAAACTACTGCTGTACTGTTCTGGCCCATCTTCCCTAGCTGCTGTACTGTTCTGGTCCATCCTCCCTAGCTGCTGTACTGTTCTGGCCCATCTTCCCTAGCCGAGGCTGACAATCTCTACTTTGCTCTATTCACTCTTAGCTGATCCAGTCGAATTTCGTAATCCCAATTATACGCATAATCATTGAAGCACCAATTAAATAGCACTATATAATCGGCGTGCAACACAAGAAAAGGGGCCTTCGGACATATACCTAAAAGTGTGTCGTCCCAGATCAGCCAGTGTAGTCTGTGACTAATCCGAGACGACACCTCCCGTTTTTGTGCAATTCTTTGTTTCACGAAGGTCTACTGTATAAAAAAAAAAAAAAAAAAAAACCCTATGTAGTCGCAAAGTGGAGTCTCGGATTAGCCTGCGCGGATTGCACAGGCTAATCCGAGACGACACTTTGCGCAGATGTCCGAAGGCCCTTTTTCGTGTGTTGCACGCCATATGTACATATCCATCATCAGCAAAACTTAAACAGGAAATATCTTTTAAAAAGATGGACGGCGTAACATGAAGCAAAAATAATGAAAAGTAACCTCACGAGCAGTTATCTCCTTTTCCTCCATTTGTTGAAAGGTAGTATTGGGTTACTGGGGAAAGCTTATGAAAATATTAAATTTCCAAATAGCACAAGAAAAGAATCGTTCTCTACTACATGAGTCTGCCAAGCCCCCAGAATATCCATTAGCGGTAGCAACGGTTGTTAATAGTGGTTTCATAAATGTGCAAGCAATTATGCCAGCAGGGGCCCGCCGAATAAACGTGTAAGCATTTTTTTTGCCAATCGCAAATAGGCATCTATTCAATTTTTATCAGTACCAATAAGTAGGTGAAACCCCAGCTCATTCAGGTATGCCGAAGAATAGCGACCGCAGGAGAGCATTGTTGGGTTTTCTGGGAATCTGATCAAAACACATAGATCTAGACGAATTGCATTTACTTCACAATTCACTGTAAACAATCAGTAACACGAAGTTTTAGGATAAATTCCAACACACGATGATACATGTCACAACGTGACACACTACGTGTGTGGTATTTGCCGACAGGGGTATGAAACGCGACGTTTGATCAGTTTTCGATGGATACTGTCGTTATCAAAATCGAACAGGTAAAGTATTGCTTGGTTAACAAATCTCGTTCGATAAGCCAGGGTTGAATAGAAAATGAATGTCACCTTTGGCTAGTGAAGATTATTCTGGCTTGGCAAGTCTGTTCCAGAAACGCCCTAAACCTTTACCACACAATCCCGATGTTTCTGAATACACAGAGAGAAAAGGAGAAAGTGTTGGTAACAAGTATTTTCTTCTTTTCCCACAACATTTTATACCCTTCTAAAATCAAACTTAAATGTTTGGGTCACAGTTGTTCCGCCCTGTTTCTATTTGGAGAAGTCTAAATTTTGTCGTTTGGTGAAGGGTTAAATGAATGATTGATTGATTGTATGGTTTTTAACAGCGTTTTCAACATTACTTCAGTTACATCAGGGCGGCCACTGCACCTATCCGTGCTTTCCTGGAGTTTATTTTACCAGTCCTCCTCACAATATTCTTTCCAAGCCACTGGCTGCTTTCCCAAATAACCATCGTCGAAACAATGGTCAGAGGTGAGAGAGGAATGAATCCTGTCTCGATGACTATCATCAAACCTCGGAAAGAAATTGGACAAGCCGGGGATCGAACCAAGGACCTGCTGTTCTCAAGTCCTGTACGCTACCGACTGAGCTACGGGGGCTTGGCTGGTGAAGGGTTAAAAAATATCCATGTAATTTGATTAATTACTAGTGTGTGTGATCAATATGACATTTTATCTTAACCTGACAATTTTGTGTACAGCTTTTGGTAATTTAGTGAACGGTGTAGATCGAGATCAGACTACTCGAAAACAATCGACATATTCGAATGACCATGTAGTTTCAGTGTATGCATGTTTCTAAAACTCAGAACCAAAGTATACGAGGGAAATTTAAACTTATAAAGCATAGAGGCAAGACAGGTAATTCGGCAAAGTGACCGAATTAGATCTAATGGGATCTGTCTTTCGAAGTGAAGACAACATTGTGGGAAAATGAGGAAAGGCTTCTTATCAGATTTTTTTTTTTTTTTTTTTTTTTCCTTTTTCCACAACGTTTTCAAACTTCTTCTATATCTAACAAAGGGTCGTTAAAACACAGAACTGTTTGTTAAAAATCAATATTACACTGTAAAAGTTATACCAGCAATACGGAGTCCGACTTTAAGCACCTACCTAGACAGTATAGATAGTGTAGATCAAGATTAGACTTCACAGAACGTGTAGTCTGATCCTGAATTTTCACCGCCCGAGTACCCGCGATCAGCATAAATTGGTTCTGAGGATATAGATCAATGTTACAATGGATTTGTTCCTCTCACACCGTGGAACATTTTTCAACTTCGTTCAAGTGAGAAAGCAGCCAGTGGCTTGGAAAGAATGAAGTGTGTAGAAAGGGTCGAGGACGACTAAATTGTTTTGAAATATCTAGTACTATTTTCAACATTATTACTTACAGCAGATCTAGATCTAGGTCTAGTCTCCTTAGATATAGACTAGATCTATCTAAGATTCGTCCACCTACAAATTTTGATTGGGGAAAAATACAATAGATGACAAAAAGAGACTTATAAGGTTGTTTATAACCAAATATCTTTATGAGCGAATGCTCCTTTTTCCCGGATATTTTCAAGACCGCCATTTTGGGGGAAAAGTTGAAGATGGGTTGCGTGTATAGAAATACACTGCAAGTACTAATCCATTCATTCTTCTTGTGCAATATTATCGATGCCGTCAATATCAGTGACGTCATACTCTGACGTAGTTTTTGTCTTCCCTTTACCGCGCAGCGTTTCGTTACAATGTACAAGCACCCCTAGAGATTATTTATTTAGAAATTCAAGTGTAAACAAACCTGGAGATTTCGGATATTCTGGTCATACTTTACTATGTTTGGGTATATTTCATTATTTTGAATTGATATTTAAACACTTGTTTGTGTGTTTTGTTAATGAAATCGTTCGAATCGTCGCTAAGCGTGTGGATCAAGATCAGACTGGTCAAAACGTGCAGTCTAGTCTTAGATCTACGCTTTTCACAATTTTGCAAGCTTTTTCTTTCATAGGAATTCTAAAATAGATTTAGATTTACTGACTATAAATCTAATGGACCAATGGTTTTTAGACGGATGTTTGCCGCCTTCAACAGTAGATACAAGAAAATATTGATGCTGAACATCAATGGCGCCGCAAACTAGTTGTTTCTGTAACAGGGCACAATGCATTGGGTTATTTCCTAATACGTATCTCTTGCACAATCTTCGTAGAGGTCCAAGTGGTGATACTGTATTTAAACTCTGGGTCATCTGGTTTTTGACAAGACTTTTAAATTTCATATCATTGAAGGCTATTTGCAAACTTCTTATCCATGGACTGGGCCATTTCTTTATCCACGGGACATCATTTGGACACAATTGGTAGATAGAAATGTTAGAGCTGTTGTCTTTCTGATATTTGATAGAAGATTTTGAAAAGTGTGCAACAAATATGGCTATGCGCAAATTTGTGACATCTGGGTGGAGGGGAGCATATGGCAACTTTTGACCAGAATGCCACCATTTGAAAATACTAGTACTTGGTAGAGGTCATTGTAGCGATACTACACATGAAATATCAAAACTCTCGACCGTCTGATTTTGAACGGGAAGATTTTACATTAACAAAAGAAAAGTCTGTTATCGGATTGTGCTAAATCTGACACTCCAAGACATATGTCTGGTATCATACAACCCCTCTTTATTATAGATATAATAAAGACTTGAATGAAGTCCTTATATCTATATAGACTAGAGGGGTTGTATGATACCAGTCATGTTAGGCGCTCCAACATTGATTTACGGATGTTCCGGTAACAGACGAGTTCGGTAAATTGGACTTATAGAGTAAATTGATGAGATGTTTCGGTAACAAGGCAGTAATATAGTGCCGTGACGTTTTTCACACCCATGGCTTCTGTTTGTGACTCGTTTTCTGACGTAAATATATTTGTTGTTCTTTCCATGCTGTATAAAGAAATACCTGAAATTAGTAAACTTTGATCACCATATCTTATTTTCGTTTTTCACCCATAGCTGATTCATGTAATGAATAATATACGATCCCTGATAAAACCCAGCCCTAAGCTTGTACCCGTATTACTTAATCGTCCTACAGGTAACAGACTCCAACTTTAAGCCAATCCTCAAGTTTTTTAAAAATGTTTTATTAAAAATGACGCTATTCTTGTCAACGTTTTCTGTGTGAAAAATAATTTCTTCCGGAAACAAATTGGTCAACTTCCAAACCAGCCATTTACCCTCAGAACACCTTTCACTCTTGTTGCCCTTGCGACCGATTCAGACAAAGATCAAACTGCAAAGCAAAAAAAAAAAAAACAAAAAAAACAGAGTCTGATCGTTGGTTTACGCTGCCAGCTTTTCTAAGACATTATGAGGAAGGACAACTTTGCTTTGAAATAGATAATATTAGACCAGGGATCGTATATTGTAATATATATATTGTTCTGTTTCTAAAATGAAAATAGCCTTTACTTTTTTCGATGCTCTAAAGGTTAAAATTATGGATAATTAACGTGAATTCAGAAATAAAGATAATACATTTGAAACATTGTGGCAAATGAAGAGAGGGAGTGAGAGATAGAGAGAGAGGCCTTGACAATAATGCTTTCGTGCATACTTCTTGTGATTTTGACCATGAACATTTGTGCCCATCTAAAAGATATCTGTTCTGTATTGTTCCTCTCCATTTTCCACACAGTTTTCAAATCTGGTCTGGTGCACAAAAATCGGCGTCTGCTGGTTTTAAAGTGCGTTCATCAATACAGCACTGCATAAAAAAATCATATGCGTACTATTTGAGAGCGAAGGGAGTACTATATATTGTATATAGACGCGTTTACAGCCTGACTTCACACCTCCCATTGCCAACAAGATAAAGAAGTTTCCCGTAGATCTTAAATATTAACCCCGGTTTATGAAAACCTGAAACACCAATGGACAAGAAGAAACTCGCAGATCAGACTGCATGTAAAAGTTATGGGGATTGGGCATGTTTAGATCGCACACTGCTCGTGCAGTTTGAAAAAAGTATTCGTCAAAAAAAGTATTTGCTACTATCTATCTCTCTCGCTCACTCTCTTCTTTTGCCACAATATTTTTACCTGTATTACCTGTGTTTCTGAACTAAATTTAACTATCCATAATTTTAAATCTAAGAGCGTCGAATAAACCCAACGGTCATTTTCATTATAGATATAAAACCTATTTTTAGCAGTGTCAAGGTTTTCTTGTTCAGAATGTCTTGCAAAATTGACAAATAAAGATCAAAGATCAAACTCCGTGTTTGGTGTACTCTGATCTCGATCTGCACCGGCCGCAATGGCAACAGCAGTAATGACAGACGCTCTAAGGGTTAATGACTGGTTTGGAAGTCTTTCAGTAAGAAAATATTTTCACATTGAAAGGATCATAAAGCATTGATTTAAAAGGAGATACAACGTGTTTCAAGTTTAGAATTGGGTGTTGTTATTCGTTACCTCAACTTTGATTCGGGTATCATTTTACGTACAGCATGACAGTAGAAACATAACAAAAATATTATGTCTTAAAGTGTGTGGAAGAAAAAAGAGAAACATTGAACGAATCAGAACCAAGACTTTATTTGGTGTGAAAAACGTCACGGTGCATTACCACTATATAATTACCTCGTTACCGAAACATCCAATCGATTTACTCTATAAGTCCAATTTACCGAACTCGTCTGTTACCGAAACATCTGTCACCCCCCAACATTGACCTAGTTACAGTTAGCTGGTCTTAAAAACACGATCGCGAAAGGAAAACAATATTTCTACAATCCATACAATACTAGAACAAAAATATAAGTGGGGTCACAAGTACCACATAGGGTGCTCTAGGGTCAAAGAGCTTGAAAATGCCTCTTAACCTTTTCCAGCGTAAGATATTTAAAATGGTGGCTTCGAAAATTTGTGACAGATAATTTTTGATCACGTGAGTTATTATTCGAAATGCACTTTTTATTTTTTGAAAGGAAAATGTTGATATGTCTACGATCTGTGTTTTTATCCATCTAACAATGAAAGTGCAATATGCAAAAAAAAAAAATCCCCACAAATAAATAAAAAAGTTATTATGGACCCAGATCTGGTAATCAAAGTACAATAGATATAGGTGGATGTTAAAACAAAGCATGGAACCAGTTCAATATGGCTGCCTCCATAGGCACTTTACAAAACCGAATAAAAATATAGTGCCGCCGCTCATGCGGCGCCACAATAATTAAGTTATACCAGAGTGACAGCTTACTGTTAACTGTCATTCAGACGTTGTAATGATAGATCTGCTTTTATCTAAACTGATAGATTTTTTTTTTTTTTTTTTTCAACGTGATTTCATCTCTAAGCCAAATAGCTAATCTAGAGTAGATATATCTATCTAAATCTGAATCTAATAACTTTATTGTTTGTTTTCTTTTTCAGAATTCAAAAAGGACAGACGACCAAAACCAGTTAGGTTATATATCAGCTAGAGCTAAATATCTCGGGTAAATATCAATAGATCTACCAGAGCATGGTTGTAAGGGTCTAGATCTACTAGATTTATACTTATTACAAAATCTTTGTTTTAGGTCATTTTCTGTCTTCATCTTCCTTTAGATTAAGGTAAGGACTTATCGATTGTTTTTAAGATCAGTCTATTGATTGGCTGAGCCAAAATGCTTGAACTGACCATATAGCTAGTAGTGGGAGATTGAAGTTTGAAACATTGGTAAAAATGGTTATATTTCTTTGTATTTATTTATTTTGTTAAATGGTACATGTTTTGGCGCTGTCTTTCTTTCTAATGGTAGAAAATATTGTGGGAAAAGGAGAAAATGCTGGTTTTCAGCATTTTCTCCTTTTACCACAATGTTTTCTTAAGTTTTTTTTTTTTTTTTTTTTTTTTCAAAATGGTTGAAACACAGGTTTGTACGATAAATATTTAGCAGCTTCATATTTATTGTAGCCTATATCTAAAGATGGCGGAGAATAGTTCTGACAGTCGACACGAAACAAGCGAAGTCGATCAAGTACAGATCAAAGAATTAGAAGTTACTGAGGAAGAAAAAGAGAAAGAGAAAAGTGAGAGTGAGAGAATGGAGGAGGAAAGTGAGCGAGAGAGTGAGATAAGCTTGTTTTGGGATGAACTGATGAATGAGAGTGAAACGGAGAGACTGGAGAAGTTTAACAGAAGCTGTATTTATGATCGAGTTGACGTAAAACACGAATTGGATCAGAGGGAGGATTGTAGGATACGTGGATTGTGTGTGCTGGAGAACCAAAGGTGGGTAGCCTGTGATTATAATAATTATTGTATTAAAATATTTACATTGGGAAGTAACGTGCTACAGCGTTATATACGGGTTGTAGGGACTTGGTCTCGACCTTGGGATGTTACAGAAATACTTGTAAACCAGAATTCGACTGAACCGGACTTAGTGTCCGGCAGCAGTTCTGAGGTTTCTGTAACAGACCGGGCTGATCCGGATAAAAAATATTTAATAGCAGTAGCGTTAACATACAAAAGTCAAATAATATTAATAGATGTAAGTAAAAAACCCGCAAAAACACACAAACCAATCCATACAAAGGGACCATGTTATTCTATACAGTTTTATGATGGCAAGATTTTTACCGCCTGTCTAGAAGGTCATGGCTCTCCCTGGTCTGTTGACTCTCTCTGGTCTGTTTATATAATATCTACAGACGGAGTCACGCAAAAAAGATTTGACAATGATAGATCTGGTTTCGTCCATGCTCCTTCTTTCGCCATTGTTTCTGGACGAGTCTATATAACCGATAGGTACAATCACAACATACAATGTAGAAATGTTAAGGGTCAAGTTACCTCGGAAATAACAATTGAAGAGTCGTGGCCTTTAAGAATCAGTGTAGACCCAGATAAGAACGTGTATGTATGTGCACAGGGTCACAACAAAGTTTATAAACTGGATCCTGATCTCACTGGATACGAGTCGGTGTTAGATCAGACTGCAGATGATATAGAGGAACCCTACGCTCTGTGTTATCACAGAGACAAATTATTTATAAGTCATTACCCGTCGTCATCTTTACATAACTATGTTACTGTGGTCAGACTGGTGTAACTACATCTCGACACGGACATTGTATATCTTTATGTACTTCAGTCATCAAATATTTAAATCTGCACCATAATGTATTCTATTGTTACCATGGTTACCGTTATAATCCTTTTCCCTGCCATTTGTAGCTGAATTTATTTCGCGGAGGTTGTAAACAAAGATCAGCCTGCAGTTACGTGCAGTCTGATCTTCATCTACAACGTCCGCTTCTCTGTTGATGGTCCTTGTTTTCAAATCATTTCGTTTAACTGCCGATAAACTTTACAAAATACTATTTTTATGACAGTTTGTATCGAACATTCTGCTGCATACGGGATAAATTACCTGTACAGAAACTTGATTCTCAGCATTTCTCTATACTTTGTGTAGTACTTTAGCAAGCGGTCGTTGGAAATCTTGTCATCTTTTATTTATTTATTTATTTATTTATTTGACAGAATGACAGAAAAAAAATCTACAGTGAAAAGAACTTTCTGTATGTCACTTTTAATTCCATTTACCCCACCCAGTCCCAATCAATGCTTGAAAAATATTTCTCTTTACCCTTCCCTCTCTCTTGTACATATCCAACATTTTCGATATTCTATAAACATTGTTTGGCCGTTAAAGCTATCAAACAGTGCTTATCCGACAAACAATGTGGCAGCAATAATTTTTATGCGCCGTTACCGCTCTTCTGTATGTGGCTTTTTCACACACACAAAAAAATGCCGTCAAATCACAGACTACCCATCTTCTTATCTAGTCTACATAATTTACATGTAAATTAAATTGTGTGTGTGTGTGTGTGTGTTTTGTCTAACACACACACACACACACACACACACATATATGGCCTACAACATGCGAAATGAGACCCTCGGACTGCACTTTACGACTACATCAGATGTTTTCATACAGCAGACTTCCGTGAAACAGAAAAATCGCACAAAAACAGGAAGTGTCGTCTAGGATTAGTCATATGTCCGAAGGCCCGTTTTCGTGTGTTGCACGCCATATATGAGCCATGTTCTGGGAAAAGGGGCTTAGTGCATTTCCGTGATGCATTATACCAATTAAGCCATCACATAATCATGGATCCATAATACCCAATTTAACAACCGAATTAATCTGGATATACAGAAAATTGAATAATAGCAAAAAGTGTTCGGCCCAGGTCAGCGTGCGCGGACTGACGTGGGTCTATACTTTTCGCAGATGCCTAAGTTCCTTTTTCACAGCATTCATCATATCCATATCCGATTGGTGTTTTATGAGAGAGAGAGAGAGTTTGTTTGTTTTGTGTTGTACATTACTTTTTTGTATTAATTATTTCTTCTTCCTATTTAATTGATCAATTGTGATTTAAGAATGAGTAACTTCCACAATTTTATTTTTTTCACGTTTTGTGATTTTTGATATTAAGTGGTCTTTTTTTCAATTCCTGGCTGTTCCAACATTGATTGCAACATTGATCGTTTGCTTTTGATTAGATATATATGTTATTAATTTCTCATTTACTGTAGAGCTAAATAAACCTTGAATATTTGTACCAAGTAAATTTGTTGTTTTGTTATAATTTCTACAAAACACTGTGTACAATTGAACTGTTTATAGTTAACCCTTATCCCGCGAATTAAATGAAATGAAACTTTCAAGCCGATAGTAAAAACCCAAATTTTGCTATTTCAAGGCTATTTTTCTGGGGGAAAGATATCTCCCTATCGGACAGAGTAGATCCGAGATCAGACTGCACGTTCTGTGCAGTCTGATCTTGATCTACACTGTCCGCAACAGGTCAGTAAGTCTCGCTTAGCAGCTTAAGGGTTATAATGAGCCGAGCTTAACCAAGTTGCTAAGTAGCACATCTGTAATGATTTGTAAGTTCGAATTCTAACCTCGGCTGTCTTGCTATCAAAGAATTGACTTGCTTGTGTTTGTTTTGTATTTTATGCCGTGTTCAACACTGTCTCAGTCATAATGCAGCAGTCAGTGCATCCAACAACGCTTATTGAGAATTTCTTTTACCAGTTACTTCGAACATCACTCTTCACAGTAATTAGTATAACAATCTTTACAAGCAACCGGCTGCTTTCCCGCATTGTGAAAGAGCTGAATCATGAGGTAGACTGGTCCTTTGACATACAAAAAATTGACTACAGCAAAAGGTTCCAGCCCAGGTCAGACTGCGCAAGTTGACCTGGGTCGATACTTTTCGCAATGCATTAAGCCCCCTTTTCTCAGAGCACGGCTTATGTACATCTTCGTGGAGAGAACATGAAGTATGATCCTGACCTGAAATCCCTACCATGATAACAACATACTAAGTCATATTTCATACTTACAAGCAAATAATTTTGTGCTGTGCTCTGGCAAAATGGGGCTTAGTGCATTTCCGTAATGCATAATAGCAAGCAAGCTATCACGCAATTATGCATCCATAAAATCCAGTTTGTCTAATAACCGAATGAATCGTGACGTGCACTGGTACTTTACCAGGCAGAAAATCGATCAATAGCAAAAAGTTTCGGCCCAGGTCAGCCTACTGGGTCGATACTCTTTGCAGATGTATTAAATCCCCTTTTCACAGAGCATGGCTCATTTTATATTGCCAATAAATTGACCGATAATTAGACAGGATATGGATCACACTTGATTTTTGTACAGCTTAGGTAATTATTTATCACGCAGTATGCTGTAACCGGTCATTTACGAGTACAGGCCAGTTACGGATATTGTAGATATAGGCCAGACTCCATAGATGCTACAGTCTGATCTTAGATCCACACCGTCTATACATAGTTTTGTGGCAAGATATAAACCATTTAGCTCTTTACCACACAATGACGCTGAAAGAGAAAGCTTTTGAAAACATTGTGGGAGAAGAATGAAATGCTAATAACGTGCATTTTCTCCTACTATTTGAACTACACTTAATTTGTCGTCTTCAGATGCTTCACTTTTGCTGAGTTTAAATTTTGCCGTTTGGTAAAGAGTTTAAAATACATGTGCTTCAAGTCTTGAAGATTTATCTCCCTTAAACAGTTTACATGTCATGAAAACTGCCCGTATCAAGATGAACTTGCAACACAGATCTGTTGTCTTTGTCTTCATATTAAAAGTAGCAAAACACGAAACTTAGAGCATGACATTGGATTTAGTGACAGTTTCCTGACAACTTAGTTACGTTCGTCAAGTTCCAAGTGTTGTTTAGACATCTTCGAAACAAAATATGTTATTGATAAGATTGGAGGTATAGATATCTAACCTGTGAAGTCAATCCGTGATTTTGGTGAGGGAGAAATTAAAACATAAATATTAAAAGACTTGGTTCATCCATTCATTCATTTACGTACTTACTTACCAATCTTTCGGCCCAATATTGATTAAGTTGCATTTTACGATATCGTTGGCTTTTCCATTTGTAGTTCACTGCTCATATCTTTTTGGCTGAAAACGGCGTAAACCAAAGGGAGGTAACGAGTGTCATCTTAGCCAGGTAGCATTTTATCAAGTAACTTCCCTTCGCTGGTTGAAAAAATAATATTACCCTGGCGACTTTCTCCCTCCCCCTTTCTCTCTCGCTCTCTCTCTGCGCCTCTTTTCATTCGCCATGATTTATTTTCATGCATGAAGGAAGAAAGAATCCTATTGCAATCGTTTTGACACAGCTATTAAATATTTTCGCACAACCGGAATTAGAGCTCATAATCCATCAGTTACGAGTCGTTTAAATCAAAAGATATGAGCCGTGCTCTGTGAAAAAGGGGGCTTAATTTATTTTCAAAAAAGTATCGACCCAGGTCAACCTGCGCGGACTGAGCAGCTTGACCTGGGCCGGAACTTTTTGCATTCGGTAAATTTTCTGCGTGTCAAAGGACCACAAACTGGTGTAGCACATGATCCAGTTGTTCGTTATATACAAACGGATTTTTATGGATCTATAATACTGTGATGAGTTGCTTGGTATGCTGCATCACGGAGATGCATTAAACCCCCTTTTCACAGAACATGGTTCATATATATCTATTCTACAAGATACTAATGTCGCTCGTACTGTTTTGCTTTATTCATATCAACCGTTTTAGCACCACAGGAAAGAACAAGTGGCTCTTGTGGACGGTTTTATTACGGATGATTGAGATGGGACTGCACAGAAGGTGCAGTCTGATCTTGGATCTTAACCGTCAACTTATATTGTCAAGCCTATAAGATGAAAATCTTTTAGTCTCATTGGGTTGTGCATTCAGACGTCGAAAGGAATCAAAATTATATGAGCCATGCTCTGTGAAAAGGGGGGCTTAATGCGTCTTCGAAAAGTATCGAACTACGTCATCCTGCGCTGTCCGCTCAGGCTGACCTGGGCCGAAACTTTCCCTATTGGTCAATTTTCTGTATGTCAAAGGACCAGTCTACCGTATAATACAGTCGGTTGTTGGACAAAATGATTTTTATGGATCCCTGACTACGTTCATAAGTAGGTTATAATAGGTATGTTCTAGAACTTTATGTATATTATATATTATATTCTGGGATTTTTCTCTATCTATATGTAAATTCTAAGACATTTACCAGTATTTTCTAGGACATTTACCATCTTCGTGGTTTTAGTGACTATCACAGACATTGAAAAACCTTTTTAGCTTATTATTACACGTGACGCCAAAACCTCTTTTATAATTATTTTAAAGTAATTTTTTTTTTTTTTTTTTTTTTTTTTTTTTTTTTCATCCACTAAAAATTTTGTTGGTTTCAGGCAAACCAATGAACTGGTGCGCCAGTGTATCAGTGAACTGGTAAACCTACTTAAAGGGGCAGTGAACCAGACATAACGTTATATCAATGCGTCACTAAAAACATTAAAAAAAAAAAAAGAAAAAAATGATTTTAAAGTTAAGTAATTATAAATATTATATAAAATGGTGGTGTTTGAATTAATTGGTTATTGTGCAGAAAATTTAGAAAGGATGTTAAAAAATAAATTAATGTTTAAACAAATTTATCAAGAAGATAATCAACTAATGCATTTTCACCCAACTGTTAATATTAGAGAAAATGATTATCTTTATATGTTAGAAAAAGTAAAACCTGCTATTTATTATGAATATAGCAAACATAGAGTAGAAGAAACAAATTATGACACGACTGTTTTCGTGGCTTGGCCACAGCAGCCACTACAAATACCAGCACAGACTAAAAGTCAGGATATGCATTACTACCACTTTCGTAGAATAGGTGACCCTCTTTTTACTGGTATAAGAATTCCATTTGACCGAAGTGATAAATTTATTAGTGTTTATGACAGTGCTTTACTTGATTTGCTTAAAAATACTTTTAGGGAACAACAACCTAGTAATTTTAATGTACATCCAATGTTGACATTTAAAAATCTTTATCCTGCAGAGCATCTTTCTTTTACTTCCTTCTTAGAATGGAACGAATATTATTGGGATAGTCTATATCAATATACTGGAAGTGAAGATAATAATTTTATGGGTAGTGGCGTAGGTTATGAAGAAAATTATAATGGTTATTTTGATCAAGTTATCAAGATAATGATCCTCCACCATTTGTTGACATGGAAATAGCAACACTTCCTACTCCAGTTATTAACAATGATGATACTTTTTATTTAGAAAAATGTGTAATTTGTGTTGAAAATAAACCGAATATACTTTTTTGTAATTGTGGGCATATATGTATGTGTGATAGCTGTGATAAATTAAACCCTTTAGATAAATGCCCAATGTGTAAAATAAAATGCCAAATAAAACGTAAAATATAACTTTTTTACAAAGTTATATTTTAATTTTCAATCCTATGATGTCCCCAAGCCAAGGTGTGTATCTTATCCTCCAATATATACCTTTTATCATCATCAGAACTTATTGCTATTTTATTAACTTCTTCCGTATATATTTTGTGTGCATGGGTTCTAAATACACACATCTTTCTATATTGTTTTTCCTCCATAATCAAACATTCTTTAAAATTGCTAAAATGCTGTTCATTGTTAATCACCGACTTTTTAATTCCTTTACATCTTCGGTCTTCATCGTTACCTTCCCATATTAAATTTCCATTTTCATCTAAAATTGGACTTTTTGCTTTGTCTCTTTTTATAGTTAATTTTTTATATGCCTACAGTTTGGCTCTTAAACCAACAAACTCTGTCATGATTTCACCATTTAATTCATCTTTAAACATACCAATTACTTTTTTGTTCTTTTGACTATACAACGCATGTTCTTTAGGATATCCACTCATATCAAACATTGTAGAAATATCAGGGAGAATATCTTTATATACATCATCAGTTTTTACCTCAAGAATAAAACTATCTGTGTCTGTATAACACAGTTTTACTTTTTCTCCATATTTTGCTTTAAAGTAATTATAGTAACTGTTATACATGTGTGTTTTACTAATATCTAAAATACTTAACCCTAAATAAACAGGTTTGTCATATTTAATAGCAGTCTTTTTCATATGTATTGCTATTAAATTTTCATCAAATATTGTTGTATGGCTATAGTTTGGTTTTGCTATTAGTTTTTTTTACATTGATTAGCATCAGAAACTAAACGTATGTCTACTCTATTCCTCAAGTTTTCCATAGTCTTACCAAAAACAGAATTACACATCAACTTAAAAAAATATTTTTCAAAATCATTTTTTGCTACTTTTCTCAGGTCAATGTTTAAATCAATATAAGGTTTTAACCAAGCACTTTCTTTAAATTTAATCCCAAAATGAATTTTTGTTAATTTTAAACCTAAAGCAAGATATGTTTTTAATGCTTGGCGATGTAACACATAATTGTTCATGTCTCCTAAATTTGGTATTATTTTTTCTACTTTTTCAACTTTTAGTCTTTCAGGGGCTAAAGGAAAGTCATTATGTAAATCATGTAGTTCTTTGGGATATTCTAAATCTACTTCTAATATACAGGGATATTTTTTCCAGTTATCTAGATCTTTCTCATTCATCTATTTAAAATCATGAGTAGGAAGAGGCTGACTCACTGCCCAAGAGTAGAGGCTGTTTGCATCCACATATAGTAAATAACTTGAGGGTTTATCCGGTTCGTAAGATTTACCCATATATTTATTATTTGCTGCAGAATATCGTTTTGTGCACATGCTAACACCACCTCTAATACCCAATTCTACCATTAAAAGCATATCAGGGTCTGATAAAAGTTCTAAGTTTATACCTGTTGTTAGGCCAGGGAATCCCTCTCAAGGGATTCCCTTGCCTATAGCGATAGTAAGCTGACTTTTCCGGACTATTTCAGACAAAATGTTGAACGGTGTGTCCACTCTATATCGCTGAGTCCGCCAAAACAACTGGTTTCGTAAATACAGAGATCGCTTATCACACGGCGTGAATGTTTTCCTTTCCTCAAAGCTTTCCGACATCTGCATAGTGCTATGGAATTGCAAGGGTATTACAGCCCTTTAATAACCAACGAGTGTGTTTTAAGGGTTGTGTCCCTGTTGAATACACAACAGACGGTCAATAACTTTTCCAGGTAAAAGTTAAACGTCCACCGAATAAATCTGTACACCGTTTAAGTCTGATGTCTATTTTTATCCGATACCGCCTATGGGCGGAGTTTATAGTTACACAAATCTTGTCAGGAACTGTGAATTAAGGCGTTGCCGTATTATGACTGACATCAGACTTATTCGGCGTACAGACTTATTCGGTGTACATTTAACCTCTACCAACTTTTCCATCACTGTGATTGGATACTGAAATCCTCTCGTATTATAGACATGATCACAGCCCCTGATATCACTTTCTAGTGTACTAGCGCGAGGGAAAAACCCGAGAACCAGTTTTCTATTTTTAGTTTCCATTGTCACTTGCTAGTTACTGTCCGCGTTTCAAATAAAGATCAAAGGGAACCGCACGCCGCATCTCCTTTGACTGTCTGGTGAAAAGATTGAGATATACGATTTTCCATGGAAATGTCGATAGTTGAATGAGATTATTGGTGTATTAACTGCATTTATTATAAGTTTCTTTTAATCATTTAGAACTGAACTTGATTTTCTCTATATGTTTAGAAAAAAAAAAAAAAAAAAAAAAAAAAAAAAAAATCGATAGAATTAAGAAATATGTAGAAATTAAAAGAAATTATACTCTCTTTTTTCTGTGTGAATCGATTTAAAACATCTCTCTTTTTGTCAGAAGAATAAGCAAACATTATGGAAAAATAAGAATTTTTTGTTCTATCTATATTTTCCGATAATCAACCATGTTATCTGCTTATATTCTTTTTTTTTTTTTTTGTGACGACTGTTGATTGATTAGAAATCATGAAAGTGTTGTGCGATCCTTGGACATTTTTTAACTTTCAAACAAAATTATTTGAAAATAAAAGGTGTGTTTAAAAAATTAGGTTTTAATTTATCAGTTATTCATCACATTTACATACCTAGAGTTTCATTCACATAACTAGTAGTTTCCGAAACATTGTTTGAAAAGGAGAAATGAAAGTTTAAGAATATTTATTTTGAAATACATCCCGAATGTGCAAATTCATTTTAAGCGCCAGAAGCCGTCGTTGGAATCTCTCTTTCTCTCTCTCTCTCTTTTTAATGGGACGAGCAGGGCTAGTGGACGTCTTTGTATGATATAGTCAAAATAATAGATTTAGATCGACTGTTTGAGAACAAAACTGCGATGTATTGACATCACCCTGCCCTGCGTTCGCGACATTAAGCGTTGGTATTCGCGTTGTGTCCAATTTTAAATTGTGTCTTATCTTTCTTATCATTGACGATATTTATTTGAAACTTGGAATATATGTGCGTTATCATAAAGACCAACCTTAACCAATAAGGCAAATAACTCAAAAATAAATTTGCTTGATTTAAGCCCCTTTTCGACTTAGAAAATTTTAAAGCCATTATCATGCACCCTATAACCGAGCGTTGGTATCCACTATTTACTTCGGTTTAATTATAGAATCTGGCTTCCGAGCACTGCCTTTTTTTTTTGCATTAATTTAATTTTTCCTGTTGATTATTGTATTATACCATATTATGCGTGACAGTACCCCTTTACCAATGAATTCTTTTGGCATAATTGAATTGGCCTGACTGTCTGTATGGTAGTGATAATTAGAAAATGAGGTCTCGTGTGAGTTCGTATCCTTCGTTCTTTAGAGATTACAGATCACTAGATTTCCTGGCCTTCAGTACCATCAGTACTTTGATTTTTAATGCAGCATCCCAAGATAAACCAGGTGCAGTATAATACCAACTAGGATCTAAATCATAGTTTTTACGGCAAACATCTCTAAAGTTTTCAAATACATCGGCTAAAAGTAGCACATCTTTTTTATTGTAAAGTTTTAAGTAATCTTTAAACGTTTTCATGTCAAAAGTTTCCCAAACATTCAATGCATGAGCATAGTCTTCATCACTAATATGTTCTTTGTTTAAAGCGGAGTAAAATGCTTCTTTGTGTGGTAACTGAGTTTCCTTAAGTTTTTCAAAAGAGTCTAAGTAATCATAAGGAAAACTCCTTTTCTTCTAATTAATGGCAAATGTTCTTTTGAAAAAAATCCTGATAAAATTTTTAACTGGGTTTCACCTAAATTACTTGAAAGTTTATCCAAACTAGAAGCCATAAACTTAAAGGTATAAATAAATCTAATTTTATGAGGTGTGTTTTCTCCGACCAAAATGTTTTTACTAAAACTAGTATATTTTTCCTCATTATTTGGGATACAATCATTTTTTCCACTAGATTTACCTAAATATTTAATAAAAAGATGAGCATCACACCCACTTTAATTGTGAAAGTAAATAGGTGTAAACTTAGGGTTTTTAGCATTTAGGTTACATTCATTGTGTGCGGCACCTCTATATTTAACAGTAAATGACAGTGATCTCTTACTTTATAATTAGTGCTAGTAAATTCTTCATTACAAATCCAACAATGTGTTTCTCTTTCGTGTTTTGCTTCTTCCCTTTTTGTTATTTAAATAGGTATTGGGTTTTGGTAGTATTTTTCATAAATATTTCGGATATCTTTCGTTAAAGTTTCTATAAACTTTTCCGATGCATCTTTTCCAATATGGTGTCTTTCTATAGGAGCACAAACATCATCATCAAAACATTTTATAATGTAGCAAAAACTAGCAGGAACATGTTTTTGTGTTTTCTTAGTGTTTCCCGTTTCTTTTTCGTAAGTTGGTTCTAAAATACATTCAAAATCAGCATATACAGCAAAAGGGACCAAGAGTTTTCTATCATAATTTTTAAATTTTAACACTGTTCCCTTTTCAGGCATTTCTAAACAAACGGGTTCATTTTCATTACAATATTTTTTTTCTGTTTTTCTAAAAGGTCTTCCCTTCCAAAATGATTTAAACATCTTTTACAATAATGCTTTTTTCTACAATTTTTTGATATTTGATTATTCATTAAACGACCAATTTTTTTTATGAGAGCATAGTGTGTATTTTTCTTATTTTAATATATAGCAGGTCTACATGATTAGTTTTTTCATCTTTTGTAGCCCTAAGAGGATAAAATCGTTTTTCTTCTGTTTTATAACTATAAACGTTTACACTAATTTCAGGGTTTTGCTTTTCAAACTTATCTATATCTTTAAGCGTAACAGGGTATTCTATTCCTTTCATGTTTACTTCATTTTCCCTTGCTTTTAAATCTTGATCAACTCTTTCTGGTTTTTGTTCTTTTGGGTTTAATTTTCTTAAAATACACCGTGTAAAACATGTTTCATCTTCATTTTTTCATATTAATACATGCTTTTTTATCACTAATCCATTTTGGTAAAGGTAAGTAACCTCTACCTCGTAAAGGTTCATACACACCTGTGTGTAGTTCTACATTTACCATATTCTGAACAGCCCAACCACTACCTTCTCTTTGGAAATCAGTTATCTTTTCTAAAATTTCATCTACCATATATTTTAATAATTTACGCACTCCCCTTTTATTTAAGTTTACTAAATGTTTTGAGTGAAAAGCAAATTCCTTCCCTTCAGGGTAATTGGCGTGATAAAATGTAGACCTTAGTACAAGTTTTACCTTTCTTTCTAAATTGTTTTGAAGAGTTTTTATAATGAGACACTCGGCTACTTTTAAAAATTTATTAGGTGGGTAATTTTCTCTGCCTGTTGCCTTTTTACTGTGTTTTGTAACATACTTAATAAATGCAGAATCAGTAGTTTTAATTTCAAGTGGGCGTGGAGGAAGTTCAGGTCCTATAGGAGGATGAGGAGGATAATGTTCTCTAACATTTTCAACAATTTGATTCAACACTTGCGAAATCTGTTCCGTCTCCACATTACCAGTTAACCAATTAGTAAAATTGCTTACCCCTCTTTGCACGCTTTCAGGGATTACCGCTGCAGCGGCTCTTCGTGCACCGGAGTAAACATTAGACGCAGCCCGTCGGGCTACATTTGTAATTTTACTAAAAAGTGACATGTTTTTTTAATAGTAGAAAATAAACTTAAATCAATTTTATTATGATTATAACATAATAAAATTACTGAATATTAATCTTATATTTATTATTCCAAACTTTACCATTCCAGTTCAAAATCGTTTGAGGGCAATGATCTATAAATTTACTTGCCTTGTAAATTGATGGAAAAGTTTTTATTTCCCCAGTTTCAACATTCTCTAAAATAACTTTTTTAGAATTATGCATAACAGTTTTTAATCTATCAAATTTAGGATCTTTGCTCCTTACTAATATAGATGTTTCACATTGTTTAAATGACTCCTCCGGGAACAAACCATGTTCTTTCACCAACTCAACTAACTTCTTCTTATCTCAGTCAGAGTAAAATTTTATATTATTATCTCTCAGTATTTTTTTTAAATCAACAATCTTTATCATTTTATATAATGAATATAATTCCTTAATACAACACTACACTCATTTTATTCCCATCAGACTGAAAGTTAATTAATCTATCACTAATAACAACAGCATATGCTTCTGTGCCTAAAGGCACATTTGCATCAAAATTTGCCTTAATATGGATATCAGTAGTAGAATATTTTAATTTTCCACTCTGCCTAGAAACATCAAACACAAACAAAGGCTAAAGGCTTTTATACTCTGAGGGTGTAAAGTTAGGATTTGATACCAAATCATCCATGTTATAAAACTTAGATCTAAATAAAGCAGCGTCATCATACACTCTACTAAATTGCTGTCTAGCAAATGAAAGTTTGTATTCAGTCTTGGGGTATGTATTTGAATTTAACGTAACATGAATATTTTTAACGCCTACGTTGTCAAATATGGATGGATTTTCTTCTTGGTTACCCCTTTTATCAGTCTGAAAGCCAACAATGATAAAACGCGGCACCTCGGGAGATGATTTAACGGAAAGTCTCCATGCAAATGATGTTGACTGAGGGACTGAAATAGTGTCGCGTTGTCGCATTCTATATCCAACTGGAAATTTTTCTTTTTTCTCGATAAATTTATAAAGTTCTAGCCTCTCCTTATCCGAAGGCCTAACGTGGGGCATAAACCACGTTAATTTATCCAACGTATTTTTTACCAGCATCAACACCATTAGCCCTAAAGATTGCATCATCATCATCATTTCTTGTCAAGGTGAGAGTTTGCTTCATTCCATATAAGACTTTATCACAGTCTTTGCAAAAACCAAATATATGTTTTAATGGAACTCTAAAACTAAATGTTCCCTTTGGATCGTAATTATTAACGACGTATAATTTTCTTATAGTCCAGCCTACGTTTCGGGCTGCTGCTCTGGGCAATGTATCCTTATACCACAATTGGTTTAACCCCTGTGATTTAGAAAAATCATCCGGATATTTTAACAACCCGAGCATTGTAGTAGCCTGGCCAAGGTGTGGTATGTATTCAATATCCTGACCTGAAAGTTGATATCTGATATTTTTAAACAGGTGCATCAGGGCGTTGTTTGTTAGAGAAATGTTGTCGCCATCTCCGTAAAGCGTATTATTAGCCTTTGTTAAACGCCCTTCTATAAGTAAATAACTTTCGCAGGGATGTGTAAAAAGATCTTGAGTTTCGATGTCAATCCTGATATCTCCTCCTGAGTCGTTGAGATTGGTACCCGTGATAGGTTTATACTCAAAGTCATAATACTCTTCAATACTAACGTCTTTTAAAATTGGTTCATTAATGTTTAAAATGTCCATTTTTATATATGCAATTATAATTTTTAAATTAAAATTATAATTGAATTTAAATTTCTAACCAAAGTTGGGGAAAAAATCCTTCTTCATTATTAACAAACACATATTTAAGTTTAATGCTTTTCAGTTTATCTTTTGGATAAAAACTTTTCGTTTTGGGGTAAACCCTATTTCCATACACAATTGTTATTTTAGATGACCCATTAGTTTCTAAATGATTATTTAACTCTTCCTCATTTTTTTTTTATTATCTCTACTTTTTCAGGAGAAAACTTTATAACGGCTTTTTGGTAGTCATATTCTGAGTTATTAATTGTAAGGATCTCACAGTCCTCATCCAGTTTAAAAGATGCCCCAAATATGTTAATTTTGGATGTATTATGCTTATCATAATATATACGATCAAATTTTAATTTTGTCATTCTTTTTTTAATAGATATTAATTACTTAACTTAAATCATTTTTTCATAATACATTAATGCCAGACCCACTATTTAATTTTTTAACTAAATCTTGTATAGCAATGGCACTCCCATCTATTAAGGTATTAATGTTTTGTGTTGCAGGGGTATCCTCTGTTGTAGGTTTCGTAGCATACTTTTGTAAATTTTTTTTAGATTCTGATGTAAAAGCCTTTTTAACTAACCTCTTACCTGCATCTACAGCAACACTTTTTCCAACCTCTAAGTCTTTTTTTTGCTCATTCCTTAGCAACACTCTTCCCCACATCAAGGGCAGAAGACGCAATTTGTTTAGCCTCATTACTCGCAAAAGGTTTTGTAAAAAAGTTAGCAATGCTGTCAAAGATTCCGGCACCACCATATGAATACTTTCTTTTAAATCCTTGCTTTCTTGTCGTTATCATTTTTATAGTATTGACATTAAACTTTTATAACTGCTTGAATTTAATACACCTTGCCTTTTTAATTCGTCACATATGCTAACAAGCTCGTTTCTCACACCTGTGTTGCCTGCTTCTTTACTTGCCATCAACAAGTCTAACCTTTTTACTAATGCGTTAGAATCACATGGAATAACAATTCCTTCTCCATTTTTTTTTTTTTTTTTTTTTTTTTTTTTTTGGCCCTATTATCTCCCCAAATGGGTCTAAGTATGTTATACCACATTTTTGATCCAGAACTTTTGGGTCGGGGGTTATCAGGATCGTTATTACGATAAAGAGCATTGGTTTTTATCATTAATCTTCTGTAATCAGTAAGATCCTCATCTTTATAAATGTTTTCATTCGGGTCTTTAGCAACAATTAACCCCCATAGACCAGGTGTTCCTTGATATTCATCACCACCAACTATAATATCATTTTCATCAAGTATGACTAATTTGTTACCAATATAAAATTTACCATTTTTATCATATAATCCATATGTTCTATCAACATCAGTTTTACCAACAAATTTTGTTAAATACTCCTTTGCGATTGGTCCAATAAAATGTTTGTCTTCATATTCCTCCATAGTTAACTCTTGTCCTTCGGAGGGATAAGCTTATATTGATGGGAAATTTGGTAACTTAATAGCCTGTGGCAACTGTTCGATACCTTCTTAAATAGGTTAAAGCCCTTCTGTAATCTCCTTTGCCTTGGCTTTTTGTGTTTCTGTAATAAGTTTAAAAAACTTTGAAAGTTCAGTTTGCATTACTTGCTCACCTGTTCTCTCTGCTAGTAGATTATCACGAATATTTTTCTTTGTCTCAAGATATTCTTTTACAATTAAGTCCCTTTTTGCAGGATCAGTGATTTTTAAAAATGACATTTTATATTACAATCATAATGTTTTATCACATTTTCAACATAGTTTTCAACATAATTTTTAGCATAGGTAGTTATATGGCACAAAGGTTTTAACCATCACATTGGTTATTGCTAATTTCACATGAAAAATTACAACTAAACTTAGGGAACTTAATGCGACGCATTTCTTTCACTGTTCTTTTCCACCGGCTTCCGAAAGGACTCACGTGCTTCTTGCCTCCCCCTTTCAATTAATGATTCTTCATTTTCAGCCGTTATCTTCTTTTTAGTTTTGGTTCTTATCTCATTCTTCATAGTTTTACATTTCTCCAATTCTTCCATAATTAACTTAAACTCATCATCAGATATATGATTATCAATGAAGGCTTTTGATATATTTGAGGATATTGTGTTAAGTTTGCTATCAGCAATCATTTTTATTTTTTGATGTTTCTCACTTTTACTTCTTGTGGATCTTACGGCATATTTACCAACAACACTCATTAAACGAGTAACAAGGGCTGACGCTTCTAATGCTATTACAACTGGTAGTGCGACTACGGTTGACAACAAACCAATTGCTCCAGCACCACTTGCCATTGTCATGGTAATGAAAACTGTATCAATATTAGCCACTATATTAGCAGTTCTAAAATATTTTTTTGCAAGAGCATCTCTTTTTTGAATTTCACTTTCAAGAAACTTTTGTACCTCAGATATCTTTTGTAAACGGTATGAATGATCATTGTCATTAAGGGGCATCATTTCAATATCTGGGGCTGAAGGTGGTAATTTTGGGTAAATATTTTCTTTCATCTCCATTTTTTTTTTTTTTTTTTTTTTTTAATTAGAATTATATATTTTTTTTTTAATTGTGTAATAAACGAGACACAAAGACTCGTTTTCCTCAATTGTTACATTTTTGTTAGAGTTGTTTGTAATAGTAATTATAATATCCACGGTATCCTCAAGGATAACCTCATTTTGTAAACTACACCGCTTAAATTTCAAAGAGTATGCTAACGCGGTTTAAACAACTCCTTTAGTCATCATAAACCCAAAACCTAATAGTATTTGTTTTGTTTCATTAGGCTTTAGTATAATCTTTTCTTGACTGAAAATTTCCCAAGTTACCGTATTTACTTTTCGAGGTGGATGTTTTACACTTTGCAACGGACGCCAATAAATTGTTTTTGGTTGGGTAATCTTAGGTTTTACACCAAATTTGTAAACGCTCATTTTATTTTGTTATAAAATTATTTATAATATAGCCCCTAAAATAGGTATATTTGCAAATGGACTATTAGGCCCTAAAAGAAGACCATTTCCATCGTAAAACTTTCCTCCTTGTTTTAAATACAAACCATCACCAACAGACCCTAATCCTTTACCTTTAGCAGGTCCTAAATAAAGCCCTTTTCCATCAGTTTCTACCTGGCAAACACATCCCCCTTTTTTAAGGTAACGACCTGACCCCATTGCTTTTTGAACTCCTGATGAGGCTAAACCAGATAAAGCACCAACGCCTAACGCGGGTAAAACGGTTTTTGCTAAGACAGGTAACGCTGCTGAGGCTAATCCACCCAACATTCCAAGAAAACCTCCCTCTATTTTCATATGATGTTCAAGTTGTTTTGCACTCATTCTAATCGTGGTACCTTTGCCATTCTTATAGGCTTTAGCCATCTTTTTTGCTTGTGAGCTTGTAACCACGATAATATCATTACCTTGTAAATCTTCATGTCCTAAACGAATACTTACTGGGCAATTGCCTTTAACAGCAGATTGACGTTTTTGCTTTTGCCCTTCTGATATATTTACTTTAACAGTAGTGTAATTTGTCATTTTTATATATATTTTTTTTTATAATCTTGCTTCTCTAATATGGAATCTAATTGTTAAATTCTCACCTCTAAGATTTAGTAATGTTCCATCTTGGTCTGTAATTGTTACCTTAAGGTCATGTATTACATCTAATGTTATTGGTAAGAATACCAAAAAAATAACTGGTGACTCAATTATTTTATAACCGGGGGAATGATTTGGGAAAAAACAGTAAATAGTGTTTTTTGTTGAACCATTAACATAACTTCCTGAAATAATATCTAAGTTAACGAGCAGGCTGTTTATACTAAGAATATTTACTACATTCTCTGATTCATGAAATCCTTGTGTATATTTAGCGTGGGTAAATCCTAATACTTTGGAAATGGTGTTTGGTTGATTAAAATCTACTTGATAACCGTTTTCAAGGGTAAGAACAGACTTTAGGGTATTAGTGTTTGCAGAAATGTTAATATAATACTCTTCATTAACTACATCGTAATGACCTTTTTTCCTCATTTCTTGGTGAATGGTATCATTAATGTCAACAAGGTCATAACTTCCTTCAGGTATTTTTATTTTAACCCATGTACCACCATTGTCTGGAGAATAAACGAAAGTGTTGTTTGTTTCATCAATATTTGGAAAAGAATAGTAAGTTTCAGGGTTTACCAATGCTATTTAATTTTTTTTTTTTTTTTTTTTTTTTTTTTATCCTTTTCTAGTTGAATTGGAGGGGTAAACCTTGTTCTAAAACGTGTTTTGTTGTCACTTACTATAATTTGAAATGACGTTTTATGTTCCGTATTTTTTACAATTTGTTCCAAAAGGTCTTCCATTTTTATTTATTAAAAATATTTTTTATATGTGCAAAAATATATTTTTCATTTTTTAAATACTGTTTTAGGTATATAAAAGTTGTCAAAACCGTTTCTATACTTCACATTATGTTTTTTACTGGTTACATCAATAACAACAAAACCGTAAGGTCTTCCCCAACCCGTTTTACAAAATTCACGAAACTCCTCTTTAGACATATCATCCCCTACGTGATCGCTATAGATATGATTAATGTTTTTAAGATCTTGGTGGAATAAGCAAATAAAATTTGCGTTCTCTCTAATAGTCTGCCTCGGTAGCCTAAAGTAATTTTGTGATAGGTAAAAGCAGTCAACATTACTATGTCTTCCACGAATGTAGTAGCACTCACACTTATTTTGTTTTTCTAAAAGTAAATCATCAAAAATCATTAAATGTTTGTTTTCTAGGTTTAACTCTCTCGGATCAGGTACATCTTCAGCACTTTCAAAAAAATTACAATATATATCAGATTTATTTTTAACCGTTTTAACCCATTCTTCAATCAGCGCCGTCGGAGAAACATTTAAATCTTGTACCTCATCTCGTATGTTAAACAGCCTTAAGATAAGTGATTTTGGTAATTTCTCCTCAAAGGCTTTTTTAAGTATACGATATTCTGGTTGAAACAGACTTTTGCCAAAAACGCATAGATTATCATAGTCAAGCCATTCAGGTCTTAACAAAAGGTTAAGTAAAAGAGTGGTTTTACCACAACCTGATTTACCCATTATTACCCCTCTAATACTTTTTGGTAAAAAAGGGTTATTAGATCTCTTTGATACTACTTCATTCCACGATAAGTTTACAATGTCCATTTTATATAACTTTTTATAATATTAATAAAAAATGTATTGTGTTAAATGTAAAAACGTACCGATACAACCAATATAGAATATAAGGTTATTAAAAATAGAAATATGAAACGTGGAAAATGTGTAGAATGTGGAACAACTAAAACTCAATTTATTAAAAAACATGAAGGTGGTTCATTACTAAATAAAGTTATAAATAATTTACCCGTTGAAATGCATCTTCCTGGGCATAATTTTACGGGACCCGGTACTAAATTAAAAAAAAAAAAAGACTCAACCCTGATTTAACCCCAAAAGAATGGTCAAAACCAATAAACCGTGTTGATAAAGCAGCATACCATCATGACATTTGTTATCTTAAACATAATGACACGGCTACCAGAAATGCTATTTCTGATAAAAACATGCTTGAAGAGTTAAAACGAATCTACAATCCTTCTATTAAGGAAAGAATAGAACGAGGGTTAGTTTCCTCAGTAATAGGGACCAAGGCTAAATTTGGAATGGGAGTTAAAAAAAAAATTTCAGCATGATAAATTTATCGGAAGAATTACACAAACCCGTAAAAAGAAAATTTAAGAAAAGGAGAGTTAGAGTAAACGGTATTGATAGGATATGGGCTGCAGATTTAGTAGACATGCAAGCATTTTCTAAATTTAACCGCGGTGTTAAATATCTTCTTGCTGTCATTGACATCTTTTCAAAATACGGTTGGCTGATGCCATTAAAAGACAAAACAGGAAAATCTGTTTCTGTTGCATTAAAGAGTATTTTTAAGGAAAGAAAACCTGATAAAATGTGGGTGGAGAAGGGTAAAGAGTTTTATAACAAAGAAGTTAAAGACTTATATTATATTATATTATATTATATGGAATTATATGGAATTATATCATATTCCACTGAAAACGAGGAAAAAATCTAGCGTGGTTGAGAGATGGATTAGAACAATGAAAGAAAAAAATGTGGAAGTATTTTTCTGCTCACTCAACAAACGTTTACATTGACGTGTTACCAGATCTCGTTAAAGAATATAATAACACGAGGCATTCTTCTATTAAGATGACGCCAGTAAATGCTAGTAAAAAAGAAAATGAAACCAAAGTTTGGAGAACTATTTACCCCGATCATCTCGAAATAAGAGATATAAAACCTAAGTTCTCTGTTGGAGACAAAGTAAGGATAAGTAAAAAGAAAAAGACTTTTGAAAAAGGTTATACCACTAGATGGACTGAAGAGGTTTTTACAGTTTCTGAAGTAAAACATACATTGCCTGTAACATATAAAATTGTAGATCTTAATGGAGAAGAAATAAAAGGTACCTTTTATAAACCCAAGTTGCAAAAAACTAGTCAAGAGTTGTATAGGATAGAAAAGGTTATCAAAAAAGGAAAAAAAGAAATCTCTAGTAAAGTGGAAAGGTTACCCTCACGAGTTTAATTCATGGGTTGATAATAATGACATTGTAAATATTTAAATATAAAAAAATGCTAGATATTGCAATTGATAACATAATTTTTCCAAACAAACCGTTAAACAATTTAGAACTGGAAGATACCGCAAAAAAATTAAAAATAAAGAATTTTAGGGGAGTATTTTTACGAAACACTCTACCGAAAAAGTGTAGAAAAAAGGAATGTGGTATACTAAACCTTGATGACGCAAGCGGGTCTGGTACACATTGGGTTGCTTGGTATAAAAACGGTAAAAATAAAATTTATTTTGATAGTTATGGTATACAACCACCTCTTGAAATTACAGATTATTTAAAAAGCCCATTACATTAGAATAGCGATCAATTACAGCATGCTGGAGCAGTATTTTGTGGACATTTATGTTTATACGTTCTTAAAGAGTTATGCTCGGGTAATAAATTTCAAAATGTTTTAAATAAACTTTTTTCAGCAATATAAAAAAATGCCTGTTGATAAATTTGGAAGAATAGTTGATGTTAAAACAACTGGTGATGTTGTGTCACTTGCTTACATAAACAATAATTTTTTACGAAAAGATGGAACAACCACCGTTACCGGTTCTAAATATGAATGGCAACACATTAACGAGGGTTAGTAAACCAGTAAATCCTCAAGACGTTGCGACTAAGGATTATGTTGACAGCAACTTAGGACTAACTCGGGGCTGCTGAATGAAAACGGAGGATACCATATGACAGGGTATTTAAACATGGATTTTAAAAAAAATAAAAAAAAAAACTTAGGCGATCCTGCGGAGCCGAATGAAGCCGCTACTAAAAGTTATGTGGATAAGGTTAGTACAGAAAGTGTTATTGTTAAACGTGAAGATGGGAGATTTGTTGCTACAGGAAATATAAATATGAGGAATTATGGATTAATAAAAAATGTAATTGCCCCGGCTGAACCTAATGATGTGGCAACAAAGGCGTATGTGGATAAAAAGGAAATACCATTTAGGTTTAATAGCGCCAATGGTTTTTACACAGCCGTAGGTCCGAGGTCAATGGGAAATAAAAGATTACATTTTGTTGCTTCACCTATTGAAGATAGCCATGCGGCCAGTAAGGGTTATGTAGATACCATCGTTGAGGCGGCTACCGCAGGTGAAAAAGCTTTGACTAAAAATCAAGACGGATCTTTTTCAATGGCTGGTGAAATAGATATGAGCGGCCACTCGATTACCGGATTACCAAATCCTATAGATCGGGGTGCCGCTGCCAATAAAAATTATGGTATCAGGACATTTGCCCCCTGGACATCTGCCCCCGGGACTTGTGCCCCCGGACTTTTGCCCCCTTAGGACACCTACCCCTGGACATCCCCCCCCCCCCCCGGACATTCGACCCCGTAGGACATCTGCCCCCTTAGGACATCTGCCCCCTGGACATATGGGCCCCCGGACATTCGCCCCCGTAGGACATCTGCCCCTTAGGACATTTGCCCCCTCCCCCGGATATTTGCCCCCTGGACATCTGCCCCCCGGACATTCGCCCCCTTAGGACATTTGCCCCCCCCGGACATTTGCCCCGGTAGGACATCTGCCCCCGGATATTTGCCCCCGTAGAACAACTGCCTCCTGGGAAACGATAAGCCTCTTCTAAATGATGTTGAAGAATTAATAACATCTTGAATTTTGCTTTATTTTTCTTAAAATGCAAAAAAAGAATTTTAATCAGGGTTTACAGCAGGCGTGCCAGATGAGTAACTGACTCTATAGTTATCATACTGGAAGTTTGATATTAAAACTGAAATCAATTAATCAGCCGAAGATTCACAGCAAAGTAGCACTTAGGAAACAAATAAAAGTCATTTTTCACAATGCCGGCCAAAATTTGGAAGTTATTTCACTAGCTCAAAATTGCTCTTTTGAGATTCATGTCCCTTGAATGTGTTTTGATTTGGATATTAAAACTGAAATCAATTAACCAGCTGACGATTCTCAGCAAAACAGCACTTAGGATGCAACGGAACTTATTTTTCGTAGTGCCGCCAAAAATTACCATGTACATATCTCAAAATTGTTTTCTTAGATTCGTCCCTCACGCGTTTTAGAAATGCAGTAACACTGTTTCAGTCAGATTGATAAAATTAAGATCAGAATCAGGGGTCTTGTCGGTCATTCAAGTGTCACATCAGGACCATGTTGCGAATTCAGAAGTTGAAATTGTGGGCTATCCCTCTGAGAAATGCAATTCGATCTCTGTTGTGGTAATCCTGCACAATATTTCGAATGCGCTGTTGGACGTCTCTGTACACAGCCCTTTGTGGAGGAGGATTCACACCTGCCTGGTCCTGGGTGATTTCAACGTGGGTCAGAGATTCTTCCTGCTTGATGATGTCGAGAAAGCACCAAATGTTTGGGTAATGAGCCCCCACATCAGCTTGTAGCCGGCGATGCCACCCCTCCACGTTGTTGTTCGTTCTAGGCAGGTTTTGGAAGGTACGGTCATGCATATTGCACCTTGCGATCGGGAAAAGAGGATTCCTTCGGCCGTCATCGTTGTCCCTTTCCTCTCCAATGTATGTGGCTTCGAAGTATTGAAGGATTGGTGCCGTCGGCAAAATTGGGCAAATTCTAAATACCGGCAAACATTACCTGACGATAGACATTTTGGGTGAGATGGAAGAAACAGCCCTTCACTTCTATGCCAGGGAAGTCGTTGACGTGTGCCTTCATGGCTGCTCTCTCGAAGTCGATCAACACTTGCTCTGGTTGGAGCCTATTCTCAGCCACATCCAAAACTTCTTGCAGAACACGCTCATAAGTATCCTGACGCTTGTTGGTCACAAATGCAAATACGCAGGGGAAAACTCGCTCATTGCCAGAAATAGCATGTAGAGTGTAAAGTTGGGAGAACACTTCCGGAACCATTTTGAATGTCCCGTCAGAATCCCAGAACCGAGACGCCATCAGGCAATTCTGCCCATCATTGCTCATAAAGATCAGGATTCGGTTTGCGTTATCTTCTCCATTATCGAATCTTAAGAAGGGGCCACCTCGGTTTGTAACCTGGTAGGCCGGGGGGATAACTATTTCGGCAGCAGTTCCTGGGAGTGGTAGAGGGTTTCCCACCCTTTGCCTATTTCTGCGGATATTTCGACGAACATTGTCAATGGCAACCATTCTGCCACTTGCCGCATCAGTCATATTACGTACACCTTCTTTAATAATTTTCTGGGGTGTTTCTTCAGTATCTTCTGCCCTCTGCCGCATATTTGCTCGTACAGCCAACATTGCGGTTCTTGCTGCATCTCCTCCATGTGTGTGCTCATTCATTCTTTGAACTACTCTTCCACCTTGTAAATTAAGCTTCGCTTTACATTTGTTCCTCCTTCTTAATTCGCACTCCCATGACTCTTTCCCTTCTGTCAAATCTTTTTGTTTAACATAGCAGTAGCCTTCAAAAAGCAGTTTTTGGCCACCTCTGATAGTGGAGATGAACTCCATTGTCATGCAGTCAGGTTTTGTCAGTGAGTGAAGCAGTAGGCTACAGCTGAAGGCCCTGGATTCACAGAACCCACGTGGATTCTCCAAATCATTAAAGCTGAACTATTTACATTACCCTACCAAATAGAGTGACAAAAATACCTGCTGCAGCACAGTACGGCAGGTAGATAAACATCCAGGTCATTCTCCAAACGACATCTCCAGGTACAATATACTGAAAAAAAAAAGAAAAAAAAAAAAACGCCGGGAAAAAAATACCCTTGATGTCGCCGTCATTTCGAGCTAGTGAAATAACTTCCAAATTTTGGCCGGCATTGTGAAAAATGACTTTTATTTGTTTCCTAAGTGCTACTTTGCTGAGAATCTTCGGCTGGTTTAATTGAATTCAGTTTTACTATCCAAATCAAACTTTCAGTACAGCAATTTACAAGTCAGTTTCTCATCTGGCACGCGAAACAGTGTTTATACTGCATTTCTAAAACGCATTTAAGGGACAATCTAAAAGAAAAAAAAAAAAAAAACTTTGAGATATACACGTATACTGTACATGGTAATTTTGCCCAGCACTATGAAAAAGACTTCTCAGCTGTTGTATCGTTAAGTGCTATTTTGCTGAAAATGTCCTGTGGGGGCAGATGTCCTACGGGGATAAATGTCCGGGGGGCAGATGTCCTAAGGGGGGCAGATGTCCAGGGGGCAGATGTCCCAAGGGGGCAGATGTCCTAAGGTGGCACATGTCCGGGGGCACATGTCTAGGGGGCACATGTTCTAAGGGGGCAGATGTCTGGGGGGCAAATGTTCTAGGTTGGCAGGTGTCCGGTGGGCAAACGTCCAGGTGGCAGGTGTCCTAAGGAGAGAGTAATAAGAAGAGTGCAATCGCAAAATATAGAGTTTCATGCGGATAATGTGTATATATAAACGAATCCCCTACTTTTTTTCGGCGGGAGTATTACAGCGGTGGTCCCTTCCTCCTTACATTCCGCACTTGCACCTGCACCCACCACACATCCCCATTTAGCCTGCTGCCTCCGTTAGCCCGGTTAGCCCGTTTAGCCCAGTTAGCCCGTTTAGCCCGTTTAGCCTACTGCCTCCGTTAGCCCGGTTAGCCCGTTTAGCCCGGTTAGCCCGTTTAGCCCGTTTAGCCTGCTGCCTCCGCTAGCCCGGCGGGAGTATTACAGCGGTGGTCCCTTCCTCCTTACATTCCGCACTTGCACCTGCACCCACCACACATCCCCATTTAGCCTGCTGCCTCCGTTAGCCCGGTTAGCCCGTTTAGCCCAGTTAGCCCGTTTAGCCCGTTTAGCCTGCTGCCTCCGTTAGCCCGGTTAGCCCGTTTAGCCCGGTTAGCCCGTTTAGCCCGGTTAGCCCGGTTAGCCCGTTTAGCCCGTTTAGCCTACTGCCTCCGTTTTCTCAGTTTTCTCAGTTTTCTCAGCTTACTCAGCCTTCTCAGCTTACTCAGCCTTCTCAGCTTACTCTGCTTACTCTGTTAACCCCCTTAGCCATCTTAGCCAATTAGCCGGCTTAGCCATTCACCCAAACCTAGCTTTTAGCCAGTCTAGCCGGTTTTGCCAGCCCCCTCAGTTTTTTTCAGGGCAATGGCGATCTGGACTAAAGGGCAAGAGGACTAGCGGACTAAAGGACTAGCGGGGGAACAAAACAAAACAAACAAACAAAACAAAAGGGAGAAACTAAGAAAACTAACAAAATGCAATTAAACATTAAAGACTATATTAAAAATGTGTATATACTATATTATATATACACATTATCCGCATGAAACTCTATATTTTGCGATTGCACTCTTCTTATTACTCTCTTATTTGATGTTGTTATGAAAAATAGCCAATTGGCACTGTATTAATCCCATCTTCTAAAATATACCTCACATCTTGCTGAGGATTTAAAGCAACTTTAATAAATTCTTCTGTATATATTTTATGGTCTGTACTTCTAAAGCCTGAAAATTTAACAGTCTTTTCTTTTTCGTTAAAAATACAATTAAGGTAATCATTAAAAACAATATCTTGATTTTTAATACAACATTCTACAACTCCTTTTAATTTTATTGTTTCTTTTGTTTTTCCGTTTACTTCTTCTGTGTATGCATATGATTTGGCACACGTAGCAGCATACTCTTTAATTGGTGTGCCTTTTGTTTCATCCTTAAAAAATCCAAGTTTGTTTTTGTTTTTCATACTGTGCAGTGGGTGGCTTTCCGGATATTTCCAAGTATCAAAACAAACATTTAAATCTTCTTTTAATTCTTCATATATGTCCTCTGTTTGAATATCCAAAATGAAACTGTCTGTATCTGTATATAGCAGTTTTACCCGATTTCCGAATTTTGGTATTAAATAGTCATAGTACAACTGATACATTTTTAATTTTGAAAGTTCCAAAACGACAAAGCCGATATATATTGGTTTGTTAGCATTTACGAGTGTTTTCTTTTTTGTTACGGCTACAAGATGTGGATTAAACATTTTAAAGCCTGTGTATTCTGGACTTTTTAAAAGTTTTTCAGCTCTTTTTTCATTGTTCATTATCTCCACATTTGATCGTTTACGTGGGTTTTCTATTGTCTTGCCATAGATGCTATTAATAGATTTTTTAAAATATTCTTGTTTACTCTTCTCTGTTGCTTCTCCTCTTTTAATTGTATTGTTTGTGATATATGGCTTTAACCAGTCAGACATTTTAAAAACATATCCTCTATGGATTTTAACAACTTTAACCCCTAGCTTTTCATAATATTTTAATAGTTCTGAGTATACTAAATATTCTTTTTTGTCTTGTAAATTTGGTACAAGCTTTTGCACACCATTAATTTTTAAATGTTCTGGGCATGGAGGATAGTCTTTTAAAAATTCATGTTTTTCTTTTGGAATCTCTAAATCACACACTATAGCACAGGGCAAATTTCGCCATTCTTTAAATTCAGCTTTTCTTAATTTTCTTTCTATTTCGTAAGGCATTGCTTCAGACATGGCCTCTCCGTAAAGATTGTTTTTGTCTATGTAAAAAATGAAATTACTCGGTTTGTTTGGAACATAGTCACTTAAATATTTATTGTTTGCTTTACAATATCTACCGACACACATAGACACTCCGCCTCTGATTCCATTTTCAAAATCCTCATAAATGTCCTGATCTGTAATTAATGAAATATTTTGTTTTGTGAATTTTAACATATTACTCCATGAAGTACCAGGCAGAGTATATCCGTAAACAACAGGATCTAAACCATAAGTTTCAATATTTAATTTTCTAAAGTTTTCAAAAACATCCACTAAAAGTAAAGTATCTAGCTCACAATATTTAAGCTGATAGTCATTTAAAGTTTTACATTCGAAAGCAGACCAAGCATTTAAAGCATGTTGATAATCTTCTTCTGATATGCCTTCTTTCTTCATTGTGCTGTAAAAGCTTTCTATCGGTGGCAAGCTTGTTAATTTTGTTTTTTCGAAACAATTCATAAATTCGTACGGGTAGACCCCTTTACTTGTTAATAGTTTAATCGGAATATTTGGAAAAACTTGACAAGTGTATTTAAAATTGTTTTGATCTGTATTCTCCACCAATTGAGACAAAGACGAACTTAAAAATTTAAAACTGTCTAAAAATCGTATTTCGTGCCTTTTGCCTGATATATAGGTATATTTAGAAAAACTGATATATTTTTCTTCAGTTGATGGTAAAACTGTAAGATGACCACTATATTCAGCCAGTTTTAAAATGAAAAGATGTGAATCATAGCCGCTTAAGTTGTGACATAGCACAGGGGTTAAATTTGAAGCTTGCCCGTTGTTTAAAAATATTGAGTTTGCTTTTTCGATTTCTTCCATTAAACTTTTAACAAAAATAGCAGCCACATCTTGGTTTTCCTTTTGTATTACAAAGCTTACTTTTTTGCTTTTGTATATCTCTGTATTTGATGAAACAATGAAAAAACAAAAGCCGCTAGGTTGATGTTTGTTAATTTTGTTTTCTTCTTCACACGATATTGAAAAACTTTCAAAATCAAAGTATACTGTAATATTAGGGGGTTTGTCTGTTTTCTCTTTAAATTCTAAAATTGAAGCTTCAGAGTCTTCTTCTGGCAATTGTAAAAGTGTGTGATCAGAACATATTTTTTCATGTTGTTTTAATTTCTCTTCTTTCTTAAAAACTCTTTGACATTTGTAACAAAAATATATGCGACCGTTTGAATTTGAAAACTGAGAAGAAAGAAGACGGGATAGATCACCAATATAGTAAAAATGATTTTCGTAAAATAGCAAATATATTTTTTCTCCTCCTTTTTTTTCACCATCAAATATTACAGGTGTTCTTTTGTTTACATTGTCTACTCCATATATTATTAAATGTATGTGTGGGTTTCGATCTTGAAAAAGTTGTAAATCTTCGGCTGAAGTTGGATATTTGATATCTGTAAAATCACCATATTTGTTTGGTTCTTCTTTTGCTATCTTTTTTAAATCTTTCGTAATTCTTCCTTTGTCTCTTTCTTTTGGGTTGAAGTGTCTGAGAATACACCAGTAAAAACAGCGCTGATCTCCGGAAAGTATACAAAAAACAGCACGTTTTAAAATTAGTCATTTGGGTAGCTTGTTGTTTCCACATCCTCCTTTAAATGGCCTGTATTTACCATAGTTAATACTTACATGTTCAAAACTCACAAATTTCCACCCACTGCCTTCATAGTCTTTTTTGTAAAACATGTTTAAAACTTGTTGTATCATTCGGGCTATAGCCTTTTGTTTGTTGTTCCACTGATAGATTATATTTGGTTCTGAATTGAAGTAAAAATTTTTAATTTGCTCGACATTTCTCATTTTAACACAAACGCTTAAAATAGCTTTAGTTCCTGGATTTTTTGCCAATGACTGAGCTGCTGAAGCCCTGTGTTTACTCAAATATGACTCCATACTTAAACTTTTGGTTAACTCTGGAACTTCTAAAAATGTTTGTTTGAAATAACCGTTTAAAGCAGAGTTAGAAATTTGACTTTTAACATCATGGCTTACACTCCCAAAATTAGCCGGTGGCTCTTTTGCCTTAACCATTTGTACGACATTGTTTTTAACTACAAATTTATAATACTGTCTCATTTTTTTTAATTTAAGTAAATTTTCATTAAATTAAAAAATTGAAATGCCTAAAAATCAAAATACTGAAGCAAAAAAGAAGATAGTTGAGCCTTCGGCCCCGGAAGAGCAGCCTATTCAGCTAACTCTAGGACATGAAAATGCTATTAAAGGAGAAAAGAAGACTGATAAAATTTATTTTTCTGACATTATACAAAACGGTAGGACTGGTGTATATACTAATATAGTAAGTAGGACGCCAAAAGACAAACCAACGCTTTTAACTTTTGGTTCAAATAAATATATCAACATTGAGTTAAATGATATGTTTGAACAGTTTCTGTATGGAATATATGAAAGGTTTGATCCCGAGTGTTTAGAATATATTGGAGATGAATATCAAATAGAAGGTATTCTTCAAAATTACAAAGCTCAAGGTTTTGTAAAATGTAAGATTGACCTTGAACGGTATGGTAGTTCTTTTTTTACAACAGTTGAGAAAGAAGGGCACAATAAAATTACACGGCCTTTAAAAAATGTCGATTTCTTGTATGATCGAATTACAAACGGAATATATACTTTAAAGGCAACTGGGTTGTGGAGAAAAGAGGGCTTGTAAATGGTAGGCTTCAAACAACACACAGCAGAATTACAATTAAAGTTTTAAATGTTGTGGTTAATGGATATGATAACTGTGAAAATGAAGATGATGAATATGAAAACTCTCAACTAGCCCAATTAAAAGAGGATAGTTTAAACCTGCTCGATTTGTAGACATGTGATGTGGATGCTTGTGTTTGTTCTTCCATTTTTTTTCACCATACTTTTAAAGTATCATGAAAGTATTTAAAAAAAAAAAAATATATATATATATATATATATATTAAAAAAAGGGGTGGGTTTCTTTCGGATGGGAAGGGAGCTTTTTTCAGCGTTTAATATTTAACATTTTCATTTTTTTGTATATATTACCAAAACAACGGTAATATATATTTTTTCATTTTAATAGTGTTGATAGTATTGATAGTTTTGCGGCTCGTACATTGGATCGTAAAATGTACCAAACCCACTTCAATATTTTCCTTTTTCTCTTGGACTGCTTCTATCAATCACAGCAAAGCCGTAAGGTTCACTCCAACAAGCATAGCAAAAATTTTTAAATTCCTCAATATTCATATCACGGCTAGCATAGTCAGTATATATATTAAATATATCTTTTCTGGAAGATCAAAAAAGATTATTAAATTTGAGTTGCCACGTATTGTGTGTCTTGGTAAACTAAAAAACGACTGTGACAAATAGAAACAGTCTGTGTTGCTGTGTCTACCTCTTGTATAGTACTTTTCAGGAATATCTTGTTTTTCTTTTAACAAATCATCAAATATCATTAATTTTTTATTGTTACTGTTTAAATCCCGTGGATCTGGAACTTCATCATCATTTTCATTAAAACAAGGTGTAATTTTTGTTCCATTCTTTTTCATTTCTTTTTTTAATCTTTCCATCAGTTCATGTTTTTTTTTTTATTTTTTTTTTTTTCTGTCTCTAGGCTTTCCACCTCTTCCATGTTTTCAAATATCCAATTAATAGCTTCTTTGCTTAAACCAAATTCGAGAGCTTCTCTTAAAAGTATATATTCTGGCTGTTGTTTCATTGACTTCCCGAATATATACAAATGATCGTAATCCAGCCAGTCAGGTCTTAAAAGTAAATTTAAAAGTGTTGTTGTTTTTCCACAGCCAGACTCACCTATTATTAAACCCCTAATACTACTAGGCAACAGTTTGTTATTTTTGCGTTTTGTCTTGTTTAAATTGCAGCTATAGTTTTTAATTTTCATTTCATTTTTAATTTCCATAGCTTTTAATTTAGACAAAAATTTACTAAAATTAAAAATGAGTTTAATATATTGTGTTAAATGTCGAAAAAAGACAAATACAGAAAACTTAAAACAGGAGACAACGAAAAATGGACGAGTAATATTAAAAGGTACTTGTTCTGTTTGTGGAGGAAGAAAGACCCAGTTTACAAAAGGTACGGTAAAAAAAAAAGGTGGAAGTTTAGTTAATAAATTTATTAATACTCTTCCTTTTGAAATGCATCTCCCGGGTCATAATTTTACAGGTCCAGGAACAAATTTAAAGAAACGTTTAAACCCTGATTTAACACCTAAAGCATGGAGTAAGCCGGTTAATCGTGTTGATCGTGCAGCTGTGCATCACGACATATGCTATTTAAAACACAATGATACAGCTACAAGAAATAGCCTGCGTGATGTTGATATGTTAAGTGAATTAAAAGGCATTTATAACCCAACATTGAGGGAACGGCTGGACCGTGCTATAGTAACCCCTATCATAGGAAGCAAAGTTAAATTTGGTATGGGTAATAAAAAAAAAAAGCCGTGGGTAGTTAGAGAAAAAAAGGAAAGAAGGACACAGGAAGAAAAAACTTTAAGTGATGAGTTACACAGGCCTTTAAGGCGGAACTTTCCCACACGTCGAGTAATTGTTAAAAAATTAAACGATACATGGGCCGCTGATTTAATGTTCATGCCAAAAAATTTAAAGTAGGTGAAGCCGAAGGAGAGGTGGAAATTCAAAAAGCAGAAGTACTAAAAGAAAGACTTACACCCTCAGAAAAACAGACAGAAAATTTAAATATTTTCTTGGTTGTAATAGATGTTTTTAGTCGTTACGCTTGGGTTCGTGAATTACCAAACAAACAGGTAAACAGTGTCGTAAAAGCTTTTAATGATATCTTTCAGTCATCAAACAGAAAACCTTTAAAGTTGTGGACTGATAGAGGTGGAGAATTTACCGGTTTGATTGACAAAGAAGAAGAAAAACCTGCAACTCCTTTTCAGTGTCCCCATTGTAAAGAATATTTAAAAACTAAAGGAGCTTTATCAAATCATTTAAGACGTTTGTGCCCTGTCTTGTTTCCCAACAAAGCAAAGGAAGCAAAGACAAGATTAAAAGGGGTTGAGTTGTATCATACTGAAGGAAAACACAAAGCAACATTAGCAGAAAGATTTATTAAAACTTTAAAAGACCGCATAGGTCGTTTCATGACAGACAACAACACAACAGATTACATTTCTCATTTACAAGATATTGTTAATGATTACAACAATACGGTTCACAGGAATTTTAATGATCGGCTAACTCCAGAAGAAGCAAGCGATCCAGAAAATGAAAAATAGGATTTATGAAACATTTTATAAAAATGCTGGACCTAAAAAATTCAGAGTGGACTACGTAACACAAAAAACACCTTTAGAAGTTAATGATCGTGTGAGAATACCAAGAAGAAAAAAAGAAGGATTTGAAAAAGGATATACAGCAAACTGGACAAAAGAGATATTTATAATACGTAAAATAGACAACACAAACCCAACAACATATTTTTTAAGGGATGCTAAAGGACACCACATAGAAGGGGCATTTTATAGGCAAGAACTACAAAAAACAAGATTTAAAATTCAGGAGTGGATGGGTGACACTAAGCCAAGGATTAAAGAAAATGCTAGTTTAGGAATGGAAGCCGTGAAAGCTGAAGCAGTGAGACAAAAAGAAAAGAAACAAAGGCAAAGACAAAGAAAAAGAGAAGCAGCAGCAGAGCCATAGCCTTCGACTTCTACAGGTGGAATTTTAGAAATTTCTGAAAATGTGCGAAGTCTACCAATTAAATCTTTAAACAACTTTGAGTTATCTGATGTGTGTAAACATTTAAAAGGATGGAGGGGTGTGTTTTCTCGTGATGCACTACCAAAAAAGCCTAATATTTACGAATGTGGAATATTAAACCTTGATGATAGTAAAGGTCCGGGTACGCATTGGGTAGCATGGCACAAAAACAAAAAAAACAAGTACTATTTTGACAGTTATGGGCTGCCTCCTCCTCTTGAAATACAAAAATATTTAAAATCTCCGATCTTGTATTCGTCTGATCAAATACAAGAACCCAGTACTGTGATTTGTGGTCATCTTTGTATTCATGTATTAGAAAAATTAAATAGTGGGTATGATTTAGAGCCTGTTGTATCTCATTTAATGGATTTAAAAGAAAATGGATTAATTTAAAATATGTATACAAGATACCCAATAACAAAATTTGGACAATTAGAAGAAGAAATTAGAGAGCTTGAGAGTGAAAGGGTACCTCTTCCTTTCATTGTTGAAAACTTTCTAGGAAAAGACGGGGGAGAGATGGAAGGAAGCCTAAACATGGGAGGTCAACCAATACAAAATATACCCGATCCGATTAATCCTCAAGACGCTGTAAATAAAAAATATGTTGACTCAACAAAAGGAATTATTTTTTTTAAAAGAAACAGAGACGGAGACTATACAGCTAAACTAAGCTTAAACATGGATGAGCAAAAATTACAAGGTTTGCCCCTTCCTGTTGATGACAATGATGCAGCAACTAAAATATATACAGATACATTAACTGAAGATAGGAGGCGAAAACTAGAAGCACAAAACCCATTTAATATTCAAAATGGGATACATGAAGCAAAAGATCGTATTAACATGAAAGGTTTTAAAATCGAGGGGGTCGATTTTCCTGATTTGCCTACTGATGCTGCTTCAATTGAGTATGTTGATGATGCGGCGGCTTTTGAAAGAAAAAACGGGGGTTTTGAGGCTAAAGAACATATATATTTGGGTAAAAAGAAACTGGGGGGGTTAAGAATCCCAAAATCAGACGGTGAAGCAGCAAATAAAAAATACGTAGATGATGAAGTAAAAAAAGTTAAAGACAATGTAATTAATAAATTTTCTGATGGGGTTAATTATGAAGTTGACAGTAATGTTAATTTACAAAATTTCAGGCTTTACGGTGTTGGTGATCCTCAGAGAGAAGACGAGGTAGTAAATAAAAAATATGTGGATGAAAAGACGGCAAATATACCAGCAGGAGGCGTTGACGCTGCTGCTTTAAACGTTGTTAAAACAGAACTTGAGAAAAACCAGGCTTTTAATACAAGAAATAGTAAAACATACAATGCTAAAGGAGCTATCAACATGAAACAAAAAACGCTGCAAAATTTACCTGAGCCAACAGAAGAAACAGATGCTGTTAATAAAAGCTATGTAGACGAGATGAAAGAATTTTTTGAGGAAAAAATTAAAGAATTAGAAAAAACACAAGAAGTAAAAGAACACCGTGATATGAAAGGTTTTAAATTAGTTAATGTGGGTGATCCTAAAAATCCAGAAGATGGGGTTAATAAAAAATATGTTGATAAAAAAATAGAAAACTCTGTAAAAAGAGCTGAAAATATAAAAAAAAGTATTTAGACGAACAATAAACACTTCTTTTAACACTTTGAAAACTGAAATTGATGAAGGGGATAACAAGATTAAAAAGCTAGAAGAAATTTTTAATGAAGCTGTTAATAGATTGGAATTAGAAGACCAAGTCGGAAAAGAAGAAATGGATCAGATGCGTGTACTGTTTAATGAAAAAGTAAAAGAATTAAATGAAGCAGATGAAAATATTAAAAATGATATTGAAGGACTACGGGCATTTTTTACAGATGAAACAAAAGAAAAAAGGGATATGAAAGGGTTTAGAATAGAAAATTTGGCTGATCCGGTAAATGAAGAAGATGCAACGAATAAAAAATATGTTGATGAAAAAACAGCAGAAAATAATCTATTTAAAAAACATAATAATATTTATTTTGCTCAACGTGCTATTGATATGAATTTAAACAATATTTTTAATCTTCCTCCACCCACCGCATCCAATGATGCAGCACATAAATTATACGTTGATTCTGCTATTAACGAAACAAAAAGAGAACTTTCTGAATTTAAAGAATATGATGAAAAAAGAGTTTATAAATTTTTAGGAACAAGTATAATTTTAATTAGGGGGGAAGCAAAAGGACCTATAATAGGTATAAATGAAATTAAAAATATTAATAGAAGGCGGCCAACGCCTGATGGGAGGTTTGTTGCTTTAGATGGAGAAAATAATCCAATAACACCATCCATTGTATATTTTGGTAAATATGATGGAGGTGAGGTAGAATATGATAACCAAGGAGGAAAAATTAATATCAAACCAAATTATTTAATTCCTTTTGAGGGAAGTATTATAAATTGTTCTTTAAATTTTATTCATAAAGACGATTTATTTGAAAACAGTGATTTAGAAATATTTTTTAGAATTAATGAATTTGTTGATGCGTATGAAATTGTTGATTATCCTCCTTATTACGTAGAACGTGAAAATATAGGGCCCTATGATTATGAAAATATAGATTATAGCAATGGAATAATTAATAGTCAAGGGTTTGCAAGAAATTATAAATTTGAAGAAAAAGGGTTTCTTAGTGGAATAGAAGGGGAAAAAATACAAAGGGCTTGTTTGTCTCCTCCCAAACTTGAACACATGATATTTAAAGAATGCTCAAGTATAATTTTATATTTTGGTACACGTCATCCGGACGCTGAAAGGGTTTTTATAACTCTTGCTGCTCAAATTCACATACCTAGTTACAATGAAAATTTTCTCCCTAAAGGTTGGAAAATTTTATAATAATATTTAACCTTTTTCTCCAGGTTAAATATTATCTTGTTCTATTTCCTCAAGTTCACTAATTACACTAACAAACCCATAATTTTTTTAAAAAAATTCTTCTTTCATTTCAAGTAAATCTTCTAAAATATGGGGTTTGTCCCCTTCTCTGTTTTCTTCATTTTCTAAACAAAAATATACTTCAACATTTGGAAAATAGAAGAATGACAGTATATCATCAAGCTCTTCTATTTTTAAAAAAATATCATTTGTATTTTCATCAAAACAAAATATATCATCATATCGGTGAATGTAAACATCGGAAACAACAACAACACAAGAGACGTAAAGTTTAAAATTTTTGTTTTCTTGCTTTCTTTTGCTCCATTCATAGTAAAGAAAAGATTTAAAACGTCTTAAATATGTTATAGGCTCAGTATATTTAAAATATGTGTTAGGTTTTACCGGAGCAAATTTAAACTTCATCTGAGTGTAAAAATCACCTGTTGTTTTTTCTTCTTTCTTTGAATGATTAATATGATTTTTTAAAACTCCATTTAGCTGATTTATAAAATATGAACTCATTTTATAGATCAATTTTTTATTTTAAGTTGTTTAAATTTTTCTTTTAATGGTGTTTTCTTGTCTACATACAGGGCATTTATTAGAAATACTTAAACTGTTACATTTTGCACATATAGCTATATGGCCACAATTACAAAAAAGTATATTCGGCTCTTCTGTGCAACAAATTACACATTCTTCAGATTTAAAAGTTTGATCTGCATTAATTGGTGTTGGTGTTGGTGGGTGATAAACAGAATTTCCTATCCCTAAAGGTGGTAGTGGGTTTGAGAAAACTGAGGGATTTTCATTACTAATAACATTTTCATCATCATCATTTTCATCATCATCATCACCATTAACATTTTCATCATCATCATCACTATTAACATTTTCATCATCATCATTTTTTAATAACTCATATCTTTTACCAGTATTTTCATTAAACAAATAAATTTTAAATTGAAGTTCATCATCTTTAACTTCAATCAAATTTTTTAAAAATAATGATGGTGAATCACCACAATCCCCATCAGGATAATGAGAAATATACAAGGTTAGTTTTAAATCATCAAAACAAAATTTATTTAAAACTTCATTTCCACTATCTATTTTTTTAAAAAAATTAGATTCATCTAAATCAAAATATTCAAAATCTATAGTTGAAAATCTGTTTCCATATAACTGAGATAAGAAACCTACAAATATACCCCTATCATTTTTCTGTTTATATCTGCTACATTCATAGTAAAGTATTGGTTTTAAGCAGTTTAAATATTGTATTTTTGATCTGAAAAATTCACCTGTTTTTAATTTAAAACTATTTTCATAGAAATAGCGTCTGCATGAGCCTCGCGATTTTTTATATTTTGAATGAGCAATTTTGTTTTTAATCACTTTGTTTAATTCCTCAAAATTATTTAACACTTCCATTTTTTAATATTAGCAAGATTTTTTTTAAATTAAATTATTTTTAGTTTCTAACTCAGTTAATTTACGTTTAACATAGTTTTCTTTTCTACATACCGGACACTTTTCATGATTGTTTAATTCGTTACATTTAGTGCATATAGCTATATGACCGCAACTGCAAAACATTACAGACGGCTTTTCATTGTAACAAATTACACACTCTTCAGATTTAAAGGACTCTTCACCATTAAAAGTTGTTTTGTCTCTTTCTACTTCTATTTCTTTCACTTTTACTACTGTTACTGTTTCTAGCCTCTGCATTCTTCCGGCTCTCTCACATATGTCATCCATATTACTGTCAATATCTAAAAATAAAGATGGATCATTTTGTTCAAATAATAAAAAAGAGAAATATGAATTTTGTAAAAATTTTAAATTTTCAACAAAACTATTCGAAGTAGTAAAAGTGTAAGATAAATCTTGTGCACCTTCATCTAAATCCAAATCAGTGAAAGCATATGTAAAAAAAATTCTTGAACATCTAAATTGATCATTTTTAATTATACGGTCTGCAGACAAATACATTTTTTTTTCTTTTCTAATCTTCCTCAAGATACAAAGCATGTTGTCACGATTACTCAATGCAAACAAACAAACTTTTTTTTATATCCACTCAGACCAAAAAGATTTGGGCAACTAAAAATATAACCAACATAGAGCGTAAAGTTTTGATCAGTTTTTTTTAAGCTGGCTAAATTAATTATAAACTATAGAAGTAAAAAGTCTACCAAATGTCTGATTTACGCAATTTTTCCAATCATTAAGCCACATATCTTCATATATTTTAAAATTACCTTCGCTTTTAAATGATGAAAATGATTTATCAACAATGTTTGTTTTAATTCTATTCACTTCTTTTTCTGTCAATCTCATTTTTTTAATTAAAGTTTTTTCCATTAAAATTAAAAAATGACTTCACTACAAATAGTACTATCAGGAAACAGTACAAATTTTAAAACAGAGTTTACTCCTTCAATACATTTAAAAAAACCTTGTGAAATAGCTTTGATTAATCTCGAAACCTATTACAGTATTCCGAATATCAAACCGGGGTTTAACGAATTTAGACTATTAAAAGAACTAAGAGTCGGAGCATGGGATTTTAAAATTAAAACAGGGAGTTATAACCTTACTGATATTAATCGTGAAATTGACGCTATTTTTGAAAAACACGGTTTAAAAGATCAAAATAACCAATATCCATTTAAAATACAACCCAACACAAATACTTTTAAAACTGAAATGTATATTCAGCCTGATTACGTTGTTGATTTTACACAAAATTCATTAAACCGTATTTTAGGTTTTGAACCTAAATTTTACAAAGGGGGAAATCACGAAAGCCCAAATATAGTAAATATACTCCCTGTTAATAGTATTTTAGTAAATTTAGATATTGTAAGCGGGTCATATGTAAAAGGAGACAAAGGAGATACAATATATTCATTTTTTCCGAATGTTAACCCCGGCCATAAAATTATAGAACGCCCTCCTTTTCCTGTATATTTACCTTTGCTTTTAGATGATTTACACAGTGTAAGGGCAACTTTAACAGATCAAAACGGGGAGTTAATAGATTTAAGAAAAGAAAACCTAACAATGCGTTTTCATATTAGGGAAATTAAAACCAATTAAAAAAATGACTAAAACAACGTATATTGAAACAAAACTTAATTTAACGGAACATCAAAAAGAAAAAGTTGCAACGGCATACAAAAACAAGTGTAACGTTACACTAGACCTAAAGCCTGAAAATCCCAAAGGTACAGACAGTTTCTATTTTACTAAAAGTCAAGTTTCAAAAATGAGCAAGGCTTTTAATGCTGGTAAAGGTGTTAGAATTACCCTTTCATTGGCATAGGTAAAATACAACGCTAAACACGGAGGGCAGATAGCTGCCCTGGCTGCTCGTGCTCTTCCTTACGTGTTGCCTGTAGCTAAAAAGGTTCTTCCTGCTCTTGGTCTTGGTGCTCTTTCAGGCTTGGCTGATAAAGCAGTAAAGGCTATATTCGGTGATGGTCTATATTTGTCTAAAAATGGAAATGTAGCAAGAGTAGAAACAGACGGACAGGGACTGTATTTGTCTCCTTTTCCTACTGTAACGGGTTCCGGTTTTGGTGGTGATGGTGTTTTTTTTGTTCAAAACGGAAACGTTCAGGACGGTTCAGGCTTTCTTTCAAACATTCCTATAATTGGTCCTGTACTTAAATCCATATTTTAATATTTAAAAATATGAGTCAGCCAAAAACTATATATTGGAAAACATATGATAATATAAGATATAGAGCTTTAAAAGAGTCAAATACATGCTGGAAGATAAACACACAGTCAACTTTAAGGATTGAGCCAGGAGAAAAAAAAAAAACAATAGGTTTAAATTTTGGATATGTGATGAGTGGAGGGGTGATTTTGGTAATACCAGTAGAAGAGATTAAACAAAGTCTAGAATTTAAAAACACCATGTATTGTGGACCAAAAGCAGAGAATATTATAATATCAGTTTTAAATTTTTCTAAAAATACTGTGATATTACCAGAAAATGCACCGTTTTGTTTTGTAAAATACTTAAAACCTTAACGACTATATTAAAAAAATGACAGAGTTAAAGGAAGAAACAAACAGCGGTATATATCCCAACGTTGTAAAAGCAGAACCAACTGCACCAGTTGCCATTTTTGAGATGGGGACAACGGTCAAAGTTTCAGATTAAACAAAATTTCAGAAGTTCAAAACTATCTTGAAGAAGAAGTGAGGATTAGGGGAAATCTTGCTAAGAAGTATAAGAAGTATAGTAAAACGGCGGACAACATTGAAAGCGGGTTGACAGTTGCAGCAATAGGAGCGGGGGCCGGAGGAATAGCTTTGCTTAGTACAATAGTGGCTATCCCAGTTACAATTGCCCTGGAAATAACAAGCCTGGTTGTTGGTCTTGTTGCTCTTACTAGCAAGTTTTTTGTGAGGAGAACAAGAACCAAGAGTGAAAAACACTCACAGATTAAAAACATTGCTGATAGTAAGCTTAATACTTTAAATACTCATATATCAAAGTCCATTGCAGACAATAAAGTAACCCTCGAAGAGTTTAGTTTAATCATGGAAGAATTGGAAAAATACAAGGTAATGAAAGAAGAAATACGGACAAAGAGCAACAAAAAAAAAGAAAGCAGAAGAAGAAAACAGTTTAATAGAGAGAGGGAAGAGGGAAGCACGGGAGGAATTTCGGAGGTTTGTGGAGAAAAACCATGGAGGCCCACTCCCTTACTAAGTTTCACAATGCCAAAATTTAATTTAAGTTGTTCATGTGTAATAAGTAATATGGATTAAATAAAATATATTAACTATTTAAGGTTAATATGTTTTAAAAAAACTATGTCATTTTATACGATACAAACACCAGGAAACAGAGAAGAAGAAGTTAAAAGTACCTGGCTTTAAAAAGATATTTAAGAGATAGGGACAGAGCGGAGCAGATGGGGGAAGTAACAAGAGCTGAAGAGTTGTCTAAATTTTTTAAGCCTGTAAGTCAACCAATACAAAAACTTACGGGAAAAATAGAAAGTTTGCCAACGGCTATTTCTCAGGCTTTACCTGCTTTACCTGGTTTGCCTGCTCCCGGTTTGCCTGCTCCCGGTTTGCCGACAATAGAAGAAGAAAAGGGGAGGGTGGAAGTGCCAGGAGATGAGGAACTTTCAAACAATTTAGCAAAATTCGTTACAAACAAGCTTAAAACTTTGATAGATATTGATAAAGAAAGAGTTTTAAACATTGGGGGAAAAAGATTAACAATTGATCAAAACAATATTAAATATGAAGGTGAAACATACAAACGTACACCGGAGCTATTGGATTTATTTTTTTCTGATGAACCAGAAAACAAAAAAGTATTGACAATGAAAAAGCAAAGAGTGATTATGAAAAAATTTTAATAGACTCGGGGGTTTTGTTTGATAAAACAGGAAGAAGAGCAAACCTAAAATTAACAAATTTCAAAAAATGGGATATTCTTTTAAGATCAATATATTCTAAAATTAGGAAAGAACAAAAAGAACAACAAGAACAAAAAGAACAACAAGAACAAAAAAAAAAAAAAACAAAAAGCCTCAGGTCATGGAAAAGGAATCAAAACAGTTTTTCTTTCATCTGATCCGGAGGCATTAGCAGACCGTTTAACTTTGCTTTGTGGTAGTGCTCAAGCCGGAAACACAGGCCTTAAAAACGAAATGGTTGAAATATGTAAAGAATTAATTAGAATGAAGGTAATGACAAGAAAACAAAAAGAAAAATTATTAAACAGCTTATAAAACATTTTTTTCATTCTTAAAATGATAGTTAAAAATACAGGATTAGCTACAAGATATGTAAAAGGCGGAGCAAATTTTTTAACTCCTCTTTGGAATACTGCTAAAAAAATGTTTAGTAGATATGCCCCCAAAGTTTTAGATTTTGGTAAAAAGAAGGCTTTAGAATTTGCAACAAAGCAAGCACAAAATATAGGAAAGAAGGTAACAGAAAAAGCTACTGATATTGCAAAGAGTAAGATTAACCAACTGTTAAAAAGTAAACAAAAAAACAGTTTTAGTTCAGTACTACCGGTAAACCCCGATGCAATTCCAGCAGCAAAACCAACACCAAAACCAGAAAGAACAACAGACGGATTAAACAGAGGATTAAACCGAGGTCTAGGAATTAAAATTATTTGAAGCATTTAAAGCATTTTAAAACATATTTAAAAAAATGACTAGTTCAGATATATTACAGTGGGATGATACAGTTTTAATTGATGAGGGAATAGAAGAATATGAATATAGGCAATATCCACCAGATGCGGGTGGTGTGGCTATGTTGAATAATCCTGGCCAAGTTCGTTTTAATATTGAAAGTGGTGATATTTTTACACATCCGCACCGTTCATATATACAATTTATAGGAAGACTAACTAAAGAAGATGGAAGCGTGTATGATAAAGCAGATTTAGTAACAATAGCTAATAATGGTTTAATATATCTTTTTAATCAAATACGTTACGAAATAGGAGGTCGAGAAATGGAAACGCTGCTATTTCCCGGGCAAGCTACGACAATGATGGGACTTTTAGAGTATAGTGATGATTTTTCTGTTTCTAAAGCTTTGTCTCAATGTTGGTTTAAAGATCATCGTGTTTTTAAAGATGATGGAACAGAAGAGGCAGATAGCAGCCTTTCAAATCAAGGTTTTAAAGTTCGTCAAAATCTACTTTTGGCTTCTTTTCAAAACGACAATAACAACATTGGAAAATTTACTTTTAATGTTCCCCTTTCTCATATTTTTGGTTTTTGTAAAGATTATGACAAAGTACTATATGGAGTTAAACAAGAATTAATTTTCACTCGTAAGGTTGACGGTGAAGCAATTTATAAAGCAGGTGCTGCGGATGGTGGAAAAATTACACTAGACAATATGTATTGGTTTGTTCCTATAGTAAAGCCATCAATTTCAAATTTAAATACTTTGATGGGTGAAATGGCAAAAAATATTAATATTAAAATAGGATATGATCAAAGGCAAGTATTTAGCGTGGGTTTGCCTGTCAATAATACATCTTACACATGGAATTTAACAACAAAAGCAGCAAATGAAAAGCCGCGTTTTTTAATTGTTGGCATACAAAGAGTAAGCAGAACAAACCAAAATTTAAACCCTTCATCTTCTACCCATGAATTTTTGAGTAGAATGCATGTATATTTAAACAATGTTAAGCGTTACCCAGCTCTTGATTTTATAACAGATTTTTCAACAAATCATTATATGGATGCTTATACTGCAGCAGCCAATTTTAAATGTTTGGTGTCTGGTGTTCCTTCTTGTGTTTCAAATTCTGATATTAACCCTCTTGATTTTAAAAATCTATATCCTTTGTTCGTTTTTGATTTGTCAAAGCAATCAGCAACTTTAAAAACATCAATTACTAATATTACGGTAGAAATGCTATTTAACAAAAATATAGATGCAGATACTAAAGCATATGCTGTTTTGTTGTCTGATAAGCTTTTAAGCTTTCAATCTGATGGAAAGGAAATACAACCAGTGTATTAATTAAAAAAAATCTATATATGATAATTTTATCATATGTAGATTATAACAATTCATAATATAGAGTAATCTGTTTATCAGTTTTCTTTCTTGCTTTGTGGGTTTTCACTTCCCCAATTAAAACTTTTATTGGAGCTTTAACCTTTGATAAATCTGATATTTTGTTTAGTTCATCTTGTAAAAAAAAAATCTCTTATTGGTTGTGTTTCCTCTTCTTTCCCCGGTTTTGATATATATAGAACTGTATATGTTTGGTATCTAAAATCAGTTTTCCCATATTCATACACTTCATATTCACCACTTATAACCGTTTCTTTAACTGTGTTGTATGTAATACTATAAGCTATATGCCCACTATTTTCTAATGGTTTTGGTTGTTGTTCTAAAATTTTTAATTCTTCTTGTAGTTTTTCATATTCTTTAAAGTATTCTTCCATTTCTTGGTTAATTTTTGTTAAATCTATTTTTGTTTTAAACTTATCAAAATATTCCTTGTCTAATACTATATTTTTAGGATTAGAACAATCTAAAATAATACTATGTAAAGGCATACAAAAAATACGAACTCCCTTTTTTTTGTCTGTTTTGTTTTTCACTTCTATTTCTTTAAAAAATACTTCTTTACATTTTTGCTTTAAAAAATGTTTTATTTGCCCATTTGCATAGCAAACCCCCCTTTTAATATTAATGTTACATTTTTTCACCTCTGTAAAAAGCATTGTAATACAGTCGGTAGCTGCAAACTCTTTAAAGGCATATAATTTATTTTTTTTTAAATTTCTTAATTTTTCTTCTACAATATTTACTTCCACCCATTCTTTTAAATATTGTTCTACAGTACTATAACATTCTTGTGCCCTTTGTCTTTTTTGAAATAGTATTAAATGTGCCTTTAGTTCCTTCTGTACTTTTTTTTATTTTTTCTTCATTTTCTTCTTTTCTCTTTTCTTCTGTTTTCTTTTGTTCTTTCTTCCAACCAATAGACATTTTTAAAATTTCATCTTCTCTAATTCTTTCTTTACGTTTTTTCATAGAAAGTAAAACTAATTTACTAACTCCTGTTAATTCTTTTAATTTTACAACATTTGCAAATTTTTTATTTTTTCCAAATTCTTTTTTTAATTTTTCTGATCTGAATACAAATTTAATATGTTTTGTGTGTGGAAGAACATCATTAACATCAGGTAAATCAGGATATTTTTCAACATTAAAATACATAGTGGGTCTATTTGTTGGACAAAGTATTGTGTCTCCCTTTTTTTCATAACACTTTAAAGGTTTAAATTTTAAAAATGTTTCATTTTTTTCATTTTTTTATACTTCATATTCTACTAAATGTATTAATACATCATTAAAACAAAACTCCTCAATTGCTTTTTCTTTTCTTTTTTTCCACCATGCTTTAAATTTTTCTTTTTCTTTAGCCGTTTCTTTCTTTTCTAATTCACCTTTTTTTGTAATATTAACCCCTGCTGTTCTTCCTGTTTTAGTTGAACCAAACCAACAAACAAATATACTTTCATTTGTTCTATCGACAATTACACAATTTTTAGAAATATGTTGTGTCAAATTAACCCATTGTTGGGCTCCTGGTTGAATATGAAAAATTTCTTCATTTTTAACAAAATCATATTCTCGTTTTAAAACATCTGTATAGTCAGTATTAACATTTGGACAAAGAAGTGAAACTTCGATTCTTGTTGCTCCACATTTTTTAACTTCAGGATGAAAAAAAAAACATTTTTTAAACGTTTATCAGAATGATTATAGGCATATTCACTCAAATGAGAACCGTTTTTATTTTGTGTGTCTCCTGCTTCAAAATTAGAAACAATTTTATTATAAAATTTAACTTTCATAAAATACACATCTTCAGTATATTTTTTATATTTTACTATGTTAAATCCGCTTGTTCTTTCAACTTCGTTTAAATTGTCCAAAATTGTTTTTTTCTCCCAATAATATACTTCATCATAAATAGTATTTGTTTGTTCTTCTCTATCTTCCCAGTCTCTAAGCTTATCATAAATTGTAAGGGGTGGATCCCCATCTTCCATTGTGCAAAATCCAGAATTAAGAAAAAAATTATAAAGTTCATTTCTATCCAATGTACCAGCAAAATCCTGTGTATAGTCAACTTGATAAATAGCAAATCCTTTTCTGTTTAATGCTTTGTTTAAAGCACTCAGATTACTGACAACTGTTTTAAAATTTAAATTTGAAGTATCAACTTTAACAGAAACAACACCAACAGGCAAAGGATGGGTTTTTTCTGTAGGATCCTTTAATTTTTGTGCTGCTTTTAAAATTTCATTTTTGCTTTTGATATTAAGAATTCTTAAATATTGTGCTATTTTAGAGTTTTTACTATTTCCTTTTAATACTGACGTTGTTATAATTCGTGAATTTACTTTGTTGGCTTTAAAATAGCAACAACATTCATATTTAACAATATCTAAATAAAATTTAGCTGCTTTTGTTACTTCTGCTGCATATCCATTGTTTTTTGTTTCCTCTTCCCTATTTTAACCTTCATCTTCATCTCCTTCTTCTTTGTTTTTGGAGGTTCCAATAAGTTTTATCCTACCGTTTTTTAAATATTTAACATCATCTTCAAAGATAAACCCACAGACATATACATCATCATTAAAAACATCAAAACCAACCAAAGATTTAAGTTTCATTTTTCCTTTTGAACCTTCTGTATATGAAATACCACCTATATCATTAATTAAGTGACTATCATAAGCATTTTCAATAGCAATAAGATTTTTTAAATATTTAATAGACCTCAACCCCACCTCTTTAATATCCATTGTAAGAGGTTTTTTATTTTCAGCGTTGGAAATATCTAACATTCTACTCATTTTAATATGTATAGAAAAAAACTTAAATAGTTTTAATTTTGCGTTTAAAACTTTGTTTTTTCTGCTTTTCTTTAATTGTATTTCCCCCGTTTCTCCCTTTTGTTTTGTTTGTTTGTTTTGTTTTGTTCCCCCGCTAGTCCTTTAGTCCGCTAGTCCTCTGGCCCTTTAGTCCAGATCGCCATTGCCCTGAGAAAACTGAGGGGGCTGGCAAAACCGGCTAGACTGGCTAAAAGCTAGGTTTGGGTGAATGGCTAAGCCGGCTAATTGGCTAAGATGGCTAAGGGGGTTAACAGAGTAAGCAGAGTAAGCTGAGAAGGCTGAGTAAGCTGAGAAGGCTGAGAAAACTGAGAAAACTGAGAAAACGGAGGCAGCAGGCTAAACGGGCTAAACGGGCTAACCGGGCTAAACGGGCTAACCGGGCTAGCGGAGGCAGCAGGCTAAACGGGCTAAACGGGCTAACCGGGCTAAACGGGCTAACCGGGCTAACGGAGGCAGCAGGCTAAACGGGCTAAACGGGCTAACCGGGCTAAACGGGCTAACCGGGCTAACGGAGGCAGCAGGCTAAATGGGGATGTGTGGTGGGTGCAGGTGCAAGTGCGGAATGTAAGGAGGAAGGGACCGCCGCTGTAATACTCCCGCCGAAAAAAAGTAGGGGGATTCGTTTATATATACACATTATCCGCATGAAACTCTATATTTTGCGATTGCACTCTTCTTATTACTCTCTCACCCTTAGGTGCAAAAGTCTGGGGGCACAAGGCCGGGGGGCAAAAGTCCGGGGGGGCAAATGTCCTAGAACCAAAAATTATGTCGATAACGGTGGTGCTATTGTAAAAAATCCGGATGGAAGTTTCTCAGCAATGGCTAACATAAACCTCCAAGGTTTTTCTCTTAAAAACGCTGCGGCACCGGTAGAAGAAAGAGATTTGGCAACTAAATCCTACGTGGATAAACAAGTATCACTTCCTTCTCTCATAAGTCCTAAACCTATTATAAGCGTGTGTGCCGAGGAACAAGGAGGGTTAGAAAACGGTAATTACGAGTTTTCTTTCGGTAATGGAAGCTCTGGAATACATCGCGAATTAGGAGGCTATCGCATGGCGGCCTCGGGCAGAATTATAAGGGGATCTTTAAGGGCCGTTAAAGTCGGTAATATCCTAAAAGAAGAGGCAAAAGTTAACATTGTCGTAAACGGAGTCGAAAAGGTTGACTACTCCATAGTGAAAAGACAAAATGAAGGTTGTAGTTGCATAGTTTTTCCTCAGCCTCTAGAAGTAAAACAATGCGACACTATAAACTTTATAACTAGGTCCACCAACACCTACGTAAAAAACGCGTATGTGACGATACTAATAGAGTTGGACTTGTAAAAAAATATTTAACCCGGTAAAGGGTTAAATATTTAAAAAGGTTTATCTACACCCACGCCAAGATCACGTGGTATAGTATTTCACAACTTTGTCTAATATTTTGCAATGTGTATACACATATAATATCACTTTAGACTGGACTTTTGAGGATGATGGTAGTATATTATGATATTAATAATTGTTTTTGCTTTGTTTTTTTTCTAAAAAATGAACTGTATATGGTAATTGTATAAAATATGATTTTCATTTTTATGATAATAAAGCAGTCTTTACTTCCTTGTTGTGTCTTTGATTTTGTAAGAATGTTATTACTAACAACATGGTAACCTCTGGCGTGTAAGTTAATACAAACAAAAAAAAAAAAAAATGCTAACCTCTGGCGAGGTCTAACAGCCCGTAAGTTAGCAAACACTAACAACATGGTAACCTCTGGCGTGGCCTAACAGCCCGTAAGTTAATACCGCATCAATACATTTCTTACACATTAAAAACACAATGTTGTAAGGCTGCTGTTTAAAAACAGAATAAGTATTTTATACAATTATTGTACACGTTAACCATTTAAAAAAAAAAAAAAAAAAAAAACAGGGTAAAAATGTTTGTTGATATTATAATATACTACCATTTACAGTTTTTGGTGTGTTAAGCGAAAGTTAAAGGGTTGTGTACTAAATAACTTCCTCTTGCGTTTTCGGTGAGGAGGCATGAACAAATGGTTTATATCATGGTAGTGTCATGACTCGCCTTACTTTATCTATACTTTCTCTTATGTTAAGGTATAGAAAACAGAGTTAAATGTGATTAGTTTAGTTTAACGTTTTTCAACATTATTTAGTTGAGGCAAGAATATCAAAGTTTAAGACTCTCTGTGTTTGGGGTTCACAGAATTTATCCTCGGATAAATACGTCCCCCGATATTCCCTAGACTTATCAAAAAAAGAAAAAAAAAATAAAATAAATAAAATGAAAATGAATAAATAAAAAAATAAATAAATAAATAAAATAAAAAAAAAAATGTTTAGTGATGCATCAATATAACGTTATGTCTGGTTCACTGCCCCTTTAAGTAGGTTCACCCGTCCACTGATTCACTGGTGCATCGGTTTGCCCGAAATCAAACAATTTTTAGTGGATAAAAAAAAAAAAAAAAAAAAAAAAAATGAAATTACTTTAAAATAATTATAAAAGAGGTTTTGGCGTCACGTGTAATAATAAGCTAAAAAGGTTTTTAATGTCGGTGATAGTCATTAAAAGCACGAAGATGGTAAATGTCCTAGAAACTACTGGTAAATATCCTAGAATTTACATATAGATAGAGAAAAATCCCAGAATATAATATATAATATACATAAAGTTCTAGAACATACCTATTGTAACCTACTTTCATAATCTCTTGCTAGGTATGATGCATCACGGACATGCATTAAGCCCCCTTTTAACAGAGCATGGCTCATATATTTGGCACAAAAATGTAGACTGGTGGTTGCATTTAGCCCAAGACTGATAAGTTCAACAACATGTACAACATCCTATCCAAGCCTCTGGCTGCTTTGCTCCATACAAATCCCACGCGATGCTAGGCCTTGAAACGACGTACATTACTGTTATAACGACTCTAATTTAATCTCTGAAAAGCGACTCAGACTTGGAACCTCTGAGTTTTAAGTCCTGTGCTATATCAGCTGAGCTAGCAACAGTGTTTTGCTAGGTTCAGTTTGGCCTGGGTCCACTCATTTTTTTTTTTTTTTTTTTTTTTTTTCTTTTTTAATCATTATGACGTTACTTTAGCTGGATTCCAGTCCGATCATTTTTTGACAAAGTAAAGTTCGAATATAAAGAAAAATGATCGGACTGGAACCAAGGACGAAAACGACAGATAGCTCCCAAAGATCGAAAGCAGACCACGATTCTTAGTAGAGTATGATAAGGAATAATCAAAATTATTACCGCCCGAACCCAGGCTAGGCTCAATCGTGTACGGAGGAATATTTCAGTTGGGCGGGGTTGTCGATCTTAACCCTTAATCAAATATCCGGGGATTTTAGGACCCTGAAGAAAGGAGGGATTTCGAAATTATTGTTGGAAACGGAAAACATGCTTGCAAGCCTTGCAAAGACAAATACATTATTTGATTCACAGTTAATTTGTCATCTGCGAATGATTTCAATATGGTTTAGCCGAAAATATTTTTGCCTGATAAATTTTCATGGACAGAAGTATTGAAAACTAGGGGTGTGGGGGTTAGGGGTATGTCCTCAAAGAGAACAAACATACCTTTTTTTATATAAAATAATGAAGTTAATAAGTAAAATGAAAACCAAGTTAATAAGTGAAATAAAAACGAATTGCATGGAATAAATATTTAAAAAAATAACATGCTTAAAATATTTTGAATAATTAACAGAAAACAGATGGTGCCTTTGCTCTGTGGACAGATAGTTTAACCCTTAATTGATTTCGCGCAGCCTGACCGTATTCTAAAGGTCCTGCTACGACAGGTTGTACATTTTTTTTTTTTTTTTTTTTTTTTTCATGTAACGGGCCATTCTATCTCATGACGTACCGGTAATCGGATTTTAGACAAGACGAATCCCGATGTGCGGCAACTTGCCTGATATAATTACACAAAAGCATCATCAGCCCATTTCACAGAACCCTGCTGAAAATGCTGGTATATGATAGATGATAAGTTATCGATTCATTCAACCAATCAAGTTTATCTCTTAACGATCTCAAGGATATAGACTTTTGAAATTATGGTGGGAAAAGAAGAAAACAATGCTTGTAACAAGCATTTCTTTCCTTTTAACACCATGTTTTAAAAATAATTTCCGATGTTTTCTTTGTTAACACAGACACAACCTGCCATTTGGAGACACTAAATTTCTCGTCTGAAAATCCTTTCAGTTTGGACAAATATTTGAGCAATGCTCTGAGAAAAGGGGCTTAATACGTCTGCGAAAAGTATCGACCAGTCCGCACAGGCAGACCTGGCCCGAAACTTTTTCGCTGTCAGTCAATTGTTTGAATGTCAAAGGACCAGTGTACCTCACGATTCAGTCGGTTGTTATACAACATAAAATTTATTGATCCATAATTATGTAATGACTTGCTTCGTATCATGCATCACTGTGATTGTGTGGTAGGGTTCATGAATACCTATTTCTAAGCTAGTTTTTGAAAACAGTGTGAAAAAAAAAATAATGAATTATTAAAAAAAAACTGCATATCAACCACAATTAACTTTGGACAGGACTGGTGTATCGACGTTTTGAAAAAAAAAAAAAAAAAAAAATCGACAATGATATTTGAAAGGTTGTGAAAGATATGAAAATCGTTCAGAGTGAGCAAAAGACGGAGAAATAATACCAAGCGAATTGGACAAACACCATGAAACACAAAAGTCTGTGACATAAATATTTTTAGTTTAAACATATTTCATTTGTAACATTTTACATACAGGAATATAATAAGACAATTACAAAAAATACATATAATGTGCTACAAAATGGATTGGAACGGAAACGTAAGCTTATATTGTTCCTTTCCATGGATTTTCGATGGCTTAAGTCCAATTTTATTAATTCAATGATTTGACAATTGAAAAAAAAAAAGTGCCAAAAAAGATTCATTCAATGATTTGACAAGTGTAAAAAAAAAAGAAAAAAAAAGGTGCCAAACAAAGGGAGAAAAAGGGGACTATGACGGATACTATAGAGAGATCGTGCGACGTGGGATGCTATCAAAACCAATATTATGGAATTTACTCTATTGTCTTTAAATGTATGATATAATGGCAAGACGAAACATTATAAAATTCTTACAAGACTTGATTGGATTCTCTCTACAGCTTGAACCTTCTGCTATCCTTAATAAAATACTGCACTTCTAAAAATACTGTACACATTTTCATGAAAGGTGAGGCTTTCGTCTCCGTACAGCAGAACGTCCAAACTGACAGTTGTAAAATTCTCGATAATTGCAAAAAGCTTATTTCTAATGATAGTATAATACCTACACTCTAACAGATAATGTTGACTAGTCTCAATTCCACCACATTGACACAAGGGCGAAGTAACTAAATTTTTTTTGGAATATATCAAAATTTAGCGAACTACATTTGTTACGCAGCCTATTGTGGATAATTTGATATTCTCTTTCACCAATGAAATAAAGCTTATTAGATATAGGTTTGTCCATGTCAAGGTATGTCTTAAAAGCTGCAAGGGAATCTAAGTTTCTAATTTCTTGGGGCAGAGCATTCCAATCGTCCACCACTGACGAAATAAGTGAATTCTTGTACATTGAAGTTCTACATGCAATGCCTCGGAGGTCGTTAGCTCGTCACAGGTTATAACTGGTGGTATTACCAACCGTATTTGGGACTAGAGATGATAAATAGGCAGGAGTAATACCCTTAATCATTTTAAAAAATAAGATTAATTTGTGTTTTTTTCCTTCTGTATCTCTATGATTCCCATCCTGCTTCATTTATAAGATATTCCAGGGAAACTAGTTTGGTACAACCAGTCACAATTCTTGCTGATTCATTTTGAACTTTTTCAACTTCATTTTTTAGGTACTCAGGAATATTATCCCAGATAATATCCGCATATTCTAAAATTGGTCTTATGAACGAAAATATATTATTTGCAATGTATGCCGTTCAAACTTAAACTTTAATGCTCTCATAATATTAACTCTATTCCATGCTTTTTCCAATGTTACTTTTATTTGATAATCCCAAGATCCATTACAGGAAAAATAAAGGCCAAGATGTTTGTGCACTTCTACATTAGGTATATTTATATTTGATATGTTGAGATCCGGGTGGGCAGGTTCAGTAGTTTCTTTGATATAATAAGAGATTCGGACTTTGAGGGGTTGAATTTCACTAGCCATTTCCTCGCCCAATTTTCAATCTTATGTATATCCGCCTGAAGGTTGGTAGCAACAAAAACTGGATCGTGTACAACGAGGGACAGACTAGTGTCGTCTGCAAAAAGATTTATGCTGGAGTTTATGTCTTCTACTATATCGTTAATATAAACTAAAAATAAAATCGGACCTAAAATTGAGCCCTGAGGAACTCCTGCGTTGATAAAACACGAGTCTGACAGAGACCCGGGAAGCACTACTCCTTTCGAACGATTGAAAAGATAGTTTCTAAACCAATCAAGAAGTTTGCCGTCTATGCCAGATTGTTTCTGTTCGAAAGGAAGACCCCTATGCCAGACTTTGTCAAATGCCTTACTTATGTCAAAGAAAATTACGCTGAATTTAAGTCCATCGTTTAAGGCTCTGCAAATTCTATCATACAAAACTGATAATTGATTGACGGTCGAGTCCCTGGGCAAAAATCCCGACTGCTGAGGGGTAAAAAAGTTTGATTCTTGTAAAAGATTAAAAAGATGTTTAAAGATAATTCTTTCGAAAAACACATTCAATCTGCCCCATTTCCATTTAAATAATCGAGAATACCTCGTCTCTATATATAGACGATATTGTAAATCGCAATATACTCGTTTTTTTTAGGTGTGAAGTGTGAACATGTGGATTCTGACACTAGAAAGTCTGCTTATCGGAGACCTAAAAAAATTAATACCCAGACAAAACAAAAATAGTACGATTAAGAAAAGTTCGGCATCTCGGCATCGATGCAAGACTAAAACAACGTTAACAAATGAAAAACTTACACGAATTGCACGATCTATAAGTAAACAAATACACTATTATCCCAAAATTGTTAAACCTGAAAGTGAGAACAGCTACAATATATGAGAGAAGAAGCAAGCGTAGAAATTTGCGTTTATATACCGGTCCAACTACTAAGCGACAAAAAGCGTCAAGAAGTGCCATGAAAAGACTACATGGCAGCACTTTCACTGAAAACCGAACGCATATATTTCGCAATAGTATTTTCGTACGCAAGCATCCAGTCTAAAAACCTGTTTAGCTAAATGGAATAACATTACAATTTCCGTAAATTTCAGCGTAACTATAGCCTTCGTTTAGTTGGTAAGATAGCGTTCTTGTGTCATGGCCGCCGCCGTTTAGCATCGCTAGGTACCGTGGTTTCAATGTAAATAAAGAAAATATCCATTCTAATTTTTAGAGGACAACACTATTTTGGAGCAACCTCAAATAAGTTCAGCGGGAGTGATAGTAACAGACTGGTCTGAGAGTCGAATGACTGATCAGGCGAAAAAGCGAGGTGAACTGTTTCATTGGATTTTGGGCTAGTAGGCCTACTTTGATCCATCCGATCAGGAAGGAATTTCAATTGGCGCATGCGCCCTGAGATGGAAACGAATAATGTAAGAATGTCATCAAATGAAGCTTAAATTCGCTGTCCGGAGCCCGAAAACATTATACTGGCGACGAGGTTGTTTCATAATCTACGTATACAGTAAATATGACCTGAAATATGGCAACGTTAGGTAAATAAGAGCACGTTTGATCGTACGTCGACAACTGGGTGGAATACGAGGAACAGGTAGAGCAGCTTTCCATAGCAGATAGCATTGATGATGGTGATTAGAAAAGAGGTATTTTCTGGCTTTCAAGTGGATCTTAGACCTACAGCCTCTCCATAATTTGATTGTGTCTCAAAAGCCTAGTGGTATGACTTGGATCAAGTTGAAAACCATTACTATTGAGACCCAAACCCCTCAGCAGTGCAGAAAGATTGAAGTTTCATTGAAAAATGGAAAGTGAAAATGAAACTAACTCAGTAATTGACAGAACTGAGGTGGATAATTAGTTCTGTAAGCTTTGAACATTTTTTGAGGTGGTGCTGAGAGATAGTTTTGTCTGTGGATTACAGAGCAGTGTCATGCAGAGAAAGTTATGGTATCAGGCAGACTTAACTATGAAAAAGTCAGTCGCTATGCTTGTAAGTATGGTACTGGCACACAGTGAAAAGTCATGGATTACCGTTTGAATTTTGTTTGAGCTTTTTTACCAAACACAGATGTTCGTATCTACCCGAGACATTTATTGAGGATAGTCGTGTTTTCAATACCATAAGCGCTAAATGCATAAAAAAATGGTCGTGTGTGAATAACAATCATGCATTTATGAAAGCAGACAAACAGGAAATTCCCTGGCAGTATTCCTTCTGTAAGTTTTTGTTTTAGTATGAATTTCACCGAAGTTGCCATGCAGCCTTCAACAAGTGACAGCAAGAATAATGATTTTATAGAATAATTGATTGAAATGTTTTTCACCAATTTGTTTTTGACACATTTTTGCTTTCTGACCGGTGAGCAGTGAATGCTGCTCCCAAGTACCTTGATTAGATAAACGACGTCATATCAAGTAAAAATACCTCAAGGTCTTGAAAACAAGTGCCTATCAAAAACACATCAGTCTACGAGAAAGGAGGCAATATACTACGAGACCACTGTCCAATGTAAAGTGTTGAAGAGATAGTTGCGGAAATGCCGAATCCATGCAAATGTCTTTAGTATATAAGTTGCTAATGATGGGTTTTGGACATTAAAGCTGGATGAAGAAGCACAAAACTAACAACAGTCCAAACGGAATTTGGAAGATACAGATTTGTGTGTGCTCCTTTTAGGATCAAATCGATTCCAGAGAGGTGTCAAGGTGTCATGACAGTAATGATCTACAAGATTTAGAAGGTGTGCAAGTTATTTGCTGGTGATGTTATTGTGTTGAATGAAAACCTTCAAGAACATGATGAAAGAAATATGTCTCGGAATGCATTAAAGAAAAAAAACCTAAATTTGTATTTGAACAACTGTCAGTTTTGTAAAGAGGAGGCGATTTATGTAGGTCACAAAAATTAGAAATTCTAGTGTGTGTATAGCTCTCTATAATCAATATTTGTATAGGTGACTGCTGAAACGTTAATTGTATAATGGGCCAGTGGCCTACAATAATGAAGAAGTTAACCCGTTTGTCACTCAATCCCAAGTTTTAACGACCCTGGGAAACGGCTCCACGACATTTCGTCGAAAACCACGTTCGTCGAAAACGATCCCTGGCTCTGGTTCTTACACCAACACAGACAAATTGTAGCTCAAATCGTGCTCCAAGATAGAGCTTTTCAAGATATAAACATAGCTGTTGTTTAACAATCGGTATTTTAACACATACATGGATTTCGACAAAAAAAAAAAAAGAAAAACCGTTCGACGAAATGTCGTGCATCGTGTGAAACTGTAAATTTGAAAGTAATGACCTCGTGGGGGAAAGAGAAAATTCTAGTAACCAGCATTTCTTCCTTTTCACACAATAGTAGATAACAAAACGCTCGATCTGGCTCACCCCCATTATACTACGCATTCGCTTTAACAAAATAATCCATGCTTAAATTAACCAACAATTTTAAGTTGCGCATGCAATTATGCATTTATTATCGTTTATCAAAATCAACCACGCTTAAGCATACTGTGTAAATTTATGCAATCCAACCATGTTTAAGCATACGGCTAGCCCTTATCCAATCAACCCACCCTTAAGTTTATGGCTAGCCCTTATCCAATCAACCCATCCTTAAGTTTATGGCTAACCCTTATCCAATCAACCCGTCCTTAAGATTATAGCTAGTCATTAAACAATATAACAATTTTATGAAACATTAACATGCTCATAAAATTAAAAACAAAATAGGGTTAACAAGACAATCTGATTTAGGTCAGCAAACAAAATGACTAACCTTTTTTATAAACATTTTTTACTTAAATCAATTTTGAAAAATTAAAAAAAAAATTGAAATATTAAGCTAACCAGCTCATCATCTAACCAATGCTATAACCCCCCCCCCCCAACAATCACTTACATCAAACAATTGCTTAACCTTTTTTCCACCCCATCAACCAACGCATGACGCAATGGCTAACGGGTTTATGAGTTAGTGGGTGGGTTAAGATGATGGTAAAAAAATTAAAAAAAAAAAAAAAATAAATAAATAAAAAAAAAAAAAAAATAATAATAATAATAATAATAATAAATAATAATAATAATAATAATAATAATAAATAAATAAATAAATAAATAAATAAAAAAATAAAAATAAAATAAAATAAAAAAAAAAAATAAATAAATAAAAAAAAAAAAAAATTAAATTTGATTTTAATTTTATAAGTTATAAAAAATATTTTACATGCATATGTGATAAAATATATATGTGGTAAATAATAATGGAACCAAAAATGAGTATGCACGAAAGATTAAAAAAGTTAATGGAAAATGACCCTGACTTTTTAAGAAAAAAAGAAGAGCATGACAAAGCGCTTGAACAGGCTCTTAAAGCATCGAAAGAACAAACTAAATACAAAATAGAACATCTAAAGAAAAGTATTGATGAACAATGGAAAGGTAATACATTTATAAAGAAAGAAATAGAAAGGTTAAAAAAAGAATATAATACTTTATTATTGGAACAAGAAGATGACTTTGAACTGAAAAGGCTAGAAAATTTAAGTCAATTTTTAGCAATCGAAAATAATATATTATACGAAAAAAGTTGCTACATTGAACAAGAATTTTATATTAAAAATATTTAAAAAAAATAAAAAAATAAGTTAAATAAAACATGGATGACCAAAAAATTTATAATATATTAACCAACACACACAGCCATAATTTACAATTTTTTGCTTGCAATAAAAAAAATATAAAACGCGCTAATTACTGTAATAAAAAAATATTAATCCAAATAATATTACCGATGATGATGGAAGAAGATGCTAAATTTTTAGATTTTATAAATTATAAAAAATAAAACTTTCTGTAAAAAATAAAAAGTTATTGTTATATTAACCTTTTAAGGTTAACATAACACTTATGAAAAAAAACATGAGTAAACAAGCATTTGGTACAACAGGTATATATAGTGTATCCTTAACCAGGGATAACACAATTTCAAAAGATATTAAAACCATTGATTTAGATAAATTTTCTGAGCATTTAATTTCTATAGTTAATGAAACCTTAACTAATAATATTAGCAACAAGGTTTTAAATGATATTTTTAAATTTTTACACTTACCAAAAGTTAAAGGAGGTGGTAAAAATGAAAAAATGAAAAACATTATAACAATGCATTTAGAAAACGAGCATGAAAAAGTAAAAAAGAAAATAGAAAGTTATAAAAAAAGACAAAGAATAAAGATAAGAAGAGAAATATTAAATATTATCGACATTTTTACAATCACAAATGATTTATTAACCACTGATTTAAAAAAGCTTTCATATTGAAATATATCATATAAAAAATGATATATATCCATTTATGAAAATAACAGTGGACATAAATGATTTTAGAAAAGAAAAAGTATCATGTGCATTTTCCCCTACAGGGATGAAGGAAATAAAGATTCCTTTTGCAAACACACTTAAAGAACAAATTCAAAACTATGTTGTTGAAGTATTTAAAGCTTTGGTTTTCTACATGAAACATAAATACCATGAAGTTATTGACCTTGGTAACAACATAACAGTAATAAAAATAAATGTTCCGGGTGATGCTGAAAAATTTGATGAGATTGCTGAATATTTTACAAAAAAAATAAAAGAAGAAGTAAAAACAAAAACTTTTAATAGTAAAAAAGAAGTAGGAAAATATATATTTTCAAAGCTAGATGAATTTTTTTACACATTACAAAAGGCTAATGAAAAATAAAAAAAATAAATAAATAAATTTTAAAAAATAAAAAAATAAAACAAATTTTATTTTTATTTGCAATATACAGCAAATAATTTTTTTTTTACTAATTAATAGCAAATAAAAAATTGAAAATTATCTTAACAGCATATTTAAGTTATATATAAGTATGAGTGTTTTAGACAAAATAACTAAAGAGTTTAAGAAAAAGTTAAAAAAGACCTTATGGAGAAAAATAGAATGCGAGCCTGATTATGATGGTAGAATGGTGTTTTTTACAGGAATTGCAAGAAGACGTTATATAGATACATTTTATATAGCAAAGTCTGCTATTTATTACCAATTTAGTAAAAAGATGAGAGAGATGTTTGAACGTGGACAAGAAAATAATCTAACTATGTGGATTGGACTTGGTAAAATTAATTTAAATAGAACAGGGATGTATTGGCTTGATGTTAGACCAGAAAATGAAAAATATTTAGTTACATATTACCAAAAAATAGAAAATTTATATAAATATGATGGAGCATTTATGCCTGGTGCATATGGAATAAATGTGTTTACCCTTGAGGAGCCTAGCGTTGATGATTGTCTTTGCCCCTGCATAGAATTTAGTGGAAGATATGAGGATCTGACTGGTTATCCAGAATATGAAGATTATGAAGGAAATGAAAGGATAGGAGATGTAGATGAGGAAGATGAGGAACAACCCCAACACATTAACACAAATGAAACATTTAAGTCTAAATGTTGTGTTTTATGCTTAGATGAAAACATGACACCTACAATTTTGTTTTGCAGTTGCGGTCATCTATGTTTATGTGAAAAATGTGATAAAGTATATGCTAAGAAAGAATGTCCAGTTTGCAGGGTAAAGAGTGAGATTAAAAGAAAAAATTTAAACTAAATTTATAACTTTAAAAAAGTTACAAATTTAACAGGAATATCGGGGGACGTATTTATCCGAGGATAAATTCTGTGAACCCCAAACACAGAGAGTCTTAAACTTTGATATTCCTGCCTTAGTTAATGTTGAAAAGCGTTAAACTATCTTAAGAATCACCTTTAACTCTGTTTTCTATACCTTAGCATAAGAGAAGGTATAGATAAAGTAAGGCGAGTCATGACACTACCATGATATAACCATTTTTACATGCCTCCTCACCGAAAACGAAAGAGGAAGTTATTTAATGCACAACCCTTTAACTTTTGCTTAACACACCAAAACTGAAAATGGTAGAACATTATAATATTAAAAAACATTTTTACCCTGTTTTTTAAAAAATGTTTAACTTGTATAATAATTGTATAAAATACTTAATATTGTTTTTTAAACAGCAGCCTTACAACATTGTGATATGGTATTAACTTATGGGTTGTTAGACCGCGCCAGAGGTTACCGTGTTATTATTAATAATTTTTTACAACAAGGAAGTAAGACTGCTTTATTATCATAAATAAATTATATTTTATACAATTACCATATTCAGTTCATTTTTAGAAAAAACAAAGCAAAAAAAAATGGTTAATATCATAACATACTACCATCTCCCTCAAAAGTCCAGTCTAAAGTGATATTATATGCGTAATACACATTTCAAAATATTGGAAAAAGTTGTGAAATACTATACCACGTGATATTGGAGTGTGTATCGATAAAACCCTTTTTTTAAATATTTAACCCTTTACTGGGTTAAATATTTTTTTTACAAGTCCAACTCTATCAGTATCGACACATGTGCATGTTTTGCGTTGGAGTTGTCAGACCTTGATATAAAGTTTATAGTGTCGCATTGTTTTACTTCTAAAGGCTGAGGAAAAACTATACAACTACAACCTTTTCCCTCCTTTTTTACTATGGAGTAGTCAGCCTTTTCAACTCCGTTTAAGGCTATGTTAATTTTTGCCTCTTCTTTTAGGTTACCACCAACTGTAACAACCTGTAAAGACCCCCTTATAATTCTGCCTGAGGCTGCCATGCAATAACCTCCTAATTCATGATGTATTCCCGTGCTTCCATTGCCGAAAGAAAACTCATAATTACCATTTTTTAATCCTCCTTGTTGCTCAGCATGAACGCTTATAATGGGTTTAAAGCCTATTTTTCCATCCACGTAGGATTTTGTCACTAAATCTCTCTCTTCTACCGGTGTTGCTGCATTTTTTAGGGAAAAACCTTGAAGATTTACGTTAGCTACTGCTGAGAAACTCCCATTTGGATTTTTTATGATAGCTCCACCATTATCAACATAATTTTTATTGGCAGCGGCGCCACGTTCAATAGGATATGGTAATCCGATAATCGAGTGGCCCACCATGTTTATTTCACCAGCCATTGAAAAAGAACCGTCTTGGTTTTTTGTTAAAGCTTTTTCACCCGCAGTAGCAGCCTTAATAGCATTATCTACGTAAAACTTATTATCAGCTTCATACTCTTCTAAAGGTGCTTCGACGTTGTAAATTCTCCGCCCACCCATAGAAACGTCACCACTTGCTATATACCGCCTTCCAGGACCATAAACAAAGGCTCGATTGGCAACATCTACATAATTTTTTGTTGCTGCATCCTGTGCTTCTGCAGGTTCTATAAGATTTGATATAGTATATCCTTTCATATTTATATCTGCAACAGCAGAAAAAGTACCATCTTGTTGTTGAACTATTGCTCTACCACTGTTATCTACATATTTTTTTGTAGCAGCTTCACTCGGTTCCTCAGGGTCAGCTATATTTTTTATTTTATTAAAACCCATGTTTAAATACCCTGTAATATGGTATCCTCCATTTTCATCTAACAGCCCTGAGTTTGCATCAACATAACTCTTTGTGGCAACATCCTGAGGATTTACTGGATTACTAACCCGTATTAATGTATTACCAGCCATATTTATAGAACCGGTAACGGGGTTGTTCCATCTTTACGTAAAATATTATTACCTATGTAAGCGAGTGACACACCATCACCATCACCACTTGTTTTAACATCATCTATTCTTCCAAATTTATCAACAGGCATAGTTTTTAATATTACTAAAAAAGTTTATTTAAAACATCTTGAAATTTATTACCTAAACCCAACTCTTTAAGAATAAACAAACATAAGTGACCACAAAATACTTCCCCTGCATGCTGTAATTGGTCGGTATTATAGTGTATAGGGTTTTTTAAATAATCTATAATTTCAATAGGTGGTTGAATACCATAACTATCAAAATAAATTTTAGTTTTACCATCTTTATACCAGGCAACCCAATGTGTTCCTGGACCGTTGGTATCATCAAGATTTAATATACCACATTCTTTATTTTTTACTTTTTTAGGTAGGGTATCTCTTAAAAATATTCCTCTAAATTTTTTTATTTTTAATTTTTTTGCGGCATCCTCAAGCTCAAAATTGCTTAAAGGTTTATTTGGTAATATTATATTATCAATTAAAATATCATGCATTTTTTATATATTTAAATATTTACAATAGCACTATTATCAACCCATGAATTAAACTCATCAGAATAACCACTTTACAAGAGATTTCTTTTTTCCCTTTTTAATAACCTTTTCTATCCTATACAACTCTTGACTCGTTTTTTGTAGTTCAGGTTCATAAAAGGAACCTTTTATTTCTTCGCCATTTAAATCCTCAATTTTATATGTTATAGGCGATGTATGTTTTACTTCTGAAACTGTAAAAACCTCTTCAGTCCATCTTGTAGTATAACCTTTTTCAAAAGTCTTTTTCTTTTTACTTATCCTTACTTTGTCTCCAACAGAAAACTTTGGTTTGATATCCTCCCTTACTTGATTATAATCAGGATACAATGTTCTCCAAACTTTATTTTCATTCTTCTTTTTACTTGCTTCAATTGGTGTCATCTTAATAGAAGAATGCCTCATGTTGTTATATTCTTTAACAAGATTTGGTAACACGTTAATATAAACATTTGTTGAGTGAGCAGAGAAATACTTCCACATTTTTTCTTTCATTGTTCTAATCCATCTCTCAACAACGCTTGATTTTTCCTCGTTTTCAGTGGAATATAATTCAATCAAATCTTTAACCTCTTTGTTATAAAACTCTTTACCTTTATCCACCCACATTTTCTCAGGTTTTCTTTCCTTAAAAATACTCTTCAGTGCAATAGAAACAAATTTTCCTGTTTTATCTTTTAAGGGGACCAGCCAACCATATTTTGAAAAGATATCAATGACAGCAAGAAGATATTTTACACCACGATTAAGTTTAGAAAATGCTTGCATATCTACTAAATCTGCAGCCCATATTCTATCGACACCCCCTACTCTAACTCTCCTTTTCTTAAATTTTCTTTTTATTGGTTTATGTAATTCTTCTGCTAGCGTTATATTTTCTGAATTTTTTTTTTTTAATTCCCATTCCAAATCTTTTCTTGGTTCCTATCAATGAGGAAACCAATCCTCTTTCCATTCTTTCCTTAATAGTAGGATTATAAATACCTTTTAACTCTTTAAGCATATTAGCATCACAAACAGAATTTCTTGTTGCTGTGTCATCATGTTTAAGATAACATATATCATGATGATATGCTGCTTTATCAACACGATTTACAGGTTTTGACCATTTTTTAGGTGTTAAATCAGGATTTAATCTTTTCTTTAACTTAGTGCCAGGACCAGTAAAATTATGACCTGGTAAGTGCATTTCAACAGGTAAGTTATTGATAACCTTGTTTAACAACGACCCACCCTCTATTTTTTTAGTAAATTGTGTTTTTGTTGTTCCACATTCTTTACATTTACCCCGTTTCATATTTCTACCATTTTTACTTACCACACATTCGAAATTAGTTGTTTCAGTTTGTTTTTTACACTTAACACAATACATCTTTTATATTAAAATATTTTTTTTAATATAAAATGGATATTGTTAATTTATCATGGAATGAAGCGTTAGCAAAAAGATTTAACCACCCCCTTTTACCAAAAAGTATTACAGGTTTAATAGTAGGTAAATCAGGATGTGGTAAAACTACACTATTACTTAATCTTTTGTTAAGACCTAATTGGTTAGATTATAACAACTTATGCGTTTTTGGTAAAAGTTTGTTTCAACCAGAATATCGCATACTTAAAAAAGCTTTTGAAGAAAAAATACCAAAAGAATACATACTAAGGTTGTTTTCACTTAAAAATGAAGTTCAAAACCGTGATATTTCACCTACAGCATTAGTTGAAGAATGGGCAAAAACAATTAAGGAAAAATCTGATATCAATTGTGAATTTTTTGAATATGCTAGTGATGTTCCTGACCCAAGAGATTTAAATGCATCAAATAAAAACTTAATGATATTTGATGACTTACTTTTAGAAAGGCAAAACAAGTGTGAAAACTATTATGTAAGAGGAAGACATAGTAATGCTGATTGTTTTTATCTAGCACAAAATTATTTTAGATTACCTCGCCAAACTATTAGAGAAAATGCTAACTTAATATGCTTGTTTAGACAAGACTTAAAAAATCTTAATCATATTTATAGTGACCATGTAGGGGATGATATGACTAAAACAGAGTTTATCAATTTTTGTAAAAACTGCTGGGAAAAACCACATGGTTTTGTTGTGATTGATTTAACTAAGAACCGTAACGATGGAAAATATAGATGTGGTTTTGACAACTTTTATATACCACATGATTACAGAGATTACTATTAAAAATATATTTTTGTTTTAAAATATATTTTTACTAAATATAAAAAATGCAAGAAGAATTACTAAAACAAATAGTAAAAAACACTAACCATAAAACATCATTTCAAATTATCGTAAGCGATAACAAATCAAATTTTAAAACAAGATTTACTCCACCACTTAAACTTGAAGCTGATAAGAAATATGAAGTAGCTTTAGTCAATCTTGAAACTTACTATTCATTTCCTAATATTACTAATAGCAACAACGTTTTCATTTATTCACAAGATAGTGGTAACACATGGGAAAAGATGAAGATACCAACAGGTAGCTATGATATAGTTGATATTAATGATTATATACAACAAGAAATGAAGAAAAAAGGACATTATGACCAATTTAATGAAGAATATTATATTTGTTTATCAGCAAACACTAATACATTAAAATCAGTTTTAATTCTTGAAAATGGATATCAGGTAGATTTTAATCATGAAAACAGTATTGGAAAGGTATTAGGATTTAGCAGAGCAAAATATGTTCGAGGGTTTCATGAAAGCGAAAATTTAGTTAATATCTTAAGTATTAATAGCATACTTGTTAATATTGATTTAATTTCAGGTAGTTATGTTAATGGTTCTCAAAGAAACACAATTTACAGCTTTTTTCCAAATGTTGCTCCGGGTTATAAAATAATAGAAAATCCAGTTAATCTGGTACACCTACCTTTAACGTTGAATGAAATACATGATTTAAATGTTACGATAACTGACCAAGATGGAAACATATTAAATCTAAGAGGAGAAACATTAACGATTAGATTTCATATAAGAGAATCACGTTAAATATAAAATGTCAAACTACATTAACGCAAAAATAAATATATCAGAAGGGCAAAAGGAAAAAATTTTACATTCTTTTAAAAACAAAAACCCAGCAAGTATTCGTTTTAAACATGAAGATTTACATGGTAAAGATGTAATAGCATTAACTAAGTCTCAAGTAAATAAACTTACTAAAGCTTATAAAGCTGGTAAGGGAACCACGTTTAGAATGTCAACTAAACAACTTAAACATAACATGAAAGTAGAAGGAGGATTTTTACCTTTGTTAGCTGGATTGGCATCTGCTGCTTTACCTGTATTAGCAAAAACAGTATTACCTGCTTTAGGTGTGGGTGCCCTAACTGGTTTAGCATCAACAGGAGTTCAAAAAGCAATGGGTAACGGATTGTATCTTAAGAAAGGTGGCAATATTTGTCAAGTTGAAACTGATGGTGAAGGTTTATATCTTAAACCATACAAAGGAAAAGGGTTAAAAAATAAAGGTGAAGGATTGTATTTAAAACAAGGTGGAAAAATTTATGATGGTAAAGGTCTTCTTTTAGGCCCAAATAGTCCATTTGCTAATATTCCTATATTAGGCGCAATTTTATAAATTAAAAAGAATGAATGTGTATAAATTTGGAAATAAACCTAAAATAATTCAACCAAAAACTATTTTTTGGAACCCTGTAGAACTTAAATATATCCGGCTAAAAAAGTTAATCCTGTTACTTGGGATGTTTTTACACAACAACCTATTGTATTAAACCCAAAAGAAACTAAAACTATTGCTTTAGGTTTTGGTTTTATGATGAGTAAGGGTGTCGTTTTAATTTCTCTATCTTATGCTCTAAAAACTGATCAAATAAGTATAACAAATGAGGTAGTGTTGGAGGAAACCCCAGATGTGGTTACCACAATTACAAACAACTCAAGTAAGCTAGTAAAAATTAATGAAAATAAATTTTTATGTCGTCTTTACTATTCTATTTAAAAAAATAGTTGCTGTAAATAAAATGGAGCTAAGAGAAAAGATATATCCTGAATTACCAGAAGCACGAAATATACCAAATGCACCATCATTAGAACCAGTAATAGGAGTAGAAGATAATGGTCAATCTTTTAGGTTGCAAAAAATATCAGAAATTCAAACATTTCTTGAAAATGAAGTTAAGGTTAGAGAACAGTTAAGTAAAAAATATTTAAAGATTAGTAAGGGTACCGATAATGTTGAAACAGGATTAACAACTATAGCATTAGGAGCCGGAGCAGGAGGTATCGCTTTACTATCAACTGTAGTTGCGATACCAGCAACAATAGCTTTAGAGGCTTGCGCATTAGGTGTTGGTTTAGCTGCTATAATTGGAAAATTTGTAGTTAGAAGAACCAGAACAAAGTCAGAAAAACATCTTCAGATAAAAATGTTAGCTGATGCAAAGTTAAATACACTATTTACACATATATCTAAAGCTATCAGTGACAACAAAGTAGAACATTCAGAATTTACTTTAATTATGGATGAACTTGAAAAATATAAGGTGATGAAGGAAGAGATACGTGCAAAGAGTAAGAAAAAAAGCAAACTAGAAGAACAAGCATCACTAATCGAGAAGGGGAAACAGGAAGCACGGGAGGAATTCCGCAGACTAGTAGAAAGAAACAATGGAACCCATTAAAGCTAAAACTAAAACTACCTAAGTTTAAGTGTTCTTGTGCTTGTGAGATAGGTAATACTGATTAAAAAATAAGATAAAACATTTTTTCACTTAAAAAAATATGTCGTTTTTAAAGATAAAAGACCCTGTGAAAAGAGATCAAATTGTAAAAGAATATCTCACAACAAAGAAAAGAATTCGTGATAGTCAGCTTGCAGAGAGAACAGGTGAAATTGAATTACAAACAGGCCTTTCAAAGTTTTTTAAACCTATTACAGAAACACAAAAAGAAGCAGCAACAAAAATTACAGAAGAACTTAAACCTATTAAAGAGGGGATTGAACAGTTACCTAAAGAGTTTCCTCAACAACAATTAATTCCTAAAGAGGAAGAGGAACGAACAGGATATTCATTATTAGATGAAAAATATAGTGAATTAAAAGATGAATATGAAGAAAATATTGATAAAACATTTGGTATTAGAAAAAAAGGTATTAATTATTATATAGGTGATAAATTATTTGATTACGATGGTGAATATATTTGGGTTGGTGCAGAAAAATATGAACCGACAAATGGATTATGGGAACTTATTATATCAAAAAATCCAAGTAGAAGACATACTTTTTTACCTAAAGACCTTGAAAATTATGAAAAAATAATAATAAATTCCAATGTTATTTTTCATGATAATGACCCCAACCGCCGCCCTAGAAGCAGTGGTGGAATCAAATACAATACTTTTATTAAACCTATTTAAGATGAAATCAAAGCAAAAACTGGAAAAGGAATTACCATTATCCCATCTAACCCTAACTCACTATTAGAAAGATTAGACCTCTTAATGGCAAGTAAAGAAGCTGGTAATACAGGTGTAAGAAATGAGCTTGTAAGTATTTGTGATGAATTAAAAAGACAACGTGTATTAAATTCAAAGCATTATAAAAAATTAATGACTATACTATAAAATGATTACATCACAAAAGAGAGGATTTAAAAGAAATTATGCTTATGGTGGTGCAGGGATATTTGATACCTTAGCTAATTTTCTTACAAGGTTTTTTACAAGCAGCGCAGCTAAACAAATTCCATCTTCAGCAGTTGATGTTGGTAAGAGCGTAGCTAAGGAAGGAGCAAAGAAAGCGTTAGAGGTTGGAAAGAGTGCCGCGGTTGATGCAGGTAAAAAGTTAGTTCAAAAGGCTTTAACACCAAAATCTAAAAAGATTTTAGAAAAATATACTCAAAAGCCTACTACAACAACTCAACCTGCAATGCAAAATATTAATACCTTAATAGATGGTAGTGCCATTGCTATACAAGATTTAGTTAAGAAATTAAATAGTGGGGGTTCCGGAATTAAAGTATTATGAAAAAATAAATTTAAGTTAAGCAAATCATTACATTAAATAAAAAAGAATGTCAAATCTTAAATTTAAAATAACAAAATATGAAAAATACAATGCTAAAAGGGTTGGTATCCTTTTTGCTAACTTTAAGATAAATGAAGATTGTGAAATTCTTGAAGTTACTAATACAAGTTATGATTATAAAAAGGTTGTTTTAAAATTGTCACCTGAAAAAGCTGATATCATTAAGGAATTTGAAGAAAATGTAAATCAATATTTAGAAGAAAATGATATACCTAAGGTAACCATTCTTTATGGAAATAGAATTTATCCTAAAATGAGAAAAAGCTTTTCTGCAGAAAAACTTAAAAATATTAAACTTAAGGGTGTTTTTGTAAATGATGAAAACAAATCATTCCCTCAACTATGGTTAGAATATTAAAAAACAAAACTCAATTATAATGTTGACTTAAAAATTATAATTGCATATAATAAAATGGATATTTTAAACATTAAAGCACCGATTTTAAAAGATGATAGTATTAATGAATATGAATATTATGAATATCTGCCTATTACAGGAACTAATCTAAACAACCCAGGAGGAAATATTAGGATTGATATCGAAACACAAGATATTTTTTATCATCCGTCTGAGTCATATTTAGAAATTATAGGTGAATTAGTAAAAAATGATGGAACACGTTATGCAGCAGCTAATGAGGTAACCATAACAAATAATGGTCTGATGTATCTGTTTAAAAATATCAGATACCAACTTAGTGGGCAAGAGATAGAATCCATTAATTATCCTGGTCAGACTAGCACAATGCTCGGGCTGTTAAAATACCCGGATGACTTTTCTAAATCACAAGGGTTAAACCAATTATGGTATAAAGATACGGGGGAATTAGCTAATGCTGCTGCTAATACTGGTTTTTCAGTAAGAAGACAGTATATTTTTAGTTCAGTTCCAATTGGAACCTTTAGTTTTAGGATACCCTTGAAACATATATTTGGTTTTTGTGAAGATTACAACTAAGTTTTATATGGTATGAAACAAACTTTAACCTTAACAAGAAATAATGACAACGACGCAATTTTTAGAAGAGGTGTAATTGCAGGGGCAGGACCTGGAGGAGGAGATATAGCAGCAGTTGATGCTGGTAGAGTTAATTTACTGAAGGTATCTTGGTTTATACCACATGTGGAGCCGGAAGATGGTAATAGATTGGAACTTTATAAATTTATCGAGAAGAAAGAAAAATTCTCAGTTGGGTATAGAATGATACAAAGTGATAGTATTGCGGTTCCGCAGGCAGCAACAGGTTTTACTTGGAGACTATCAGCTAAATCATCTCCTGAGGAGCCACGTTTTTTAATTGTTGGTTTTCAAACTGGTAAAAGTGGTAACCAAGAACAAAACCCGGCTATATTTGACAACTTAGATGTTAAGGGTATCCATGTAATGTTAGGTTCAAAAAAATATCCTGCTTATGATTATGATATAAATTTTGCTCAAAATCAATTTAGTAGAATATATAGTGAAGCTGCTTTGTTTAGAAAAAAGTTTTTTAACATGGATGAATTGGTATCAAACCCTAATATTACTCCTTCAGATTACAAACTCCTTTTTCCTTTGTTTGTGTTTGATGTATCAAAGCAAAGTGAAAGGTTAAAGTATTCTGTAACTGATATTCATATTAAAACAACATTTACTAATAACCCTCCTGCAAATACTGAAGCATTTGCGGTTTTACTTAGTGACAGGATGATTAACTTTCAGAGTGATGGGAATAAGATGAGTGTAGTGTATTAAGTAAAATTTTTTTTTTAAATAAAAAATATGCAAAAGATTGCTGATTTTAAAAAGATATTAACAGATAATAACATTAAGTGGTATTCATATTGGAACAAGAAAAAGTATATTGATGTTTTAAAGGAGCATGGATTGTATCCTAAAGAAGTTATACTACTTAAAAAAGTACCTAATTATGATAGATTAAAGGATATTGGTAAAAATCCTAAAACGGTAATATTAAAGGATGTTGAAACAGAAGAAGAAACAACATTTCCATCAATTTACAAAGCTAGTAAGTTTATTGATAGATGTCCTCAAACGATTGAAAACTGGAATGGTAGAGTATGGAATGGTAAATATAAAATTGATATTCAATAATTTTATTATTTTTAAAAAAATAATAAAATTTGACTTAAGGATTATATTTATAATATAAAAAAAAATATGGATATCAATTATGATAATTATACTGTAAATGGATTAAAGGCTTTAGCAAGAAATAGAGGATTAAGGGGTTATTCACGTTTAAGACGACAAGAATTAATTCAGTTTTTAAATTTGGGGGGTAATCCTATATTAGATACAAGAGTAGAAAATATAAATGCTCCAATATTGCAACCAACGGTTGCTCAACCATTACCATCAACAAGACAAAGAGCAACTACTCCGTCAACTACTTCAGTTAATGATTTGTTAAGAAGTTTAGAAAATGTTAGAGTGGAACAACCTAGTATATCACCTGAACTTAATGCTTTAAAAAATAAAATAAAAAGTATATTTAATAAACTGGATAAAATAAAAGTAATATTAAATAGATCTGCCTTAAAAAATTATGCAACTGAACATAAAATAGAAGGAATACCTGTTGATACGCCACAAGAGTTTTTGGAGTTAGTTCAACCAACAATCGTAAAACTTTTAAGCAGCATGCGTGGGTTTAAAGTAAAATTAAATCTTCAATGTTTAATGAAAAGAGGAGAAGGTGAAAATGAAAAAAGAGTAGAAGCAAATTTTTCTTCTTCTTCTGAAGATGGTTATGAGATTATTTTAGAAGGAACCGATATAACAGAAGTATACTTAAAAATGATTGAAAGAATTTTAGAAAATTTTGTTAATTTTTTAATGAAGGGTAGCGGGTGGGAATTTGATAGTGTGATTCATTTAAAATTACATAGTGTTATTTATGAACCATTAAGAGCAGGTGGATGGTTACCTTTACCTAAGTGGATTGCTAACAAAAAGGCATGTATTAACATGAAAAGTGATAATGATGAATGTTTTACAGATTGTATTTTAAGGCATTTAAATCCAAAAGAAAAAAAAATGTAGAAAGAGTTTATGATTTAAAATCTAAAAAAAATAGCTTAAATATGAAAGGAATTAAATATCCTGTTTCTTTACTTGATATAGATAAGTTTGAAAGACAAAATCCAACAATTAGCGTTAATGTTTTTGGAATAGTAGAAGGTAAGGGAAAAATCAAACGTATTAGAGCTATAAAAAGTTTAAAAGAAAATTATGTAAATTTGTTATATATTGAAGATGAAGAAGAAAAAAAATCTCATTATGTTTTAATAAAAAATATTAAAGCTTTACTGAGAATTCAAACAGCCTCTAATCATAATGTAGAGTATTGTATGCTTTGTATGAATCATTTTGGAAGTGAAAAACTTTTAGAAAAGCATATGGAGCGTTGTGAAGATCATGATGGAGTTGATATAATAATGCCTAAGTTTGATCCTGAAAACCCTGAAGAAATTTTAATAAAGTTTGAAAACTATTGTAGAAAAATTATGGTACCTTTTATTGTAATTGCTGATTTTGAATGTATATTACAAAAAATAAAAGCAGAAACACAGCAAGAAAATAATACTATTGAAACACAAAAGCATATACCTGTTAGTTATAACTATTTAATTTGTAGTTTTGATAGAAAAGTTTTAAAACCAGTATTAAGAGGACATGTTGGTAAAGATAGCGAAAAACATTTTATAGATACTTTAACTAAGGATAGTAAAGAACTTTATAACAAATTTTATAAAAACCCGGTAGAAATGGAAAAATTAACTGAAGATAAAGTTAAAAAACATAAAAATGAAGTAAAATGTTGGATATGTGGTGGTGAATTTACGCATAAAAATTATAAAGTAAGAGATCATTGTCATTTTACTGGTAATTATAAAGGAGCCGCACATAATGAATGTAATCTTAAGGCAAAAGTTCCAGATTTTATACCTGTTATCTTTCATAATCTATCTGGTTATGATGCACATATTTTTATTAAGTATCTTGGTAAAACTAATGGTAGAATTGATTGTTTACCTAACACAGAAGAAAAATATATTAGTTTTACAAAACATCTAAAGGTAGGAAATAAAGATATTAAATTAAAATTTCTTGATAGTTTTAAGTTTTTATCAAGCAGTTTAGATAAAATTGTAGAAAATTTAAAAAATGATGATTTTAAAAATTTAAAGTATTATTTAGAAAAACATCGTGGTGGATCTACAGAAGAAAAATTAAAATTGTTAAGTAGAAAGGGTATCTTTCCTTATGAATGGTTAGATAGTTTTGAAAAATTAGAAGAAACACAACTACCACCTATAGAAGAATTTTATTCAAGCTTAAATGGAGAAGGAATTTCAGAAGAAGATCTGACACACGCGTTAAAAGTTTGGGATGTTTTTGAATGTAAAAATATTAAGGATTATTTACAACTATACAATGAAACAGATGTTGTACTTTTAGCTGATGTTATGGAAAACTTTAGATTTTCTATGCATAAAGAATTTGACTTAGATCCTGCTTGGTATTATACTTTACCTGGATTTGGATGGGATGCTATGCTAAAGGTAACCGAAATAAAATTAGAAAAACTTACTGATGTTAATATGCTTAACTTTTTTGAAGCATCTAAAAGGGGTGGTGTTTGTATGACTAGTATTAGACATTTTGAAGCAAACAATAAGTATATGGGTGGTGAGTATGATTCAAGTAAACCTAGTATATATGGGATTTATATTGATAAAAACAGTCTTTATCCTTGGGCTATGAGTAAGCCTTTACCAGTAGGTGATTTTAAATGGATGACTGAAGAAGAATTAAATAACTGGGAAAAATATCCGTGTACCCTGGAGGTAGATTTGGAGTATCCTAAAGATTTACATGATTTGCATAATGAAATGCCTTTAGCAGCAGAAAAATTAAAAGTAAGTAAAGTAGAAAAGTTAATACCAAACTTAGATGATAAAGAAAAATATATACTTCATTATGAAGCTTTAAAGACTTATCAGAGATTAGGATTGAAAAAATACATAGAGGAATAAAATATCAAGAAAGTACCGCTATTAAAAAATATGTTGATAAATGTGTAAAATTAAGAACACAAGCAAAAAAGGATGAAAATAATTTTTTAGATAATTTATGGAAGTTAGCAATGAATTCTGTTTTTGGTAAAACCATGGAAAATATAAGAAATAGAGTAAACATAGAATTAGTTAATGGTGAAAATAGTGAACGTTTTAAAAAGTTAACAGCAAAACATAACTTTCATAATCATACTATATTTGATGAAAATTTGGTTGCTGTTCATATGAAAAAAACATGGATTAAATATGATAAACCAATTTATTTAGGAGTAAGCATACTTGATATTAGCAAAACAACTATGTTAGAAGATTATTATAACTATTTTAAAAATAAATTTGGTGAAGATAAAGTATTTATGTGCTATACTGATACTGATAGTTTTGTTTTAATAATAGAAACTGAAGATTTGTATGAAGATTTAAAAGAGGATGCTAATGATTTGTTTGACTTTAGCAATTATCCGGAAAATCATCCATTATATAGTGATAAAAATTGTAATGTGTTAGGTAAATTTAAGGATGAACTAAAGGGAGATCTTTTAACTGGATTTGTAAGTCCTGGAGCAAAAACTTATGCTACGAAAAAATTTATCTTAAGAAAAGATAAAAATGGTAATGCTTTAACCGATGAAGATGGTAAATTTATTTATGATAAACCTGTTAAAAAAGATAAAGATGGTAATATGGTATATAATGAGAAAACAGAAACTAAAAAATGTAAAGGAGTTAAAAAGTCTGTGATTAAAAATGAGTTAAGATTTAAAACTTATAAAGATTGTTTGGATACTGAAAAAGATTTTTGTGTAAGTATGGGAGAAATAAAAAGTAAACATCATGAATTAACAACTATAAAAATGAATAAAGTAGCATTAAGCTTTGAAGATGATAAAAAAGGGTTAATACTGAGGGATGGAAGTTATAGAACTTTATCAAGGGGCCATTATAACTTACAAGGATTAACTGAAGAAGAAAGAAAAATGTATGAAGCACAGGGGGCAAGACCAAAAACAAAGTAAAATATTTAATCTAGTAAAAAGATTAAATATTTATCTAATTGGAAAATCAACTATAGTTGTAAGAGGAAGCAATTCATCTATTAAACCATCTTTTAAAAGTTTTGAATAACCTTTTAAGTTTTTCTTTTTTGCTAATATTTTTAGTTTTATTACACCATGAAGCTCTAATTTATCTCTGATTGTTCCATTCCATTTTTGACTAAATTTTTCATATTTAATACATTCATCACATTTATCACTATCACTATTAGCTCCATACCTTTTACCACACTTTTTTCCACATTTAATACATGTTGGGGATAAGCATGTTTCACAAATAAGTTTACTACAATCATTACCCTCACAACATAAACGCCATTTATCAGTAAAACCACATTCAACACATTTTGGATTTTCACATGTTTCACAAGTAATATATAAAAACTCTTTTTTACCCCACTCACACGTACAAGGTCCCCTATTACTTCTACCCCATCCAAATGGTCTATCATCATAAAGACATTCCCCACACTCCCTAATTAAATAATTCATATTTCTTTTTACCTCTTTTTTTAATACACTATTACAACAAACACAATTTGTAAGTAAAATAGACTCGTTTTTTGAATTATAAGGTTCTGTTCTAATTTCCATTATATGTTATAAATATTACTAACAAACTAACTTAAATTAAATTCAAATTTTTAAATTTTTTATTTTTTTACCATCATCTTAACCCACCCACTAACTCATAAACCCGTTAGCCATTGCGTCATGCGTTGGTTGATGGGGTGGAAAAAAGGTTAAGCAATTGTTTGATGTAAGTGATTGTTGGGGGGGGGGTTATAGCATTGGTTAGATGATGAGCTGGTTAGCTTAATATTTCAATTTTTTTTTTAATTTTTAAAAATTGATTTAAGTAAAAAATGTTTATAAAAAAGGTTAGTCATTTTGTTTGCTGACCTTAATCAGATTGTCTTGTTAACCCTATTTTGTTTTTAATTTTATGAGCATGTTAATGTTTCATAAAATTGTTATATTGTTTAATGACTAGCTATAATCTTAAGGACGGGTTGATTGGATAAGGGTTAGCCATGAACTTAAGGATGGGTTGATTGGATAAGGGCTAGCCATAAACTTAAGGGTGGGTTGATTGGATAAGGGCTAGCCATAAACTTAAGGGTGGGTTGATTGGATAAGTGCTAGCCGTATGCTTAAACATGGTTGGATTGCATAAATTTACACAGTGTGCTTAAGCGTGGTTGATTTTGATAAACGATAATAAATGCATAATTGCATGCGCAACTTAAAATTGTTGGTTAATTTAAGCATGGATTATTTTGTTAAAGCGAATGCGTAGTATAATGGGGGTGAGCCAGATCGAGCGTTTTGTTATCTACTCACAATGTTTATTTTTTTTTTTATTGTTTTTATTTATTTATATTTTTTAACCTTTTACAAACAAATCTAACCATATTAGTCACATGAACTGAAATTGTTGTTAGCAAATGCTTTCAATTTAGACCAGTCTAAAATATTGTCATTTGTGTTATATGTATATTTTTCGTTTTTCCGCAAATGAAATTCGCACAGTTGGCTATTGGACATGTCATCATTGATGCATAAATTAAGACTTGTAAAACTGATTAGGAAAGAATGGTCACTACTGATAGATATCTGATTGGTAGATCAAAAATGAGTTGTTGTCATATAAATGCACTAATATATATTCTCTCTTTATTTGTGAAACCATTCCCTGGTAACATCTAAGACTAGACCAAACTCGAATAGAAAATTTTGAGAAAATTGGCTATGTCACTCTTTTCCAAAGAGTTATCTACCGTTGTCTGCTGCCGATCGGTCATCTTTAGTCCTATGTTGGAGAGAAAGAAATAAAATAATTACGAGTAATACTTTAAGCCTTTACCAGACGAGGAAAGTATGGGTTTGTCCAGTTTCTAAACACTTTGAGACCACAAATTAAATGTGCCTCAATTGACAGAATTTGGGAGAGAAAGGTCAGAAAACATTGTCAGAAAAGGAGAAAATGCTGGTTACCAGTTTTTGGAAACCTTTTCTTTAACTAGTGTCGTTAAAACTTTGGACTGTGAGGTAAAGGGTTAAGTGCCATAATTTTTATTTCGTGCTCTTATGTCTGTCCTAAAGATACAGACGAAGTTTAAATTCGTTTTACTTGTGTTGGCCCATTTATTTAAGGCAATACTGAAAGTTAACTATGCAAGCATCATGCAGAAATGATACACCTCAAGAATGCAACCTCTTAAGCGAAATAAATTGGCAAACGGGATGCGCTGCTCTCTTAATTCGATATCATATGGAGCGCAGAAAATTTGAGAAATTAAGCCTTTAAGCATCTTGTTGGAGACGAAGAAATTGTTCGGACAAGAATTTGAGTACCGGTATCTCAGGGTTTCAGTGCTCGGTGTCGATTATTGACAGCATCATACCTAAAAGGGAACTAAAACGTTTTGCTCGCTAAGCTTTAACACTTGCTGTTCCAGTGTTCCGGATAAAGACGTTAACCCTTTACCTATTAACCAATCACAAACTTATAGATTTTTTCTGAATTGGATCGGTGCACTGGCCGCGGCGATATAATTGAAATAATGTTGAAAAACACCATACTACCAATCAGTCTGAGTTAAAGGCATCTGCAGATGACAGAGTAAACGTTACAGATGTTTTTTTTTTTTTTTTTTTTTTTTTTTTAAATCTGATCTATGAAAATACTATGGAAGTAAGAAAACTTGGTCGTTAAGAGCAAAATTTTCTGCTTTTCTGAAATGTTTTCAAAATGCATTTAAATGTCATGGACGTAAAAGATGGGATCGATCATAAACGGTTAAGAAGTTAAATTACAAAGGGAAATCTTGCGAGAATTAGCAGTTTGAGTACTGTAAAAATTCTGCTTAATTTGCTTTCTTGCAATCATTTATATAACATAGATGTATTTTGTTCTGACAAAGCCTCAGATGTGCTCATCACATCTATAGGGTCCCCCCCCCCCACTCTGGATATGCATATGCATTGCATTTGCACATAATGATGATGTTTTGCCATAACATCGTCTTGCTTCCAACAGATTCGTCTATCAAATACATTTGATGTATTGCACTTCATTAACTAACAAAGAGAGAGAGAGAGAGAGAGAGAGAGAAAATTCTGAGCTAAGTGGGTGGGGTAAATTAATACGGAATTGCAACAATTAACTTTTTTTTCTTGTATTGATCACAAAACAACAGAGTTTTAGAGCATAATCTTTCCTGCAATAACAGTTTCACAAATAAGGTGAAATAACATCATTTTCCATCGAGTATCTTGCATAAAATGGCATTTTGTTGAAAAAGTTGATGATGTTGGAAAGATTATAGTGGGCCTATTCGAGGGCATTTTTTGACAACTTCCCCACATAATTAAGACTGCGATTTTTTTCTTGTGATTACTGAGTTATCATACGAAATGAAAATGACAAAATCATTTCTTTTGCAATTAGTTCCAAGTTTGGTGCTGTTTTCGGGTAGGTTGACTGGCCTAAAATGTTTACTTAAAACTTGGACAAGTTGTTAACTATCAAAAGGGAAACATAAACTATAAGGGTAAATAACTATCAAGGTATGCCCCCTTTTCAACTTTGTGTTTCCACTGAAAATCAACCGAGCGTTGGCGCCCGAATGCGGACGTCTTTTTATTTGTTGCCATAGCAACCAAAACTTAAAAATAAAAAGAAATACGTAAAAGATTGTCTTCTCAGACACCAACTCGTGATCTGTGATATTAGCCTTTAAAGACTTTGTGTTTTTCCTTGTCATTGCTCAAATGGCATGGTTACTATTTCAACATCTAGACTGAGTGTGGTAAAATGAAAGAAAACTATGATTCATTGCTTGGCCATTGTGGATTTTTGCACTTGCCAGAAATATTCCCTGTTGTTGCACGCTGCTCATTTTGGTTTGTTACCATGATTTGTTGCCAAGCAACGTAAAGGAAGAAAATAGGAAGCAGAAAATCCTTTGAAAATTATCTCCCTTAAATCCATAAAGACCATGAGACCAAGGCTATACAAAATACTCGTTATATTGGCCTTTACAAATTGATGTTTTTCCATTATGTTGTCACCTCCACAGACTGTCAGTGTGAGACATGTAAATATTTTTTATTAGTCTGTACAAATGTGATAGCAGTTTTTAAGCCTGTACAAATGTGATAGCAACTCTGAGCTTCTGGGCCTCATTTTCCCACCACTTCACCCATTCTTATGACCAGGCCTTCAGCACCTTCAGCGCTTTGATAAAGATTTACGTCTGCGAGATAATCATGTGGTTCTACAAAAGATACAACACATGTTTTGGCATGTCTATCTTTGGGGTCATTTTTATCTAATGGTTTGGGTACAGCTTGCCGAGCGGCTGCAGCTCAGTCGGTAGCTTACAGGACTTGAGAACAGGGAATCGCTAGTTCGAATCCCCGACTTGACCTATTTCTTTCCATGGATTGATGATAGTCAGTGCGACAGAATTCAATTCTCTCTCACCGTAGAACATGGTTTCGACGATGGTCATGTGGGAAAGCATATCGTGCTTAGTACCAGTCAGAAACTCCAAGAAAGCATGGATAGGTGCACTGGCCGCCGCGATATAACTGAAATAAAGTTGAGAACGGCGTTAAACATCATACAGTCAATCAATTAATTTGGTACAGCTGACAAACATGTATATCTATTTTATAGCATATTACGGCATGCAATGGAACTTGTTTTCGCTAGTATGTTTTTGATTTGCTCAGAAAATAATACTTTGAATGATGAGATACAGATTTTCAATTCTATTCAATATGAACCACCTGTTTATACTGTCTTTTTTTCTACTGTTGGACTTTCACGATACATTGCGTACAGCGTTTTGATTAGATGTTGGCTGTTATCGTTACGATTTCTTGTCTTTACTCTATAGAGTCAAGTTTAAAAGTATTTTAGTTTTGGAAATCAAGGTTAAGCATTTTCTTTATACGTGTATATGAATAAGATGGATTCAACAATACAAGGCATAGCAATGCACTGTATTACCTGCACCAGTAACACAGATCACAAAATTTCGTCAAAGTAAATGTTTATCATAGATTTTGATACCATGGACCTAGTATCTCTTGCTTTATCTTAACAAAGTGGTTTAAACTTCAAACCTGGACCGCGTGATCAATGTATTTATCTAAATTCGGGTATCTTAAACACGTAGATACTTGAACATCCCAGCTCCTGTCTTATCACAAGGACGCAATAAAACTTGTTTTGCAGCATTTATCTAAGCCATGCGCGGGTCAAATGGGTTTTAACCCTTAGGCTGCTAAGGAAGACTCAATAAACTTTTGCGGAAAGAGTAGATTAAGATCAGATTGCACAGAATGTCCGATGTGAAGATATTTTTCCCCAATCAATAACTTTGAAATTGCAGTGTGTGTGTGTGTGTGTGTGTGTGTGTGTGTGTGGTGTTGTTGTTTTCTATTGGCCGGAAAATTTCATTTATTATTGGAGAAGTCATCAGACCTCTCCAACAGTGGTGAGTTTAAAAGGCAGACTGCCACAGAAATCGCTGTCTAAATCCATTAGTTTTTGCGAAATTGTTCTGATACACAGTCTATTTCGTCATGGTTTTATAAACAAACCGAAATCAAAAAACTGAAATAGGAAATAAACGTTTTCTTTTATATGACAGATTTCCAAAAAGATTTATTATACTATATTGATAGTAAATGATCTCTCCAATAATTGCAATTTTTCATTAAACAAATGAATCTAAACAGATTGAAAAAAAAAATTCGTAAAAAAAAAAAGAGAAAGAACACCGCGGGAAAAGATCACGTGACTTGATACTATCTGGAGAATTTGTACCCTGGAGAACTCGTACCCTAATCTCGACAGCACGAATTCTCTGGGGAACTCGTACCCCACAAATAGATAGAAATAGGTTGATCAGTATGTTTTCAAGTTCTATTTTTCAAAACTGACTAGATTCTAGTATTTTTCTGTTTTATTAAAAAATTCTATGGATTTATAATGATACAGATTTGATGAAATAAGACACAGAGCTGCTTCTAGTATGCGTATTGCGAGAATCCTACGGAAATCAACTTATGAGCGCGAAAGAAAGTCGTGCCTCTTCACCCTACGTACCGCACACCTCAACAGAGTCCGTGGTCCTTTGATTTTGGGCGGATTGCGCAGGCTGACCAGGATCGATACTTTTTGCAGATGCATTAAGCGCCCTTTTCTCACAGCATGGCTCATTTATCTACTTTCTTAAATTCTTAACGTTTAGACAAACAACCTCTTCATTTTACATGTCTGCAGCAGACAACTTTTCAAAATATTGTGGAAAGAGGCGAAGCTGTTAGTTACTGCAGTTTCTTCTTTTGTCACAATGGTTTCCATCACATCAAAGCACCGTCTTCCACATTAATTATCAAAGTTTAAATTGTCGTCTGCATGCTTTTTCTGTTTGGGATAGTCAAAAAATTGTTGTTTGTTAAAAGATTAAAAAATGTTACATTTATTTTTAACATGTCTGGTACTAGTATTATGTATAGGCCGCCTTTATTTATTGTCATCAGGTAACATTCTTGCCTATTCAGTGGAATTAGCATATTGTATCAAATTTTAATTGAACGATTTCTCTTTTCCAAAAAAAAAAAAAAAAAAAAAAAAATTGGCTTATCTGAGTGCACATTACAAACATTCATTAGAGGGTTGTACCTTTTGAAAATGAGCTAAATTGGATAATCATCTTCGGTTTTGTGTCCTTTAATTTTGAAAGAAATATGCATTTCTGAGCATGTTAATAGCATATGGTCTCCAATTCCTAGAATATCATAACAATGTGGAACATGTACTGTTTTTGTGCCTTTACACCAGCAAGATTGAAAAAAAAAATGTTTTTTCTCATTCATTTAATGCCTAACTTGTTTGTTTACATCTACCAAAATATATTGAAATCAAAAGCCAATAAACTATTTGAAAACATTGATGCCGACCTCTCCTGGCTTCTTTTTTAAAGAAGCCAACTTGTACAGTTTATGGGTTAACGCATCTCTTTGGTACATTATACCAATCAAGGCACTACATAATAATGGATCCATAAATCTTTATTGTCTAACAATGGACTGGATCTGGAGGTAAGATGGTCCTTGGTCATTCAGAAAATTTACAAATAGTGAAACGTTTCGACATAGGTCATTCTGCACTTACCGTGCAGGCTGACCTGACTCGATACGTTTTGAAGAAACATTAATACCCCTTTTCACAGAGGATGGCTTACATGTATATTTAACTTGTCAAATCTTTAAGTGGAATATGACTATCGGATGATTGGACTTTGGTGTTTCAAGCCATTCAGCGCTGTCAGCGTAAACATCGACTTTTGCTTACGGCATAGATCACGATCAAGCGGCACAAAAGGTATAGCCTGATCTTGGATCTTTACCGCCGCCTTTTTGGTCAATAGAATGGAGTTCTCAGTAAGTTTCAGTGGCTTGTATTTTTTGGTTGTTGAAAGATGCCAAGTTTATATGAGTCATACTCTGGCAAAAGGGGTTTTCATGCATCTCCGTGATGTATGATAACAATCAAACCATTACATGATTATCGATCCATCACAGCCATTTTTTTAAAGAACCGACTTAATAATAAGGTAGACTGATCCTTGGACATACAGAAAATTGACCAATAGCGAAAGGTTTCGGCCCAGGTCAGCCTGCGCGGACCGCGCAGGCTGACCTGGGTAGATACTTTTCGCAGATGCATTAAGCCCCCTTTTCACATAGTATGGCTCATCGCTGAAAGAGTTGACGCTGTTCTCAATAACATGTGTGTGTTCTTTCACAAATTGTCAAGTACAAGTGAACATCCAGTCTCTCTAATGGGTGTATAACAGCATTCCTTTTCCATCACAACGTTAAAGGCCCAGTAACGACCAAAAGTAAGCAATGTGAGTGTTCAAATGCATTAATATTTCAGTAATACCATTTAAGGCCCCTGGCAGAAAAAATTAAGAATTTTCAAATCAGATAAAAAGTGAACAAAAGATAGAACAACGCTGCAACTTTTAACTTAGTTTTAAATTTATCTTCCAGCGACTAACACTAAGGCCGACTGTACAATAACAGATTGTCATCTTCACAATGATCTCCATACTTTTAAACGGTACGATTTAAATTTAGATGCATTTTAACACCCACATTGAGTACTTTTGGCAGCTCGTTGGCCTTTAAATATCGTGATACGTGCTCTTTGACAAGGGAGCTTTATACATACACGAAAAGTGTCGACTCATGTCAGCCTGCGCAGTCCACGCAGGCTGACCTTGGCCGAAACTTTTCGCTATTGGTCAATTTTCTGTATGTCCAAGGACCATTCTACCTCATGATTAAGTCGGTTGTTAAAAAAGGTGGGAATCATGGATCCATAATTATGTGACGACTTGATAGGTATCATGCATCACAGAAATGCATTTGGCCCCTTTTTCCAGAGCAAGGCTCATATAATTTGTCTGTTTCTTGTACAACGCCGCTTTCGACAATATTTCTGTTACAACCTAACTTACAGGTACACATCTAAATCTGCCTGTCAGGCGTATACGAGTAAAACGTCGTTTTCAAGAATACTCCCATTCTAACAAGTGCAGCGTTATGTACATGTAAACATTCTATCTTTGTATGTTGACTTTGTTTCAACAATAGCCTCGTTTAATCACCACGTCAAGTAAACGTAGAGAGTTAATCTGTCTATTAGGTTTTCAACAACTCTCATATGTAATCACAGTGTCTGGAAAATGAAGACATCTAATTAGTTTGGTGTTTTACGTTATTTAAAAAAAAAAAAAAAAAAAAAAAAAAAAAATACGAGGGCTGTTCGATAAATTAGTGGAATTTTGCTGTTAAAACCTCGTTTCTTGATAATTTATGCTAAACATTTGCCTAATGCAGAATGAACATATCATAAACTTGATACAAAAAATATGCTGTTTTAAAACATTTAAACTGCAAAATATATGTAACCATAGTAACCCATGTAATGCGCATTGCTGGGCGCCAATTTTCTCCCGATTTGAAGCATGGAATTTTGCGTAAAATAAACATTCAGAAAGGTGTATTTCCGGTCTAGCACAAAGTTTAACGCACAAAGACATCTAATATGTCTGCTTTTTATTAAACCCATTTTAAACAGTTTTATCAGGTACATGTACATGTAAACATCTAACAATTATTTCTGGTATTTCTTTGCCGAAACCGCACATAACACAATCACTATACCGTTGTAAGTAAAGAAAACGCTGGTAATCCTTCAAAAAGACAAATCTAATCATTTGAGCTACATTTTATTTGTCGTATCTCAATATGGTTAAGTATAAAATCATACTGCTTAAACAATTCAAGGAACAGCAGTTTGTTTTGAAATGCAGGGGTTGGGATTAGGGGATTATCTCTAAAGAGACTGAACAATCTTTTCCGTGCAATATCGAAGTTCATACATGAAACAGATACACAAAGACATCAAAGCTTCCTGCTTGTTATGTAGTGTTTTTAACAATATACCCGTTCTATCACTTTTTGCAAGTACTGTATGCCTCTGTGCACTGAATTAATGTAATGGACCTTTTCAAACAGGAAAATGCATCCAAAATATTATCATTTCAAGGTTGTTTTGGCCAGAATATGTAACAAAGTAGTGGACAGTGTAGATCAAAGATCTTTGCAGTCTGATCTTGATCTACACTTTCCACAAAAACAACTTAAGTTTGTTTCAGCACTTTATGGGTGAAAGCATCTAACCATACTTTCGTTGTATATCTTTACGAGCCACACATAACAATATAACTAAAGGAAGAGCCCAGCTGCTCAGTCGGTATCGTTCAGAGCACTGTGCGACTTAGATTGACGTCTCAACCCTTTCCCAAACGATAAATTTTAGACTGGTCCAAATTGAAAGAGTTTGCAGATGACAATTTTAAATTTGATGAAAATGGCAGAAAGTTCTCAAAAAGGGTAGAAAAGACTGTGGGAAAAGGAGAAATTGCTCATCACAGTGTTTTTAAAAGACTTGTACTGCAGACAAGTGAAAAGCAGGGCTTGTTTGGGAAAGGGTTAATAAACATGTTGGCGTCAGGCTAGCAGTGCTGATTTAAGTGTTTTTCTTTTTCAAAGCTTTTAATACAACTTCAGTTTTTTGTCCCAACAGCTAGTGCACCTATAGGTATTTTTATCACATAAAACCTCCTCCAGCAATGTATTAAACCCATGACTTATTTTTGATAATACACTAGTGTATTATCGTTTTTGGGTCCCTGTTCTGATCAGTTTTTAGTCGTGAGCGCGTGAAGCCGGAGAAACCAGCCACAGCACGTGCCGAAATTTGTGCGACTACTCCGTTTCGCGGAAAAATGACGTCATTCTTGCTAAGGCGTATAGGCGCGGAAAGGTTTTGATTTTCATGTGTAATAAAAACAAAGAAATGCTGTGAAAGTCTTTTGAATCAACAAAATTGCGGAAATATGAGGACTTATCCCCTCTAGAAACTGGTTAATTCTACTTTCGGTGTAAATATCAAAGAACTATATACTTGTGTATGTATATATTTGAACCAAACTACAACAATAACTATAGACCCGTGAATGGTGTATAGGCTAAAGGTGATGATGCAGGATATATTTTGCCTGTCATTCGGTGTATTTGTGCCTATACAGTGTTCAGCGATGAGAAAATGAATTATTCTACTGTTTGCGAAACGACACATAAAAAAAAGTATTTGCAAATGACAAATGTACCTGGCTGTAATAATGGGGGTTGACTGTTAAAGATAAGGAACTATTTTGAGAAAAAGAGGAAAATTATGATCACTAAATAGTGTTCTCCTTTTTCCGAAAATGCCGTTTTCCATGGGATCGTTGAAACTCAGATTTGAGTGAAATGAGTTTTCATTGAGATCGTCAGGACATGAAGTTGGAAATGCAAAAACAGTAATATAACAGCTATTAACAGCACTATCTTGAGAAACTTTCCTTTATAAAACAGAGGCAACATAATGTCTGCATGTAGTAAAAGATTTAATATGTGGGCGTTAGTAAATGTCTTTATCTAATTTCTATCGTCTGTTTGCCTTTCTCTCTGTCCGTCCGCTCAACCGTCCGACTGCCTTTCTCTCCGCCTGCCTTTCTGCCTGTCGGGATGGTAACAATGACATGAAGTTATTTATCACATAAACCTCCTTCAGCAGTGTATTAAACCCATGATTTAATTTCGATAATACGCTTGTATATTATCGTGTTTTGGATCCCGGTTCTGATTTTTTTTTAGTTATGAGCGCGTGAAACCGGCGAAACCAACCACAGCATGTACTTGAATTCGTCCTAATTCGTCATTTACCTGGAAAATGACGTCGTTGTTGCTAAGACGTATACGTGCGGAAAATAACAATACGAAATGCAGCATAAGTTATTCCAAGTAAACAAAATTGTAAAAATATTTCATTTTACTCCCTCTGTAAGCTGTTTCATTCTACTTTTCGATGTAAATGTCATATACGTATCTACTTCTGTATGTGCACGTGTCAAACGGAACTATAGTTGTAAACATGGACCTGTGAACGATATATAAACAAAGATGATGATGCAGCATACTTATTTGTCTGTCAATCGTGGTATGTGATAAACAGAACCTCACATTCGTGTTTATGTATATCATTTCTATCAAACTCGCCAAGGCTCGCGTCATATAATTTTAGTCAATTCGTTTGATAAAAATGATAATACATAAACACTCATTTAATATGCTCCTCTATTTCTAAAAAAATACAAACAAAAGTAAAACACTATAATGATAGCGTTTGAACGATGTCCTCCTGCGTTGACATTTCACCCATGTTTCATTGGCCACTTTTAATTCCTTTTCTATTCTTAATGTTTTTCGCAGAACTTTAAATGTCCACATTTTTTTTTTTTTTTTTTTTTGGTCGACATACACAGTAACTAGAAATCAGATATTGTGAAAAGGGTGACAATCACAAGTATTTTGTCTTAATGCATCAGATGTCAAAATCGCTGAGTACCGCAATAAATTGCCCGTTGTCTTTGCTTATTATTATTATTATTATTATTATTTGTTTGTTTGTTTGTTTGTCGTTGTTTATGCTAGTTTGTTTCGGCAATACTCGCTTAAAATTTCACGACAAGGTTTTAGCAAAGATTATGAAATTTCACGTCACTATTACGGTATCATGTAATTCGGATGGAATACGATGCAAAGACTGATTGATAAAACGAAGCACAGAAGACAGAAGAAGCCATTTGCTTAAGCATTTCGTCAAAACCCTACCATTTTTTCGCGTAACGAATCCAAGGTCCAGCCACTAGTTACGCTTTGCGATCCTAAGATTGCTGGTGTGTTCCCATCGAGAGTGACATAGATCAAATATAAACACAAAACCCAATCGTCGCCAAGTACTGCATACAGAAAATATTTCTTTCCGTTAAAAATCGTTATTTTGTTAATTTGATTAAATGTGATAATGTTTGCAGGAAAGACAATTTCTCTACTACACCAATCGACAAAATATTTGCTTATATGTAAATTGAGAAAGCCACCCATGCAAATCCGGGTCATCTTTACGCAACCTTTTTCATCATCGTGTTCTTTGCTGGCATTGTAGGTCTTGTCTAGGTACGAGTTCGTCTAACCAATAACAGAGTGAAATAGTATAAATAGTATGAAAAGATCATCTAAAAGATTACCGAAACGTAAAATCCAGAAAGTATTCAAACTCCAAACCCCTCAACTGTAACTGATTTTTTTTTTTTTTTTTTTTTTTTTTTTTCTAAAGACCAGCACCCCCATAATTTATGGTATTCCCTTCTGTTCCATAATTAGCTAAATGTATGAGCGACGACTTAAGTCACCGGATCGAACCTGTTGAGATTAATTCCATATTGGACCGGATCGAACCGCAAATGACTTATTCGTCGGATTTGAATATGAATATATATAGTTTTCTAACAGGCGTAATACGGGTCATTTCGTCAAATTCTGACTCACGTTGTGGGTAATCGTGGTGGTATGTGGGTCATCAATATTTTGACCCATAAAACGCCGGCAATTTGGAAGCAGAATTTTATTGCAAATAGCATGATTCGAATGTTTACGAAAAAAATCATTTTCGTGACCCACAATTATCTATAATAAAATGACCCACAAGGTACGATCTATTTTTAGAACACGCTCATAGCACAGCCTCTGTGCAAGAAATTCGTATTTTTTGAGACTGCCCACAATGTTATTTATATATCTACTCGATGACCCTGAAGTACGGGTTGACGTTGACGCATTGCATTGTTGGAAAGAAAATGGCGGCGCTCTCTCGAGGCAAGCGAGCGGTAAGCAAAAAATATCAAATTTATTATCATTTTGTAATTCATTTTGCATTTTTACGAGATTTTCTGAATAATACAAGAAATGTTAATGTCGATATCTTGTCGGCGTATAAATGTGGTTTTTCTAGGAAGAAGATCCAGTGTTTAAATCTTGGACGCGGGATTCCCCCATATTTTCGTCCCCCGGCCACATTTTTCTGCCGCTGTGCGGGACCAAGCCCACACTTCAAATTAAAAAAAAGTTATTTTCACAAAGCTGGGTTGTCCGTGGTCAACTTAAAATCCAAATTTAAAAACCTACCAATTCTCCAATAGGATAGTTTACCGTTTTCTGAAAATGAAACTAAAATTCCAGGAGCGATACTCCATTTTTTAACATGGCTCGCCCTGACATTTTCCTTCAATTAGATCCGAAAGCCACCAAAACCTCTTATTAATGCACTTGGACTTTGTAAATGATAGTCAGTGAAACTAATCCAGACATTTTTGCTATTCAATTAACAAGAAATGACTGGAAATAAACAATAGCTATGGTCATTAATATTAGTGGTCTATAATCTACAGTGCTGACAAGCTTCTGCTCTGAAACACAACTTGACCCTTGCCATGTTAGGACCCTCATGTTAATCTATTATTTTCGCACCAAGTTTATTTTATTGATCACAATAACAATGCAAATTGTTTCACAATGTCATTCCATTGTGATTAATTATGATAATATCCTTTCCAAAATAAGTGTTGTTTATCTACACCCTTTGCCAATTCTGTGCATATTAGTATGTAGCAGGCCAAAGGTAATACGTTCTTCACAGGTAGTCTTATTATTTTTTTGTGTGACCCAGGCCAGTAAACCATCTGCAGTAAACCAACATTGCTCACTTAATTAATAAAACTTATAAGCATCTTAGAAGCACGTTTCTACATGGTCAGAAGAATTGTAATTTTAAACATAGTCATCTACCTGTGTCGTCCACTCCATGCATTATGAATTCACATCAAGCTGCTCACAATGGAGATGTCTCATCTATAGTGTTTGTCTTAACGAGGGGCAATCGGTTAGCCATAAGCAGTAGGTTTTCCAACAATATTAATCCAGGCTTAAAGACTGGCTGTGGTTACAAAAGTATGATAAGGGTGACATGATTTGCTGGTATTGTTTGAAGGACTTCACCTCTGGAAACAGCAATTTTAGTACCGCAACTCTATCCAGGCATGCTGATTGTAAAGATCACAAAGCCATTTTCTACTAGCTCAGTCATAGTTTGTGTTGTGATGGCCCCCATGTTTTGTGAAAATCCCCCACTTTTTTCAAATCCTGGATGAAACACTGAGATCAAGTCTGTGACATGTAACACTGGACGTTTTTTTTTTTTTTTTTTTTTTTTATGGTGAATTATACATTCTATTTTTTTTTTTTTTTTTTTTTTAATTGCAATTCAAGCTTACTTGAAGAAGACTGCACCACTATTTTGTAAAATTAAGATTGTAGTTAGTACGCTGAAAATCAGTAACTTACCCATTTTCTCCAAATTTTGATATTTTCCTTTTAATTATAAGGGAAATAATGATATTTTTAGGGGGAGGGGGGCTGCCACTCATATTTTGTGGCAAATTGTTTAGGGCCCAGTTTATTGAATGTAATCATTTATGATTTTCAGTTACGAGAGAGTTTGAGAAAAATAGATATGAACAATGACTTTGCAAAGGTAATTCATTGTCTTTTAGTCTTTTATATCTTGAATTTTTCTTGAATTATCTAGAGGAGAAATATTTGCCTTGCCCATCATGTTTAATATGCCATAACATTATCTTCTTTCATAATGCAAGCCTTCAAGTTGGCTTGCAGTAGGTTGGTGGTTCTACCTGGGTGCCTCTGTCATAGGGTAGAAATTGATTGAAATAAAATGTTCTTTGTGCACTCTGAGTCTTCCTCCACCAGTAATTAGCTGCATGTTGCTATATTACTTTAACTGTCGCAGCAAAGGTAAACTCCAAAACCACAAACCACTTCATAATGCAAGTTGAATGTCAGTGAAGTCAAACTATAAACATGTATGTATTCAGCTACATACTTAGTATTGTTAGGAAATATATTTTTGTATATTGAAAAGGTTCAGTTTTGCAAAAAGAAAAAAAAAAAAAAAAAAAAACGAATTATGGCTGATTCAGCCCATGGCTGATTCGGACCATCTCTTTGGCTAATTCGGACCATGGCTAATCGAACCATGGCTGATTCAGACCAGATTTAGTGGCTGATTCAGACCAGGTTTTAGCAATGATGATGAATTGTTATATTTGCAATAACTATTGCACATGGTCTAATGACTGTTTCAGAGTTCCCATTCACGTAAGATTCTGCGTGAATCACGTACATAATTACCAATGCACGTAAAAAATGACGCCTCAAGCGTGCAGTACACGCAAAGAAAAGACAAATATATACATGTACGAGGGACACTTTTTAAGTTCGTAGAGTAAGCCTATAACTTTTTAACGCAATTATGAAATTGCACGATTTTTTACACAGAATTTGCATAATCATTCCTCTCTCGAACGGTGCCACGGTATGCGGTGTACGAGGTCCACATGCGCGCTGCGCTGGGTATTTCCAACACGTGGTTTTATACACTATAGTAAAATATAGCGTTCAATATGGATGTAAAAATCTGTGAACAGAGGGCATATTGTAAGATTCGAGCACAGCTCGAGTTTCCGCCAACAGAAATTCATGCTGATTTGCAAAAAGTTTATGGGAATGGTGCTTTAAAATATGCTACAGTTTGCAAGTGGGTACGTCGTTTTAATGATGGTCGGGAGTCAATTGAAAATGACCCTCGGGTGGGTAGGCCGGTTTCTGTTTTGAGGGAAAAGAACGTTGCTACTGTGAAAACGTTAATTGAGGAAGACGCACGTTATACCGTGCAAGAGATAAAAGAATTAAGTGGCATTCATTTGTCAAGTGTTTTGAAGATATTACGTGAACGACTTGGGCTACGTAAGATCTGTGTGCGTTGGGTGCCCCATTTGCTCACTGACAAGCAGAAACAAAGTCGGGTTAGACTTGCATCGCAAGTTATAGAAAATATGATAAATGTGACCCACGTCATTTGGAAAAGATAGTTACAGGTGATGAAACCTGGATCTATCATTTTCAACCTGACTTTAAGGCTAGAAATAAGGTTTGAGTTTCATCAGAGGGCGACAGACCTGTCATTGCGGGCCGTTGCAAAACATCGAATTGCATGTAATTGTTGTATGCGATATTCTTTGATTCGAAAGGTCCAGTCCTTCACATTCCAGTCCCGAAAAGTAGTTCTGTCACTGGAAAGTTTTACAGAGAAAGTGTTCTTACTCACCTTGTTAATTTCTATCAGAAACGCAGACCGCGCACCGGTGTCTGCAGCATTAAATTACTCCATGATAACGCACCAGCCCATAAATCCGCTACGGTACAGGAATATCAGAAAGAATCTGGGCTCGATGTCTTAGAGCATCCCCCATACAGCCCTGACCTGTCCCCCTGTGACTTTTGGTTGTTCCCAAGACTAAAGGAAATGCTGGCAGGGCACCGTTTTGAATCCCGTTGTGGTATAGGCAGTGCGGTCTACCAGTGTCTGCAACATATACCTAAAGAGGACTACCGGGCGGCGTTCCGGAAATGGGTAGATCGCATACCGTAACACCATTCGAGAGAGGAATGATTACGCAAGCTCTGTGTAAAAAATTGTGCAACTTCATAATCGCGTTAAAAAGTTATAGGCTTACTCTACGAACTTGAAAAGTGTCCCTCGTATTCATCTACCAGACAAATTACGCAATGTTATTGTTAAAAAAGTGAATTAAGACGCCTACGCCAATTTCTTTTCCATTGACGCGTCACAAATTTTTCACCAAGTAGGTCTGCAAGTTAACAGCAGGTGTCCAGTAGATTTGTTTCTATTTTGTTTGCTACCAAAAAAGATCAAAAGACTGCCGCCGAAAGCTAAAGGTTAATATGTTTAGACAGTGATAGATGTGCCCCTGATAAATTTTAAACCAATCAGAGCAGCGCAAAGCGGTTGGGTATCTGCATCTTCTGAGTGACAGCTCTATCAAACAGATTTATGAATACCACTTTTTGGTATTAATTATCAAACCCGTGAGATTATCCGTTTACTAATTATGGACAAATTAAAATTTGTTAAAAACGAAGATGTGATCAATACGGTAAAGTTTATCTTCCTTTCGTGTGTAATTTAAGGTAGCGACTTTGAGAAAAATAAATACAAGTCAGCCCAAAGATGGACATCTTGCCGTAATTTCTAGATTATCAGCACCTGTAGAAGACAGTGCTGGTGTTTGTGTATGTTTACGGCGAATTTTCGTCCAGAAATCATCTCGGGATGCTTTAACACAATAGCACGGTCCTCCGTTGTTATAAATGACGCCCGGAGTTAATAAGCAGACCATTCGTGTTGCATATCAAAATTTGATGGTTTTGATCAAGGTCTCGCTGTTTAAGGGTAAAGACTCGGATCAAATCATAATGCAAAGAAAAAAAAAACAGCGTTTCTGTTTGTTTTTTCAATGTACCCCCAAAATTTGCTGTGTACCCCTAAAATTGAACAGGCGTGGGTACCCACTTTTAAGAAAAGTCAGTGGGCACACTGTGTTTAAGACCAAATGTTAGTAACAAAATTTACCCACCTCAGAATAAGAAATGGATTAGTATTTCGTAGATGAATTGTCATATTTGTTCTTTTCAAAATTACATTTTAATGGACCAGGGTTTTCCCTCGGTCTTGTAATTAAGGAGTCCTTGGGACTCTCAGCTGTGATTTTTGAGAGTCCTTGGGTCAATTTTAAGAGTCCCACTACGTGAAAATGCAAAAAATAAAATTAACTAGTTACTACAAATATGGTGTGTCTGAGTTTGCTTCCAACTTGTTAATCTATTACTTTCTGTTTCATTGAGATACACAGGTTTCCTGGAGTTTTTTTCCTGGACTAGAAATGTTTGCAACAGGGTTGATATTTAACAAAACGCTGAAATAAATTTGATGATCATATTTAATTCATAAATTGATAATAATTCATATAAAATTAATAAGGTCAGTAAATAACACAAACAGAAGTTGAACAATGCACCAATATGATTGGTTTATGACTAGATTATAGAATCCAAGAATTATGAATGCATAAAAAATCTGAACCGGACTCAATGCTCCAGATAAGATTTTAGGTCAATTATTTATAACTATAATATTTTTTTCTCAATTAGTTTTTGGAAACAAAAAAAAGACTTTTTTTGCGGGGGGGGGGGGAGAAGCAAATAATCAAATAGTTTTTTAGTATTTTTATCAATTCAAACATCAAATTCAACCAACCATTATCAGCATTATCAGTAAACAACTTATTTGTTTGGTTGTAGCTTAACGTCCCAGTCAACTTATTTTAGGTCATGTCGGGACGGAGCCCACAGTTTCCTGGGTACTTAAGTTACTCAACCAGGACTATGGGTTGTAAATGTGTCTTGCTCAAGGACACAGCACAGTGCCGACTGCTGGGATCAAACCCACGACCTCTGTCACCAGAGTCCAACATTATATCCACTAGGCCACTGCGCCCCCATAAAACAACTTATAACTTTTTTATGTATTGTTTGCAGTCTCTGAACCCATAGCTTAGAACAACCACTTTAAACAGTTTATGGTAACTATAAAGAAATATGAACTTGCAATCATGGTAGAATAGATGCAGATCATGTGATGACTCATGGTGAGCCATCTCATCTGGACCTACAACAATTGCCCTTAACTATATACATGTATATTGTTAACCAACTGATATTAAGATGAATTTGCAATAATGGTTGATGCAGATGTGACAACTCCTAAATTCCTAATGAGCCATCTCATCTGGACCCAATGTAATTCTCATAAGACTCCTCTGTTCTGTGCAATTTCATAGAGATTCATAGTGCATACAGCAGATGACACTAGCAGCCCTATGCTAGATTACTGCTCCTTCTGACAACTTAGTTTCTGAACTACGACTTATACTTGTAATACATGTGACCGGTCCGCATAGCGCAGTCGGTTAGAGTGTAGGACTAGTAATCCGCTTTCTATCGACTGACAGTAGGGTCATGGGTTCGATCCTGGTCCGGTCTAGTCTGTCGGATGAGACTTTAACCCTTTCCCAAACGACAAATTTTGGACTGGTCCAAATTGAAAGAGTTTGCAGATGACAATTTTAAATTTGATGAAAATGGCAGAAAGGTCTCAAAAAGGGTAGAAAACACTGTGGAAAAAGGAGAAATTGCTCGTTACGAGCAATTTCTCCTTTTCCCACAGTGTTTTCAAAAGACTTGTACTGCAGACACGTGAAAACCAGGGCTTGTTTGGGAAAGGGTTAAGATGTGGCCCCGTCTCCATATGACCTTAGCTGTTGGTGGGACGTAAACCTATAAACACACACTTGTAATACATGTAGTCTTCTGGAGTAGGAAAGTTGGTATGCGTGACAAAAATCGATATGTTAACCTGGATGTATTCGCCTTTTGCTTGCTAAGACAAAAGGCTCTAAAATTAGATTCCACGAAAATAGAGCTGTTAAAAAGCGTTGGCTAAAACGAAAGTAAATTTACCAGAATTTGGAATATTTTACACCGCAATTATTTGTGAGAACTTTCCTTTGAAATTTGATATTATTTTCCGCGAGTCCCTCAGGACGCACATGATTTGTTTTTGCGGGTCCAAAACTCAACTTTGAGAGTCTAGGACGCAATATCCTGCGTCCGGGAAAACCCTGATGGACATTTTTCATCCTGCTCTATTCTGTATTCTATTTATTACAATATCAAACAACATAAAAATTGAAATAGTTAATTGCTAGTAATCTATCACCAGGCCCAAATTGTATTAAGTGATTCTTGTATCCAATTAAGACCAATAATCGACATGTAATTATAGCCAAGTTAAGCCGAAAAAATGCATCAGGCAAGTAAGATGATAGTAGCACAATGTGCCAATCAGATACATATCTACCCCAGAATAAGAAATCAGCCATACTCTACTACTATATCATTTCGTTGCCAGAGTTACTAAAGATATATAGTCTTAAAATGACTGTATGTTATGCTGGGATGGCTACACATTTGTGTGTTGTATGCAAGAATATGGTGAATTAGGGCGGGTATACTCTCCATTTAGAGAATTATTCCCCTTTTATTACGACCTTTCATATGTCATGTTGATGAGTTATGTATTTCTAAGTAAGTAGCTTTTACTTAAAGTCGGCAAGACATTATAGCAATATAACATAAGCTCATAATGGGCTTTATAACCGACTGTAGCTTTTTACCGTTTTCCTTTCTAAACACTAACAACTAAGTGATATCTGATTGTGCTAATATCACCTTAAATAATGTTTACTTTTGCACACCTGTAAATAGTAAATGAAAAACTATCTAACTTTTTTCTTATTTTCATTACACATGTACCTAATTTGCCACTAGTAGAATCAGCCATAGATGTGGTCCGAATCAGCCATAGACGTCCGAATCAGCCACTGATAGGGTCCAAATCAGCCACTGATGTGGTCCGAATCAGCCATGGTCCAAATCAGCCGTGTACCAAAAAAGCAACAGCAATTAGTTACAGCATAAATATGAACATTATTTTTTTAGCTCCACTGGCCGAAGGCCAGCGGGCTTATGTCATGGCCCGGTGTCCGTCGTGCGTCCGTGCGTCCGTCCGTGCGTGCGTCCGTCCGTCAATCCGTCCGTCCGTGCGTCCGTCCGTCCGTCCGTGCGTTAACTTTTATTTCAAACATCTTCTTCTCTGAAACTACCCATCCAATTTTCATGAAACTTCACAGAAATGATCCTGCCATGGTCCTCTTCAGAATTTCTTGAAAGAATTTGATTCCTTCAAAAACTCTGGTTGCCATGGCAACAAAACTGAAAAATATTGGAAATCTTTAAAAATCTTCTTGTCTGAAACCAAAAGGCGTAGGGCTACCAAACTTGGCATGTAGCTTTATGTAGTAGACCTCTATCAGGTTTCTTCAAATTATAGCCCTGGGGTCAAAATTGGCTCTGCCCCAGGGGTCACAAGTTTTACACAGGCTTATATAGAGAAAATTTTAAAAATCTTCCTGTACCTAGCCATAAGGCCTAGAGCTACCAAATTTTGCATTTAGCTTGATGTAGTGGGGGTCTACCAAAAGTGCCCAAATTACAGTCCTGGGGTCAATTTGGCCTCATGCTGGGGGGGGGGGGCAGGTTCACAAGATTTACATGGGCTTATATAGGGAAAACTTTTAAATCTTGGTGTACATAGCCATAAGGCTTAGGGCTACCAAATTTTGCATAATTATAGCATTGTCTAGTGGACAACTACAAAGAGGGTCCAAGTTACAGCCCTAGGATCAAGTTTGGCCCTGCACCAGGGGTCACAAGTTTTACATGGGTTTATGGAGTGAAAACTTCAGAAACCGTTATGTTACTAGCCATAAGGCCAAGAACTCCCAAATTTGGCATGTTATTCTTCTAATACACATATTCTCCATATAGACCGACTGTAGCCCTGGGGTCAAAGTTTTATGAGGGCTTATATAGTGAAGACTTCTCTTTATGGTTTATATTTATAAGCCAGTGGAGCGATACAGGGCCATCATGACCCTCTTGTTACATGTATATGTTCAAATTCTATTTACTGGAAACAGAATTATTGTTATTATGAGGCCTTCTGTGCCAAGAGGGTAAAGTTCATGGCTTTAAAACTCACTCGGACCCTCACTGTGTAGGTTTGAGTCCCTCAAGGGACATTTGGTTTTTCATATGAGGAGGCTTTTCCAGCTGAATAGCATTAGGTCGGTAGTTCTTTTCAGATGCCTCACAGCATTGGAATCTCCCCCAATCTATAATTAGCTTGATGTTGCCATATGACTGGAATACTGTTACAGCAACATTAAATTCAAATAATTTATCTATAGATCAATCATTGTTAATTGATATGTAACAGATTTGTAAGAATAATGGAATAATTCTGAATTGAAATTCTGTATCATTTCTTAGCCCAGAAGACAATCACCACTGATGAGTGCCAAATTCTGGGTAAAGGCAGGCCTGGATCAAGAAGGTTTTGAAACTAAGCTGGTTTTAAAATACATTGGTAAGGCAGTTTTACTACACTAGCAGTTTAACCCTTTACCTGATGCAGTAACCAATGAAATTGATCTATGCATACATCATAAAACCAGATCAGCCTGTAAGTAACTTGCAGGCTGATCAGGTTTGATGATGCTTTCTGATCATTAGCGCTTTAAAAATAAGGTTTTTAACAGGAAATTTGATCTGGCAAATGCTGATTACTGTGTGTATGAAGGGCATCAAAATGCATATGTATGTTGTACAGTACACACATTGCAATGAAATAACCATTGTTAGACTATACAGGTATTAATTTTTGTCTGCTGCAAAAACTGTCAAATTGAGTTACTTGGCATCTGATCTGGAGCCTAACTGTCTGTCGTGATATGGTTATCTGTAGGGTAGTGTTAAACCACCAAACCAACTAAATAAACATTTGCGAGTAAATAAATAAATAATAGCATGACTCAATCCAAGGACAAAAAGATATGAAATCAATCCCACTTGCATGAATTCCATCAATTTTAGGCTCATGGCTTTGTACATATTAGGAACATTCAGTTTTGCAAACATGTTCTCGTGTTTTGTAGGAACATAATGCTTTGGTGTCAAGGTTTGGAAAAACCAGGGCTCAAGCTTTCTACTAGAAACTGGGCAGTATTTTAAGGCAACATGTAAGCTGTATAAATAAATGGTGCAGAGCAGGGAATGCATTTTTATACATGAAGAATCTGATCAGTCGCAGTGGACCGCGGAGACCATTCGACGACGAACCCCTCGATTATAGACTTACCTGTAATTCAGGGCAGGCCACGGCAGAATGCAATGGAATGTGGTGAATTTGTCTGTGGTGGGCCTCCTACGAGGGAAGTCTGCGCAAATCGAAAAGTGCCAGCGAGGGGACTGCGAAAAATAAAATGTCCGCGATGCGTGTACTGTATGAAGGATTAAATTAAAACAGGAGCTTGTCACAGACACTGCAGCCGTCCCCTTCCAGTATAATGTCCATTTCCCTACCTTCATCCCTGGGAACCAGGAGGCAGAGGCTACTTATAATTGGAGAAACTCTCTTGTCCAGAAGTACAAACTCAATGATTTTATCTTGACTGGTCCAATGAAAAGCTGAAAATGAAGTGAGTAATCTCCATATGGTCCTCTTTCATCAATCTAGCTTTTGTACTTTTGATTTTTCCTGACTGATTGATAGAGGGTGGGACATATGGAGGGTTAACCTGTAGGCCCTTTGGTGAAACTGGTAGGGGAGTTAGCAACAATTAATGAAATACCATAGCTACTCATTCCCTCATATTCATGATAAAACAACCACATTTTTCTGAAGGTAAATAAGTAGTATTCTAGTATGATTTATTGTGTCTTTCAGGGTATGGTGTTTACACTACAAAAGCTTTCCAAAAGGGAGATTTTCTCTTGGAATAGGTTGGGGAGCGAATTTTAGACTCCGCAGTTAAAAAGCGAGACAGCTGTTTTCTCTTTGGGTACCAATACAATGGGAAACACCATTGGTAAGTTTTTTACAAATGCTTCACTTTCAGTTTGTTAAAAAGTAGGTCACTAGGCCCATGGTCCCTCATTCATTCTGTTTGTACCAAAATTGGCATAAAATTGTGTTAAAGCTACTGCAGCAATACCCATTCATTTAAGAAATAGCATATTCATAATTTTCTATAGATCTACTCAAATAACTTGGACATTTAACAAACTAGTATAGAATATTTTGTTCTGAGTTGATTAAATGTACATAGTTTGTTATGCAGAATTGTTTAGAAAGAACTTAGTTTCAATATATTGCTTAGATCCTTATTTATCTCTTTACCCAGGATTGATGGTTCAACAACAAATAGGCTAGGCCGCTTTGTAAATGATGCAGAAAATGGATCCAAGGAGTGCAACTCAAAAATGAAGCTGATAACCATTGAAGGATACCCAAGGCTCTGTCTATTTGCCACATCTTGCATTGAAAAGGGTGCTGAAATAAGATATGATTATGGGGATAATGAGGCTAAATTATATTGGAGACACAAGGTTAGTAATGATAGATGACATCATGAGTGTGTTGAGGCTTTGAGCTATCAAAATATTTGGTATTTGAATAGAATATGAATAACTTGTAAGCAATTTTCTTTTAAAACCTTATACATCCCAAGTATATAGTAGCTTTTTGAAAAACATTCTTCCCTGAGGATTTCAGTTTTGATAATTGGACAGTTTAATTGACCAAAATGGGCTTAATTTTATCTCTGATGTTCCTGTTTTCCCCATGACATGTGTGTCATCTGTCTTGTACAATATCTCTGAAACCACTGAGTAGAAATTGTTGAAGTTTTGAATGGATCATCTTTAGATGAACCTCCACAAAATTTGCTATAATAAACTCTGGTTGCCATAGCAGTAAATAGAATTTTATTTTCTTCAAAAATCTTCTCCACTGAAATCATTGTCAGAATTAAAGTTCCTATGGTACCTCATAGTGCTATATCATATTTGCTTAAATGACATTGATCCCTTGAAAAATGAATCACATAATTGCTTATAGAAAATCTTACATCACCTAACCTGTGACACATGTTCACAATTTTTTTTTTTTTTTTTTTTTTTTTTGCGCCAGGGTTTGATATCACAATTGTTCAAGCAATTTTGATCAGATGTCAGACTAACTTCACACATTTGCTTTAAATTCAAAACAAAAAAGGCAAATTTTATCTGAAAGTTTGGTTGCAGTTGGAAAAAAACAGGTAAAATCAAGAGATTTGAACTAATTTAGATAAGCAGAATTGTGACAGTCCAGGTTCCACACATCCTTTGCCCAGTGCTGGCTAGCTTTAAATCCAAGGATTATGTCTAAAACTTAGGACTAGTGCCATATGGCCTTCTTGTTTTGAATCTAAATAAATGTAATTGTTATGACAGCCTGCTGTGCTCTTGACCTTTGAACTAGTGAACAATTTTCCAGTCTAGTGAGTTGTTAGAGTCTAGGCCAAAAAGTTTTCAATTTATATGCAAAGTTTTAAATTTGTGTCAAACCACACACAAATAGACAGACAGCATAACTATGTACAATATATGCCTGATCATGGGCATAATCTTGCTGTTTTACCCTGGTGAACAATCTAGTATCATAATTGCCCTCGTTTCCTAACACATACAAAATAAGTTGTAGTGTTTGTTTGACCAGATGAAAGAAATTGATAAGAAAATGTTACATGTTTATGTGTAATGCTTTTAATGGTATGTTTCAAACAGACAAATGGAAACAAAAGCACAGGTACAGAGTTCAGATCACAATAGTGTTATATTTCCGCTGGATTTTGCAATGAAAATAAATATTTTAGGGATCACAAGGAGCAGACATGGATAATTGCAGTATTAACAACCTGTCTATCAACTACAGGTGCCTTTTTTTTTATTTTTTCGCATATCTTAAAGAGTAAATATGTAAATTACAAAGACCATGTTTCTTAAATTGACCTGTTTCACTAAACAAAATCATGCGCTCTTGTATTGGTTTTAAGTTTTTTTCTTGCAAATATTTTCGTTCCACTTTTTGTACTTGAAGACTTACATGTACGATATATATATATCTTTAAGTTGCTGTATGTTTTAATAAAAAATTATTTGTAACTTAACAACAGTTTACCTCAACCCTTTTTTGACTTGCAAAATTCAGCTTTTATGTAGGTTCTTGTTTCACACTTCTACAGGTGTTGTTACAGTGGTCACATGATTCCTTGAGGTTTGCAACATCTTCAAAAAAAAAAAAAAAAAAAGACTCGAGAGAATCCCTGTATTAGAGGAATCATTTATGCCAAATTTTGTTGATACCTGAATGTCATCTGTTCAGTAATAATGTTGTTATACCGTATACCCCTGAATTAACGCCCCCCCCATAAACACCCCACCTAATAAACGCCCCACCCCCTTTTTGTCTGGAAAAAATAAGTCAAATGAGTAAAAGATGCATGACCTTTTTAATGCCAAACTAGAAGAAATTATTTAGATTTTAAACAGTAAACACTTGTTTGGTAGTATATATGGTACATCTGTTATCTTAAATACACCTGGCGACTCGTCAATTTACATCGATCAATAGAGCCAGCCAGTGCTATAGATAAGAGTACTGTGGCTTTAGTCATAATGCATTTATAACTAATAAACCTTAAGGGGGCGATTAAACGGACCTCTAACATTGTTTGGAGTAAAAAATTTGGAAAATGTAACGCCCCCGGGGGCGTTTATTCGGGGGTATACGGTATATGGCATTAATTAATGGTACTTTTTAAACATGAAATATGTTAACCCTTTCCCTGTTTTGTATTTTTGTATAACAAAAACAGGTGATCATAGGGTGGAAGTATTGTTGTTAAGGAGATACTAATATTGACATTGAGGTATCACATAAAAATTATGTAGGCTATAATATCTGGACCAAGGACGAAGCTCAAGGAATCCAAAATCGTATGAAGAATCCCCCATAATTCTTTTATAGAACATAAAGGGCTAAATAATGGGACTGGGCTTGTAGCTTGAGACATCATTTGTATTCAATGAATCACAACATTGAGGAATCGTGTGACCACTATTATTAACAATTTGATGTTAAAGTTATTGATTTCTTAAGGTTTTCGATTGCTCTAGTTGTTCTTTTTACTTTTTTAGCTCAGCTGAGCACAGGGTGAGCTTTTATGGTCCCTTGAATGTCTGTCGTTCGTTGTCGTCATCACGGATTTTAGTGTTTATACTCTAGAGGCCCCGATTTTGATTTAATCATCCTCAAACTTGCTCAAGATGTTTGTCTTGATGATATATCGGTCAAGTTTGATCATGGACGGTGCGGGCTCAAAAAGTAGGTCACTAGGTCAAAGGCTTTTAGAAAAATCTTGTTTACTCTCTAGAGGCCACAATTTTGATCCAATTGTCTTCAAATGTGCTCAGGATGTTTGTCTTGATGATATCTTGGACAAGTATGATCATGGATGGTGCGGGGTCAAAAAATAGGTCACTAGTCAAATCTTCGAAAAATCTTGTTTGCACTCTAGAGGCCACAATTTCGAAAGGAAAAATGTTAAAAAAAAAAAAAATTTTCTGTAAAACTATTAAGCGTATAGCATTGGTATTTTGTATTAACTATCATCAGTTGGACCACTGCCAAGTATGTTCAAATCATGAGCCCTGGCTCAGAAATGCCCACCCCGTGGCATATCAGTTGAATATATACTTATACCCCACCCACCTCAAAATGCATATGATCTGGCTGAGTGCTCATGAACCAGGTTAGTGTTTTGAGAGACATGGGTCTCTTGTTATTGATGCCTCATGCAGTGTTCATTCGCGGCTGGGCCATTGCGCATATGGCCCATTTTCCCCATATATGGCACAAAAAAAAAAAAAAAAAAAAAAAAAAAAACTACCGATGGGCCGAACAGGCGCACAAAAAATCTGGTCTGGTTTTCATTGAACAAGCATAGACATGCAAACAAATCTAAAATCAAACGATTGCAAGTTATTTCTTTTCTGTCATTTCATTGGATGACTTTGAGTTTACTTATGGCTCTCGACCAATCCATTTTTCCGTTACATATAATGCTTCTTGGTGTTTAGTAAAAGATGCCGAAACAAGAGTAGGAAGAAAATGAGAAACATCGGATGTTTCTTACATATTTCACAAAGCTGCCCGAGATCGACTCGAATGACAACGTCCAGGCCGATCTTCCTCAACTAGAAAGACCTGTCAAGAATACGGTAGAACCCTAAAGTGACCAGGGCCAGGCTACATCTGATCTAGTTGAACCCCCAAAACTATCTGATGAAAAAAGGTCATTTCAAAGCAAATGGTTCAAAGATTATTCTTGGCTTCAGCATGGCAAGGACAAAAACCTGATGACATGCTGTTTACGTATTAAACATAAACCAAAGAGTAATCAAGTCTACAGTACACTGCTAGACATTAAATAAGTGTTCATTAACCATGGTGTTGTCGAATCTTTCCTGCTTTCCTTTAAGAAGTACTAATTGTGAGCCCTGCATTTTAAGCTTAATCTTTCTGCTATGATGAAGAGATATTTACAGTGTATCAACGCTAATAAGAAAGAACTTGGGCAGACTTTGCATTTGCTTTATCAATGGTTAATATTTCAGACTATGAGGACAGTGAAGACAGTGATCCCTTTGGTCTGGAAACAGACAACCAATCTCCTTCCACCAACGGTACGAATTTTCTGTTCACAAAATCTACATATGTACAAAATATGAATTACACATGAAAAATTGAGTCTACATTTTATTTCTGATTTGATATGGCAATCCAAATTTTGTTCACAAAATCTACAGATAAACAAAATGAACAGAACACATGAAAAACTAACTGCATTTTATTTGTGATTTGATATGGCAATCCAAATTTTGTTAACTAAATCTTCAGATGTACAAAATGAGCAGAACACATGAAAAAAGGACTCTACATTTTATTTCTGATTTGATATTGCAATTGAAATTGTTTTCACTAAATCTTCAAATGTACAAAATGAGCGTAACACATGAAAAATTGACTCTGCATTTTATTTCTGATTTGATATGGCAATCGAAATATCATGCTTAAGGATGTAAGTTGAATAAATTGATGATGAATTAATTTTCGCAAAACATGAAAATTGACTCTGCATTTTATTTTTGGTTTGATATGGCAATTGAAATATTATGCTTAAATACGTAAGTTGAATGAATTGATGATGAATTTTCGCAAAATGTTGTTTTACAGGAGCAGGCCAGTCTAACCAACTTGAAGATGAACAAGAAGATAACTCTAGAGATGATGAAGACATGGCAACAGACAACCAGTCTCCTGCCACCGACGGTACAGGAGCAGACCAGTCTGACCAGCTTCAAGATGAACAAGTAGATAACTCTAGAGACAATGAAGACATGGCAACAGACAACCAGTCTCCTGCAACCGACGGTACAAATTTCTTGTTCACTAAATCTTCAAATGTACAAAATGAGCATAACACATGAAATATTGACTCTGCATTTTATTTTTGATTTGATATGGCAATCAAAATATAATGCTTAAAGATGTAAGTTGAATGAATTGATGAGGAATTAATTTTCGCAAAATCTTGTTTCACAGGAGCAGACCAGTCTGACCAGCTTGAAGGTGAACTAGAGGATAACTCTAGAGACGATGAAGACATGGCAACAGACAACCAGTCTCCTGCAACAGACAACCAGTCTCCTGCCACCGCTGGTACAGGAGCAGGCCAGTCTGACCAGCTTGAAGATGAACAAGAAGATAACTCTAGTGACGATGAAGACATGGCAACAGACAACCAGTCTCCTGCCACCGCTGGTACAGGAGCAGACCCGTCTGACCAGCTTCTAGATGAACAAGTAGATAACTCTACAGACGATGAAGAGATGTCAATAAAATGGCCAGAACTTTCTGAGAAGGTGATAAGCTTTAAAGCATTTTAGTTTGGATGTGTCTTGACATTTGTACCTGGTTTACTACGAATATGCACACATTTTCATTCTACAAAAGTCTGATCCAGTCTATTGTTTAAGATATATCAAACCATTGTGGAGCAGCAAATAACATAAAACAGAATCAGCTGGAATGAAGCTACTCACTGACCGTTAATTTGTTTTATGTTTTGTTTCATGCTGTTCACATATGCCAGTATCAGATTCAACCTCTATATCATATAGACACCTTAAGTCACCCTGCAATGTTATGGCATAAGGTGTGACCTATACTATTATGGATTTATCCCTGATAAGATGAAATAACATTTCAAATAACTAGGTGCAGCTAACATCATATAGGTTTTCAGCTTGAGAGTTATAGGCTTGCTGATCTGCGTTTTTCTAGTCTTTTTGTGTTTTTTTTTTTTTTTTTTTTTTTTTTTTTGTGGCGGAGTTAGTTGTCCATATATGCCTATAGGGAAATTAAATGTACAGTCAAATCTGTGTACAGCAGCCACTGAAGGGAAGTTCTGAAAATGGCCGCTGTTCACAGATTGGCTGTTGTCCACAATATGCACTTATCACACTATTTGAGTTGGGAATATGATGGTTTCAGTAGGTGAATGTTTGTTTGCAATGAACTTTCAGTCTATTTCAATTTAAAACACAAAAAGAAACCACACAAATAAAACATTTTTTTTTCTTTTATTTAGATCTGTTTCAAAATTTTGTATGGCAAATAAAACGTACTTTAAACATGTATTTCTACTTTTTGTATACATGTACATGTATTTGCATTTGTACCTCATTTATGTACGCCATTTTTGGCCAATCTGCATTGACACTGGGCAGTTCAATGCACTTGTACATAAAAAAAAGTTTTCGTAAGTTTTCAGCTACATTATGTAAAAAGAAATTTAAAAAAAAAATATATAAATATATAAATGAAAATACTGCTTAATTAAAGCAAAATCATTTTGTAGCTAATGCAGTATTTTTAAATACTGTGGAAAATTGTACCTCATAACCATTTTGGGCCAATGTGCAATAGATACTGGACAGCTCATATTTGTCTGATTTGTCCATTCTCGCAGTTTAACACACAATTCACAGACAGATTATTTATCAAAGTGTTTAACAATGATCAATTAAATCAAACAATTCATTGATATCTTTGATTAAAAACAGCAACCAGCATTAATCAGCTTTAATTCTTTAATCATAGTACTAATTTTGATTTTTTCAATAAAAAGTGTGTGAAAGTGTGATAAAGGTGGCTGTTGTGTAGGTGTCATAAACAGTTAATTTATACCAATTAAGCTGGCTGCTGGCAGCATTTCACAGATTAGTGCTGTGCACATGGTAATTAAAGAAGAAATATCCACGGGCGGACTTGTGTTGGCTGCTACACACAGATTAGCTGCTGTTCATGTGTGGCTGCTTGCACAGATTTGACTGTATTCTTTAAACGACATCTCCTCTGAAAATACTGGGCAGACTTTCACCAAACTTCATCAGAAGTATCATTGGGACTGAGGAACAAACGATACAGAACAAAATTTTGAATTTGGCATTTGGTTGCAATGGCAACCGAAATAAAAATATTAGTAACCCAATCTCTGTAACCAATGGTCAGTGGAAATGGTCATGAGGCTACACTCTAGTATTACTTGGTATAAAATTGCCTTTTGATGCCCAAAATGTGTATGATATTACTGATTCCTCGTGACCCAGGTGAGCAATTGAGACCCATGGGTCGCTTGTTTTTATAAAAGGATAGAAGTTAAAAGTGCTAACCTGCATGTTCTGATAAGATTGCAAAGCCTCCATCAACCTTTTACCTGGTATGAGAACCACTGATAACGACATTTACAAACAGCATAAAACAAGACTAGCCTGTGAGAGGTTTAATGCAATTTGTTGCTCCTTAGGCTTTGGCAGTCAGGTTGTTAACAAGAAATCTAATCAGGCATAATTATTCATGCATGTTGATTATGTCCATGAATGAAAGGGTGAATGTCCTATTTGTTTCTGCCAGGAGTTTTATGAAGAACCAGACAGGCCCAAGGTCCAGCCCACACCTGGAGGGCCCCTACCTCCAACCCCACAGCCAACCTGTACACCTAGCCAAGCTTGGTCCAGGCCTCGAGCTCCAGCTCCACCACCCATCTCTAAATTGCCTTCACAGCTAATTAGTGATGAAATGGATCAGGTCAGTACTTTGTTTTTTGACAATCATCATTATGTAAGATTTTTGAGAGACTCAATTTGACAGGTCACATGATACCAGTCTGCGAAATGTGACTAGTGGATTTATTATACCCCCAACAAAAAGTTTGTGGGGGGTATACTGGAATCACTCCGTCCGTCTGTCTGTCCATCCGTCTGTCCGTCCGTCTGTCCTGTTTTGTCCGGAGCATAGCTTTGTCATCTTTTGATGAATCTTTCTCAAACATTGTGTACATCTTTGTTATAATATGCCATTGTGCACCTGTCATTTTCATGATGATCGGTTGAAGTGTCCTGGAGTTATGGCCCTTGAAATAGTAAAAATAGGTTGGTTTAATTTTTGTCTGTTCTCTAGCTTAAGGAATGTTCTACAAAATTTCACCAAACTTTCTGAAAATGTATATGGGCATAAAATCTAGGCTAAGTTTGATTTCCAGTGAAGTCGCATAAAGAATAGCTGAGTTATGGTCCATGAATCAGTTAAAAAAAAAACATTTTTTACTTTGTCCGCTCTCTTAATCGAACAATGCACTACGAAATTTCACCAAACTTTCTGAAAATGTTTGTGGGTACTAAATCAAGGTCAAGTTCAATTTCCACCCTAATTACATGAATAGTACCTGAGTTGTGACCCTTGAATTAGTAAGAATAGGTATTCTTTATTTTGACAGCTCTCTAACTGAAACTATTTCAGCAAAGAACATCAAATTTTCTGAAAATATTAATGAGCATAACATCTAGGTCTAGTTTCCCCTGATTGGACTTTGAGATATTTCAGTAATAAAACCTATGACTTTGGAAACCTTAGGATTGGGGACTTTGTCATCTCCTCTGATGGCTTATTTATTTAGTGACAAGTATCTGCAAGGGGGTATTAATCACCTTTAGTGATAGCTCTAGTTGGACTTGCAGTCAACTGCATAAAACTCTTGCTACTGTAACCCTTTAAATGCTGAATGTACTCTTTATAAACTCATAGTGGGGGGTGGGGAGTCATATGTTTCATTAAATTTTTATTACATATGTAAATAGGGCTGCACACATGCATAAGGTCTAATAGAATTGTTTTAAAATTGTCTGAGATTCATCTGGTTTGATGATTTCATTAAATTACTATTACTCAATTATCTTTACAGGAAGAACAGTCAGACTTGATTTTGTGTCCTTCCACGGGGAAATTTATGTTACCAACTGGAAATGAACTGAGATATTCAAAGGTAGCATTTCACATAATATATTCATGAAATATTTTATCTTATTATCCCCTTACTTTTCGGAAGAGGGGATAATATTGCTCTGCACATTTTGGACGGTCACTTGGTACAGCAAACCTTGTCTAAGTGCTAACATAAGTTCTATTTAACCCTTAAAGGGTTTGGCAAGGTTGAAAATCAGTGACATTTTATTTGCTAACCTGAGCACAAATTGCTCATTGTAAGCTATAAGGATTGCCCTGTGTCCTTCGTCAACAGTTGTGTGGCATCAACAATGTTTTTAAACGACATCTCTGAAACCCATCAGCAGAATTTAATGTAACTTGCCGGGGATGGTCTTTGTGTGAGTCTCTACAAAAGATGCTAAAACAATTTTGATCCATGTAGAAAACTTCAAATTTCATCCCCTCAAAAACTGCTGCCCAGGTTTTGAAATAATTTGGCATAAATGTTCTTTGGGTGACCCTGACCCTCTACCAAGATTGCTAATTCTGATCCATAGGGTTGGGGCTTATTTCCCTTATATGTCTATGGGAAAACAACTAAAAAAAATCTGAAAATACTAGCCTGATTATGAAATAATGTTGCAACAATGTTCCTTAGGTAAACTTTTACCAAGATTACTTAAAAAATTGATTTGTCAAAAAACATGGCAGCTAGAGGGTGGGGCTTATATGTCCATAGTTAAATCTTTTAAAATCTTCTCCAAATGGAATGGACCAATTTTGAAATATTTTAGCACAGATGATCCTTGGGTCACTCTCTACAAATATTGCTTAAATAATCAAGGAAAAACAAGGCCGCGGGGGGGGGGGGGCTAATTTCACTTGTACAGGGCTCACCCTGGCTCAAATTTTGTAGCCAACACTTTAGCCATTTTGAAAAAGTTGTAGCCAAATCAGTATGACTTTAGCCAAGAATTCTGCCTCCAAATAGTATCTAGAAACCATTGTATGTTAAAATAGGCAAGTTCTTGCATTGCAAAGAGGTACACCAGTGAGATAATTTTATATGAGAACAGATTCTGAAGAGATCGCTCAGAAGAGACATCTGTAATTAAACAATTTAAAATTTTCGGATCTGCATTGGCTTGCATACTGATGGCCATAGTAGAAGAGAATAGTTTTTAAAGTATTATATATATGGATAAAACCTATACATAAAACTCAATATTGTTTTGCCACTTTGAGTGCAATAAGGTTTAATTCTGAATTTGGAATTCATGCTGCTAGCAATTATAGATATTTATTTTAAAAGCCTTGTTGTAAATAATTTGGTAGAAAGGGAAGAAATTTAACAGATTAAAAAAAAAAACAGTCTGGGTCCAGATGAGATGTCTCATTTGAGCCATCTCATCTGCATCTAAACCCTTTATTCAGAGCTAGAGATCTGCATTGATAATTCATTTCACACTCTATCATGCATTGAGTCAACAGACTTATTTTACAGCAGTTCCTCCAAGTCACTAGTAAGCTCAGCTAATTTTTGTATGTCGAATAAGGGAGCTTTTCACATGTTTTCCACAAATATCAAAACTGGTTATATATTTTTACATGTTGACTTACACTGACCTGGGTAATTGTTTTATAGACACAGTCTAGATTCTTAGTATTGGAGAGTATCTTTAAGGTGATAAAAATAGTGTTCGCAAATAAGGTTATTTTTGTGACCACCTACAAAACCGGCGAAAATGTACTTTTCGCCAATGCCACTGTGATTTTTTGTAGCAAATGGCTACAATGGCGATCAGTTGCGTGAGCCCTGCTAATATGACTATGGGAAAAACTTTAAAAAAATATTTTTCTTTGAAATTTTTCTCCAGATTTTAGCTCAACACATGGTGAACTGGTCTGATTCTTTAATGTCTTTCATGCTTCATGCGTCATTAACAATTAGCTTGTGAAACTCTAGTGGTCAACATTTTAGCCAAATGTTCATTAAACTTGGTCATCATGATGAAATCTCTAAAGAGTTCGAAAGCTGGTCATGTGGGGTAAAAATTGAATTGATGATATATTTGTTTTGACCATTTCTCGATCATCATCATTTGCGGACAGTCGCAGAGCGACTATGTCTGTTTTTATGTCTACTTCACAACATGTCTCCAATCATTCCTTTGTTGAGACAGTTTAACCCAGGAATCTAACTTGATGTTTCTCTGCTTGAGATTTCTCTTGATAGTATCTTTGTACCGAAGACGAGGTCTGCCTCTCTTTCTTTGCCCTACAGGCAGCGGTGAGAACAGAATCTGTCTTGGAAGCCTGTGATTAGGCATTCTCATAAGGTGTCCGGTCCATCTTAGATTCTTTCTGATCAGGAGGTCTTCCATAGATGGTAATCCTGTTCTTTCTAGCACTTCCTTGTTGGTAACCTTGTCCTTCCAGCTTATTTTCAGCATGAATCTTAGATGGCGCATCATGAAGGCATGAAGCTTCTTTACATGTTGCCTGTAAACTGTCCAGGCTTCGGCTCCATATAAGAGAGTAGATATTACAACTGCTCTGTAGATTTTTCCCTTTACTTTCATGGACACATGGTGGTTATTCCAGAGTCTTTGGCAAAGTCTACCAAAAGAGGCACTGGCTTTGGCCATCCTTTTTTGTATTTCTGCATCGACTCTTCCATCCTTCGATACAGTGCTCCCAGGGTAAGTAAATTCTGCAACAGAGTTGAGTTTTGTTCCATCAACCATAATATCCACTTCCTTGGCTCTAGAAGAGTTTGGTTGGTAAAGAACTTCAGTTTTCTTTATGTTGATCTTGAGGCCAAACTTCTTTGATACATTTGAAAATGCATCCAGGATTCGCTGAATTTTCTCTGGGGAGTGGGCAATCAGTGCGCTGTCATCTGCAAACAGTAACTCTCTGACAAGTATTTGAAGGCTTTTGGTCCTCGCTTTGAAGTGAGCCACGTTGAAAAGGTCAGCATCTTGTCTGGACTGTATGTAGACACCATCTGTCATGTCTCTGAAAGCCTCTTCCAGCATTGCTGATAAGAATATTGAAAAGAGTGTAGGTGCAAGCACGCAGCCTTGTTTGACACCATTTGTGACATTAAATGCTTCTAAAGTGTCTACTCTGTCTCTGACTTCTGCCTTCATTCTTTTATGGAGGGATTCGATTATGGATGTGAACTTCTCAGGACATCCATACTTCCTCAATAATTCCCACAGTCCTGATCTACCTACTGTGTCAAAGGCCTTTTTAAAGTCAATGAAGATGATATACAATGGCTGATCCTGCTCAAAGCATTTTTCCTGCAACTGTCTGAGGCTGAAGATCATGTCAATTGTGCTCCTGTTGGCTCTGAAACCACACTGCGATTCTGAAACTATCTGTGGGGTGATGTGTCGGGTCAGTCTGTCTAGAAGAATTCTGGCAAAGATCTTACCGGCAATGGACAAGAGAGAGATTCCTCTATAGTTTCCACAATCCGTTCTGTCTCCCTTTTTATAGATAGTCACTATGGTAGCATCCTTCCAAGCTTGTGGGACTGAACCGTCATCCCATGCCTTGCATATCAGGTCATGAAGTTTGATAGTCATACAGGTTCCTCCATGCTTCCACACTTCTGCAGGAACTCCATCTCCACCTGGGGCTTTGCCATCTTTCAGACTGGCAATTGCTCTTTTCAAATCTTCCATTGTAGGTGGCTTATCAAGACAGGTGTTGGTGTCTTGCTGGTGTATGCTGTCAAGCGCTTCCTGTTCAATCTCACCTGGGACATTAAGGAGATTCTGGAAGTGTTCCTTCCATCTTGCTAAGACCTTCCTATTGTCTGAATAAGTCTCCTGGCCATCTGCTGACTTCAGTTGCACGGGTCCCCTTGTCTGAGTCCATTATAGAATCCCTTCATGTCATTTCTATCTGCCGCTCTTTGTAGCTATTCTGCTTTTCTATCCCACCAAGCTGTCTTAAGAGAGCGAGTGAGCTGCTGGAGTTGTCTGCAGGCATCTTTGTAGGCTGAACAGTGGATCTGTTTGTAGGCTGCAACAGTGGATTTCTCGATAAAATTGAATCAAAGGTGGTATGATGTCCAGTAGTATGTCACTAAGTCAAATCTAGCTTAAATCTTGTTTACATCCCCAAATATGGCTTCTACTTGATTGTTGCCTAAAAATAGTTGTTTTGATGATATTTTGGTCATAGTCTCTATGGTACTCGGGTGAGCAGTCAAGGGCAATCATGGCCCTCTTGTTTTATTTTATATATATGTTGTGTATTATATATACACTCACACAAACTTCTAAACATCCACTTATAAGTTAAAATATTTCAGTAATTGTGAAGGCATTCAGTGTTATTCTGTGGGTTGTAAATTAAATCGGATATTGCAGCAATTCAGTGTTAGTAAGTAGCTTCTTAAGTTGTACCAAAATCATTTAAAGATGCTTGAGAGTTTGGCTTTAAACTTAAAAATATATAAAAACAACAACATATTTTTATAGAATATCTAGGTGGACGTTAAGAAGTTCGTGTGTGTGTATACTCAGGGTGATGAAGCAGGGATATTAATCCCCTTCAAAGATAGCTCATATTATTTGTAAGGATTTTACTAACTGTTTCAGAAGGAGTCCCTTGACAGCTTTCCAGATGTCAAACTACACCAAGAAAACTTAGACATTCCCTCCCAGTCTGGCCAGAAGGTTTAGCAACTTTATTTTTGATTGCACCAACATACTGATAAAGTGTGTGTACATGTATACCTTTATGGTAGAAATAATACTAATAAGCAACATTAAAGAAGACACAATTCATAACAGAACAAAAGTATGGCCATTATATGAACAGATATTGTTACATTGTCTATCATGAATATATTCTGTGTTAAAATCAAACAGACTTGTCAGGTGAGCTTTTGGAACCATGCTTTGTTTTTCGGCGTGTGGCGTGCGTCATCCATAAACTTTTCCTTGTGAACAGCCTTTAGGCCACAGTTTTGACCAGATCTTCTTCAAACTTGCTCTAAATGATCATCTCAACAAAATCGTGGACAAGTTCAAATATGGGTCATGTGGGGCTCAAAAGTAGGTCACCACATCAAATCATACTCTGAACACTCTAGAGGCCACAGTTTTGGTCAGATCATCTTTAAACTTGCTCAGAATGATCATGTGGACAATATCTCGGACAGGTTTGAAATTGGGTCATGTTGGGTTAAAAAGTAGATCACTAGGCCAAACCATAGAAAAAAAACTTGTGAACACTGTACAGGCCACAGTTTTGGTTGAACCATCTTTGAACTTGTGCAGAATGTCATCTGGACAATATCTCAGACAGAATTGAATATGGGTCATGTGGGTTTGAAAATGAGGTCACTAGGTCAAATCATTGAAAATCTTGTTAACACTGTAGAGGCCAGAGGTTTGGTCGAATTTTCTTTAAACTTGCACAATGATCATTTGGGCAATTTCTTTGACAAGTTCAAATAGGGGTCATGTGGGGTTGAAAAGTAGGTCAATAGGCCAAATCATAGAAAAACCTTGTGAACACTGTAGAGGCCACAGTTTTGGACGAATCTTCTTTAAACTTGCACAGAATGATCATCTGGACAATTTCTATATTGGTCATGTGGGGTTGAAAAGTAGGTCACTCTGCCAAATCATAGAAAAACCTTGTAAACTCTGTAGAGGCCACTGTTTTGGTCAAATCTTCTTTACACTTGCACAGAATCTGGACACTATCTCGAACAAGTTTGAATGTCGGTCATGTGGTGTCCAAAAGTAGGTCATTAAGCCAAATCACTGAAAAACATTGTGAACACTGTAGAGGTCACAGTTTTGGTCAAATCTTCTCTAAACTTGCACAGAATGATCATCTGAGCAATAACCAGGTGGAGTTCAAATATGGGTCAAATGGGGTCAAAAGTAGGTCACTATCATAGGAAAACCTATAAACATTTGTTTCAAGAATATTTTTGCAACATCAAGTGATTCTTACCCATACCTTCCAACAGTGGTCAGGTGAGAGATTAAGGGCCATGTTGGCCCTCTTGTTTTATTTGCTTCGAATATCTTTTTGAATCCCCTGTATGGTGGTACTGAGGCTGCCTGTCCAGTTGTCCCTAACAGTTTTAATAAAAGTTGACAGGAGTGTTTGTCATGATGAGAACCTGAGCAAATCTTAAGGATTTTGATCTCAACCTTAACCTTCAATAATGAAACTTTTCATTTAAGTTAATCCTGATTCTATTCATTTTTTTTTTTTTTTTTTTTTAATTTTTTTTTTACTACAGTCTAACCTGTCTTAAACGGCAAGTAAAATATGGCTCATAGTTTGATATTTATGAACAGGTGGCTGCTCAAAATGGATTGAAAGTAATGCAGAAAGCTCCATCAGGAGCTTTCTGCATTACTTTCAATTCATTTTAAGCAACCACCTGTCTTTACAAGACTTCATACTTTGTTTTAGGTTGGCCGCTTAAGACAGGTCTTACTGTATTTACTGAATTTGTTTATTATATTAATGAAATTTTTATTTCAGTATGCGTCACCAAAGTTACAAAAAAGACACGGTCACAGGATGTATGACAAAAAACTAGCATGCTACTTCTGTGGAAAGCTTCTGAAACATAGAATTCAAAAGCATATAGAAAAGGCACATGCAAATGAAATCATGGTTGCGGAAGCAATGGCAAAAACATTAAAAGCTGAAAGGGACAACAAAATAAAGAAAATAAAGAACCTTGGAGCCTTTAAGTACAACATTAAAGTCATAAAAGCTGGTCATGGTAGTTTAATTGTTGCACGACGACCTGGAAAGAAAACATTAGAGGCCAAGAACTTTCTTCCATGTATTCATTGTTATGGTTTTTTCTATACAAAAGAACTATGAAGGCACTCACGAAAGTGTCCTCTTAACTTGAGAAAAGGGGAAAAACAGACAGAAGTCATATCAAGATCCAAACATCTTCTTGCTGGTGGAATAACACCATTTTCATCCTATGAAGCAGACATTCCAAAGGAATTGCAGGAAACTGTTTTCCAGAAAATGAGAACAGATGAAGTTCACGATACAGTCATAAATGATAGATTGATCATTCAATTTGGAAAGGTGTTAATTAATCAACTAGGTCCTCGGAGGACAAATTATGTGTCACAGAGAATGAGGCAGTTGGGTAAGCTTAAAATAAAAGTAAATGAAATGAGCAAAGATAATCACCCCCTAGACACTTACATAGCTCCACAAAAATTTGATCTAATAATATCAGCTGTAAAAGAAATGGCAGGCTTTACACGAAATGAGCAAGGCATTTGTGTGTTTGAGACCCCATCCCTAGCTCTGACACTAGGACATAATCTTGTCAAAGTTGCAGAGCTTAAAAGAGAAGTTGCTATCAGATCAAGAGATGATGTTGCAAAAAGTGAAAGCGTGAATTTCCTGGAACTACATGCATCAGACTGGACTCACAGTATTTCATCGTTAGCATTAGCTACCTTAAAAACAAAAAAGTTTAATAAACCAGCTGCCTTGCCAGTAACCAGTGACTTGCTTGTGCTGAAAAAATACTTAGATGAACAGATGGTTGGTCTCACAAAGGAATTGTCTGAAAATGCAAACAGTGCACTGTGGAAATCATTGGCTGAGGTTACAATGACGAGGATCACGTTATTTAACAAAAGAAGAAGCAATGAAGTTGCCAAAATGTTAAGAACAAGTTACCAGAAACGTTCTCGCTGGACAGCAAATATGAATGAGGAGATATTGAACAACCTCAAGCCTGTTGAAAAAGTCTTGTTAAAAAGGTAAACACTTTAACAGTAGATAGTGTCTATAAATATGTACCCATTCAGAAAAAATAAATGCCATATTTTTTCTGAAAACAGGGTTGAATCGCTTAGATACTATATAGATTTTTTTTTTTTCTGCAAGGTTAAATTTTCACATTCTTCGTGAAATAAAAAAAAATTGGGGGTGTTATATTTGTGCATTTACGAAAATGAAGTTAAAAAAAAAAAAAAAAAAAAAAAAAAAGTAAAAATGGCTAATTTTCTTAATATTTAATAATTTGAGCCAATTAAGACTCATAGCACCCAACCATCAAGGCTTGCCTACAGTGGCGTCGCCTCGGGGCGGATCATGCAGGTGGTAGGTCATCATGTAATAATTATTGCATAATAGTGACATGCTTGATCTGTTTGAGAAATAGGTAAATAAACAACAATACAAACAAACAAACACCAGTATTCAAAATTTTGACCCATAAAAGGCCAGTATTCAATATTTTGACCCATAAAAAGCCAGTATTCAATATTTGAATTTCATCAATACCTAAATTGAATTGTTGGTGGTTTGTGGGTTATCAATATTTTGACCCATAAAACGCCAGTATTCAATATTTTGACCCATAAAATGCAAGTGTTCAATATTAGAATTTCATCAAAACCTAAATTGGATTGGTGGTTTGTGGGTTATCAATATTTTGACCCATAAAACTCCAGTGTTCAATATTTTGACACATAAAACTCCAGTGTTCAATATTTTTACCCATAAAACTCCACTGTTCACTATTTTGACCCATCAAACGCCAGTTTTCAATATTTTGACCCATAAAATGCCAGTATTCAATATTTTGACCCATAAAAAGCCAGTATTCAATATTTGAATTTCATCAATACTAAATTGAATTGTTGGTGGTTTGTGGGTTATCAATATTTTGACCCATAAAACGCCAGTATTCAATATTTTGACCCATAAAATGCAAGTGTTCAATATTAGAATTTCATCAAAACCTAAATTGGATTGGTGGTTTGTGGGTTATCAATATTTTGACCCATAAAACTCCAGTGTTCAATATTTTGACACATAAAACTCCAGTGTTCAATATTTTTACCCATAAAACCCCAGTATTCAATATTTTGACCCATAAAATGCCAGTATTCAATATTTTGACCCATAAAATGCCAGCATTCAATATTTTGACCCATAAAATGCCAGTATTCAATTTTTTATATGACTTTGATTAAAATAGCAAGTATTGAAATAAACCGGGTTATATTCATTTGTTCTTACGAATTTTATCCTTTCTGTCAAAAAGCAGCAGAAAAGATAAACATCGTACACAGCATATGGCAAAATTCGATTCCTTCCTTTACATATCTGATTTTATATAGGTTGACGATAAAAGACACATAGATAGGACTCTGGAAATTTCCGCAGGTTAAATTTTTGCGGAAGCAGTTTCCACCTAGAAATATGCGAAAATTAAACCATGCGGAAAAAAACTATACAGTATACAGTGGAACCTCTGAAAACCGAGCACTTGGAACTGAACTGAAAGTTCGGTTTAGAGAGGTTTCCAGTTTAGGGAGGTTTCATGTAATATTAGGTATACTTTAGTATGAAAGATCACTAATTTAACTACAACTATTTGAATTCATGGATGAATACTAGTAGGGAAACGCGGTAGCCTAGGAGATAGTGCACCGCCGGCTTCTGGAGAAAGAAGTCAAGGGTTCGAGCCCTGCAGGGGGCACTGTGTTGTGTCGTTGAGGAAGACACATTTATTTCCCATAGTACTGGTTAAGTAACTTGAGTAAAAAGTACCCAGGAAACTATGGGCTTTGTCCAGACATGGTCTAAAAATGTGCTGACTGGAATGTTAAGCAACAACACAATGAATACTAGTAGGTTCATATAAGTTGTTTTCTGGGTATAATGCAAAATGGATATATACATGTAAGAATCTAACAATTAAGTTGGATTGGTCATGCTATTTCATATTTTCATAAAGTTTTATTGTGGGTATATGTAAACAAGATTTCTTCATAAACAGACTGAAAATCTAACTGAAAATTGTCATGTTATTCTTACCAATGCCTATTTTAATTGATGCTAATGGTAAAAGTAATTATTCATCCATGAACAATTACATAGTTTAAATATATGGCTTATAGAAATACAGCAAAACATCAGTGGGGAAAAATGGGATAAAAGCTCAACAGAAATTGTGGGAAAAGAAGAAATTGCTCGTTAGGAGTAATATCTCGTTTTATCACAATATTTTGAAAGAAGCAATAGCTATACATTTACAGCTTCAAATTCCTGCCTGTGTTTGCTTGTTTGTTGTGTGACGCCGTGTCAATAGTATTATAATTATTTTACGTTGACAGTTCACAAATCCATCTTTCTCTCTTAACTAATACGACCCCGTAGAAAGTGCTACTTGTATCAGTGCATCGTTAGTGTTACCATTTGTGCAAAAAAAAAAAAAAAAAAATACAAAGACTCACCGTTAGATTCACTGTCAATCGCAAAAAAAAAAACATGCGCAGTATTGATGCCCGTAACATTTGTGATATACTTCTTTACGTTAAACCGTTAAAGTGCTCTGCTTTTCAATTCCTTTTGTGGACAGGTTAGCCATATACTGCCCATTTGTTCCATTTCAAAATATCATTCAATTGGGGAATTTGGCTTTATGTAAAATTTTATGTAGATAAATGAAGTAAATGCTGTGTAAACTAAAGGCATGGAAAAGTGGTCATTGAATGCAAATTTGCAACAACGTTGGTGTTTTTGTGAAAAAAATAAATACTTTCGTAAAAAAAAAAAAATACTTTCAACTTTCTCTCGTCCAAAGGGTCTTTCCCCTCTTACATCAGCCTTTCTTATCACACCCATTAGGAGAGTATTGACCCTGACGTGTATTAAGATTTCTTTAAAACATCTCTTACATCTAAAACTACGACGAAACATCTCTCTTTTCCTTTGAAACCACGGTGGCGGTGCTGGATATAATGGCAAGAGACGGATTTCATGCGGTGGCCATGAAACTTACGCAGGATTATCAAATTGACACAAGAGTGTAAGCTGGCCTAACCTGACGCCGAAATTTACGGAAACCCATAAACTTACGCATTTAATAGAAAAGTGTTTCAGACTGGATGCTTGTGTACGAAAATACTTACGCAAATTACTTGCGTACGCAGTTTAGTAAGAGGCAGCCCAGGACTGTACGTTACCGACTGAGCTAGGGAGCTCTGCATTTTGAAATTAGAATAGTTATGAGTCTCTTTTATTGAAGGACTACTATAATCTACTCTAAACATTTTAATCACAGGACGTATTTGCAATATTCACAGATTGTATTAAATACAGGATAGAACTTGCCTAGAGACTTGGTGAGTGTTTTCTTTTAAGTTTTCTTTGCCCATTAGAAACAAATGTTACATTAACACACCAAGCTCAAAGTGACATTTCATCAATATAACAGGTTCATACATAACACGTTGTTGAATTTACGTGAAGAAGTCATATAAGAAGGTTTCGTAACAACAAAAAAAAAATGTAGAGTATAAACGTATACTGTTACACCGACCGAAATTTGGAAAGTTTTCTACCATAGTTACAACTCTATTTTTAGCATAAGATCATTACAAAGTGCACTGAGGTTTTTATATTATAAATACGTAAACCACACATTTCCTACCCCCCTCTACCCATCTAATAATCAAAGTCCTGAAAGTGTTGGAAAACTAGCGAATGTGGAATAAGCGGCATTGGTAAAGATAAAATTTGCAACCTTCCATACAAGATTGAAGAGAAATGGTCAACTCCGCTTATTTTATCGGGTCTGGTCCAATCCGTCAATTCTAATTGATAAGCTCGCTTATCAGTCCGCTGGAAGGAATTTTACAAAACAGAGGATTTGACTTCCACTAGAAAGTAGAAAAAAAGAAAAGTGGGAAAAGGAGAATTCGCTGGTTACCAGCATTTTCTTTCTTTTTTTTTTTTTTTTTTTTTTTTTCACAATGCTTTCAAAAGCAATCTCGTCAGGGTTCTTAAAATTCAGGACCGTGTGAAAAAGGATTAAATTTCAATCCTGCATATCGTTGCTAAATCCTGCTCCTTAAATCCACTTTTCAGAACTTGGAGATCCCTTGATTCACATTTTTTAATAGGTTGGACGAACTCGTGGCTAGATGAGACATACAACACCCAGCATGAGAAACACGTGGATGAAAAAGATTCTGTTGGGATAAGAAGAGATGATACTGATTTGCATAGGTTACTGGCTGAATTTACATAATAGCAAAACATATGTTATCGATGACAGGATGTTCAGTCTATGACTTTGCTAGTACACATAATTTGAAATGGAGTGACAGATATTTTGTAGTTCATGTCAAAATTGTCATGTATAGCAAAGTTTCGAAGTCTAAGAAAAATAATTACTCTCTGTGGGGCAGTATTTCTGACTTGATTTGATTAAATTTCGATCTGGGTCACTCTCGCAAAACTTCACCTCTCAACATGAAAACAAAACGAAAAAACAACGAGGGAAAAGAGGCGATTATATTCCTGTACGTTTTACCGTCTCGCCTTTTAGTGTTGGCGTTTACTCTTTATCATGAGTGAGATTTAGATATCAGATGTCACAGAAAAGTATTGTACGCTGTTTTATCTTTTGCGATTGAAATAGCCTTGAGACTGCAAATGTTCCTGTCGTGTACTGCCGTAACCTATTACCAAACAATTCCGTGATTTAAAGATAACAAGGGAGTAAGGCTTTTAAAAACCTGTGGGAAAAGGAGAAAATGCTTGTAATTAGAATTTTCTACTTTTCCCGCAGTGTTTTCTAAACAAAACTAAATAAACTAATGAAACTAAACTTTTGTCGACTTGTAAAGAGTGAAGCCAGTCATTCGAATGAAAATAATTTCAGCGGTTAAAATAAATCTTTCAAACATTGTTTGTATTTTTACAGGGATGTCTTTATCTCATACATTAAGCACTATAGCGTAATATTTGAATATGATAAACCATTCAAAAACGATTTATCTCATTTTTCATCTAAACAAACACTTCAGATTTAAATAGAAAGACTATCTTTAAAAAAAGATAGATGGCCTAAACTTGCCCACAAAATAGGCTTGCAGCGGCCCACACTATAAACATTTCCACTTTTCTTTTTACCAATCGCAAATTACAATTTATTCATTCGAGTATCAATACCGAGAAGTGGGTGAAAAGCCAGTGCATTTAGCCACGCCAAAACGTTTCTGATTTTTTGTTGTTGTTGTTTAACCTCCTGCTTTGACTTTGGTTATTAAGTGTCTGTGACTTAATGGTTTCATGTTTGAGCGATACTGCGCATGCGCCATTTATTTCGTAACACAAGCCTATCGTGAATTTTGCAGAAAACCTGAAAAATATAAAAAAAAAATGGTTAGCCTTTTGCAACTCGACAAATTCTCGACTCTTCATAGTTCAGGAAAGAAGTTTGCAAACGACGATCATTGTTTTGATAAATATAACAGAGATTACCGTACTTAAGCAGATGGCATTGCAAGGACAGAAATCGCACTTCACGAGAATTTTCTATTTTTCTCATACACTTTTCAAAATGTTTCCCTTACAGGTGAGCTAAGTTGCCGCTTCAGGCTATTTACATAAAAACTAAACGGTGGCCCTCAAAGAAATTGCATCAGACAATAAAAAACGCACAAGACAACATAAATTCTGCAAGAATGTGAAGGCCTCGCTATTCTTTTTCTTGCATGAACAGTATTGAATTAATAGTTTTTGTACTGTTGTGGTTTCAAGGTAAGATAAAAACAGAGATCGACATATTAGGGATTTTTCACCTAACCTGATATACTAGATGTTCTCTATGCCGTTTAAAATTAATTGGAATAAAGGGGGCGTCTCAAGACGGTTTTATAATGTTTCAGTACAAACAAAACTAAAGTTTGGTTTCATGAGCAAATTTTATTGACACAAATGAGTTATCATCATCAGATGACCCAGTTCCTAGAGTCCCTTTCACTATTGGAGTGCGACTAATTGGTCTTATTTGGTCCTACGATCGATTTGAAAAAAAAAAAAAAAAAAAAAAAACTATTCTCGCAGTGGACCGCAAAAAGCTTTCACAAATTCAACATAAGTCGTTCAACAAGAACGAGTGGAAGCGACCATTGCAAGACTAAGGAGCGTTTGCTCGTGCGAATGATCGTACGTTTTCCTGTGAGTTTGGCACGAGTAACTTAGATCGGTGTGACGTCAACCATACAACTTGCGGCATCGATGGCGTTGTCGTGCAATTTGTCTCAACGGCGTGTCTGGATGAGACCTGTTGCACGATCATAGGAATGGTCGTACGAGTGGCTGTGCTACGAGTCGGAGATTTATACTCGCCTATATATGAATTTCGTCAGATCAACACTGAACTCCATATAACGAACGAACTATCGTCAAAAAGACAACAAACACCGAGCACAAACACAAAGTTAATAGAAAGAGATTCCAGCTTTCTTGAAAAAGGACTGGTGACCATTTTAGTTGCTGGCAGATTTTTCTCTTTAAAATAGTCGCATAGACTCTTTTTAAGTCGTGCAACGGTAGTATAATGTCTAATAGTCTCATTTCAAGCGTAACCGAACGCAAGACTGGTAGCTAGTACACGTACGTGTGTTGCACGACGTCTGAGCGATCAAAAACAATAACCAAGACACTTCGTGCTACCAAGTGCAAGTACTTTGGTCGCATGCAGTCGCTTCAGAACTTTGAACATGTTCAAAAGCCTAATACGATCGGTTGCGACCGTTTGCAACGCTGTAATGACTGCGACAGAACGCAAAACACCATACGAGTGGTCGTAAACTTGTAGCACGGCAATTATGAAAGGGGCTTTAACCACGCTTTATGCGGGGTAGTGTCCCTCTAATAAATGATAGTACAATTCGTGATTTTCATGAATGATGTCACAAAGCCTGCGACGACGGCGAGGTGGTTCTCTTATTCCGTGGTCGTCGGATTCCCTGTCCGGACCTGCTGTCTAACAGTTTCCGTCATCTGGCTTGTCTGTCAAGTCGGTTTGCCTGATCATCATCTGATGATAATTTATTTGGGTTAATAAAACTGGCTCATGGAACCAAACTTCATTTTCGCTTGTAGTGAAACATTATAAAATTGCCTTGAGACGCCCCCTTAATTTTAATTCATTTTAATTGGGATAGAGAATATTTTTTTTTAGGTTAAGATGAAACAAAAACGTAAAGAAAATAGGCAAACATAGCTAAACAATGAATAACCCATGATCTGTGAAAAGGGAGTATTATTCTGTTGCATCTTGGATAAACTGGATTTTATGGATTCCTAACTATATGATGACTTGCCTAGTATAATGCACACCGTACATGCATTAAACCCCCTTTAGCAAGAGCATGGCTGAAAAAAAATTCACTATTCATTGTCGGATATGTTTACTTGTTTCGCTTGACCAACATTATACAGGGAAAGCCCATTCAATTTTCGTCAAATCTGTGCCGCGTGATCATTAAAAAACGTGGAGAAATTCAGTCACATTTTGAATACTTCGGCTGAAAGTACTGGAAAATGACACAATAAGAAAAAAACATGTCGGTCTACTTTTCAAAAAATAGTGATATTCTATCTCCTCGTATACGTTTAGTTTGCATAACCCATAACCACACAATTCCGAGCTTTAACGACACTTAGAAAGAAAGCTTTTGAGCAATTTGTGGGGCAATGAAGAAAAAAAGCATTTTCTCCTTTTTCCTACAATCCTTTCTGACATTTCATAGACAACTCTGTTAATTTTGCAATACTTATTATTTCGTCTACAATGGCTTTCATTTTGGACCAGTCTTAAACTTTGTCGTATGGTAAAGAGTTAAACTGCTAGACGTGACTCAGTATGCTTTTTTGAGGTAGTGTAGATTGAGATCAGACTGTCTGGGAATTTTAAGTTTACCTATTTAGCAGTTTCGGGATTAAAACGTATCTGCTTTAGTGGTTACAGTAGAAAATAATCATCGTGAGGGATGATAAACTTTACCTCATGTCGACACACGGTTAATTTTCTTTTGTAAACATTTTAACCCTCTTCAATGTTGATTCTGCACTGCATTTTCCTCATGTACAAACACCCATAACGAGATTTAAGCCGTGAACTGAACATCGGGACAAATTGTTAACTTGCTCTACCCTTATCTCATGTGGACATACTCGTAATTATCTTCTGCAGGAAACGACACACAACATCGTTGGAAGTGGTAAATTTGTTCAATCTTTACCTCATATACACAAAGCCGTAACAATCTTCTGCAGTTAATTACAAATATCGTGAGAGATGGTGAACTTGTTCTACCTTAACCCTTAAGCTGCTTAGCGCGACTCGTTGACCTTTTGTGGACAGTGTAGATCAAGATTAGACTGCACAGAACGTTCAGTCTGATCTTGGATCTACTCTGCCCGATAAGGAGATAGTTTTCTCCAAAAACTAAGTTTGAAATGACTATTTTGGTTTATACTATCGGCTTTAAAGTTTTATATAACTTAATTAACAGGATAAGGGCTAACATCATACAGACTGGCCAATAATGATCTGCTACAGTTCACTACAAACATCTTGAGAAACGGTAAACCTTTTCCACGTATACCTTATGTAAATATTCCATAATTATCTTGTGCAGTTAACTGAAAACATCGTGAGAGATCACAATTCGTTTTGCCCCTACATCATATACAAACACCCCTAATTACTTTCTGAAGTTAATTTTAATCATCGTGAGAGATGGTAAACGTGTTCTACTTTAACCTCAAGTAAACACACCCTTAACTAGCTGAATAATTCAGTTATACTTCGCAGCAGACGGAAAACTTGTGCTTTAACCTCATGTATATACATTCCATAGTATCAATCGAAATAACTTAGAAAACACCTTGACAATTGGTCGACTTTCTGCAGTTCTTTGTAGAAACATCTTTAAGTATATGTAGAAAAACCGGAAAAATCAGCATTAGAAAAAAGTCGACTTTCTGCATTGGTTTACTTTATGCAGAAACATCCTAAAGCATCTGTAGAAGTAATAATGAGTTCCCCTGGACAAATTGTCGACTTTCTGTATTACTGTGTACCTCATATTGAACAGATTATCGATAGAAGAAATGTACAAATCACCTTGACAAATGGTCGGTTTTCTGGATTACTTTATCTCATGTAAAAACATAATGTGTGTGTAGAAATGACGTAAAAATCACCTTGGCAAAAGGCCAACTTTCTGCATTACTATACCTCGTGTAGAAACATCACAAAGTATTGATAAAAGTAATGCACAAATCACCTTGATAAATTTTCGACTTTCTGGATGACTTTATCTTATGGAGAAACACCCTAACCTGTCTGTAGTAATAACGCAAAAATCAACTAGGTAAAAGATCCACTTTGTGCATTACTTTATCTCATATAGAAACACCCTGAAGTATCTGTAGAGTAATGTAGAAATCACCTGGACAAATTGTAGACTTTCTGTATTATTCTTTAGTCACGGAGACCTGTCTCACAGAGAATTCACGTTATAAATGGACGATTGTCTGCATTACTTTACCTAATGCAGTAATATCCTAACGTATCTGTATAAGCAAAGTAAAAATCGCGTGGACAAATGGTCGATTTCCTGCATTACTCTATCCCATGTAGATATATTCCAAAGTATAAGTAGAAATAATGTAGAAATCACCTTGATAAATGGCCGACTTTCTGCATTATTTTATCTCATACACAAATATCCAATGTATCAGGGGAGGTACCATAGAAATCACCCTAATAAAGGTTATTTTTCTTTACTACTTTATCTCATGTTGTAACATCCTAAAGTATCTGTAGAAATAATGTAGAAATCATACTGACAAAAGATCGACCTTCTTCATTACTTTTTCTCAGGTAGAAACTTCCCAAAGTGTCTGAAATAATGTAAAAATGAACTTGACGAACTGTGGATGTTCTTCATTACTTTACCGCATGTAGAAATACCCTAGAGTATCTTTAGAAGCAACGAAGAAATCACATTCAGTTGACTTTCTGCTTAATCTTGCCTCATGTAGAAAATTCCTAAATAGGCCAGTCAGTGCACCCCAATTTTGGAGTTAACCTCGAAGTAATTGCAAAAGTTTTGAAAGTCTGTTTTTCTGTTACTACTATGTATGTACAGGTATCCATTAAAAGTACTGAACTTTTGCAGTTGCACCTTTTGAAAAAATAGACGCCGGCATATGAGAGTTACTTTGGATTTTACAATTTACTTAAACGTTGATTATTTGAGACCGGAAAAAAGCATTTATCAGAACACTCAAGTTGGAATTAATTGTGTAACACAATACATTATGATAAAGGAGGGCAAAGCATGCCCTTTGAATCAGTTCATTATTATTATTAGTCCCCTATCGGCGAAGCCGGAGGGGACTTTAGTTTTGCAATCCGTCTGTCCGTCTGTCCATCTGTCCGTCTGTCCGTCAGTCCGGCAATTCAGTTTTCCGGACTTTTTTTCTAAACGCTGGTACATATTGAGCTGAGTTTTGGTGTGTAAGTCACCCACCATCACTTACAGATCATGTTCGACTTTCGTTCCGGTCCACTGGTTTTTCACGGATTTACGGGCCTTGGACTTACAGAATTTCATTGATAAATCAGTTTTCCGGACTTTTTCCTGAACGCTGGTAGGTATTGATCTCAGATTTGCTGTGTAACTCAACCAGCATGACTTACAGATCAAGTTTGACTTTCGTTCCGGTCCACAGATTTTTCACAGATTTACGGGCCTTGGGCTTACAAAATTTCACTGATAAATCAGTTTTCCGGACTTTTTTCCTAAACGCTGGTAGGTATTGATCTCAGATTTGCTGTGTAACTCAATCACCATGACTTACAGATCAAGTTCGACTTTCGTTCCGGTCCACTGGTTTTTCACGGATTTACGGTTCTTGGACTTACAAAATTTCACTGATAAATCAGTTTTCCGGACTTTTTTTCTAAATGCTGGTAGATATTCACCTGACTTTTGCTGTGTAAGTCAACCACCATGACTTACAGATCAAGTTCGAGTTTCGTCCCGCTCCACTGCTTTTTCACGGATTTACGGGCCTTGGACTTACAAAATTTCACTGATAAAACATTTTCCGCACTTTTTTTCTAAACGCTGCTACATATAGAGCTGATTTTTGGTGTGTACATCAACCACCATGACTTACACATCAAGTTCGAGTTTCGTCCCTCTCCACTGCTTTTTGACGCATTTACGGGCCTTGGACTTTAAAAATTTCACTGACATGCCGGCGATACATACGGCCGGTAGGGGACTGTGTATTGCTATGCAATACTATCAGAATGCTTGTTATTATTATTATTATTACACAGTGAAATTAAATGTAATTTTACCCCACACACCAACGTTACCCTAGTTCTTCGTAAATGTTCACCCTTCAAATAATCAATCACCATCTTGCATATTTCTTTGAGCTGCTGTGAGTCACTCTGTTTGTAGTGGACTCAATAGTAAAGGTTATTAGCACGTTACACTGCTTGTACATGCATTACCCTTAGGAATGTGCCTTAGAGGTGCCTTTCCCTGTTCTAAAATATATATTGCAGTGCTAGTGGTAAATTACATGTAATATTACCCCACCCATTAACGTGGCTCACTGGGTGTAGTACCCAAAAGTAGACCCACTTGGAAATTTGATATCTAGCACTTCTGCCACACTGTTTTATCATGAAAGATGATAGGGCAAGTCTGAAATGTGTTTCTGAAGTTGATTTGATTATTTGTGTAGAGAATAAATGTAGTTTTTTGCATTTCTTTCAGGACTATTTTTTGTTTGTGACTTGGCAAAGAGGCATGGTCTATCACCAGTGAAGGCCTAGACTGACAGCCATTTTCCGAGGGGGGATGTGTTTGAAGAGGAATAGCAAAAGGGTTCATTGCTCATGATGCCATTTTCTGCACTTTTTTGTGAAGGACATTGGATATATATTTGATAGAAAAAAAAACTGCTTTGCTCCCGCTTTGTCAGGGAATCAGCAGCAGCCAGTCGAAGAGAGTGATTTTTACTCTATTTTCAATGAGCCAAAAAGGTTCCGGTGTGACACCCAGTTGAGCCGAGATCCGAAAACAGGAAATGTTGACTGTGACCTTATCAAGTCGGAGTACTGGATGAAATTTGGAACACAAGCAGCTGTTATGACACTTAATAGGAATTTTTAACAAAAAATACTATCAACAGGTATTTTAGAATTTAATTAGAATTTAATTTTCTTTAATTATTTTACAACTGAAACTGCCATAATGCATCTGCTGTGCAAATGTTCTTGCAAGTGACGTAATTATCCCGTCGTCTGCAAAGCTCTATCAAGGATAAGGAACAAGGCTGCACTCAAGTTTTGTCTCTGTCAGTCAGTCAATCAGTCTGTCTACCTGTCTTTTTGCAGTCTGTCTATCTGTCTGTTTATCTGTCTGTCTTCTTCTCTTTCTTTCTCTCTGTTTTTCTCTCTGTCTGTCTCTCTGCACCTCTCCCTCTCTCTCTCTGTCCCTCTCTGTGCATCTTCCGACCCCTGTCTGTGTGTCTGTATGTGTCTGTCTATCTGTTTTTGTGTGTGTGTCTGTCTATATGTCTGTCTGTCTGTCCCTCTTTCTCTATCCCAGAAAATGATACAATAGTTAAGGTCAGTGGAATGGACAGGGGTGACTTCGGATTTTGAAGGAGAAGGGACTCAACATTGCGGCAGAAGCTGAATCTGTCATCTGTCTCTGACAAGGGAATCGGGTTATGGTAGGACACAAGGAGAATTAAACGCTGTTGCAGAACTCGCTCTTTCCCCAAACTTTCTCCCTCTTCCTGTCTCTCTCTCTCTCTCTCTCTCTCTGTTTGTCTCTCCCTGTGTCTCTGTCTGTCTCTCTATTTATTTTCTCTCTCTCTCTCTCTCTCTCTCTCTCTCTCTCTCATAGCACAGTTTGGCAAGGTACCTGGAATTAGGGTTGGATGTGACTGAACATTGTGGTGGAAGTCCAATAAATTTGTCTGCCCTTCTCATTGAATTCGTTTCGGCCAGCACAGGCCATTGTCAGTGGTGCTGCTATACACCAGGCAGATCATTCACTTGCATGATCATTAGCTCTTGCTCCGTCTCAATTCTTATTGCTTTTTTTTTACCCACACTGCCCTATCCTGTCATGGGGTCCTGCATGGCTCAGTGGTAAAGTGTAGGACTTGTATACAGGGGGCCCTAAGTTCAAGCATCACTGGAAACAGTGGGTTTTCTGTGGGAGTGTCCTTGGACAAGACACTATACAGCTCCAGCCTAGTACTGGTTGAACCAAGGACATACATAAATATGTCAGCTATCATTGTAATATGCTGAAATAATGTTGAGATCTGCGCAAAACACCACTCTTTCGATAAATTATCCCGTCATACTTAGTAGTAGTAGGAATAAGACCAGTAGTAGTAGTTGTTGTTGTTGTTTTTACTATTGTTTTTGAAGAAGAAGAAGTAGTAGTAGTTGTTGTTGTTATTATTATTATTATTATTATTCAAGGATAAGGCATGGTTAGGGATACTTAGCGCTTTAGTGTTGCATTGATGATTTCAGTTTTTACTTGCTTCAAGAAATTGTTAGGAGAATGTAGAAATCACAATGTAACATGAAAAAAATGTTGTTAAGTGTAAATCATTTTTTATTTCCTAGTCTAGAACTAATTAATGGCATTATAAAACAGAAGTTTCTGGTCATTTGTCCCTTTTCTACAGCAACATTTGAATAAAAATTACTAGATTTTAACCCCAAATTATGTATTTCTTGCCTCATATTTCTTGCCTCATGGGGGCTCTATTTCACATACTTTTTTTCTTTCCAAAATGAGTTTTCTTGGTATTTGTTGTAAAGAAGCAGGGTTGGGGGCTAAAATACTCTTTATTTCATTAAAATCCATGAAGTTTTGTGAAAGATATGGCTTTTTAGCAGTTGATAGTGAATGGAACTTCAAATTAGTGTTTTGTCTTGTCTTGGCCGCAAAATATTAGATGTCTGAAAATTGGTCTCATTTTCCGTACAATGGTCAGATTTCAATTCCGTAAGCTGCTTTAATCTTGTTTCAGTCTATTCCATTGATTAAAGCCAAAGAGTGGTCAATTTTCAAAAAATCCCTTTACAAATAGGTATAACACCAGAAAGGAATGCTTACGGGTCGTAGTACCCAAAAATAGTCCCACTGGAAAATTTGATATCTAGCACTTCTGCCACACTGTTTTATCATGAAAGATGATAGGACAAGTCTAAAATGTTTTTCTGAAGTTGACTTGATTATTTATGCAGATAAATAAATGCATTTTTTGCATTTTTCTCAGGACTATTTTTTGTTTGTGACTTGGCAAAGAGGCAGGTCTATCACCAGTGAGGGCCTAGACTGACAACCATTTTCCGAGGGGTGATGTGTTTGAAGAGGAATAGCAAAAGAGTTCATTGCTCATAATACCATTTTCTACACCTTTTTGGTGCAGGACACTGGACATATACTAGATAGAAAAAACTTCTTGGCTCCCGCTATGTCAGGGAATCAGCAGCAGCCAGTCGAAGAGAGTGATTTTCACTTGATTTTCAATTAGCCAACAAGTTACAGGTGTGACACCACTAAGATTATGTACCACATACATGTTTACACTTCAACATATTGCCATTTTTCCATATTAGTTCAACTTTGATGCATTTTTATGACTAGAATTCATGAGACATACAAAAAAAAATAATTAATACAAGAGACTCATGTTGGCCTGAATCGCTCTACTGGCAGTTACTAAAATGTGTATGCATAATGTGAAATAAACATTAAAAAGTAATCAGAAAGTTTGCTTTGGACTATAAGCTATTAGGCAAAGAATGAAAGATCTATTCTGATAGATAACAGCAAGCCCTAATGTAACACTTTAGGATTACAGGAACATTAAAGTGCCGTAGAATTGAAAGACACTCCGTTTTAACGATGTAAAAAAACAACAAAAACAAAAGAAACAATCCGAACAGACTTTTTAATTTTTTTATTATTTTCTAGCAGAATCTGTGTTTGAAATCGAGCAAAATTTGATATGGCTTTAGTGCTCATTGTTATTAACAACCCCTGCAATTTCAAAGTAAAAGGAATCAAGAAGGCTGGCTTCGTTGAGAGGAAAATAATAAGTCATTGAAGGACTATATTTGCTCAATTGTTGAGTGGATTTTCTTCATTTTCAATGTGGTAATGTCCTTGATAATGCAGATACTCTGTGCAGTTTTCAAAAGAATCGGATGAAAAGGCTTATCACATCAAACAATGCAGACTTTACCCTATAAACAAAAAAAGGCCGACGAATGGACGAAGAAATCCATGCCATAAACTCCTCTAGCCAAAGCCTTCGGCCAGTAGAGCTAAAAGCGGCGACACCAATTGTGCACATATAAAACATAAAAATAACTTTAAACTAATTATCAACGGTAATTAGTTACAGTGAGTAAAAAGGACTCAAAAGTAAAGTTGCCCTCGGCACTTCTTATATACATGTATATACATGAGGGCTGATCGATAATGTAAGTTGTGATACTTGTATTGTAAGAGTTAATCAGGGATGTCTTTTTTAAGCCCTACTATTCCCTACTATTTAAGGTTGTGTACACGAAAACTGGTGTCATGTTGTCAGTTCATGTCGAGGAGGTAACACTCTATAGTAAACAAGGAAAATGACTTTTCGAAATACATGTAGACAAAATTGCTGAAAGAGAAGTGGTTCAATATTTGCATAAGAAAGGTCTAGCACCTAAGGATATCCCTACTTATGGTAGTAGCACTAGAGAATGATGCTCCTTCATATGCTACAGTGAAAAGGCGGGTGGCGGAATTCAAGCATGGCAGGCAGAGCTTTGAGTATGGTTCCCGTCCTGGAAAGCCTATCACTGTTGCAACTCCAGCAATGGTCAGTAAAGCTTGCGATATTGTTATGGCTGACAGGTTAGTTACAGAGAAATACTGTTAATATACATAGTATATACCCAGTACTGTTGGGAAATCACTACAAGTGGTAAATAGCTTCAGTAAAACTAGCTAGTGTTATTTTTCTGGTAAATTGTGGCGACGGGAAGTCCATGTGAAAAAAAAAAAAAAAACTTTTCCGAAATTGTTGATCAGTTTTTGAACAGATTAATTTCTGTCAAATTGCATTGTATTGAATCTGGAAATATATACTGTATTTCAATGTCAAAGGAATTTTTGCTCTATTTTCATATAAGTTTCTGATTACAGCATCATTTAACCCACAGAATGGTAAAGTTGGAAATACATGTAAGTCAGTTAGGATTCGGTCTATGACGAAATGTTTATAGCCACTACTATAGCTGTTAGTAATTGACATATTTATGCCACATATGCACTTCCGTAGACTGACAAATCTACTGCATCCCATTTATAATTTCACAACTTCTGGGATTTTTTTAAAGGAAAATTACAAAATGACGAAATTTTAAGTGAATTTATGACTTCGATTTGATATCTTATTAATAATTAACATGTTCGGCAAATATATTTGATTGAATTTACAATGACGTTACCGTGAAAATCTCGCTAGTGTTGGTATTATTCGTATGTGATTGTTGGCAGATCGGCGATTGCTACTTCAATGTATGTTGTACTAATGTGTGTTTTCAATCTTTATTCATATAATTACCTAAAACTTATCTAGATCAGTCCTGAATAATCTGTTTCGCAGTGTGTTTTCGCAGTGTGTTTACTTCCGCCAGGTGTACTTTGAAATTCTTTTGCAAATAGTTCCAGGTCTCTTGCTTCACTGACTGGCCTAAAAGTATCTATAGAGATAATAAATAAATCACTTTGACAAAAAGTCGACTTTCTGCATTACTTTAACTTATGTAAAAACATTCTAAGAAATCTGTAGAAGGAATGTTAAGTTCACCCGGACACATTGTCGACTTTCTATATTGCTATACCTCATGTAGAAAAATCTTAAAGTATCGAAGTAATGTACAAATCACCTTGAAACACGGTCGACTTTCTGCATTAACATACCTAATGTAGAAACATCCTTAGGTATCTATGCACAAATCACCTTGATAAATGGTCGACTTTCTGGATGACATTTTCTCATGCAAAAGCATTCTAAAGTATCAAGACAAGTAATCTAGAGTTTACCTGGACAAATGGTCCACTTTCAGTACTCATGTGAACAAATCATGGATTATCTAAAGCGGTCAACAAAATACACAGTGACGGATAGTGAATTTAGTATAAATTTGTCTCTAGTAGACAGACCCTTGATCGTCACCAGTAATCAATTAAAAAAAAAAAAAAAAAAACACGCTGAAAGACTGTGACCTTTTACAACTATTACATATTTCAGACATAACCCGAATGGTCTGTAATCCTCTGGCAAAAACACCGCGACAGATGGTAAATATTCAATACCGATACCTCAGTAGCCAATTTACATCATATTGACCGATCATCGACTAACACTTCCATGAGGGTCTGAATTACCCTATTTGCAGTAGCTATTATTTTCCCCCGCCTAAATCCCAACATAATACAATAAATACACGAGAAAAGACTGAAAAAGAGATCCGTAAAAATAAAGGTATGAAAGAGAGCCAATAGACACCGAAATTCCAACCTGAAAAAGGCCCATGCATTGAAAAACGATAATGCAAAAGCCTTTTCCTTGGTTATAATGCAGGGGCACACTCTTGAAAACAAATAGTACAAAAGAAAATTATGACACGAAACAACAATAGAAAATGCAAAGCAAGAAACCTTGTAAAGGCAAAAATGCACAAAACAAAGGGAAGGAACAGAATAATCAAGTAATGAGTATTTAAATTAATAGACGCCTAGAATTTTTTTTTTTTTTTTTTTTTTTTTTTTTTTTAATTACAGTTCCATTATAATTATAGCAACGGATTGTGGAACTCTTGTGAACAGTAAAACATTTTTTTTTTTTTTCCTCTTCTACCCTCTTCATTGCTTTCTTTTAACTATGCTTTCTTTTAACTATGTAATTTTCTATCATTGTTTAAAAAAATCAAAGCACTGATGCACTGAAAGCAGCGAGACTCTTTTCCGGCACTATACGCTTATAAATGGGTGTGTTCTAGGAATTTTCCTCCTAAACTAAAACAAATCCAGATCAACAGTCCTAATAGCAGAATTGAGTTGAAGTGGTGCGTACGCATTACATCAATACCTTGAGTGAGTTTTATTTTTTAACGCAATAAAGTTTAAGCTTATAGCGGTAACTAGCTTCGCTATTAAAGTAATAGCATGACTCGGAAGTTCAAATAAATCAAAATACTGAGAATCTAATGTTTCAAAATACCACAATGTGCTAGTTGGCTTTGTTTAATCTATTTCTATTTCTATTTTATTTTCAAACCTCTACCCATTCGTAGTTTAGTGTACCCTATGAATGTGTGTGTGAATTCATTTTTTAGAAAATGATGTTTGCCTACTCTTCAGCCTATTCTGCGTACTGCAGATTAGTCATTGTCAGCATATTATATGAGAGAGAGATTTGCGTTTGTGAAGCATAAGCCCAATATTACACAGCAGTCACTAAGCAAATAAAATAACAAATATTTATGTATATAAGTTTACAATTTTGTGTAATAACTGGACCTTATTGACATACTAGAATAGATAACAATGGGGTGAAATTTTATCAATAAAGTTTGGTATCAGAAACCGCCATGTCAACAGATCAAGAATTTTGAAAACAAGAGGACCATGATGGTCCTATATCGCTCACCTGCAGTAAAGGTCTACAATGAAGATAAATACCAAATAGCAAAGTGCAAGGCCAAATGATAATGAAACAAAGAGAAATCTCACAACTGTTATAGAGGTCTAGGCCCTTAGACTACCCAGAAAAATGTTTAACAATTGCCTGACATAAAGCTACGTACAAACATGTGAGCCCTGGGGCAGGGCCTGTAATGATACCAGGCTCATGTTATGTTCAAAATTTGTAGAGGTTTTAAAAAACTTTTCCTTATTTATCTTTAAGTAAAATTTGGCAAATATAGGATTTTTTTCTAATTCAAGGGAAGATAACTCCAGTTGTTCTGGTCCTATTAGACCTATAATCAAACTCATTCGAGATCGTACGGTCATATATATTTTGATCAAGTTTGGTGCTGATTGGTTTATATTTGTAAATGCTAGAGTGTAAACAAAGTCAAGTGTAGCATTTTTTTTTACTTCAAGGACAGATAACTCCAGTTGTTCTGATCCGGTTAGACCCATAATCGAACTCATCCGAGATCTTATGGTCATATATATTTAAACCAAGTTTAGTGCTGATTGATTAATATTTGTAGATGCTAGAGTGTAAATAAAGTCAAGTATAGCATTTTTTTCTAATTCAAGGGCAGATTACTCCAGTCGTTCTTGTCCGATTAGACCCATAATCGAACTCAACCGAGATCTTATACATATACATTTTGACTAAGTTTGGTGCTGATTGGTAAATATTTGTAGATGCTAGAGTGTAAAAAAATAATGTGAACGGACGGACGAACGGACGGACGACGGACGACGACGGATGTGGGTGAACACAATAGCTCATCCTGAGCACTTAGTGCTAAGGTGAGCTAAAAAAAACTATGAAAAACAGATGAGACGAGCGGTACACGTATAGAGCATAGGTTTTGCATAAATACAGACAGTGTGAAAAGAATACAAAGTGAAAGGAAAAGACCATACAGAATTTAAATTAAAGAAGAGATTGTTGCGGATTCAGTTGCCTTTGAAGAACCTAACACATGAAGACTTTTTTTTAACATCCTCGAAGATTTTGAAACAAATCTTTGATCCTTTACCCCATTTTTTTCCAGAAAAAAACTATTTGTATTTAGGTCAGAATACAATCATGTTGTAAAAGGAAAAAAAAGGTTGCATGGTTGTTCTCCTTGCCCCCACAATGCATAAAACGCTACTTTAGGATAGTGGAAACTCGGGTTTTTCTAGTGTAGGTTTCAGGAAACATTGAAGACAATTATAGAAATATAATGACAGACAGACAGACAGACAGATATTGCTCTTTAGCCTCTTCCAGATTCTTAGCATCTGCAGACAAAAAATCGCATTCGGTGTGAATGAATGTTATTTCTCCGATAGAGCAGAAAAAAATTGTCGGAAAAGAGAAAATGCTAGTTTTACGCGTTTACTCCATGTCCAAAAATGTTTTCAAACGGGTATCTCAAACAGGGTAGTTAAAACAGCCACCAGCTCTAAGAATTCTGAGTTTCGCAATTTTTTTGCCAAAACTATAATACAAAAAATGGAAAGGTAATGACCTCCTTTTTAGTTGATCCGCGCTTTGTAAAAAAGGGGGCTTAATGTGTTGGCGAAAAATATCGATTCAGGTCAGCCTGCGCGGACGGCCGAAGCCTTTCGCTATTGGTCAATTTTCTGCATGTCAAAGGACCAGTGAATCTCATGAATCAGTCGATTGTTAAACAAACTAGATTTTATGGATCCATAATAATGAGTAATGAATTGCTTGGTACAATGCATCACGGATATGAATTAAGCCTCCTTTTGCCAGAGCACAGCACCATTTATTTGTTTATTATATGTGCAACGGGGACAAACGCACATCTTGACAATTCGCCTAGCTATTGTTTCAAACTGACCATATTGAACATCAGAAATAATTGGGAATGGTAGGTCTAAGGTGCAAATTTGACGTAAAGTGTGGTTACTTCAGCCGTCAATGGTGTAAGATTGCTGAAATGAGGCGTGTACAGTTTCGTCTTAAAGTTTTGAGGTCATGACCTTTCCGTCTCTGCTTCATAGTTTTATAGCCAAACACGCGAAACTAGGAGCTCCTGTAGCGCTCTGTTATAAGCACCAGGTTAGATTTTTTTTTTTTTTTCTCTGCGCATTAATTTTTTGTTAAGCACTAATTTACAGTTGACCACACTACCTCGAGTTTTAACCACTCTGAGAAAGAGCCATTTTGAAAACATTGTAGGAAAAGGAGAAAAAGCTGGCAACTAGCACTTCTCCTTTTCCCACGATGTTTTATACCTGTTCAAGGACAAATAGTAGTATCCTTTAAAAATCATCATTGTGATTTGCATTGAATTCTTTCAATATGGACGAGTCTAAACTTTTGCTGTGTGGTACAGGGGTAATAAAATTGGCGGTTAAATAACATACAGGTCTCTTTGCAATCGGAATATCCGTTTTGGAAATCAACTACGTACATGACGTCTGCGTATTTGAGGCTTGCTCTAGGAAAAGGGGGCTTAAAGCATCCCGGAGATACATGATACCAAGCAACTCGTCACATGATCATAGATCCACAAAGTTCATTTTGTACATCAACCGACTAAATCATGAGGTAGACTGGTCTTTTGACAAACAGAAAATTGACCAATAGCGAAAAGTTTTGGCCCAGGTCAGCCTGCGCGGACTGCCCAGGCTGACCTGGGTCGATACTTTTCGCAGATGCATTAAGCCCCCTTTTCACAGAGCAAGGCTCACTTATTTTTTTTTACGATCCAGCACCAACAACGTTCAATCACGTGACATTGCCAAAAGCTTTCATAAAATTTTAGCACGAAATTTTGAAATACCTGGAGAGGGCAAGTAGCCAGTTACGAAAATAGTAAATGTCCTTACAGTTTTCTTTTTTTCCTGAGTAATGATTTGATAGCCATCGTCTTACTTAATCCCAAGGCTAATAAGTGCGTCTCACTGACCTTTGAGGACATTGTAGAGCAAGATCAGACTGCACAGAACGTGTAGTCTGATCTTGAATCTACACTGTCTGATAAGGACATATTTGTTTTCTCCGAAAACTAAGTCTGGAATAATATTATTCGGGTTTTTACTATTGCCTTGAAAGTTTTATTTAACTTATGTATTTAGAAGGATAAGGGTTAAAGACACGAATCATTTTGAAGTTTTTGTTTTAGAAAATGTGAATAACGCCCTTTAAGTGATGATAATTATAATGATCATTTTATGCGTCTCGATAATACTCGTCTTTGGAGGAGTATAAAACATTGCCGGAAAAGAGGAAAATGCTGGTGACTAGAATATTCTTCTTTTCCCACAATGTTTTCAACAGCCCACTTCATGACGGGATTGTTTGGTAAAGAACAAGAAGATATCACGCCATTGAAATAAAAGGTTTTGTTTTGCCTACATCCTGTATCGTATTACCAAATGTCTGATAAATACTGCACGTAGTCCACTTGAACCCTTTTATCAACACAGACTAACTTTATAGCATTCATAGATCACGATCAGATAGCAGAGCAAGTGCAGTGGACCTACAGTACGGTACAAAACGTGCACTGCTTTAATTAAAAAGATATGAATTAATTGACTTCTATTTCAATGTATATATGTTTATAAATATAGCCAGTTGAAAACTAATGCAGTTAAACATTAATTTTATACATTTTGCAAAAGCGTTTGTCGAAACCGAAACAACCTTGAGTTGTTGATAAAGCTGTGGAAAATTGCCATTTGCTGAATCGGCATTTCAGTTCTATTTATAGGTTGTTCGTATTTCGCCTCTTTTAATAAAGTGAATGCATCCAAACTTGCAAATATCATAATTTAGTGTTTTTTTTTTTTTTTTTTTAAATAGGCTACGGTCTTAAAGCACATTATCAAGTAAACTACAAAACCATAATTTTAAACAATAACCTGCTAAAGAAATGAAATAAAGCTTTACGGCCGTTAGCAAAAACTCAAATATTGCCATTTCAAAGTTATTTTCGGAGAAAACTATCTCCTAATCGGACAGTGTAAACCCAAGATCAAACTGCATATTGTGTGCAGTCTGACCTTGGTCTACACTGTCCGCAACAGGTCCTCGAGTCGCCCCTAGCAGAAAATGGGTTAAAGTGGGACGATTCGTCCGGTCTCCTTTTTTCCCAAAATTAAATCATGTTCAATCGTTTTGTTGTATTCTTGATAATTTTGTCCTCTTACAAATAATATGAGCCATACTCTGACAAAAGGGGGCTCAATGCATATCCGTGATGCATTACATCACCTAATTACGGATGCATAAAATCCATTTCGGAAAAGAACCAACGGAATCATGAGGTAGAAGTATCCTTTGACATGCAAAAGAATTGAAGATAGCGAAAAGTTTCGGCCCATGTCAGCCTGCGCGGACTGCCAAAGCTGAAATGGGTTGATACTTTTCGCTAATGTATTAAGCCCCCGTTTCACAGGGCATGATTCATATTTATGATATCCCGATGTCCAAGGCGGTAACGTAACGAAGTACTCTTCTGGTCGCGAGATCGAATCCAACCTTGGCGAATCTCTTTTTTGGGGGGATCAACGATAACCACTGTGACAAAATTCGTTCGACCCTCAGCGCTGATAATTGTTCTGACTGTAATAACTTTATACCAAACCAAATTCAGGGCAATCTGATCTTGATCTCCATAGGTATTTAGGCTGACCTGGGTCGAAACTACTTGCTTTTGGCAAATTTTCTGCATGTCAAAGGACCAGTGTACCTCATGATTCAGTCGGTTGCTCCATAAAATGGATTTTATGTATCCATTGATATATGATGGCTCGTTTCGATTGATTGATCACGGAGATGCGTTAAACCCTCTTTTACCAGAGCATGGCTCATTTGTGTTTTCCATAGTCATAACCTGAAGCTCTTCAAATTTATCAATCCTAGATGACTTTACTCAGATGAGGGCTTTAGGTCCAACCGCCCTTTTGTTCATGAAAATCGGCTTTTCAACTTGGTTGATCAAGGCAACTTAGAGATTCCATAAACGTTCAATGCAAAAGTTGAAAAGTGGCATTTACATCAGATATGTTGACAAAACTTTTATAGAAATGTATCTTGAGCAGTCTTGTATCATCCATATGATTTTAACCAACTGGTAGTCTTTAGCTCATCTGTTTACGATGAAAGCGTCATGCTATTGTCAAAACCTATGCGTCATTGTCGTCGTGCAAAGACTTCGACATTTTTCAATATTATTCCTGAAGATATTTACTTCAAACTTGTACAAGTTATTTACTGTCAACAAGGGTACCCATATACCAGAGCGGGTAACCATCAAAATATTTTTGACACAGTTACGCCCTTTTTTATTGCTTTAAATTTTCAGAACCTTTGACATTTTATCATATCTGTCATTAATGAAGATACTTACTTCAAACTTGAACTTTTCGTATACTATTAAAAGGGGAATTTATATCAGTACAACAGAGGTAGGTAACCACCAAAATATTTTTGGCAAAATAGTTAGTTATGCCCCTTTTTCGACTGAGAACTTTTAGCTCAGCTGTTTTTAGAGGCATGGTATTTTCATAGCCCTTGTGTTCGTTGTTTGTGTCGTCGTCATGCTAAATATTTGAAATGTTACAATATCTTTGTTATTATTGAAAATGTTTACTCAAAACTCGGACAAGTTGTTAACTATCAAAAGGGAAACATAAAAAAATAAGGGTAAATAACTGTCAGTAGTATAGATAACGCTAGATCTGGGCCAATCCCATTAAGCTCACGCATTCACTTAAGAAAATAATCCATGTTTAAGTGGCCCAGCAATTTTAAGTTAAGCATTTATTAATGTTTATCAAAATCAACCCACCCTTAAGCTCACGCATTCGCTTAAGAAAATAATCCATGCTTAAGTGGCCCAGCAATTTTAAGTTAAGCATTTATTAATGTTCATCAAAATCAACCCACCCTTAAGTTCATAGCTAGCCCTTAACCAATCAACCCACCCTTAAGTTTATAGCTAGCCCTTAACCAATCAACCCACCCTTAAGTTTGTAGCTAGCCCTTAACCAATCAACCCACCCTTAAGTTTATAGCTAGCCCTTAACCTATCAACACACCCTTAAGTTTATAGCTAACCCTTATCCAATCAACCCACCCTTAAGTTTATAGCTAACCCTTATCAAATCAACCCACACTTAAGCATATGGCTAACCCTTAACCAACAAACCCACCCTTAAGTTTATAGCTAGCCCTTATAAAATAAACTAATAATAACAATTTTATGTAACATTAACATGCTCATAAAATTAAAACAAAATGGGTTTAATAACATAACAATCTGATGAAGCTCATAAAACAAATTAACACAATCTTTTTTATAAACTTTTTTACTTAAATCAAATTTAAAAAAGAAAAAAAAAAAAAAAAAAAAAAAAAAAAAAAAAAAAAAAAAATTGATGTAGCTAGCTAGCCAGCTAACCGACTAACGCATTAAAAAAAAAAAAAAAAAAAAAAAAAAAAAAAAAAAATAATAAAAAAAAAATTTTTGATTAAGAAAAACAAAACCAACGCATCAACCAACCAGTTACTTAACTAACCAGCAAACCCTTACATCAAACAATTGCTTAACCTTTTATCCAACCATCAATCAACGCATCATGCTATGGCTAACCGGCTTATGTGTTTGTGGATGGCTTAAGATTTTGTAGAAAATTTGTAAAAAAAAAAAAAAAAAAAAAAAAAAAAAAATTGTTGCTTGCATGCATCAATGCATAATTGCATAATTGTATAATATCATGAAAAATTAAAAAAAAAATAAATAAATAAATAAATAAATAAATAAATAAATAAATAAAATTTAAAAAAAATTTGTTGCATAAACATCATAACCCATAAATAAATAGTTACCGGTTTGTTGGTAAATATTTAAAGATGGAAAGCTATATCTGTACTGAGGGAATAACCCAGATGTTGAGAGTAAAGGGTTAAGAAATTTTTAAAATAAAAAAAAATTACTTAAATTAAAATTAAAAAATATTTGAATTTTTCGTAAAAAAATCTGCAAATATAATATATAAGATGAGTGATAAAATGAATAACTCGCTTATGATTGAAAATAAAAAAGATTGGATTGAAGGAAGGGTTTTAGAAGATGCAGAAAACCTTTCTTGTTTTGATGAAGGAGATTACGAAATTGAATATGTTAAGTTTGATTTTGATAATGGAGAAATTTTAGTTAATTTTGTTAGTGAAGATGATAAATTTTGTCATAAGTTTAAATTGGAAAAATATTTAAAAGCTTATGATGTTTATGAAAGAAAAGAGGAAGAAAAAAGAATAAAACTTTTTTTCCAAAATCTAAAGAGGACATGGATAAATTACAAGAAATGTTTAAAGAAAAAGAGAAATATGATCACGACATGATTGATTTTTTACAAGAAGGATTTGAAGCATCTTTAGAAAAATACTGTGATGATTTTCATGATTTATCTGAAAAATATATTGCTTATGCAAGAAACCAAGCTGAAAAGGTAATTAATAGAGTTAGAGAAGATATTTATCAACAATTAAGAGAAGCTGAAGTAGAAGATATGGAGCAAATTGTAGAAGATGGAGAAGAATATTTAAAAGAATATTTTCATTTAGAAGATTAAATGCAAGAAAAAAAGAAAAATAAAATAAAAACAATAATTTTTTTTTTGAAAAAAAATATTTTTTTAATTTTTTAATTAAGAATAAAAAATTGAATTTTTCTTTGTTAAGTTGTTATAATATATAGGTAAAATGAACGTGTTAAACAAACTTATTAGTGACTTTAAATTAAAATTAGAAGAAACCATAAAAGAAAAATATGATTTTTATTTAAATTCAAATGGTTTAATGTATAAGAAAAAGTTACCCTTATCAAGAGATGATATAAATTATGAAACTCTTTTAACTAAGCTTAGTTCAAAATTTTATTATATTTTTAGTAAAGCAAAAAAAGAAATTGAAGAAAGAAATATGGATTGGTTTAAGTTAGGTTTATTTATTGATTGGTCTTATAATAAAATTTATATAAAAAGCTCTAACTAAGCTTAGTTCAAAATTTTATTATATTTTTAGTAAAGCAAAAAAAGAAATTGAAGAAAGAAATATGGATTGGTTTAAGTTAGGTTTATTTATTGATTGGTCTTATAATAAAATTTATATAAAAAGCTCAAGATATAGAACATCATTTAATCGTTTTGGTATTGAAAGAATTGAAAGGATAGGTGATGTAGATGATGAACAAGATGAACAAGAAGAACAACCCGAACACATTAACACAAATGAAACCTTTAAATCAGAAAATTGCGTGCTATGCTTAAGTGAAAACACAAAACCTAATATTCTTTTTTGTAATTGTGGTCATATATGTATATGCTCACATTGTGACCCTATTTACAAAGATAAAAAATGTCCATTATGTAAAGTAGAAAGTAAAATTAGAAGAAAGATACTTTTTTAAATTAAGAAAAAATTTTTTTAAACAAATGAATTTAATTTTTAAAAAATTGATTGAAGAAGCAAATGCTAAACGCTTAAATGAAAAAAATATTTATGAAGATATTAACGAGCATACAATTATTAATGATGATTTTCCAGGTTTTAAGGGATACAACAAGTTATGATATTTTACATGAAACTATATGGGATATACAAAAATATATATACCACGAATGGAGCATGCATAAAAAACTAAGTTCTGATTTTACCACTTATGTTTGTTTTTTTGTAAGTGATAGCCCAGGTAATATACCAACTGATACACCACAACGCATTATATGTAAGTTACCTGGTAGTTGCTCTGAAGCAGTAGTTTATAAAATATTAAATGATGTAATGAAAGATTTAAAATGGGATGATCGGGTACCACAAGAAGCAGTAGGATGTAAATTTTTTATTCCTTGTGTTTTTTACCGGTGATAGATTTTGGCAACAATGTCCTACTTTGTATTCACTTTTGAAAAATTAAATATTTAACCTTTTTAATAGGTTAAATATTTTTAATCTTCTTAATCTTCATCTTCTTCATATTCTTTATCTTCTGAATAGTATGTTGTATCTAACTCAACAGCAAAAGAAAGGGTAGGCCACTTTTAAAATATAATTTTAACAGGAATATTGGGGGACGTATTTATCCAAGGATAAATTCTGTGAACCCCAAACACAGAGAGACTTAAACTTTGATATTCCTGCCTTAGCTAATATTGAAAAACGTTAAACTACCATGATATAACCATTTTTTCATGCCTCCTCACCGAAAACGAAAGAGGAAGTTATTTTATGCACAACTCTTTAACTTTTGCTTAACACACTAAAATGGTAGAACATTATAATATTAACAAACATTTTTACCCTGTTTTTAAAAAATGTTTAACTTGTACAATAATTGTATAAAATACTTAATATTGTTTTTTTAAGCAGCAGCCTTACAACATTGTGATATGGTATTAACTTACGGGTTGTTAGACCGCGCCAGAGGTTACCGTGTTATTAGTAATATTTTTTTACAACAAGGAAGTAAGACTGCTTTAATTATCATAAATAAAAATTATATTTTATACAATTACCATATACAGTTCATTTTTTAGAAAAACCAAAGCAAAAAAATTATTAATCTCATAACATACTACCATCTTCCTCAAAAGTCCTGTCTAAAGTGTGTATTTACATTGCACAATATCGGAAAAAAGTTGTGAAATACTATACCACGTGATTTTAGTGTGTGTATCAATATAAACCCTTTTTAAATATTTAACCCTTTACTAGGTTAAATATTTTTTTTATAAGTCTAACTCTATCAAAATAGTTATGTAAGAGTGACGCACGTTACTGTTGTTTGACCTTGAGATAAAGTTTATGACACCGCATTGCTTTATTTCGAGTGGTTTAGGAAAAACTACACAACTACAACTTTCATCTTTCTTTTTAATAATAGAGTAATCAACCTGCTCTATTCCATCTACCACAATATTAACTTTTACCTCTTTTGATATGTTTTTCTCATCTTTTACAACCATTAAACTACCTCTTATAATTCTACCTGACACACTCATACAGTAACCACCCAAACCATGACTAACACCTGAATTACCATTACCAAATGAAAACTCGTAATTACCATCTTCTATTGAACCATTTTCTTCGGCACACACGCTTATAATAGGTTTTCGTTCTAAAAGAGAAGGGATTGGTGATACTTTTTCATCAAGATATCCTTTAGTTACTAAATCACCATCACTTTCCGGTTTCTTAGCATTTACTAATCTATTACCTCTTAAGTTTATATCTGCTACAACTGAAAATGAACCATCTGGATTTTTTCTAATAGCTCCACCATTATCAACATAATTCTTATTAGCAGCAGCATACCGCTCTTCAGGATTTGGTAAATTTATAATTTGGTTCCTTTTCATATCAATAGGTGATTCATAAACATATTTTCCATCTTCTTTTAGCAGCCTGCTACCATTTTGTATAATACTCTCTCTAATATTTGTTATTAAACTATCAACATAAAATTTATTTGCTACATGTCTATTTAATATAGGTGTTATAACGTCTAGAAAACCTTTTACTGCATAGTTTTTAACTTGACCAAATTGTGGATTTTCAAAAGAAGTATAGGTAAAAGGTATTGTATTTTTATCTACATAAGTTTTAGTAGCAGCATAATGTGTTTCTTCAGGATCAAAAAGATTATGTATTTTTTTAAAACCCATATTGATTGGAGCCGTAGCAATGAAACCACCATTTTCTTTTAATAGAGGTGATTCAACATTACCTCCTGCTGTATTATCAACATAATCCTTTGTCGCAACATCTTGAGGATTTACTGGATTACTAACCCTTGTTAGCGTGTTACCATTCATATTTATAGAACCGGTAACGGTGGTTGTTCCATCTTTACGTAAAAAATTATAACTTATGTAAGCGAGTGACACACCATCACCGCTTGTTTTAACCTCATCCATTCTTCCAAATTTATCAACAGGCATTTTTTATATTGCTAAAAACGTTTATTTAAAACATTTTGGAATTTATTACCTAAACACAATTCTTTAAGAATGTACAAACATAAATGACCACAAAATACATCACCAGTATGTTGTAATTGGTCTGTATTGTAGTATATTGGTGTTTTTAAATAGTCTATAACTTCAATAGGTGGTTGGATACCATAACTATCAAAATAAATTTCAGTTTTATCATCTTTAAACCATGCAACCCAATGCGTACCAGGTCCTCTGCTACCATCAAGGTTTAATATACCACATTCTTTATTTTTTACTTTTTTAGGTAGGGTATCTCTTAAAAATGTTCCTCTAAATTTTTTTAATTTTAATTTTTTTGCGGCATCATTTAGTTCAAAATTACTTAAAGGTTTATTTTTTAAAGTTACATTATCAATTTTTATATCTTGCATTTTTTGATATATTTAAATATTTATAATAGCACTATTATCAACCCATGAATTAAACTCATCAGAATAACCTTTCCACTTTACAAGAGATTTCTTTTTACCTTTTTTAATAACCTTTTCTATCGTATACAACTCTTGACTTGTTTTTTGTAGTTCAGGTTCATAAAAGGTACCTTTTATTTCTTCTTCATTTAAATCTTCAATTTTATATGTTACAGGTGATGTATGTTTTACTTCTGAAACTGTAAAAACCTCTTCAGTCCATCTTGTGGTATAACCTTTTTCAAAAGTCTTTTTCTTTTTACTTATCCTTACTTTATCTCCAACAGAAAACTTCGGTTTGATATCTTCTTTTACTTGATTATAATCAGGATACAATGTTTTCCAAACTTTATTTTCATTCTTCTTCTTACTTGCTTCAGTTGGTGTCATCTTAATAGAAGAATGCCTTGTGTTATTATATTCTTTAACAAGATTTGGTAACACGTTAATAAACACGTTTGTTGAGTGAGCAGAAAAATACTTCCACATTTTTTCTTTCATTGTTCTAATCCATCTCTCAACAACGCTTGATTTTTCCTCATTTTCAGAAGGATATAATTCAATCAAATCTTTAACTTCTTTGTTATAAAACTCTTTACCTTTATCCACCCACATTTTCTCAGGTTTTCTTTTCTTAAAAATACTCTTCAATGCTATAGAAACAGATTTTCCTGTTTTATCTTTTAATGGTATAAGATAGCCATATTTTGAAAAAATGTCAATTACAGCAAGAAGATATTTTACACCACGATTAAGTTTAGAAAATGCTTGCATATCTACTAAATCAGCAGCCCATATCCTATCAATACCATTTACTCTAACTCTTCTTTTCTTAAATTTACTTTTTACTGGTTTATGTAATTCTTCTGCTAGCGTTATATTTTGGTCATTTTTTTTTAAATTCCCATACCAAATCTTTTCTTGGTACCAATTAATGAAGAAACTAAACCACGTTCCATTTTTTCCCTAATTGTTGGATTATAGATACCTTTTAACTCTTTAAGCATATTAACATCACAAACAGCATTTCTTGTTGCAGTATCATCATGTTTAAGATAACAAATATCATGATGATATGCTGCTTTATCAACACGATTAACAGGCTTTGACCATTTTTTAGGTGTTAAATCAGGATTTAATCTTTTTTTCAACTTTGTACCAGGGCCAGTAAAATTATGACCTGGTAAGTGCATTTCAAAGGTAAGTTATTGATAACCTTGTTTAACAACGAACCACCCTCCTTATCTATTTTAATAAACTGAGTTTTAGTTGTTCCACATTCTTTACATTTACCCTTTTTCATATTTCTTCCATTTTTACTTACACCATAATTTAAATCAGTTGTTTCAGTTTGTTTTTTACACTTAACACAATACATTTTTTACATTAAATTAAATGTTTTAATATAAAATATGGATATTGTTAATTTATCATGGAATGAAGCATTAGCAAAAAGATTTAACCACCCCCTTTTACCATGAAGTATTAGAGGTTTAATAGTAGGTAAATCAGGATGTGGTAAAACTGCACTATTACTTAATCTTTTGTTACGTCCCGATTGGTTAGATTATGATAACTTATGTGTTTTTGGTAAAAGTTTGTTTCAACCAGAATATCGTATATTAAAAAAAGCATTTGAAGAAGAAATACCAAAAGAATATATATTAAGATTATTTTCATTTAAGGATGAAGTTCAAAGAAATGATATTTCTCCTTTAGCATTAGTTGAAGAATGGGCAAAAACAATTAAGGAAAAATCTAATAATAAGTGTGAATTTTTTGAAAATGCAAGTGATGTACCTGATCCAAGAAATTCAAATGCAACAAATAAAAACTTAATGATATTTGATGACTTACTTTTAGAAAAACAAGGTAAATGTGAAAATTATTATGTACGTGGAAGACATAGTAATGCTGATTGTTTTTATCTAGCACAAAGCTTTTTTGAATTACCTAGACGAACCATAAGGGGAAATTCTAACTTAATTATACTTTTTAAATTACCTAAAAAAGACCAAGTAAATATTTATACTGATTATGTAAGTGAAGATATGGAACTTTCTGAATTTAGAAATTTTTGTAAAAAATGTTGGAATGAACCTCATGGGTTTGTTGTAATTGACTTAACAAGTAATGTAAATAATGGTAAATATAGATGTGGTTTTGACAATTTTTATATACCTATGAATTGTAGAGATTATTAAAAAATATATCTTAAGCAAAAGATATATTTTAAATATTTAAACAACCTTTTTACTAATATAAAAAATGGAAGAATTACTAAAACAAATAGTAAAAACCCCGACCGTAAACTTTCATTTCAAATTATCGTAAGTAACAACGTTGCTAATTTTGATACAAGATTTACACCACCACTTCAACTTGAACGTGATAAAAAATATGAAGTAGCATTGGTTAATCTTGAAACTTACTATTCATTTCCAAATATTACCGATAGTAACAATATGTTTATTTATTCAACTGATAGTGGTGGAACATGGGAAAAAATCAGGTTACCTGCTGGAACATATGAATTAGTAGATATTAATGATTATATACAACAAGAAATGAAGAAAAAAGGACATTATGAACAATTTAATGATGATTACTATATTAGTTTATCTGCAAACACAAACACATTAAAATCAGTTTTAATTTTACAAAATGGTTATCAAGTTGATTTTAATCATGAAAAAAGTATTGGTAAGGTATTAGGATTTAACAGAGCAAAATATGTTAGAGGATTTCATGAATCAGAAAATTTAGTTAATATCTTAAGTATCAATAGCATACTTGTTAATATTGATTTAATCTCAGGTAGTTATGTTAATGGTTCTCAAAGAAACACAATTTACAGCTTCTTTCCAAATGTTGCTCCAGGTTATAAAATAATAGAAAATCCAGTTAATCTGGTATACTTAACTTTAACGTTGAATGTAATACATGATTTAAACGTAACGCTAACTGACCAAGATGGAAACGTATTAAATTTAAGAGGAGAAACATTAACAATTAGATTTCATATAAGAGAATCACGTTAAATATAAAATGACAAATTACATTACAGTTAAAGTAAATATAACAGAAGGGCAAAAGAAAAAGCTACAACATGTTGTTAAATCAAGTTGTCCGGTAAGTATTAGATTAAATCATGATGACCTAACAGGTGAAGATTTAATAGCAGTAACCGGGTCACAACTAAACAAATTAAATAAAGCATTAGAGGGAGGTAACGGGGTGACCATTAGAATGACCATTAAACAACTTAAACACAACGTGAAAGTAGAAGGTGGTTTTTTACCATTAATTGCGGGTCTCGCATCAGCCGCGTTACCCGTATTAGCAAAAACTGTGTTACCTGCTTTGGGAGTTGGTGCCTTAACTGGTTTAGCTTCAACAGGAGTTCAAAAAGCAATGGGTAACGGATTGTATCTTAAGAAAGGTGGTTGTATATGTCAAGTTGAAACTGATGGTGAAGGTTTATATCTTAAACCATACAAAGGTAAAGGGTTAAAAAATAAAGGTGAAGGATTGTATTTAAAACAAGGTGGAAAGATTTATGATGGAAAAGGTCTTCTTTTAGGACCTAATAGCCCATTTGCTAATATTCCTATATTAGGGGCAATATTATAATATTAAAAATATGAATGTGCATAAATTTATTAAAGATATACCAAAAATATATCAACCAAAAACTATTTTTTGGAAACCTGTAGAAGTTAAGCATCCAGCTAAAAAAGTTAATCCTTCTACTTGGGATATTTATACACAACAACCTATAGTATTAAAACCAAATGAAACTAAAACAATTGTTTTAAATTTTGGTTTTATGATGAGTAGGGGTGTCGTTTTAATTTCTCTATCTTATAATTTAAAAATTAGACAATTTAGTTTAACAAATGAAGTTATTCTTGAGGATAATGATAATGTGGTTACCACAATTACAAACAACTCTGGTAACCTAGTAAAAATTGAGGAGAATGAATTTTTATGCCGCCTTTACTATTCTATTTAAAAAAAATAGTTGTAATTAATAAAATGGAACTATCAGAAAAAATTTATCCGATACTACCAGAACCACGAAATATACCAAATGCACCATCATTAGAACCAATACTATCAGCAGCAGCAGAAGACAATGGTCAATCCTTCAGGCTACAAAAAATATCAGAAATTCAAACATTTCTTGAAAATGAAGTTAAGGTTAGAGAGCAGTTAAGTAAAAAATATTTAAAGATTAGCAAGAGTGTGGATAATGTTGAAACAGGACTAACCACCTTAGCACTAGGAGCCGGAGCAGGTGGAATAGCACTTTTAAGCACCGTTGTAGCAATTCCGGCAACGATAGCTTTAGAAGGTTGTGCATTAGCCGTTGGACTTACAGCATTAGTGGGTAAGTTTGTTGTTAGAAGAACCAGAACAAAATCAGAAAAACATCTTCAGATTAAAATGCTTGCTGATTCAAAGCTAAACACACTATTTACACATATATCTAAAGCTATTAGTGACAACAAAGTAGAACATTCAGAATTTACTTTAATTATGGATGAATTGGAAAAAAATATAAGGTGATGAAGGAAGAGATACGAGTTAAGTCAAGGAAAAAAAGCAAGTTAGAGGAACAAGAAAGTTTAATCGAGAAGGGGAAACAGGAAGCACGAGAGGAATTCAGGAGACTAGTAGAAAGAAACAATGGAACTCATTAAGACTAAAACTAAAACCACCTAAGTTTAAGTGTTCTTGTGCTTGTGAGATAGGTAATACTGATTAAAAAAATAAGATAAAAAAAATTTTTACTTAAAAAAATATGTCGTTTTTTAATGTGGATTATAAAACAAGAGATAAAATGGTAAAAGATTATCTTGTAAGAAAAAAACTGGTTCGTGATAGGTTACTTGCAGAAAGAGTAGGTGATATTGAATTACAACAAAATCTAACTAAGTTTTTTAAACCCTTAACTAAAGCACAAAAGGAGATACAAGAAGAAGCAACTAAAAAGATTATCACGACACAACTGAAAGTTTTTTTCAGCTGACAGATGTGAAAGTTGAACGAATGGACGTGTGTGTGTGTGTGTGTGTGTGTGTGTGTGTGTGTGTGTGTGTGTGTTTTTTTTTTTTTTTTTTTTTTTTTTTTTACTGATAGAGTAGAGAACATTGTGGGAAAAAGACAAAATGCTGTTACTGGTATTTTCTCCTTTACCTACAGGGTTTTCAAAAAGCCTCTTCCTCAGGATAATGAAAACACGGGATTGTTTGGTAAATTTGTATTGGAGTTTAACGCCATTTTAATAGCTCAGGTCCTATCATGGCGGTCAGTGACGCACACCAGTTCTGACACTACTTTCCTTCCAAAGCCACTGACTACTTTTCTCACATGCGTCAGAGATGAGAGGCGAAAAATCGTCGGAAAGAAAGTTTGCCTCAACCGGGTATGGAACTCGCAACCACTAGGTCACGAGTCCGATACGCTAACCACGAAGCTACCCGGGTGGACTTGTTTGGTAAAGGGTTAATATCAGACTGCTTAGCATAAAAAAAATCCATCCCTAAAGGCACTCTGTTTTATATTTGAACTGTCTGCTGTGTATATGAGCATACCCACTGTATCAAGGGAAAGGTTTAGAACATGTTGTATAGATAGTCCGAATAGATCTGAAACACACTGTTTTAAAAATCAAAACTATAATTTATGAGTACAGAAGTTTTGATATTTTAACAAGGTCTTTCATAAGGATGAAGAGCAATGACTTTAGACATGCTTAGAATGCTGGGGGGGGGGGGACTATTATCATTATGTTTAGGGTATCTATTTAATCACATGTTTACAAATTCTATAGTGAGCTGTCAGTATTTTCAATCTGACTAAAGCATAATCTCAAACAAAAAGTCATTAGTTTATCTAAAAACCCTTTATTTTCAGTATAGCTGTGCTGCTGAATATAGCTCAGCCAAACAGATAAGTCGTTTCAATAGTTTTTTCCTTCAAACTGGGATAATATAGCCACATTTACTTAAGTTAAAACACATCCATACCAAAGTTTTCAAAAACTTAAGAGCTATATTTAGTGAGGCTGACAAAAATTTTAAGTAAAGGGTAACCCATGTAGGCTATTGTCAGATCCACATTTAGACGACTAATTAATTAAATGGTGTTTAATTCCGCTTTCAACATTATTTCAGTCATATAACGCCAAAGCTGGCTTATTGATATATGTCCGGGTTTCACCGTTACTAGGCTAGGACTCTGAAGTGTCTTGTCTAGGGACACTCCCACAAAAAATGGTGCTTCCGGCGAGGCTGGAACCTTGAGTCAGAAAATGTCATCTTTTGTACAGTTATTTATTATTATTATTATTATTTTTTTTTAAATTTACTCATCAACAACTCTAGTTTTCTATATATTTGTCAAATAACTTTTTCACTTATTCATCTTATTTTATTTCAACATGAACTATACTTTCTATTACATTTAACTAAAATACAACATCCTGTTACAAAACTTGTCAAATGTTAGAATGATTTTGAAAGCATTAGAAAGAATACTGGAGAAATAATCAAGTGTAAAAAAATGTCTTTTACAAAGAGCCATAATTATCTAGAAAACTTCTTCATTTTTCTTTTTCTTTTTTTAAAGACCGTACAATATTTTTTTTTTTTTTTTTTTTTCTTCTTTAAAGACCGTACATTATCCAGTGCTTTCAGCGCTTTGATTTGGTTATTAAAATCATTGCAATTTTCAAGAAGTTCCGGACGAAAAACAGGTCTCAATTCTCCACGGAGGTATTGTTCTATTTCATTTTCTGCTTGCTACTTTTTCACCGGCAGAATCTTAGTTGAGTGTAGCGCGTATTAATATTTATCTTGTACAGGATTGTGATGCGTCATAGCAGACAGGTCAATCTTTGAAGAATGTGACATGTGCAGACATGTCCAACTTTTAACCCTTTGACTGCTAAGCACGACTCAATAATCCTTTGCGGACAATGAAGATCAATATCAGACTGCACAGAACGTGCAGTCTGATCTTGGATCTACTCTGTCCGATGAGATTTTTTCCCTAAAAATACAGCTGAAATAGAAAAATATCGGTTTTTACTATAGTCTTTAAATTTTCATTCCACTAATTTGGCAGGATTAGGGTTAGTGGAAGAATGTTAAACAAGATTGACCTTCATCAGCCAATCTTTTTCGTCTTACTTTAGAAAAGTTCGAAAATTTTGTCACAAAAGGAGACATTTAAATGACGAGAAATTTTATTTTCTTTTCTGTCACAATCTATCTCTGTATATGAGTACATTTATGTCGAATCTTTGGTCTTAAACCTAATTCCAAACAGAGATTATAATGCAGATAAATCTTGATCAGTTCCCTTTAGCAATACAGAAAGTTCCACCGCCCGACGACCGACCGACCGATCAATCAATCAATCGGTCGATCGATCGATCGAGCTCATGTGATGAACACTTTTAGGATCCATCAAGATTTATCAAACTGTGTAGTTATTTGGCGTAGCTTAGAATGCTGGTTGTTGACATACTTCTTGGTATTGATACATATTTACTCGAATGAATAATGTTTTGTTTTTTTTTTGTCAAACTGTGAACATGATTATTTGACGGGCCCTTAAGACCTTTTTGCGGGCGCATATATGACACAAATATACAAGTGATGCTACCGCTTATCTATACCCCAAGGCTCTCATTCACGCCATAGCGTGATATGTAAATTGAGCAGGTGACCTAAACAAATCAGGATCATCTTTTCTAATCCAAACGCCATTTTTTTTCCTCGTGTTTTTTTCTTTTATGGCTTGTAGGTCTCGTCTAGCTACGAGGTCATCCAACCGATATGAAAGTGACAAAGCATAGAAACTTCATCTAAAAAAAATGAACTCCAGGAAGTATTCTAACGCCATATCATCAATATATGTGTTCTTTATTTGCATTTTTTCAGTTAAAGGCCAAACAGCGACCAAACGTCAACGTTGCAGGTGTAAAAATGCATATAAATTAAATCATATCATTTAAGTGTATGGAAATAATGTAAACCCTGTTATTGCACTGTCAATCTACGTGTTAGTCGCTGGCAGAAAAATGAATCTCTTAACCAGGTTAAAAGTAAACAAAGAGATCGAGCGACTTGGCAACTGTTTTATCTAGTTTTAAAATTCATTTTTCTGCACTTGACTTACACTTAGACCGACCGTACAATAACAGATTATCATCTTCACAAAAATGTCCATGCTTTAAAATGATGTAAGTTATATATAAGTGTATTTTACACCCTCATTATTAACTTTTCACCGGTCTTTGGCCTTTCAAGATCATTAATTATATCTATTCCATAACACACTCTATTGTGACTTAAATGATCATGAGCGGTGGGTAAAAACACCGCATTGAAACGTATCGGACTTTTCCAAGGGATTGTACCATTTTTCTTCAACCTTGTACTGACCAACCGAGTTTTATCTCTACCAAAGCTGCTGATATCACATTCGCTAGTCTGTCAGTACTTTCAGCACTTTGATTTTAATACTTGGTTTGTCGTTTCGCCATTTTAATCTGCACCACATGTTGAGGTCAGCTTCTTTATAATATATGAGTCCTTGCTCTGTGAAAAGTGGACATCTGCGAAAATTAACGGCTCAGGTCAGCCTGCACAGTCTGCGCAGGCTGACCTAAGACGAAACTTCTCGCTATTGGTCAATTTTCTGTATGCCCAGGGACCAGTGTCAACCAACCTCACGATTGAGTCGATTGCTAAAAATAAGGTGTTTTTATTGACCCATCAGTATGTGATAGCTGGTACCATGGATTACGGAGAGGCATTCAGCCCCATTTTGCCAGATCATGACTCTTTAAGAATTACTGTGCAAAATCTTGTAAACTAATATATACTTGTACATGTATCTAACATATAACCGAGAGCTTTGATATTTGTTAGGTAGCCGCATTTAAGAACCTTTATCGAGTTGGCTTAATTTGTCCTTTCACTGCCTTTAGCAACATATCTAGTTTTTGTGGACGGCGTAGATCAAATACAAACCGTGCAGTCTGATCCTTGATCTACACCATTCTCTAACGCATTCCAACTGACATTCACAGTTACCTTTTATTTTGGTCTAGTATTAAATCTTTACCAAACGACAAAATTTTAGACTGGTCCAATTGGAAGCATTTGCAGACGACAAATTGAATGTAGGTCAAATGATGATTTCTGTTTTTGATAGGAATGAAAACAATGTGGGGAAAGGAGAAAAATCTGGTTACTAGCATCTTCTCTATTTCCTACAATGTTTTCAGAAGGCTTTTTTCTCAAGGTCGTTAAAAGTCGGCATTGTGTAGTAAAGTCTTAAAGCCTGTCGAAAAAGTCTTATTTGTCTAATTGGCAGTGAAAGATTTAGCCTTTTCCCATTTGACAGCACCTTTCTGTTTGTAGATTTTGTCCTCAAAACAGTAGAAACATGTGGAAATAAGAGAAAATGCTAGTCGGGTTGTTAAACATACAGTAAGAAAACTTGCACCGTTAACTTACTGACTTGTTCCATCAAACATTCAATCTAAGCGCGACTCACTGACCTTTCGCGGACAGTGTAGATCAAGAACGTGCAGTCTGATCTTGGACCTACACTGTCCGTTAAGGAGATGTCTCTCTTTCAAAAATACCTTTGAAATAGGAAAATTTACGTTTATGCTATCGGTTTCTTTTATTTAGCAGGATAAGCCGAGCCCCGGTAGCTCAGTCAGTAGCGTACAGGACTTAAGAACAGGAGGTCGCTGGTTCGGTCCCCGGCTCGGCCGATTTCTTTCCGAGGATTGATGATAGTCATTGCTAAAGGATTCATTCCTCTCTCACCGCTGACCATTGATTCGACGATGGTTAAGTGGGAAAGCAGCCAGTGACTTGGAAAGAATATTGTGTGGAGTACTGGTAAAAGAAGCTCCAGGAAAGCATGGATAGGTGCACTGGCACTGAAATAATGTTGAAAACGGCATAAAACACTTTACAATCATTTATTATTTAGCAGATAAAGATTGACAGCTGCAATTTTGGACCTTGTTCTGTCAATAGTCATTGTTACCAGAAACTGGAGAGCGGTTTGGAGTGATAGGATAAACCCCACCACTGCCAATTGCGACTTAAAGACCTTTTGTGGACGGCTGAGATCGAGATCAGGTTGAACAGCACGTGCAGTCTGATCATGGAGCTGCATCGTGCGCTACATTTGGATAAATTGCGACCACACGCATCTTTAAATGCAATTGAAAATTACATTTTGGGCTCGAAAAAGGGGGAATATATTTGTGCCATGCTCTGACAAAAGAGGGCTAAAAGCATCTCCCTGATGCCTTATAAGAATCCAGTCTACAAATAATTATGGATCCTTGAACGCTTTTTAATTGTCTAACAACCGACTGACTCATGAGATAGAATGAGACAGAATGGTCTTTTGAGAAGCAGAATATTGATAAAAAGCAAAATTTTTCGAACGATGTAACCCTGCGCGGACTGCGCATGCTTACATTGGGGCGATACCTTTTTTGTAGGCGCATTAACCCCCTTTTCACAGAGCATAGCTCATTAAGAATTAAACATCCGGGAGAATTATGATAAAGATCCGTCCAGTTCAGGGGATAAATTGCTGACGTTAGGAACATAGTTCAAGTGGTTGGTTTTTATTTCGTTGAATGTTGCGTACACCATTTAGTTGAAAGCCCCAACAGCTGCCCAAAGTTAACAAAGCGGATGTTAAAAATCATTCAAATTTAAATCGTGTCACTTAAATGTATGTGAAGCTGACAATCTTTTACTGTATGGTTGGCTCAAGTGTTAATCGCTGGCAGAAAAAATGAATTTTAAAAGTAGGTCAAAAGTTGCCAGGTCGCTCTATCCTTTTTTACTTTTCGCCTTATTTCTATACCGGCCGATATAGCTCAGTAGGTAGAGCGTAGGACTCGTGAACACAATGTCCTACAGATTGTAGGTTCGTATCCCCGGCTGGCCAACTAAAAAAATACTAATAGTCTTTCGGATGAGACATTAAACCGAGGTCCCGTGTGACGGTGCTATACGCCGAGTACGTTAAAGAACCAGGCGAAGCTCTCAGTAGTTTCGACCTGTATCCTTGCACTATCCCCCGTAACAACTAACCGTCTTCTGGGGGCGTCGCTCAGATGGGCAACCGGTAGCGACGATAAATAAACGGAAATAACCAACCTTATTTCTACATTCATTTTTATGTCAACGGCTAACACTTGGACCAACCGCACAATAACAGGTAATCATCTTCACAATTATCGGCATACTTTTAAAGGATATGATTTAAATTCAAATGCATTTTAACACCCTTTTTAGACACATAATGGATAGAACAAACTGCACTTGTTTTCCACTCATGCGTGCCCGCTTCTCGTCATATGTACACTCATAGGCAACTAAAACCCCATCGATTTATAACGGAATACCAAAATCTTCATTGATTGATAATCGGACACTTTTATTTAGCATACTACTTTGGCGAATTGCCTCTCTATCGTATATAATAACTGAAGGTTTGCCTCAAGCGGGTATCGAACGCACTTGTAACACTATAACAAACATATCACTGCACGTTAACTTTGACTGCAAAGATATTACACGTGTAAGTGTGATCAAGTTACCAATATTTTATTGTACATTAAACTTTACAATCCTGAGTTAGCGTTTGGGTACTGTGATAGACAGAGCAGATTAAGATTAGATTATATGCTATACACAAAGCCTACATCACGAATCCAGACTACCCGGCTCGGTCAAATTTCCTCCTACACACATATTATTTACGTAAAACAGTGCAGTAGCTGCTCTGATTGTTGGTATGCATAATTGAAACTGCTGCTTTACCGTTCTGGTCATCTTCCTGACCGAGGGTGACAATCTCTACATTCATTACATTCAGCCCTAGCTGACCCAGTCAATTTTCGTAATCCCTATGATACGCATAATTACTGGTTGCAGTCTGTTCTAAAAGCGGCGTTTGATCATTTTTCGATTGTTACTTTCGTTATCAAAATCGAACAGGTAAACTATTGTGGGGATTACGAATCTCGTCCCATCAGCCAGGGCTGAATAGAGAAACGTAATTATTGTCACTCTTGGCTAGTGAAGATGCTTCTGGCTTGGCAAGTCTGTTCCAAAAACGGCTTAACCCTTTACCACACAATCCCGACTTTTAAAGACCTGAGGAATAAGGCTTTTGAAAACATTGTGGGAAAAGGAGAAAATGCTGGTAACCAGCATTTTCTTCTTTTCCCACAATCTTTTGTACTCTATCGAAGAAAAATCAGCATCAATTAAGCCTCATTGAAATTGCCGTCTACAAATGCTTTGAATTTGGACGGGTCTAAAATATGGCGAGAGGTAAAGAGTTGAACCTTTACCACACAATCCCGAGCTTTAACGTTACCGAGATAAAGGACTTCGGAATACACAGAGAGAAAAGGAAAAAGTGCTGGTCACCACATTTACCTCTTTTCCCACAACATTTTCTACCCTTCTAAAGTCAAGCTTAAATTTTCGGGTTACATTTATTACATTTATTTCGCACTGTTTCTGTTTGGACAACTCTAAAATTGTGTCTTTTGGTGAAGGGTAAAAGAAATAGCCATGTGATAATTACTAGTGTGTATGATCAATATTGTATGTTAACCTGACAATTTTGTGTACGGCTTTTCGTAATTTAATGAACGGTATAGGTGGAGATCAGACGACTCGAAAACAATCAATATATTCGAATGACCATGTAGTTTCTGTTTGTACATGTTTCTATAACTTAGTGCCAAAGTAAACGAGCGAAATTTAAACTTATCAAGCATAGAGGCATGACAGCAAGTTCAGCAAAGTGACCTAGATAGATCTAGCGGGATCTGTCTTTCGAAGTGAACATTCCTAGTTCGTCGCATTGTCCCAATATACTTGTTCATAAATACACATAAGCTACAAACGAGATAAAGGTGTAATATGTACCAGACACACGCATGTCAGTTGTGGAAAGTCATACATGATGTTTTACTGCACAGCGATTGGATAGAGATACAGACCAATCGACTGATACTGTATGCGGAGTACTTTATAACTGCATGGTAACCGCTGTCAGCTAACGGATTTCCTCTGCCAGTACTCTCTGCGAAAATATACCAGACAACGTTTGCGAATACTTGGAAACGCAACGATTGAAATAAACAAAACAAAGAGCACCGTGTAAGGCAAGAAACACAACGTGTCAGGCAAGAAACACAACGTGTAAGGCAAGAAACACATTTCAAGGTGAGGGCTTTTTTCTTGATTAAATTTAAAATTGGTTAAAGGCAGTCATCGTGTAATAGCATAGTACTTTGATAGATGGAAAACAGTGCAGTAGCATTTCTAATAGCTCGTATGGAACATCAGGGTTTGTATTCACCAATGATTCTTAAGAGAACATTCTTAGTCTAATTCTAGATTTAAGAAGTAAGGCAGATTCTGATTATGTTATTTCTGATTTACGAAATTCTTAAGAATAACATTAAGAATTTACTATCGAATGTTTGTGAATACGGACTCAGAACGATCTCTACACTGTTTTCACAATATTTGTCTCTTTGAGTAACTGCGATAAAGTAACTTTGAATAATTTTGATTTATTTTATAATCAATATTAACACTAGGATATTGAAAGTAGAGCTGCTTTTTTCCAGTTATGCATGTTGTCTACTAATCAAGATCAGGCTGGACAGAACGAATTTACCAGTGTATATGTAATCTGACTGTTCGACAGAAAAATTGATCTTTACGAAACGAAATTTCTTTTAGACTTGTCCAAATTCAAAGCATTTACAGACAACAATTTCATTGTATCTAAAATGACTGAATTTGTCTGTGAAAGAGTGGTCAGTCGGTAGCGTACACGACTTGAGAACAGGAAGTTGCTTATTCGATCCCCGGCTCGGCCAATTTCTTTCCGAGGATTGATGATAGTCATTGCGACAGGACTCATTCCTCTTACACCGCTGACCATTGTCTCGACGATGGTTATGTTGGAAAGCAGCCAGTGGCTTGGAAAGAGTATCATGCGGAGTACTGGTAAAAGAAACTCAAGGAAAGCATGTATAGGTACACTGGGCGCCGAAATATAACTGAAAAAATGTTGAAAACGGCGTTAAACACTATACAATCAATCATTATTTACCAGATAAAGATTAACAGCTGCAATTTTGGACCTTGTTCTGTCAATAGTCATTGTTACCAGAAACTGGAGAGCGGTTTGGAGAGATAGGATAAACCCCACCACTGCCAATTGCGACTTAAAGACCGTTTGTGGACGGCCGAGATCGAGATCAGGTTGAACAGCACGTGCAGTCTGATCATGGATCTGCATCGCGCGCAACATTTGGATAAATTGCGACCACACTCATCTTTAAATGCAATTGAAATCTACATTTTGAGCCCGAAAAAGGGGGAATATATTTGTGCCATGCTCTGACAAAAGAGGGCTAAAAGCATCTCCCTGATGCCTTATAAGAATCCAGTCTACAAATAATTATGGATCCTTGAACGCTTTTTAATTGTCTAACAACCGACTGACTCATGAGATAGAATGAGACAGAATGGTCTTTTGAGAAGCAGAATATTGATAAAAAGCAAAATTTTTCGAACGATGTAACCCTGCGCGGACTGCGCATGCTTACATTGGGGCGATACCTTTTTTGTAGGCGCATTAACCCCCTTTTCACAGAGCATAGCTCATTAAGAATTAAACATCCGGGAGAATTATGATAAAGATCCGTCCAGTTCAGGGGATAAATTGCTGACGTTAGGAACATAGTTCAAGTGGTTGGTTTTTATTTCGTTGAATGTTGCGTACACCATTTAGTTGAAAGCCCCAACAGCTGCCCAAAGTTAACAAAGCGGATGTTAAAAATCATTCAAATTTAAATCGTGTCACTTAAATGTATGTGAAGCTGACAATCTTTTACTGTATGGTTGGCTCAAGTGTTAATCGCTGGCAGAAAAAATGAATTTTAAAAGTAGGTCAAAAGTTGCCAGGTCGCTCTATCCTTTTTTACTTTTCGCCTTATTTCTATACCGGCCGATATAGCTCAGTAGGTAGAGCGTAGGACTCGTGAACACAATGTCCTACAGATTGTAGGTTCGTATCCCCGGCTGGCCAACTAAAAAAATACTAATAGTCTTTCGGATGAGACATTAAACCGAGGTCCCGTGTGACGGTGCTATACGCCGAGTACGTTAAAGAACCAGGCGAAGCTCTCAGTAGTTTCGACCTGTATCCTTGCACTATCCCCCGTAACAACTAACCGTCTTCTGGGGGCGTCGCTCAGATGGGCAACCGGTAGCGACGATAAATAAACGGAAATAACCAACCTTATTTCTACATTCATTTTTATGTCAACGGCTAACACTTGGACCAACCGCACAATAACAGGTAATCATCTTCACAATTATCGGCATACTTTTAAAGGATATGATTTAAATTCAAATGCATTTTAACACCCTTTTTAGACACATAATGGATAGAACAAACTGCACTTGTTTTCCACTCATGCGTGCCCGCTTCTCGTCATATGTACACTCATAGGCAACTAAAACCCCATCGATTTATAACGGAATACCAAAATCTTCATTGATTGATAATCGGACACTTTTATTTAGCATACTACTTTGGCGAATTGCCTCTCTATCGTATATAATAACTGAAGGTTTGCCTCAAGCGGGTATCGAACGCACTTGTAACACTATAACAAACATATCACTGCACGTTAACTTTGACTGCAAAGATATTACACGTGTAAGTGTGATCAAGTTACCAATATTTTATTGTACATTAAACTTTACAATCCTGAGTTAGCGTTTGGGTACTGTGATAGACAGAGCAGATTAAGATTAGATTATATGCTATACACAAAGCCTACATCACGAATCCAGACTACCCGGCTCGGTCAAATTTCCTCCTACACACATATTATTTACGTAAAACAGTGCAGTAGCTGCTCTGATTGTTGGTATGCATAATTGAAACTGCTGCTTTACCGTTCTGGTCATCTTCCTGACCGAGGGTGACAATCTCTACATTCATTACATTCAGCCCTAGCTGACCCAGTCAATTTTCGTAATCCCTATGATACGCATAATTACTGGTTGCAGTCTGTTCTAAAAGCGGCGTTTGATCATTTTTCGATTGTTACTTTCGTTATCAAAATCGAACAGGTAAACTATTGTGGGGATTACGAATCTCGTCCCATCAGCCAGGGCTGAATAGAGAAACGTAATTATTGTCACTCTTGGCTAGTGAAGATGCTTCTGGCTTGGCAAGTCTGTTCCAAAAACGGCTTAACCCTTTACCACACAATCCCGACTTTTAAAGACCTGAGGAATAAGGCTTTTGAAAACATTGTGGGAAAAGGAGAAAATGCTGGTAACCAGCATTTTCTTCTTTTCCCACAATCTTTTGTACTCTATCGAAGAAAAATCAGCATCAATTAAGCCTCATTGAAATTGCCGTCTACAAATGCTTTGAATTTGGACGGGTCTAAAATATGGCGAGAGGTAAAGAGTTGAACCTTTACCACACAATCCCGAGCTTTAACGTTACCGAGATAAAGGACTTCGGAATACACAGAGAGAAAAGGAAAAAGTGCTGGTCACCACATTTACCTCTTTTCCCACAACATTTTCTACCCTTCTAAAGTCAAGCTTAAATTTTCGGGTTACATTTATTACATTTATTTCGCACTGTTTCTGTTTGGACAACTCTAAAATTGTGTCTTTTGGTGAAGGGTAAAAGAAATAGCCATGTGATAATTACTAGTGTGTATGATCAATATTGTATGTTAACCTGACAATTTTGTGTACGGCTTTTCGTAATTTAATGAACGGTATAGGTGGAGATCAGACGACTCGAAAACAATCAATATATTCGAATGACCATGTAGTTTCTGTTTGTACATGTTTCTATAACTTAGTGCCAAAGTAAACGAGCGAAATTTAAACTTATCAAGCATAGAGGCATGACAGCAAGTTCAGCAAAGTGACCTAGATAGATCTAGCGGGATCTGTCTTTCGAAGTGAACATTGTGGGAAAATGAGGAAAGGCTTCTTATCAGAATTTTTTTTTGTTGTTTTTTTTTTTTTCCACAACGTTTTCAAACTTCTATATCTAACACAGGGTCCTAAAAACACAAAACTGTTTGTTAAAAATCAATATTACACTGTAAAACTTATGCCATCAATACGGAGTCAGGCTGTAGGCACCTGCCTAGACAGTATAGATAGTGTAGATCAAGATTAGATTTCACAGAACGTGTAGTCTGATCCCGAATTTTCACCGCCCGAGTACCCGCGATCAGCATAAATTGGTTCTGAGGATTTAGATCAATGTTACAATGGATTTGTTCCTCTCACACCGTGGAACATTGTTTCGACTTCGTTCAAGTGAGAAAGCAGCCAGTGGCTTGGAAAGAATGAAGTGTGTAGAAAGGGTCGAGGACGACTAAATTGTATTGAAATATTTAGCAGCATTTTCAACATTATTACTTACAACAGATCTAGATCTAGGTCTAGTCTACTTAGATATAGACTAGGTCTATCTAAGATTCGCCCACCTACAAATGTTAATCAGGGAAAAATACAATAGATGACAAAAAGAGACTTATAAGGTTGTTTATAAAAAACTATCTTTATGAGCGAATGCTCCTTTTTCCCGGATATTTTCAAAACCGCAATTTTGGGTGAAAAGTTGAAGATGGATTGCGTGTATAGAAATACACTGCAAGTACTCATTCATTCATTCTTCTTGAGCAATATTATCGATGCCGTCAATATCCGTGACGTCATACTCTGACGTATTTTTTGTCTTTCCTTTACCGCGTAGCGTTTCGTTACGATGGACAAGCACCCCTAGAGAGTATTTATTTAGAAATTTCAGTGTAAACAAATCTGGAGATTTCGGATATTCTGGTCATAGTTTACGATGTTTGGGTATCTTTCATTATTTTGAATTAATGTTTAAACACTTGTCTGTGTGTTTTGTTAATGAAATCTTTCGAATCGGCGCTAAGAGTGCGGATCAAGATCAGACTGGTCAAAACGTGCAGTCTAGTCTTAGATCTACACTTTTCACAATTTTGCAAGCTTTTTCTTTCATAGGAATTCTGAAATAGATCTAGATCTACTGACTACAAATCTAATGGACCAATGGTTTTAAAACGGAAGTTTGCCACTTTCAACAGTAGATATAATTAAGTTTTAGATCTAACAGGGCGACAGCTTACTGTTAACTGTCATTCAGACGTTGTAATGATAGATCTGCATTTATCTAAATAGATAGATTTTTTTTTTTTTTTTTCAACTTGATTTCATCTCTAAGCGAAATATCTAATTAAGAGTAGATATATCTATCTAAATCTAGATCTAGTAACTTTATTGTTTGTTTTCTTTTTCAGAATTCAAAAAGGACAGCCGACCAAAAACCAGTTGGGTTATATATCAGCTAGAGCTAAGTATTTCGGGTAAATATCAGTAGATCTACCAAAGCATGGTTGTAAGGGTCTAGATCTACTAGATTTATACTTATTACAGAATCGTTGCTTTAGGTCTTTTTCGGTCTTCATCATCACTTGGATTAAGGTTAGAACTTATCGATTGTTTTTAAGACCAGTCTGTTGATTGGCTGAGCCAAAATGCTTGAACTGACGATATAGCTAGTCGTAGGAGATTAAAGTTTGAAACATTGTTAAAAATGGTTATATTTCTATGTATTTATTTATTTTGTTAAATGGTACCTGTTTTGGCGTTGGTACAGTAATACTGTCTTTCTTTCTAATGGTAGAAAATATTGTGGGAAAAGGAGAAAATGCTGAAAACCAGCATTTTCTCCTTTTACCAAAATGTTTTCTATTTTTTTTTTTTTTTTTTTTTTTTTCAAAATGGTTGAAACACAGGGTTGTACGATAAATATTTAGAAGCTTAATATTTATTGCAGCCTATCTCTAATATCTAAAGATGGCGGAGAAGAGTTCTGATAGTCGAGACGAAACAAGCGAAGTCGATCAAGGACAGATCAAAGAATTAGAAGTTACTAAGGAAGAAAAAGAGAAAGAGAAAAGTGAGAGTGAGAGAATGAAAGAGGAAAGTGAGCGAGAGAGAAAGATAAGCTTGTTTTTGGATGAACTGGTGAAAGAGAGTAAAACGGAGAGACTGGAGAAGTTTGACAGAAGCTGTATTTATGATCGAGTTAACGTAAAACACGGATTGGATCAGAAGGATTGTGGAATATCTGGTTTGTGTGTGCTAGAGAAGAAAAGGTGGGTAGTCTGTGATAATCTTAATTCTTGTATTAAAATATTTACATTTGAAAGTAACGTGTTACAGCGTTATATACGGTTTGTAGTGTCTTGGTATTGGCCTTATGATGTTACAGAAATACTTGTAAACCAGAATTCGACTGAACCGAACTTAGTGTCCGGCAGCAGTTCTGAGGTTTCTGTGACAGGCCGGCCTGATCCGAATAAACAATGTTTGATAGCAGTAACGTTACCATTGGAACGTCAAATAATGTTTATAGATTTAAGTAAAAAACCCGCAAAAATACACAGAATAATCCGTACAGAGGGAAACTGTTGGCCTATACAGTTTTATGATGACAAGATTTTTACCGTCTGTTACGAAGATCGTGACTCTTCCTGGTCTGTTGATATAAAATCTACAGACGGAGTCACGCTAAGCAAGTTTGACACTGCTATCTATCGTTACTTCCCTGCTCCTTATCTCGCCGTTGTTTCTGGACGAGTCTATATAACCAATAGTGACAAACACGGAGTACAATGTAGAAATGTTGAGGGTCAAGTTATCTCGGAATTTACAATTGAAGGATCGTGGCCTGAAGGAATCGGTGTAGACCCAGATAATAACGTGTATGTATGTGCACGGAGTCACAACAAAGTTTATAAACTGGATCCTGATCTCACTCGATACAAGTCGGTGTTAGATCAGACTGCAGATTATATAGAGGGACCCGACGCTCTGTGTTATTACAGAGACAAATTATTTATAAGTCATGCAGGGCCGCCATCTTTATGTAACTATGTTACTGTGGTCCGATTGCTGTAACTACATCTCGACCCGGACATTGTATATCGTTATGTACTTCAGTCATCAAATATTTAAATCTGCACCATAATGTATTCTATCGTTACTATGGTTACCGTTATAATCCTATTCCCTGCCATTTGTAGCTAAATGTATTTTGCGGATGTTGTAAACAAAGATCAGCCTGCAGTTACGTGCAGTCTGATCTTCATCTACAACGTCCGCTTCTCTTTTGATGGTCCTTTTTTTTCAAATCATTTCGTTTAACTGCCGACAAATTTTACAAAATACTATTTTTATGAAAGTTTGTATCGAACATTCTGCAGCATACGGGATAAATTACCTCTACAGAAACTTGATTCTCAACATTTCTCTATACTTTGTGTTGTACTTTAGCAAGCGGTCGTTGGAAATCTTGTCATCCTTTATTTATTTATTTATTTGACAGAATGACAGAAAAAAACACTATCTACAGTGAAAAGAACTTTCTGTATGTCAGTTTCAATTCCAATTACCCTACCCAGTCCCAATCATTGCTTGAAAAAATATTTCTTTACCCTTCCCTCTCCCTTGTACATATCCAACATTTTCGATATTCTATAAACATTATTTGGCCTTTAAAGCTATCAAACATTGCTTATCCGACAAATAATGTGGCAGCAGTAATTTTTATGCGCCGTTACCGCTCTTCTGTATGTGGCTTTCTCACAGAAAAAACAAAAATGCCGTCAAATCACAGACTACCCACAGTCTACATAATTTACATGTAAATTAAATTGCGTGTGTGTGTGTGTGATATATATATATATATATATATATATATATATATATCAGTATGCAAAATGAGACCTTCGGACTGCGCAGTCCGTGCAGGCAAATCCGAGACTGTACTTTACGACTACATCAGATGTTTTCATACAGTAGACTTTCGTGAAACAGAAAAATCGCACAAAAAAAAGGAAGTGTCGTCTCGGATTAATCATATGTCCGAAGGCCCGTTTTCGTGTGTTGCACGCCATATATGAGCCATGCTCTGGGAAAAGGGGGCTGAGTGCATCTCCGTGATGCATTATACCAATTAAGCCATCACATAATCATGGATCTATAATACCCATTTTAACAACCAAATTAATCATTAGGTAGACTGGATATACGGAGAATTGAATAATAGTGAAAAGTGTTCGGCCCAGGTCAGCCTGCGCGGACAGACGTGGTTTTATACTTTTTGCAGATGCCTAAAGTTCCCTTTTCACAGCATTCATCATATCCATATCCGATTCGTGTTTTATGAGGCAGAGAGAGAGAGTTTTGTGTTGTACATTACTTTTTTGTATTAATTATTTCTTCTTCCTATTTAATTCATTAATTGTGATTTAAGAATGAGTAACTTCTACAATATTTATTTTTCACGTTTTGTGATTTTTGATATTGAGTGGTCTTTTTTCAACCCCTGGCTGTTCCAACGTTAATTGCAACATTGATTGTTACTTTTGTTTAGATATGTATATTATTAATTTCTCATGTAGCTGAATAAATCTTGAATATTTGTACCAAGTAAACTTGTTGTTTTGTTATAATTTCTACATAACACTGTGTACAATTGAACTGTTTATCGTTAACCCTTATCCTGCGAATTAAATGAAATGAAACTTTCAAGCCGATAGTAAAAACCCAAATTTTGCTATTTCAAGGCTATTTTTCTGGGGAAAAGATATATCCCTATCGGACAGAGTAGATCCAAGATCAGACTGCACGTTCTGTGCAGTCTGATCTTGATCTACACTGTCCGCAACAGGTCAGTAAGTCGTGCTTAGTAGCTTAAGGGTTATAATGAGCCGAGCTTAACCAAGTTGTTAAGTAGAACATCTGTAATAATTTGTAAGTTCGAATTCTAACCTCGGCTGTCTTGCTATCAAAGCATTGACTTGTTTGTGCTTGTTTTGTATTTTATGCCGTGTTCAACATTGTCTCTACACTCAGTCATTTTACCGCGGTCAGTGCATCCAACAATGCTTAATGAAGGTTTCTTTTTACCAGTTACTTAGAACATCACTTCCCAGTACTTAGTATAACAATCTTTACAAGCCACCGGCTGCTTTCCCACATTGAGAGAGAGCTGAATCATGAGGTAGAATGGTCCTTTGACATACAGAAATTTGACTTACAGCAAAAGGTTACTGCGCAGATTGACCTGGGTCGATACTTTTCGCAGTGCCGATAATTAGAGAGGATATGGATTACACTTGGTTTTTGTACAGCTCAGAGAATTATTTATCACACAGTATGCTGTAACCGGTCATTTACGAGTAGAGGACAGATACGGATATTGTAGATTTAGGCCAGTAATTTTCTCCGGTTTGTCTGGGTCCCGCGCCCCGGAAATATTCCCGGGGCGCGGGACCCAGACAAACCGGAGAAAATTACTTTTGATGAGAGCATAGGAGCGGTAGAGACTAGGAGTCAAGCGAGGGTCAAAACCCAAGCTTACAAGGATATGGATGAGTAGATGTAATAGTGACAGTTCTGGCTCATTGTGCTTAATTTAACCTGCAAATCAGCACCAAAATCGCCCAAATTTTAAGTCAAATCAACCACCAGAATCGCCCAAATTTTAAGTCAAATAATCATCATCATCATCATTTCACGCAAATGAAATTTTCTTACTCCCAAGCAGAAGTAAAAAAATTGTAATGTCGACCAACCTCCTTTCTTAAACATCTTTACTTAACTTCAATTTTTTTTTTTTAAAAATTGTATTTTTGCTAACCAAGCAAAGATGCTCACACACACACACACACACACACACACACACACACACACACACAAATGAAATTTTCTTACTCCTCCAGCCAGCAAACCAGCGCGTTAGTTTGTCAATTACCGGGCTTATGAATGACTGATTGCCTTAGGATTTTACAAAAAAATTTTTGTTTGAAGATCTTAACGAGCAAGAAGAATTTGATCGTGATTTATGGTTAGAATTAAAAGAGAGTTTTTTTAATAAAGTTTGAATATTATAAATTATTTTTTTCTGGGAAAAAAAATATTAAATATACGTTTTATATAGAAAATAATTTTGATAAAAGTATTATAATAAGAAATGCCATAAAAGAAAATAAAATTATAATTAAAATTATGTCAGATTTTATTAAGTCGTTTATAAATCCTTGTTTTATAGAGCTAAAAATGGTTGATGATATAGAAATTTATTCTGATATAGTAATGAAAATTTTAGTCTAAAATAAAGTCAAAGCAAACCATAAAAGTGATTATGATTTACTTAGCACATTTTTAAAATGTTTTTTTTTTTTTGATGAAATAGCTAATTGTAAAGACAATATATTTATTAAAATATCCAAAATAAACGTAAAGAACTTGTTATAAATACTTAACCTTTTTACCAGGTTAAATATTTAATAAAAAATTATGTTTTGTGTTATCCTTAAGATTTTCAAATAAATTTTTTTAAAAATTTTTCTCATTAAATAAAAAATTGAAAATTTTCTTGTTTATTAAACAACAATATAGGAAAGATGAGTGTGTCGAGTAGAATTTCAAATCATTTTAGAATAAAGTTATGCCACACTTTATTAGATAAAAAAAAACTCTATGAATTATATTTACGATTCAGATAAAGAATTATTTGAATTTCGTTTTAATTTAGTAGAAAAGGAAAAGGATCTTTTTTACATGCCTTTTATTTATTATGAACATAGCAAGCATAAGTTAGAAGGAGGATCTGATTTTGAAACAATAGTTTTTACATCATTTCCAGATACACGCCAGTTTACAGGTGATCCATTTCGCTATTTTGGTAGACCTATTTATACTGGTATTAGAATTCCATTTAACCAAAGTGATAATTTTCTTAGTGTTTATCAAAATGCTTTAATTGATTTACTTAAAGATAACGATAGAGAAAGACAACCTAATAATTATTATATATTTCCACTATTAACATTTAAAAATATTCATCATGCTTTACCTCTTGAATATTCTGGTGATTTTACTTCTTTTGTTGAATATTATGGTGAATGGTGGGGTGATTTACATTATTATCTCTATAATGAAAATGAATATTACACAATTAATAGCGGTTTGGCTATCAAAGATACACTGATGTGAATAACGATTACTATCATGCTGTAAGTGAAGATGAAGATGAAGAAGAAAATGTTGATGAAGAAGAAAATGTTGATGAAGAAGAAAATGTGTCATTACCACCACCTCAACCCATCAACGAAATAAAATCATTCACATCACCAGAATGTGTAATTTGCATGAGTAAAAAACCAAATATACTATTTTGTTTTTGCGGGCATATTTGCATGTGTAGTAGTTGCTACGCAAAATATATAAAAAAAAAAAAAAAAAAAAAAAATGATTGTCCAGTTTGTAAAACAAAAAGTGCTTATATAAGAAAATTATAAATATTTAACCTTTTTAACTAAGGTTAAATATTTTTTACAAGTCCAACTCTACCAGTATCGACAAATACGCGTTTTGCGCGTTTTCATTATTTGACCTCGTTATAAAGTTTATAGTATCACATTGAGCCACTTCTAAAGGCTGCGGGAAAACTATACAGCTGCATCCTTCTCCTTTCTTTTTTACTATAGAATAATTAACCCGTTCAACTCCATTTATAACTATATTTACTTTTGCCTCTTCCTTTAGAAAACTTTTACCTTTTGAAACCATTAAAGTTCCTCTAGTAATTCTACCAGGAGCAGCCATACGATAACCTCCAACCCCATGATCCCTTCCAGAGCTTCCATTACCGAAAGAAAACTCATAATCACCGTCTACTAATGACCCTTGTTCCTCCGCATGAATGCTTATTACCGCTGGTAAAATAATATTTTTTAATTTACTCGCTAGTACCTTTTCATTTAAATCTCTTTCAGATAATTTATCGACATATGATTTCGTTACTGCATCTCCTCCATTTACTGGTTCCTTAACATTCGTTATAGCATATCCTTTCATATTTATATTCGCAATAGCGGAAAATCTTCCATTTGGATGCTTTATAATAGCTCCGGCATTATCAGCATAATTTTTATTGACAGCAGCGTCACGATCTGAAGGATTTGGTAAACCGACGATTGAGTGCCCGTTCATAACTATGTTGCCAGCTGCTGAAAAAGACCCAACATGGTTTTTTGTTAAAGCTTTATCACCGATAGCCTCATTCACAACAGTATCTACGTAAAACTTACTCGCAACTTCTTGCGGTTCTACAGGTTCCGAAACATCCTTTAAAGTATATCCTCGCATATTTATATCCGCAATAGCGGAAAAACTTTCATCCGAATTTTTTTTTAATAGCTCCGCTATTATCAACGTAAAACTTATTAGCGACCTCACTCGGCTCAATAGGTTCGCGTACGTTTCTTATTTTATTAAAACCCATGTTTAAATATCCTGTCATAACGTATCCACCGTTTTCATCTAACAACCCTCCAGAACCATCAACGTAACTTTTAGTAGCAACATCCTGCGGATTTACTGGATTACTTACCCTCGTTGGCGTGTTACCATTCATATTTATAGAACCGGTAACAGTAGTTGCTCCATCTTTACGTAAAAAATTATTATTTATGTAAACGAGTGACACGCCATCACCGCTCATTTTAACCTCATCCATTCTTCCAAATTTATCAACAGGCATTTTTTTATATTGCTAAAAAAGTTTATTTAAAACACTTTGGAATTTATTACCTTAACCCAATTCTTTAAGGATGAACAAACATAAATGACCACAAAATACTTGACCAGTTTGTTGTAATTGGTCGGTATTGTAATGTATCGGACTTTTTAAATAATCTCTAACTTCAAGAGGAGGTTGAATACCGTAACTGTCAAAATAAATTTTAGTTTTACCATTTTTATACCATGCAACCCAATGAGTGCCAAGACCGTCCAAGTCACCAAGATTTAATATACCGCATTCCTCGTTTTTTACTTTTTTAGGTAAAGTTGTTCTTAAAAATACTCCTCTAAATTTTTTTATTTTTAATTTTGTTGCCGCATCCTCAAGTTCAAAATTACTTAAAGGTTTGTTTGGTAAAATTATATTATCGATTAAAATATCATACATTTTTTATATATTAAATATTTTCAATAGCACTATTATCAACCCACGAATTAAACTCATCGGAGTAACCTTTCCACTTTACTAGAGATTTCTTTTTTCCTTTTTTAATAACCTTTTCTATCCTATACAACTCTTGTCTCGTTTTTTGTAGTTCAGGTTCATAAAAGGAGCCTTTTATTTCTTCTCCATTTAAATCTTTAATTTTATATGTTACGGGTAATGTACGTTTTACTTCTGAAACTGTAAAAACCTCTTCAGTCCATCTTGTGGTATAACCTTTTTCAAAAGTCTTTTTCTTTTTACTTATCCTTACTTTGTCTCCAACAGAAAACTTTGGTTCGATATCTTCTTTCACTCGATTATAATCAGGATACAATGTTCTCCAAACTTTATTTTCATTCTTCTTTTTACTCGCATCAACTGGCGTCATCTTAATAGAAGAATGTCTCGTGTTGTTATATTCTTTAACAAGATTTGGTAACACGTTAATATAAACGTTTGTTGAGTGAGCAGAGAAATACTTCCACATTTTTTCTTTCATCGTTCTAATCCATCTCTCGACAACGCTGGATTTTTCCTCATTTTCAGTGGAATATAATTCGACTAAGTCTTTAACTTCTTTGTTATAAAACTCTTTACCTTTATCTACCCACATTTTTTCCGGATTTCTTTCCTTAAAAATACTCTTCAATGCAATAGAAACAGATTTTCCCGTTTTATCTTTTAATGGTATCAGCCATCCATACTTTGAAAAGATATCAATGACAGCAAGAAGATATTTTACACCGCGATTAAATTTAGAAAATGCTTGCATATCTACTAAATCTGCAGCCCATATCCTATCAATACCATTTACTCTAACTCTTCTTTTCTTAAATTTTCTTCTTACTGGTTTATGCAACTCCCTAGCTAAATCATTCATATCGAATTTTTTTTTTTACTCCCATTCCAAATTTAGCCTTTGTTCCAATTAATGACGAAACTAATCCGCGTTCCATTCTTTCCCTAATTGATGGATTATAGATATCTTTTAACTCTTTAAGCATATTTTTATCGCAAATAGAATTTCTTGTTGCCGTATCATTGTGTTTAAGATAACAAATATCATGATGATACGCCGCTTGATCAACACGATTTACAGGTTTTGACCATTCCTTTGGCGTTAAATTAGGATTTAATCTTTTCTTTAATTTAGTACCTGGGCCTGTAAAGTTGTGACCAGGTAAATGCATTTCAACGGGTAAATTGTTAATCATCTCGTTTAAAAGAGAACCTCCTTTTTTAAAAAAAATTAGTTTTAGTTGTACCGCAAATCACGCACTTACCACGTTTCATATTTCTACCATTTTTACTTACAGTTTCTTCTATATCAAATGTTTCTGTTTGTTTTTTACATTTAACGCAATACATTTTTATATTAAAAAAAAATAATTTAATATAAAATATGGATATTGTCAATTTATCGTGGAATGAAACATTAGCGAGAAGATTTAACCATCCCCTTTTACCTAAAAGTATAAGAGGATTGATAGTTGGTAAATCAGGATGTGGTAAAACAACTCTTCTCCTTAACCTTTTGTTACGCCCCGATTGGTTAGATTACAACAACTTACACGTTTCTGGCAAAAGTTTATTTCAACCGGAATACCGAATACTTAAAAAGGCGTTTGAAGAAAAAATACCGAAAGAATATATATTAAGATTATTTTCGATTAAAGATGATGTACAAAAATATGATGTTCCGCCTACAGCGTTAGTTGAAGAATGGGCTAAAACAATTAAAGAAAAATCTGATATTAATTGCGAATTTTTCGAAAATGCTTGCGACGTACCTGATCCGAGAAATTTAAATGTTGAAAATAAAAACTTAATGATTTTTGACGACTTACTTTTAGAAAGGCAAAACAAATGCGAGAATTACTACGTTAGAGGAAGACATAGCAACACTGATTGCTTTTACCTATCACAAAATTATTTTAGATTACCCCGTCAAACAATTAGGGAAAATGCTAACTCTATTTGTTTGTTTAGACAAGATTTAAAAAATCTTTATCATATTTATAGCGATCATGTAGGGGATGATATGACTAAGAATGAGTTTATTAACTTTTGTAAAAATTGTTGGGAGAGACCATATGGTTTTGTTATCATTGATTTAACTAGTAAAAAAGAAAATGGTAAATATAGAAATGGATTTGATAATTTTTATGTGCCTGAAAAATTATAAAGATTATTAACATATTTTTTAGTAAATAAAAAGATGGAAGAACTTTTAGAAAAAATTGTTAAAAACACTGATCATAAAACATCGTTTCAAATTATAGTAAGCAACAACAAAACGAGTTTTAACGTAAGATTTACTCCACCACTTCAATTAGAAAAGGATAAAGAATATGAAATAGCGTTAGTTAATCTTGAAACTTACTATTCATTTCCAAATATTGATTCCAAAAATGAAACTTTAGTTTATTCTCCAGACAACGCTGCAACATGGGTAAAAATAAAAATACCTGAAGGAAGTTATGATTTAATCGATATTAATGATTTTATTCAACAACAAATGAGGAAAAAAGGCCATTATGATGAAGTTAATGAAGAATATTTTATTAATATCTCCGCGAACACTAATACCTTAAAGTCTGTTCTTAATGTTGAAAATGGTTATCAAGTAGATTTTAATCAATCAAATTCTATCGGTAAAGTTTTAGGATTTACCAGAGCAAAATATGTACAAGGTTTTCATGAATCGGAAAATGTAGTAAATATTCTTAGTATTAATAGCTTACTCGTTAATATAGATTTAATTTCAGGTAGTTATGTCAATGGTTCGCAAAGAAACACAATTTATTCATTTTTCCCTAATGTTTCGCCGGGGTATAAAATAATAGAAAATCCGGTTAATTTAGTTTATCTGCCATTAACATTAAATGAAATACATAACCTTAATGTATCAATTACGGACCAAGATGGAACATTACTAAATCTTAGAGGCGAGAATTTAACGATCAGATTTCATATTAGAGAGTCAAGATAAATAAAAATGAAATATATATAAAATGACAAATTACATTACTGTTAAAGTAAATATATCAGAAGGGCAAAAGCAAAAGCTAAATCATGCTGTTAAAGCTAGTTGTCCGGTAAGTATTCGTTTAAATTTTGATGACTTACAAGGTAGTGATATAATTGCAGTGACCAAATCACAAGCAAATAAAATAGCTAAAGCTTATGAAGCTGGTAAAGGAACCACGATTAGAATGACAGAAAAACAACTTAAACATAACATGAAAGTAGAAGGTGGCTTCCTTGGAATGTTAGCAGGATTAGCGTCATCAGTTCTACCTACATTAGCAAGAACCGTTTTACCAGCTTTAGGCGTTGGTGCTTTATCCGGGTTAGCCTCAACAGGAGTACAAAAAGCAATGGGATCAGGTCTTTACCTTAAAAAGGAGGTTGCGTATGCAAAGTAGAAACTGATGGAAAAGGTCTTTATCTTGGACCAGCTAAAGGTAAAGGATTAAAATCTGTCGGTGATGGATTGTATTTAAAAAAAGGCAGGAAGTTTTATGATGGAAAAGGACTTCTTTTAGGACCTAATAGTCCATTTGCTAATATTCCTATATTAGGAGCAATATTATAAATAAATAAAAATATGAACGTTTATAAATTTGGAGTTAAGCCTAAAATAGTTCAACCAAAAACAATTTTTTGGAAACCGTTAAAAGTTAAGCATCCTCCTAAAAAAGTTAATCCTGTTCTTTGGGAAATTTTTACTCAACAACCCCTATCACTAAAACCGGGTGAAACGAAGTCAATAGTATTAGGGTTTGGCTTTCTAATGAGTAGGGGGCCTGTTTAACCTCTCTATCTTATAATTTAAAATTTAACCAATTAAGTTTATCAAATGAAGTTATTCTTGAGGATACCGTTGATATCATCATTACTATTACAAACAACTCGAGTAAGCTATTAAGAATTGAGGAAAATGAGTTTTTGTGTCACGTTTGTTACACAATTTAAAAAAATCCCTCCAATTAAAAAATGGAAATGAAAGAAAAGATATATCCGAGCTTACCTAATGAACGCAATACGCCAAATGCACCTCCTATTGAATTATCCTTAATGAGTGATGACAATGGGCATTCATACCGTTTAAAAAAGATATCAGAAGTTCAGACATTTCTTGAAAATGAAGTCCAGAAAAGGGATGCACTCTCGAAAAAATATTTTAGAACCGCTAATATAGTTGATAATATTGATACTGTTTTAATTACCATATCTTTAGCAGGAGGAGCTGGAGGGATTGGTTTGCTATCTACTGTAGTTGCGATACCCGTAGTAATAGCGTTAGAAGCATCAGCCCTCGTTACTGGTTTATTGAGCGTCGTAGGTAAATATACCGTAAGAACCACAAGAAGCAAAGGAGAAAAACATCAGAAAATAAAAACGGTAGCCGAAAGCAAACTTAACACAATATAAAACATTGATATCTAAAGCTTTACTCGACAATCATATATCCGATGATGAATTTAAATTAATTATGGAGGAATTGGAGAAATACAAAGATATGAAAAATGAGATAAGAGCTAAATCTAAAAAGAAGATAACGGCTGAAAATGAAGAAACATTGATTGAAAGGGGGAGCCAAGAAGCGCGTGAGTCCTTTCGGAGGTTGGTGGAAAAAAATAATACCACAAATTAAAGTACGCTCGCCGCGCATCGCGCAGTGGTCATGCCCTAAATTTAAATGTTCTTGCGCATGCGAGATAGGTAATACTGATTAAATTAAAAATATTTTTTTTTAATTAAAAATATGACATTTTTAAAGATAAAAGACCCTGTAAAAAGGGATCAAATAGTAAAAGAATATCTTGAAACAAAGAAAAGAATTCGTGATGGCCAATTTGCAGAGAGAACGGGTGAAATTGAATTACAAACGGGCCTTTCAAAGTTTTTTAAACCTATTACAGAAACACAAAAAGCCGCAACAAAGGAAATGACAGAAGGACTTAAACCTATTAAAGAGGGGATTGAACAGTTACCACAACGTTTGCCTCAACAACAATTAATTCCTAAAGAGGAAGAGGAAGAAGCAGGATTTTCATTATAAGATGAAAAATATAAAAATTTAAAAGACGAATATGAAGAAAATATTGATAAAACATTTGGTATTAAAAAGAAAGGTATTAATTATTATATAGGCGATAAAATTATTGATTACGATGGCGAGTATATTTGGGTTGGTGCAGAAAAATATAAAGCAACGGATGCATTATGGGAACTTATTATGGCAAAAAATCCGAGTAGAAAATATAATTTTTTAAATAGTGATCTTAATAATTATGAAAAAATATTACGGCAAACCAATACTATTTTTCGTGATAATAATCCAAACAATCCCCCTAAAAGCAGTGGTGGAGTCAAATACAATACTTTTATTAAAGATCTTTATAAAGAAATCACAAAAGAAAGAGAAGCAACTGGAGAAGGAATTACTATCATTCCATCTGACCCTAACTCACTATTAGAAAGATTAGACCTCTTAATGGCGAGTAAAGAAGCTGGTAATACTGGTTTAAGAAATGAGTTGGTGAGTATTTGCGATGAATTTCAAAAGACAAGGTGTATTGAAATCAAAGAGTTATAAAAAATTAATGTCTATACTATAAAATGATTACACCACAAAAGAGAGGATTTAAAAGAAATTATGCTTATGGAGGAGCAGGAATATTTGATACTTTAGCTAATTTTCTTACAAGACTCTTTACAAGCAGCGCAGCAAAACAAATTGCATCTTCAGCAATTGACGTTGGGAAGAGCGTTGCTAAGGAAGGAGCAAAGAAAGCGTTAGAGGTAGGTAAGACGGCAGCAATTGATGCTGGTAGTAGATTAGTAAACAAGGCTTTAACACCTAAATCTAAAAAGATTTTAGAAAAATATACACAAAAGCCTACTACAACAACCCAACCTGCAACGCAAAATATTAACACCTTAATAGATGGTAGCGCCATTGCTATTCAAGATTTAGTTAAGAAATTAAATAGTAAGGGTTCCGGAGTTAAAGTATTATGAAAAAATAAATTAAAGTTAAGCAAATTATTACAATAAATAAAAAAGAATGTCAAAGCTAAAATTTAAAGTAACAAAATATGAAAAATACAATACAAAAAGGGTTGATATCCTTTTTGCAAATTTTAAACTTATTGAAGATTGTGAAGTTTTAGAGAGTAACTATACAAATTATGATTATAAAAAGGTTGTTTTAAAATTGTCTCCTGAAAAAGCTGATATCATTAAGGAATTTGAAGAAGATGTAAATCAAAATTTAGAAGAAAATAATATACCTAAGGTAACCATTCTTTACGGAAATAAAATTTATCCTAAAATGAGAAAAAATTTGTCTGCAGAAAAACTTAAAAATATTAAACTTAAAGGTGTTTATGTTAATGATGAAAATAAATCATTCCCTCAACTATGGTTAGAATATTAAAAACACAACACAATTATAATTTGACTTAAAAATTATAATTGTATATAATAAAATGGACATTTTAAATATTAAAGCGCCGATTTTAAAAGATGATAGTATTGATGAATATGAATACCATGAGTATGAACCTATTACAGGAACAAATCTTAACAACTCTGGAGGAAATATAAGGATAGATATCGAAACTCAAGATATTTTTTATCACCCTTCAGATTCATATTTACAAATTATAGGTGAATTAGTAAAAAATGATGGTACCGTTTATGGAGCGGCTAATGAGGTTACCATAACAAATAATGGTTTGATGTATCTGTTTAAAAATATAAGATATCAACTTAGTGGACAAGAGATAGAATCCATTAATTATCCGGGTCAGACTACAACAATAATTGGGCTTTTAAAATATCCGGATGACTTTTCTAAATCACAAGGGTTAAACCAACTATGGTATAAGGATACAGGAGTCAATGCAGCTAGTGCTACAAATGCTGGTTTTTCAGTAAGAAGACAGTATATTTTTAGTTCAAATCCAGTTGGAACATTTAGTTTTAGGCTACCCTTAAAACATATATTCGGTTTTTGTGAGGATTACAACAAAGTTTTATATGGTATGAAACAAACTTTAACCTTAACAAGAAATGATGACAATGACGCAATTTTTAGAGCTGGTGGTACCGATGCTGGTAGAGTTAATTTACTAAAGGTATCTTGGTTTATACCTCATGTAGAGTCGGAAGATGGTAACAAGTTGGAACTTTATAAATTTATCGAAAAAAAAGAAAAATTTCCAGTTGGGTATAGAATGATACAAAGCGACTCTATTGCGGTTCCACAGGCAGCAACAGGTTTTACTTGGAGACTATCAGCTAAATCATCTCCTGAGGTGCCACGTTTTTTAATTGTTAGTTTTCAAACTGGTAAAAGTGGTGACCAAGAACAAAACCCAGCTATATTTGACAACTTAAATGTTAAAAATATTTATGTAATGTTAGGTTCAAAAAAATATCCGCTATATGATTATGATATAAATTTCCCCGCTAATCAAATTAGTAGAATATATAGTGAAGCTTCTTCGTTTAGAAAAAAGTTTTTTAACATGGATGAATTGGTATCAAACCCTAATATTACTCCTTCAGATTATAAAAATTTTTTTCCCTTGTTTGTGTTTGATGTATCAAAGCAAAGTGAAAAGTTAAAGTATTCTGTAACTGATATTTATATTAAAACAACATTTACTGCAAATCCTCCTGCTAATACTGAGGCATATGCGGTTTTACTTAGTGACAGGATGATTAACTTTCAGAGTGATGGGAATAAGATGAGTGTAGTGTATTAAGTAATTTTTATGTTATATAAAAAATGCTAAAGATTGCGGATTTAAAAAAGATTTTAAAAGAAAACGATATTAAGATTTATTCTTATTGGAATAAAAAGAAATTTATTGATACAGTAAAAGAGCATGGGTTATATCCTGAGGAAAAAAAAGATAAAAAAGGATTAAAGAAAATTCCTAATTATGATAGATTAAAAGATATTGCGAAAAATCCTAAAAAAGTTACCTTAAAGGATGTTGAAACGGAAGAAGTTGTAACATTTCCATCAATTTATAAGGCAAGTAAATTTATTAATCGATGCCCTCAAACGATTGAAAATTGGAAGGTAGGGTATGGAACAATAAATATAGAATCGGCATTCAATAATTTATCATTTTTTAAAAAAAAAATAATAAAATTTAAAAATTGACTCAAGGAAAATTTACTCGTTTTAAAAAAACTATGGCGATTAATTCTTGTTCACGAAGATTTATCAACAGATTAACAGATGCTAGTCAACAGCTTGCATCTCATTTATATAGTGGTGCTCAAAGGGTTGCCATAGCGGTAATTCCTGAAAGCGTTAGAAGAAGAGTATCTAATTTTACTAATTGGCTAACCGGTAATGTTCCTGAAGAGCAAATTTCTCAAGTTTTAAATCAGATTACTTCAAATCTTAGAGAACGTTTTCCTCCGCAAGCTCCACGTCCACCACCTGTTAGAGAACCACCACAACCATGGAGGCCACGGCCATTAGAAGTAATAGAAGGCAGATCTTCATTAAATGATTGGGCAAGGCAATATAAGATTAAAGGGACTGATGATACAACTCCTGATAGGTTTTTAATGCGAGCTAGGCAATATATAGTAAATATTTTAAGTAATAAACGAGGAATTAAAGTAAAGATGGTTCTAAAATGTTTAATGGTTAGAAATAGTGATGATATAACGATACCACCAGTACCAGCACAGTTCTCTTCTGATATTAACTTAATTAACTTAGAAGGAACCGATGCGGGTGAGTTATATGATACTATGGCTGAAATAATCATAGAGAACTTAAAAGCCTTCGTTAGAGGAGGTAGTGGTTGGTCAGTTTACAGCATAGTTCATTTAAAGTTGCATACTGCTATTTACGATCCTTTAAGGGCTTCTAGCTATATTCCTCTTCCTAAATGGATTGCTGACAAGAAAGCTTGTATTAATATGAAGAATGATGACAACCAATGTTTTAAGTGTTTTATCTTAAGATCGTTAAATCCAAAAGATAAAAATCCCGAAAAGAATCGATAATGATTTAAGATCGAAGGAAAATAGTTTAAATATGAAAGGAATAGATTATCCCGTTACGATTGATGCTATTAGTAAATTCGAGAAACAAAATCCAAACATCAGTGTTAATGTTTTTTCGTATAATGATCAGGAAATTTTTTATCCGTTAAGAATCACGGATGAAGAAAAAGAACATCATGTAGATTTACTCTACGTAAAAGATGAAAACAATAGTCACTATGCTCTTATAAAAAGCTTTAGTCGTTTAATGTCAAGACAATTATCTAACCATGATGGTAAAAAGTATTTCTGTAAAAGATGCATGAATTCATTCGGAAGGGAAGACCTTTTAGAGGATCATAAAAAATATTGTGGTAAGCATGAACCTGTTAATTTAAAAATGCCTGATCCGGGAACTATATTACAGTTTATAAATCACGGTAGAAAGATTAAGGTACCTTTTACTATAACTGGTGATTTTGAATGTGTATTAGAGCGGATAGAAGAAAAATCGAGAGAAACCGTAAAAACCCAAAGACATGTTCCATGTAGTTTTTGGTATGTAATAAAGTGTTTTGATGATGAAGTTTGCTCGCCTATATTAAGAGAATATGTTGGAAAAGATGCGGAACAAGTCTTTGTGGATATGTTAATTAAAGATGTTAAAAAGATACATCAAGAGTTTTATCAAAAGCCGGTTCCGATTAAGATAACGGGAGAGGAAGAAAGAGAACATAAAAGGAAGACAAGGTGTTGGATATGTGATGAAAAATTTAACCATAAAAATTATAAAGTAAGAGATCATTGTCACTTTACGGGTAAATATAGAGGAGCCGCTCATAATGAGTGTAAACTTAATGCTCGAACTCCTAACTTTACTCCCGTTTATTTCCATAATCTAAGTGGTTATGATAGTCATCTATTTATAAAGAATCTTAATAAAGCTGGAGGTCATATTAATTGTATCCCTAACAATGAAGGGAAGTATATTAGCTTTAGTAAACATATTTACGTTGGTAATAACATAAAACACGCAATTAGGTTCATTGATACTTTTAAGTTCATGGCTAGTAGTTTAGATCAGCTTTCTAGCTTTTTAAATGATGAGCAGTTAAGTATCACCTCGAGATACTTTACTAAAGAACAATTACCTTTAGTAAGAAGAAAAGGGGTTTTCCCGTATGATTATTTAGATTCTTTCGAAAGGTTAGAAGAAACCTGTTTACCTCCAAAAGAAGCATTCTATTCGAGCTTAAACAAAGAACATATTAGTGATGAAGATTATGCTCATGCACTAAACGTATGGAACACTTTTATCATGAAAACGTTTAAGGAGTATTTAAGTTTATACAACAAGATAGATGTTTTGCTATTAGCTGATGTCTTTGAGAACTTTAGGAATGTTTATTATGAACACTATGACTTAGATCCTTGTTGGTACTATACTATTCCTGGGTTAGGGCTTGATGCTATGCTTAAGATAACTGGTATTGAACTCGAACTTTTATCTGATCCTGATATGCTTTTAATGTTTGAAGAGGGATCTAGAGGTGGTATATCAATGCCTAGTAAAAGGTATTCTAAGGCTAATAACAAATATATGGGTGATGAGTATGATCTTAATGAACCTTCTAAATATTTAGTATATATGGATGCAAACAGTCTTTATCCTTGGGCTATGAGTCATACATTACCTGTTCGTGGTTTTAAATGGATGACTGAAGAGGAGTTGTCTTATTGGGAGGATATACCGTGTCTTCTAGAGGTTGGTTTAGAATATCCTGAAGAGTTGTATGATTTACATAATGACTTTCCTTTAGCTCCCGAAAGATTAAAAATAGGAAAGGTGGAGAAGCTAGTTCCTAATTTGTCGGATAAAGAAAACTATGTTCTGCATTATAAAGTTTTAAAGACATACTTAGATCTAGGTTTAAAGCTTAAAAAGATACATAGGGGAATTAGGTTTGAAGAGAGTAATGATATTAAGAAGTACATCGACTTAAACATCAAGCTAAGGAAGAATTCAAATAATGAGTTTGAGAAGAACTTCTTTAAGCTGATGATGAATTCTGTGTTTGGTAAGACTATGGAAAACGTAAGAAAAAGAGTTGATGTTCAATTGGTTAATAAAACTACTAGTTTCCGTTATAAAAAACTTGTGGCCAAACCTAACTATCATCATACTACTATATTCGATAAAAATCTGTCAGCTGTTCATATGAAAAAAAACTAGTGTAATGTACAACAAACCAGTTTACTTAGGTGTAAGTATATTAGATATCAGTAAAATATGCATGTATAATACTCTTTATAACCATTTTAAAGTAAAGTATGGAGACAAAGTAAGGATGTGCTATACTGATACAGATAGTTTCATTCTCGAAATAGAAACTGATGATTTATATAAAGATATGGCTCTTGTTGCTGATGATATGTATGATATGAGTGGTTATCCAGTAGAGCATGAGTTGTATAACCCTAAGAATAAAAAGGTGTTGGGTATGTTTAAGGATGAATTAAACGGCGATATTATGACTGAGTGTGTTTGCTTAAGACCGAAATTATATGCTTATAAAAAAATACCTATAAAAAGAGATGAAAAAGGTAAATTAATATATGAGGGTAGCGAAGAAGATCGAAGATGTAAAGGAGTAAAGAAGTCTGTTATCAAAAGAGAACTTAATCTAGAGAATTATAAAGACTGCTTGTTTAAAGAAAAAGAACAATATAGAACCATGAGTATAATAAGAAGTCATGGACATAAAATGTATACTGAAAAGGTAAACAAGAAAGCATTAGATTTTGCTGATGATAAGAGATACTTATTAGAGGATAAAATAAATACTCTAGCTTGGGGACATTATAGGATAAAAAATAAAATATGAAAAACGTGTTAAAAACAAAATAATTTTTTGTAAAATCTTAGGCAATCAGTCATTCATAAGCCTGGTAATTGTCAAACTAACGCGTGGAGCTTGTTTTGCACAAAAAATATTTAATCTTTTTACTAGATTAAATATTTAAATTTTTCTTATGATACCACTCTCTACCCTACAAACTGGGCAATCTTTTTATTGTAAAGATTATTACAAGAATTGCATAAACAAATATGTCCACGACTGCAAAATAAAATATTAGGTGTTGCGTTTTCTCCACAACAAATTACACAATTTTTTTCATAAAAAGTTTTTATTGTGTTTGTATTTGTCGGTTCTTCTTCATCTTCTTCGTCTTCTTCGTTAGGTAAATTAAGATAATGTCTTAAGTCACTAATAAAAATTTCTTGCATACAAGCAATATGATTAATTCTACGGATTTTTCTCATTTCACATAAATATTCTTGTTGTTTTTTAAATATTATTTTATCTATAATATTTATTGCGTCCCTGCGCATAAAGTTACTAATTTTTGTTAAACCATAAAAATCATCAGTTACTCACTTGGCAAAGGTGATTTTTTCTTTCATCACTTTAATGAGATTATTCTTTTCATCATTTGAAATTCTATTTAACACACTCATCTTTACTATATTGTTGAACAAGAAAGGGAAAAAAAATCATTTTTTATTAAATTTAGTTAAGCAAAATATTTATAACAATTTCTTTACGTTATTAATATAGTAAAAATATTAAATATTTATATATATATATATATATATATATTTTTTTTTTTTTTTTTTTTTTTTTTTTTTTTTTTCTTTTACTTGTTGAAAAATTAATTAATATAGTTAAAGCAAATGGTGTCATTAACATGATAATTAATATTAATTTTATAAAATTTTTAGCTTCCATTTTATACACGCTTGTCATGTATATATTATTTTTTAAGTTTAACATGAAATTATCAATTTTTTGTAAAATTTTTTTTTTTTTTTTTTTTGTAAAAAAAAAATTTTTTTGTAAATTTTTTTTGTAAAATCTTAAGGCAATCAGTCATTCATAAGCCTGGTAACTGACAAACTAACGCGCTGGTTTGCTGGCTGGATGAGTAAGAAAATTTCATTTGTGTGTGTGTGTGTGTGTGTGTGTGTGTGTGTGTGTGTGCATCTTTGCTTGGTTAGCAAAAATACAATTTTTTTAAAAAAATTGAAGTTAAGTAAAGATGTTTAAGAAAGGAGGTTGGTCGACATTACAATTTTTTTACTTCTGCTTGGGAGTAAGAAAATTTTATTTGCGTGAAATGATGATGATGATTATTTGACTTAAAATTTGGGCGATTTTGGTGGTTGATTTGACTTAAAATTCGGGCGATTTTGGTGCTGATTTGCAGGTTAAATTAAGCACAATGAGCCAGAACTGTCACTATTACATCTACTTGGATGTTCCAAAGATCTTTTAAAGGGACATTACTCGCGACGACCTTAAGGCGGATGAGTTGAATGATCCCACGTTAGAAAAGGTTCGGCAATTGGAAAAGGACGGTAACTTGTCTGATAATGGCAAGGCCCGGTTTTATAAAAAAGGAGGGTTATTGTTTAGAGAGTTTAAATCACCGACAGTTGACAATGGGCAGATTTACAATCAATTAATCGTTCCAAAACCACATGGAGAAACGGTTATGCGATTAGCTCATGAATCCATTATGGGTGCTCATTTGGGGACCCGGAAAACAGTTATTAGAGTTTTGTCAGAGTTTTATTGGCCGGGAGTACAAGCTGACACACGTCGTTTCTGTCAGAGTTGCGATATTTGTCAGCGAACTACTCCCAAGGGGAAAACAGTCAGAGTTCCCTTACAGAGAATGCCCCTGATTGAAGAACCGTTTCATCGTGTAGCAGTAGATTTAATTGGGCCAATTCAACTGGTTACTGCTAGGGTAATCGTTACATTTTAACATTAGTAGATTATGCTACTCGCTTCCAAGAAGCGGTACCTTTACCCAGTAATGAAACTGAACGAGTGGCGAAAGCTTTAGTAGACATATTTTGCAGAGTTGGCGTACCACGCGAAATGTTGAGTGACATGGGTACACAATTTGTATCTGGATTGATGTCTAAGGTGAGTCGTCTTGTTTCCACGAGGCAACTAACTACGACACCCTATCACCCCATGTGCAATGGCCTTGTGGAAAAGTTTAATGGCACCCTAAAACAAATGCTCAAAAGATTATGTCATCAAAACCCCAGGAGCCTTTAGGGTTTTCACCTTTTGAACTAGTCTACGGTTGGCATGTTCGTGGGCCTATGACTGTCCTAAAGGAGTTGTGGGCAAACGAAGTTGCGGACCCAGAGAGTAGAAGAGATTAAACAAAGTCTAGAATTTAAAAACCCCATGTATTGTGGAACAAGAGTAGAGAATATTATAATATCAGTTTTAAATTTTTCTAAAAATACTGTGGTATTACCAGAAAATGCACCGTTTTGTTTTGTAAAATACTTAAAACCTTAACGACCATATTAAAAAAATGACAGAGTTAAAGGAAGAAACAAACAGTGGTTTATATCCTAATGTTGTAAAACCAGAACCATCTGCACCACCTATCATAGGAAGCAAAGTAAAATTTGGTATGGGCAATAAAAAAAAAAAAGCCGTGGGTAGTTAGAGAAAAAAAAGGAAAGAAGGACACAAGAAGAAAAAACTTTAAGTGATGAGTTACACAGGCCTTTAAGGCGGAACTTTCCCACTCGTCGAGTAATTGTTAAAAAATTAGATGATACATGGGCCGCTGATTTAATGTTCATGCCAAAAAATTAAAGTAGGTGAAGCCGAAGGGAAGGGGGAAATTCAAAAAGCTCAAGTGTTAAAGGAGCCGCAGACAGCTTCAGAAAAACAGACAGAAAATTTAAATATTTTCTTGGTTGTAATAGATGTTTTTAGCCGTTACGCTTGGGTACGTGAATTACCAAACAAACAGGTAAACAGCGTTGTAAAAGCTTTTAATGATATCTTTCAGTCATCAAACAGAAAACCTTTAAAGTTGTGGACTGATAGAGGTGGTGAATTTACGGGTTTGATTGACAAAGAAGAAGAAAAACCTGCAACTCCTTTTCAGTGTCCCCATTGTAAAGAATATTTAAAAACTAAAGGAGCTTTATCAAATCATTTAAAGCGTTTGTGTCCTGTCTTGTTTCCCAATAAAGCAAAGGAAGCAAAGACAAGACTAAAAGGGGTTGAGTTGTATCATACTGAAGGAAAACACAAAGCAACATTAGCAGAAAGATTTATTAAAACTTTAAAAGATCGCATTGGTCGTTTCATGACAGATAACAACACAACAGATTACATTCCTCATTTACAAGATATTGTTAATGATTACAACAATACGGTTCACAGGAATTTTAACGATCGGTTAACTCCAGAAGAAGCCAGCGATCCAGAAAATGAAAAAAAGGATATATGAAACATTTTATCGCAATGCTGAACCTAAAAAGTTTAGAGTGGACTATGTTACACAAAAAACACCTTTAGAAGTTAATGATCGTGTGAGAATACCAAGAAGAAAAAAAGAAGGATTTGAAAAAGGATATACAGCAAACTGGACAAAAGAGATATTTATAATACGTAAAATAGACAACACAAACCCAACAACATATTTTTTAAGGGATGCTAAAGGACATCACATAGAAGGAAATAATACAGATATAGAATCCTCTTGAAATACAAAAATATTTAAAATCTCCGATCTTGTATTCGTCTGATCAAATACAAGAACCCAGTACTGTGATTTGTGGTCATCTTTGCCTTCATGTATTAGAAAAATTAAATAGTGGATATGATTTACAGCCTGTCGTATCTCATTTAATGGATTTAAAAGAAAATGGATTAATTTAAAATATGTTTACTAGATACCCAATAACAAAATTTGGACAATTAGAAGAAGAAATTAGAGAGCTTGAGAGTGAAGGGGTGCCTCTTCCTTTCATTGTTGAAAACTTTCTAGGAAAAGATGGGGATAATGGACAAAGTTTCAGATTAAACAAGATTTCAGAAATTCAGAAGTTTCTTGAAGATGAAGTGAGGATAAGGGATAATCTTGCTAAGAAGTTTATGAAGTATAGCAAAACAGCAGACAACATTGAAAGCGGGTTGACAATTGTAGCAATAGGAGCAGGAGCCGGAGGAATAGCTTTGCTTAGTACATAGTGGCCATCCCTGCTACAATTGGCCTGGAAATAACAAGCCTGGTTGTCGGTCTTGTGGCTATTACTAGTAAGTTTTTTGTGAGGAGAACAAGAACCAAGAGTGAAAAACACTTACAAATTAAAAACATTGCTGATAGTAAGCTCAATACTTTAAATGCCCACATATCAAAGTCCATTGCAGACAACAAAGTAACTCATGAAGAGTTTAGTTTAATTATGGAAGAATTAGAAAAATACAAGGTAATGAAAGAAGAAATACGGACAAAGAGCAACAAAAAAAAGAAAGCAGAAGAAGAAAACAGTTTAATAGAGAGAAGGAAGAGGGAAGCACGGGAGGAATTTCGGAAACTTGTGGAGAAAAACCACGGAGGCTCACTCCCTTTCTAAGTTTCACAATGCCTAAATTTAATTTAAGTTGTTCATGTGTATTAAGTAATATTGATTAAATAAATATATTAACTATTTAAAGGTTAATATATTTTAAAAAACAATGACATTTTACACAATACAATCACCAGGAAACAGAAATGAAGAAGTTAAAAAGTACCTGGCTTTAAAGGGATATTTAAGAGATAGGGACAGAGCGGAGCAAATGGGTGAAGTAACAAGAGCTGAAGAGTTAGCTAAATTTTTTAAGCCTGTAAGTCAACCAATACAAAAACTTACGGGAAAAGTAGAAAGTTTGCCAGCGGCTATTTCTCAGGCTTTACCTGCTTTACCTGGTTTGCCTGGTTTGCCTGCTCCCGGTTTACCGACAATAGAAGAAGAAAAGGGGAGGGTGCAAGTGCCAGGAGATGAGGAACTTTCAAACAATTTAGCAAAATTAGTTACAAACAAGCTTAAAACTTTGATAGATATTGATGAAGAAAGAGTTTTAAACATTGGGGGAAAAGGATTATCAATCGATCAAAACAATATTAAATATGAAGGTGAAACATACAAGCGTACACCGGAGCTATTGGATTTATTTTTTTCTGATGAACCAGAAAAAAAAGTATTGACAATGAAAAAGCCAGGGGAGATTATGAAAAATTTTTAATAGACTCGGGGGTTTTGTTTGATAAAACAGGAAGAAGAGCAAACCCAAAATTAACAAATTTCAAAAAATGGGATATTCTTTTAAGACCAATATATTCTAAAATTAGGAAAGAACAAAAAGAACAACAAGAACAAAAAAAAAACAAAAAGCCTCAGGTCATGGAAAAGGGCACAAAACAGTTTTTCTTTCATCTGATCCGGAGGCATTAGCAGACCGTTTAACTTTGCTTTGTGGTAGTGCTCAAGCTGGAAACACAGGGCTAAAAAACGAAATGGTTGAAATATGTAAAGAACTAATTAGAATGAAGGTAATGACAAGAAAACAAAAAGAAAAATTATTAAACGGCTTATAAAACATTTTTTTCATTCTTAAAATGATAGTTAAAAATACAGGATTATCTAGAAGATATGTAAAAGGTGGAGCAAATTTTTTAACTCTTCTTTGGAATACTGCCAAAAAAATGTTTAGTAGATATGCCCCCAAAGTTTTAGATTTTGGTAAAAAGAAGGCTTTAGAATTTGCAACAAAACAAGCACAAACTATAGGAAAGAAGGTAACAGAAAAAGCTACTGATATTGCAAAGAGTAAGATCAACCAACTGTTAAAAAGTAAACAAAAAAACAGTTTTAGTTCAGTACTACCAGTAAACCCTGATGCAATTCCAGCAGCAAAACCAACACCAAAACCAGAAAGAACAACAGACGGATTAAACAGAGGATTAAACCGAGGACTAGGAATTAAAATTATTTGAAGCATTTAAAGCATTTAAAGCATTTTAAAACATATTTAAAAAAATGACTAGTTCAGATATATTACAGTGGGATGATACAGTTTTAATTGATGAGGGAATAGAAGAATATGAATATAGACGATACCCACCGGATGCGGGTGGTGTGGCTATGTTGAATAATCCTGGTCAAATTCGTTTTAGTATTGAAAGTGGTGATATTTTTACACATCCACACCGTTCATATATACAATTTATAGGAAGACTAACTAAAGATGATGATACTGCATATGATAAAGCAGATTTAGTAACAATAGCTAATAATGGTTTAATGTATCTTTTTAATCAAATACGTTATGAAATAGGAGGTCGAGAAATGGAAACGCTGCTATTTCCTGGGCAAGCTACGACAATGCTGGGACTTTTAGAGTATAGTGATGATTTTTCTGTTTCTAAAGCTTTGGCTCAATGTTGGTTTAAAGATCATTGTGTTTTTAAAGACGATGGAACAGAAGAGGCAGCTAATGCCCTTTCAAATCAAGGTTTTAAAGCTCGTCAAAATCTACTTTTGGCTTCTAATCAAGGCCACGCTGATACTGACATTGGAAAATTTACTTTTAATGTTCCCCTTTCTCATATTTTTGGTTTTTGTAAAGATTACGACAAAGTACTATATGGAGTTAAACAAGAATTAATTTTCACCCGTAAGGTTGACGGTGAAGCAATTTTTAAAGCAAATGCTGCGGCTGCTGGAAAAATTACACTAGACAATATGTATTGGTTTGTTCCTATAGTAAAGCCGTCAATTTCAAATTTAAATACTTTGATGGGTGAAATGGCGAAAAATATTAATATTAAAATAGGATATGATCAAAGGCAAGTATTTAGCGTGGGTTTGCCGGTCAATAATACATCTTACACATGGAATTTAACAACAAAAGCAGCAAATGAAAAGCCGCGTTTTTTAATTGTTGGCATACAAAGAGTAAGCAGAACAAGCCAAAATTTAAACCCTTCATCTTTTACCCATGAATTTTTGAGTAGAATGCATGTATATTTAAACAATGCTAAGCGTTACCCAGCTCTTGATTTTATAACAGATTTTTCAACAAATCATTATATGGATGTTTATACTGCAGCAGCCAATTTTAAATGTTTAGTGTCAGGTGTTCCTTCTTGTGTTTCAAATTCTGATATTAACCCTCTTGATTTTAAAACACTATATCCTTTGTTCGTTTTTGATTTGTCAAAGCAATCAGCAACTTTAAAAACTTCAATTACTAATATTACGGTTGAAATGCTATTTAACAAAAATTTAGAAGCAGATACTAAAGCATATGCTGTTTTGTTGTCTGATAAGGTTTTAAGCTTTCAATCTGATGGAAAGGAAATACAACCAGTGTATTAAAATTAATTTAAAAAATCTATATATGATAATTTTATCATATGTAGATTATAACAATTCATAATATAGAGTAATCTGTTTATCTAGCCCCTTTTTTATTTTGTGGTTTTTCTTTTCACCAATTAAAACTTTTATTGGAGCTTTAACCTTTGATAAATCTGGTATTTTATCAAGTTCTTCTTGTAAAAAAAAACCCTCTAATTGGTTGTTTTTCCTCTTCTTTCCCCGGTTTTGATATATATAGAACTTTATAAATTCTGCCTCTAAATTCACTTGTTCCATATTCATACACTTCATATTCATCACTTTTAACCGTTTCTTTAGCTGTGTCATACGTAAAACTATAAACTATATCCCCACTATTTTCTAATGGTTTTGGTTGTTGCTCTAAAATTTTTAATTCTTCTTGTAATTTTTCATATTCTTTAAAGTATTCTTCCATTTCTTGGTTAATTTTTGTTAAATTCATTTCTGTTTTAAACTTATCAAAATATTCCTTGTCTATTACTATATTTTTAGGATTAGAACAATCTAAAATAATACTATGTAAAGGCATACAAAAAATACGAACTCCCTTTTTTTTGTCTGTTTTGTTTTTTAATTCTATTTCTTTAAAAAATATTTCTTTACATTTGTGCTTTAAAAAATGTTTTATTTGTCCATTAGCATAACACACACCTAACTTATCAGCTAAAATTTCAGATTTCTTTAACTCACTATAAAGCATTGTAATACACCCACTAGCTGTAAACTCTTTAAAGGCATATATTTTAATTTTTTTTAAATTTCTTAATTTTTCTTCTACAACATCTGAAACGACCCAATCTTTTAAATATTTTTCTACAGTGCTAAAACGATTTTCAGCTCTTTTTCTTTTTCGAAATATTTTAGTATGTTCTTCAATTTCCTTTTGTATTTTTTTAAGTTTTTCTTCATTTTCTTCTTTTCTCTTTTCTTCTATTTCCTTTTGTTTTTTCTTCCACCCATAAGACAATTTTAAAAATTCATCTTCTCTAATTCTTTCTTTACGTTTTTTCTTAGAAAGCAAAACTAATTTATTAAATCCTGTCAATTCAGGGATTTTAACAACATTTGCGAATTTTTTATTTTTTCCAAATTCTTTTTTTAATTTTTCTGTTCTGAATACAAATTTAATACGGTCTGTGTGAGGAAGTACATCATTAACATCAGGTAAATCAGGATACTTTTCAACATTAAAACACAACTCCAACAAGTATAGCAAAAATTTTTAAATTCTTCAATATTCATATCACGGCTTGCATAGTCAGTATATATATTAAATATATCTTTTTCTGGAAGATCAAAAAGGATTATAAAATTTGAGTTGCCTCGTATTGTGTGTCTTGGTAAACTAAAAAACGATTGTGACAAATAGAAACAATCCGTGTTGCTGTGTCTACCTCTTGTATAGTACTTTTCAGGAATATCTTGTTTTTCTTTTAACAAATCATCAAATATCATTAAATTTTTATTGCTACTGTTTAAATCCCGTGGATCTGGTACTTCATCATCATTTTCATTAAAACAAGGTGTAATTTTTGTTCCATTCTTTTTCATTTCTTTTTTTAATCTTTCCATAAGTTCTTTTTTTTTTTTTTTTTTTTCTGTCTCTAGGCTTTCTACTTCTTTCATGTTTTCAAATAAGCAATTAACAGCTTCTTTACTTAAACCAAATTCGAGCGCTTCTCTTAAAAGTATATATTCTGGTTGTTGTTTCATTGACTTCCCGAATATATACAAATGATCATAATCAAGCCATCCAGGTCTTAAAAGTAAATTTAAAAGTGTTGTTGTTTTTCCACAGCCAGACTCCAGAGGTGAAGTCTACGTACCAATATGTGACTGATTTAAGAGAGAAGTTAGAGATTACTTCTCAGTTAGCTAGGGATAACCTACGGAAAGCAGCAAGTAGGTATTGTAGGTATTATAATACACGATCCCAAACACGAAACATGAAAGTAGGAGACAAAGTGTTAGTATTATTGCCCACAGAAAATAATAAGCTCCTCATGCAATGGAACGGTCCGTTTAAAATAGTAGAAAAACGAGGTGCAGTAGATTATCGGATTGACATGAAAGGGACATTGAAAACATTTCATGCAAACCTGCTTAAACTATATGTTGATCGGGTTATAGGGAAATGTGCATTAGCTATAATCGAACCTGAGGAGGAGGAGGAAATAGAGCAAGTAGAGCAGGTGTTACATGTCCCCGAGATGCAAAGAAAAGAGTGGCCGATCGACGTGCATGTCTCAGGTCACTTGAATGATGACGAGATATTACAAGTCAGGTCCTTATTAAGCGAATTCAGTGACGTCTTGTCGGAAGTGTCGGGTCGAACTCACTTGCTAAAACACAATATAATAACAAGTTCTGATTGGCCTGTAAGGTTAAAACCTTACCCCTTACCTTATACCATGACCAAGGTAATAGAAAAGGAGGTCCAGACGATGTTAAGTCAAGGTTTCATCGAGCCTTCTGACAGCCCTTATAGTTCCCAAATTGTCATTATCAAGAAGAAAGATGGTACAAACTGCTTTTGTATAGACATGAGGGCTCTTAACAATATCACTGTGTTTGATGCCGAACCGATACCCAATATGGACGATATTTTTGCCAAATTATCCGGCTCTAGGTACTTTTCAAAGTTAGACCTATCGAAATGCTATAGGCAAAATCCCCTTGAAAGTAGCTCAAAGGCTAAGACGGCCTTTCAAACGCCACTTGGATTGTTTCTATTTGTAGTTATGCCCTTCGGACTCGTTACGGCAGGGGCTACATTTACCTGCATGATGCGGATGCTGCTGGAAAGATTATCTAATACGGATAATTTCATTGATGATATTGAAACACCCCAGGGTTGTTATTACTGTAAAGCAAGGACTAAACATTTTTCATAAACTGTGTAACTTGTAACATTCAACTGTGAACAGTTCTCAACAGAAACTTTACCTTTGATTTTCTCTAGTCATTTCATGTGCAGTTCATATTTTCCATTTCTGTGATCTAAGGGTGTTTATGGCAACTAACCATTGATTAAGTGAGTAAATTGGCTCAGTCCAAATAAACAGCCAGTCTACGCATGAAATAAATGGTAGTTCCTTTCGTTCTAGTAGGTCCTTTCCAGAGTTGAATGTGGTAAATCCAAGCTACACTGTAAATGACCTTCACTCTGTCAACGTGACTTGTTTGCTTGAATATACTGCACTAGATCGTGTCAATCCTAGCATGTATGTTCATAAAGTTGTTTTTGTGTAAATTATGTCACTTTAGCTTTATCCTAGCAAGGCTATCACACTTATCCCTGAATATTTCGCACGTTTTAGCGATTGAAAACATTGTACAGATTCCAAAACTAGCCATAGTCAGCCATCTTTAAACTTTGCATGGTGGGATAGTTACGCTTCGAGAAGGTGATGACATCACTTCGGCGGCAAGTTTAAATATCCTGCTATACAGTTTTACTTGTTAGGTACACATAGTTACTGCATTTATCCCTTTTATTTTGCCTTAATCTTTGGTGGTGTTAACTTTCACACGGGATCACGGCCATTTTCTCACAACCTTTCTACCCGCTTTGGGTAGACGTTTTTACCAGTTTTTGGTAGCGACCCGATTTCGGTAGCAGGCTTTCCGCCAGATATTGGTAGCTTCTACCAAAACTGGGTAGTTCTACCATTTTTGGGCCAGTGGCTTGGCTGGAGACTATAAAAGCAACGTGATTTTGCGTGTTGGGGGATTCCTTTCGCTTGAGCTTGTAGAACTCGGTCACGTCATTTGCATCAGAACTATTTTGACTTTGTTTGAGGAATTTTAACAGTAACATTCCTAGATTGCCGGTTCGTTACGTATTATAAGTCTGTCTAATTTTTATACCAAACTCTGTGATCAAAAGGGAAACTAGATCTAGGTCTACTCATTGAAATTGCCAGAACATGTATTTTTAACTCTAGTCTCATCTATTGTTAGCTGTTTATTGATAATTATTCCCACTGAATATTGTCGCTTTATACTTTGAATTAAATTCAGAATACACCACATAGCTGTATTACGTTAAAACACAACTCAGGGTCTTGGGTCATTTCTACTCCCAGCTACTACATTAAACCAGTTCGTAACACATTTCTTGGTGGCAGAGGTGGGATCTGTTATAAAATAAACAGGTCCAGTGATACGAACAGTCTCCGACACTACAGTTTTAAAGTTTAAATAACATTTATAAGTCTATCAAGGGCATAAGCGATAATAAGTTTCTGAAGATGAGTAGTCCGATCCCAGTTGATAGCTCAGGGGAGATAAGTTTTCGTATTAGATCTGATAATCAGCAGATTGCAGAGGAAGAGCAAGATATCTGTACCATGAATACAGTCGATAGTTTATCAAGTCCCTCGCCGGCACAGGTAGAGAGTCATAACCCTTTAAGGAATCAGGGAAACATTGTGGAGAAAGAAACAATGCAGGATCAAATTACAAGCATTGCGTCTCTTTTACAAGACGTAGTCCGGGATCTTAAGTCGATAAAAGCCCTGAACGGCCGAGAACCTGGACAGCAAGCAAACGGCTATGTCAGTAGAGGCCAGATCAATGAGAGTTTAGGCTGTACAGACAATATTGGGGTTCGGGAGAGTTCTCCGGGTTTACAGTTAGCCGACACACGGCCGTGCAGTAGAAACGCACTGGAAAATAACGGGATAAATCGTACGAATCCGGCAAGTCGTGTAAGTGAGACTGACTATCTCAGTGCTCCTGACCAGTCAGGTTATTTTTCAAGTCACAGACAGTTCCGGTGTTTGAGCGGGAACGACAGTAATTTAGCAGAAGACAGTCACAGGCCATGCCGAGAGCCTAGTTACAGAGACGACTCCGGGTTCGAAGTCAACTACCATCAGTCGCTGGATCAGAGATTTCAAGAGCCAAGGCTAGGAAGTGGGTCTCTTGGTGTTGGCTACAGCGGTAACAGAAGTGCCAATAATAGTATGGGTGTCATGGTAGGAAGTACGGCTGGGCCGACCTGCAGGAGCTACCCATCTTGCCGCCAGACCCAGGGGACCAGGTTTGAAGCAAACTCAGGGGCGTATGGCCATGTGCAACGCCAGCCCATCAAAATGTGTCCGTTTAATGGAAATAATGATTGGCCAACGTGGGTAGCGCAGTTCGAGGCCTTAGCTCGACGTTATGGCTGGTCTGAGTCTGATATGTTAGATCAGTTGCTTCCAAGAATAGAGGGGACAGCAGCGCAATTTGTATTCACTCAACTGCCGGGGGAAGTGCTCGACAACTACCGCGAATTGAAATACGAACTAGATACCCGCTATAGAAGCATAGAAACGTCTAGATCGTATGCTGCAAGTTTTAGCCGTCGCTCGCAGAGGCAAGATGAGAGCCTGGAGGAGTATGCTGCAGAACTCAAGCGTTTGTACGACAAGGCCCATGGTTATCGAAGCAAGAGAGCGAGAGATGAAGATCTAGTGCGAAGATTTCTCGATGGTCTAATCGACGAGGACCTCAGGTTCGCGGTAGAGTTCAATAAAGAACCAGTCAATATCGACGAGGCTGTTTATTATGCAGTGAATTACGGACAGATAAAAAACCTAGGCAAAGGAGAAAGAAGAGGGCGTTTTCAAGCCAGATGGGCTGCAGAACCGGAGCTAACAGAAAATAGGACCCATGAGAAATCAAGACAACAACATTCAAAAAGAAGTATAGAGCAAAACTGCGGGTCAGACAGCAGCAGGCTATTGCAGGAACTGACTATTAGAGTTGACAAGCTGGAGGGAAGGCATCAAAATATGAGAGACAGGAGAAAAAGAGACAAGGGAAAGGAAGAGTGTTATAGCTGCCATCAGCTTGGACATTATGCTAGGGATTGTCCCGGCAGATTTTCTCAAGAAGGCAAAAACAAAGAAGAAAGAAGCAAGCCTTTAAACATGAAATGACCTGCTCTTGCGGCCAAAGAGAGGTCCCAGTAAGCGCCCACGGCCAGTCACCTGAAAGAGAAACTAAAAAGTCAGCAGAACAACCGCTAGAAAAGAAGTCAATAAATGGCCAGCCAAGGAGGGGACTTTCTGATGGGATTTATGTGAGAGGCACTGCTAATGGGGAACCGGTGGTCTACACGGCAGACACTGGGGCGTCAAGGACGTTTATCTCCACTAGAGTGTATAATAAAATCCCGGAAGCGAGTCGCCCTAAACTTGATCACTCTGCATGTATTGTGGGTGCAGGAGGTGCCCCAATTAAGGGGGTGGGAAAGGCTGGGTTTAATATTACTCTAGGGCCTTTAGAGTTACAACGAGAAGTGTTTGTCGCCGACATTGAGGACGAGGCTCTGTTGGGATATGACATTCTTAGGGGAAGTAACCGTGGGCCGGCTGATATTTTGCTCTCGAAAAACAGGATTGAGCTTGGAGGAGTAGATATCCCGACCTTCCAGATAGGCTGTGGTAAACGTACTAGACGAGTTGTTGTGGCTGACGATATCAGGTTGCCAGGTCAAGCAGAAGCTGTTGTTAGTGTCTTTCTTGAGAGGTTCGAAGAAGACGATTACCAGTCTGCAGACTTCATTGTGGAACCGACTGACCACTTTAAGGAAAGCTATCCGCTGCAGATGGCATGTACATTGGTCAACGCAAATCAGGGACCTACATGCAAAATTCGTATTCTAAACCCATTTCCTTCTGAGGTAACGCTGAAGCAGGATGCTGAGATTGGCAAGGCGGAAAAAATTGAGCGTGTGGTTAGCATGATAACCGCAGCGGAGCACGAACATGAGACACATAGTTTTGAGTGTTTGCGAAGAGTACAGCTGAATACTTGTGTAGATGATGAAACCGTGGGACCGCTTGAAAACCTTGCTAGCGAGAGCGATGTACCGGTGCACCTAAAAGGGTTGTTTGAGAAATCCACCATGGACAGAACACATTACGAAAGACAGGTTATTGCTGGTTTATTGGTGAAATATCAGGACGTTTTTTCCACGTCAGATTGGGACATCGGCCTGACTGACCTTGCAGAACACAGTATCAATACCGGTGATGCCCCGCCAATAAAGCAGATGCCGAGACGAGTGCCATTAGCTCATGCAGAGGAGGAGAAAAAGGCAATAGAGGACCTGTTAAAAAAAGGAGTAATCCGAAAGAGTACGTCAGTAGTATAGGAGGGTAGACCTCGGACAAAATCCGTTTTGTCCGAGGTCTACCCTCCCTGAGTGCCATTTTGTCCGAGGTCTACCCTCCCTGAGTGCCATTTTGTCCGAGGTCTACCCTCCCGGGGAGACAAAAGACCGGTCAAAATATCAAACCGGAAGTAGATGTCCGCTTTTTCTGCCCCCCCATGCCACGGTCAGAGCCCCTTTTTAACTATCTCTGTGAAAAGGGGTCTTAATGCATCTGCGCGCACGCGCGCACCGCTCGTAATGATATGGTTCGGCAGAGACTATCGTTGGACTTAGTCTTTTTTCTTCATCGGAGATAGATGTTCACCATCTTTAACGCGGCAGGGATCCTTTTTTAACCATGGTCTGTGAAAAAGGGGTCTTAATGTATCTGCGCACGCGCACCGATCATAATGATATGGTTCGGCAGAGACTATCGTTGGACTTAGTCTTTTTTTCTTCATCGGAGATAGATGTTCACTATCTTTGACGCGGCAGGGATCCTTTTTTTAACCATGGTCTGTGAAAAGGGGTCTTAATGCATCTACACACGTGCGCACGGGTCGTAATGATATGGTTCAGGTAGACACTATCGTTTGACTTAGGCTTTTTTTCTCTGTCATTGTTGGACTTAGTCCTTTTTCCGACTTTGTCCGCCTCAATCTTTCTCTATTACTGTTGGACTTAGTCTTTTTTCTCCGTCTTCGTTTGCCTCAGACTTTCTCGATCACCGTTGAACTTAGTCTTTTTTCCACGATATGGACTATATTCCCTACTTACGCTGGGTCAGACAGAGACTATCGTTGGACTTAGTCTTTTTTCTCCGTCTTTGTTCGTCTTAACCTTTCTCTATTACCGTTGGACTTAGTCTTTTTCACCACGATATGGGTTATTTCACCTCCTCACGTTGGTTCAGCCAGACAACATCGATAGACTTAGTCTTTTTTTCCACGATATGGGTTATTTTCACCTCCTCACACTGGTTCAACCAGACAACATTGTTGGACTTAGTCTTTTTTCACCACGATATGGGTTATTTCCCCTCCTCAGTTTGGTTCAGCCAGAGATCATCGTTGGACTTAGGCTTTTTTCTCCGTCTTTGTTCGTCTTAACCTTTCTCTATTACCGTTGGACTTAGTCTTTTTCACTACGATATGGGTTATTTTCCCCTCCTCAGTTTGGTTCAGCCAGAGATCATCGTTGGATTTAGGCTTTTTTCCGTCTTTGTTCGTCTATCTTTCTCTACCACCGTTGGACTTAGTCTTTTCTTTGGCTCCTAGCAATATGATCTTTAGACATTGCCTAACTATATGATCTGAGTGTGGGTTTTTTCCCAACATTTCCCGGAAATCAGTTCGTTTAGACTTACCCAATCTTAGATTTTATTCGTCCCTAGTTTTATTCGTCCCTAGTTTTTAATCTGCAAGACTTTTTTAAACTGTAACAATTTTTATCCGAAATTTTTCTATGATAAAAATTTTTAAGCTTAAAAATTTTTTCTATCGGTAAAATTTTCTCTGTAAGATTTTTTGAAAATTTTTTCTCTGCAAGATTTTTTATTTGAAAAATTTTTTCTATCGATAAAAAAGTTTTTCTCTCTGCAAGATTTTTTAAAAATTGAAAAAATAGCTGCTCCATATTTGATTTCTCTCGTCTTGGTATACTTTATAATTTATTTACACTACTCGAGAAAACGAGCGATGAATGATTATAGGAAAAGTTCACTGGATTTTTATAGCTTAGTGGAGGGTTTGGGCTGTTTTTGTCTTTGAATTAAGAACACGAACGAGGACTGAGTATGTAGATAGAACATAACGTACTGTAAAAATTCATTCACATAGAATGTTATAATCTATCTACAATTTCCAAGACTGATCTTTTTTTGAAGAAATGATTGAATAAAAATGCTTCCATCGTTATTTATGTTGTCATTTTATTATTAAGCCTTAAAGAGAAAAGTAAAGAAATCATGAAGGTGGATGTACAAGCTATTTTATTTCAACATCCTTCTAATATTTTCATCACAGGTCCGAGTGGTTGTGGAAAGACAGTCTTTGTTCATAAATTAATTGACTATCGAGAAGATTTGTTCAATATCGTTCCTGAAAGAGTTGTCTGGTGTTACAAAGAATGGCAGTATGCTTACAATCTTATGCAGGAGAAATTCAATTCACAGTTTGAATTAATAAAATTCGTGGAAGGGATTCCTGACGATGAAAACGAACTTGTCAGCGATGTATCTATACCGCATTTAATCGTCTTTGATGATATGCTGGGTGAAAAAGATGAGGAAAAAATTAAAATTTGGTTTACAAGAAAAGGACATCACCGTAATGCAACCGTGATTTATATCACACAAAATATGTTTCAACAATCGAAATCGAGTCGAACCATCAGTCTTAATTCAAGATACATGATTTTATTTCGAAATGAGCGAGATAAAAATCAGATTAAAACACTAGCTCACCAAATGCAAGCCCCACATTTACTGTCTGCTTATGAAGATGCTACATCGATGGATCATGGATATCTTGTCATCGATTTCCATTCACGAACAAATAAAGAATTAAGACTGCGAACAGATATATTTCATCGTTATGAAGAAGACGAAAGAGGTCCAACCGTTTATTCCCCTGCTTAATCGTTACAATGTTTTTTAAAATAAAAATGACTTCATTTTAATTTATATTGTCATTCTATCAATAGGCGACAGTGAGTAAACATGGCTTTACCAACCACACCAACTTCAATTTTAGCTGCTTTGCGAAATTTAACTCAACAAACCAATAGATATGAAAGAGAATCTGTGTTGAAAGCAGGATTAAAAGAAATTTTAAAATGGTTTACGTTGGCAGCACAAAACATCATTGAAGATAAAATCAAATTACCAAAACAAACCACCACGTATATGACAAAACATAGAGCAGATATCGAGCAGTTAGCAGATCCGAATATTGATGAGGAAATTAAACGTAGAATTATTTTAAAACCTGGAGGTGGTGGATTTCTAGGTGGTGTTATTATCAGAAGTTTACTGAGATGGGATGGAACTAAAACCGTTAGGAAATTTGGGGGTGAAAGGCAACCTCGAAAACGTGCTCCGCGAAAGAGGAAATCTCCAAAGAAGAAAAAATCTCCAAGGAAGAAAAAGTCTCCAAAGAAGAAAAAATCTCCAAAGAAGAGAAAGCCCCCGAAAACGCATGCAAGAACCACCACCTCACCACCTATAATTGATGCAAGAACTACCACCCCACCGCCTATGATTGATGAAAGATTTGTTACTATGCGAAGGCCTGTAGGAAGCAGCATTTCAGAACATCAACGCTATCCGAAATCCAGAAAGGAACTATTAAGTGAAAGAATGCAAAAACTCAGAACAAAGTATTCACAATTTATAGAACCAGGGAAAAAATTGAAGTTTCAATCCATTCCATCCACCTCATGGTCTCCAAATACATTAGCTAAATATAAAAAAGGTAGAAAGGCAGAAGATCGACTGTTTGGGGATATAATCCAATATAACCTTGACACAGGAAAATATCGTGTTGACTATGACAAGCGTCTGATTCATCTTGGTGGTGGAAGAACCATTCCTCTGCCCGACAGAGGGTCAGATGTAGAAGAAAGCGAGGATGAAGAACTCACTGATTCCGATTCGTAGTTTTCTTTTGTAAAAAGACAGTATGATAAAACATCAGGTATAAATGATAGTGACATGGAACTTTTATTTTCATTTGATGTGAAATAGTGATAAAGTCAACATGAAGAAAAGACCTCTGATAAAAAAACACGGTTCAATGGTTATGGCCATGATACAGGCTACACCAAAAATACGTAAAAAGCTTGTCAAAGATTCACCCTCAGAAGCGATAAGGTGTATATCGGAATGCTGTCATAATGTTTTAAAAGGCAATGTACATTTATCACCAGATCAGAAGAAGAAGTTGTATTCAAGCCGACAACATCTCAGACGTTTAGCTTCAAAATCAGTCTCTGTAAAAGATAAAAAACAAATTTTAAATCAAAAAGGTGGATTTCTTTCATTGCTTGCACCTGCATTATTACCTTTGTTAGGAAAAGCTGTTATCGGAGGAATAGGAGGAGCTCTAAAAGCCTTGTAGATAAAAAAAATCTTGTAGATGAAATCATTTTCAATGAAAAAAAATCTTATAGATAAAAATCTTGTAGATAAAAAATCTTATAAATAAAAAATCATGTCTGTTAGAAAAATGGTTATCGTACCTTACCAGGTCTTAGAAAACATGAAACGATGGAAAGCCGAACAAGCTCAAAAACCTCGTTTACCACCTAATCCACAAGTTGCAGATGCATCACATCTTCGGCAAGATATGAGTCAAATTTTACAAAGTACCGACCTGTCAGAAACAGAAAAGGCTCAAAGATATGGCGAAACTTTGATTAAGTTACAAAATTCGCTTCAGAAAACAAAACCAACTTCGATCAATTTTCCTCCAAAAACCGATGGTGGTGCACAGGAATCAGCATCTGTTGGCCTGCAATCTGTTGCCTTGTATGATCGAATTTTGCAAAGTGTACCAAAAACCATGAAAAGAAAAGCTGAGTTACTTTTGAGTATGATAAAAGACAACAATAATTTAACTTGGGACGGGTATGGGGTGGTGTCATATAAAGGTACACGCATCCATGGCTCCAATATTATTGATCTTGTCAATGATGCGATACGTCAAAGAAAAGGCATTGAGCCCAGAGGATGGAAAACATTTTCAAAGGCATTACATGAAAGTAATATACCTCAAGAAGTTATTGGTAATTTGAACAGATGGAAATGGATACAAAAAGTCCATGATAAATCACCGAGTAAATCATTGAGCGAAGATGAAGATTCCCATGCAGAATCCTATGGAGATTCCGATTACTTATTTCACACACCAAAAAGCGTACGAAAAAGTACTAAGATAACTCCTATAAAAAGAAGTATGAAAAGAATAAAAGAAAAATCTCCATACATGAAACCTGAAGAAAGAGAACGATTGAAGCAATTCTATGTTAAAGAACTGCTAACTCCCCCAAAGTCTATAAAAAAGACTCCGAGCCGTAAAACACTTCAGTCATGGGAGGCATGGTAAAGTCAAAACTTGATTACGTGTTAAGAAAGTTGTTTTATGATCCTAAAAGTACTGTAGCATTTAGTGGAGTAAAGCAATTGTATCACGCTGCGAAATCTGTTTTGAAAGGAATAAGATACAAAGATGTTCAAGAATGGTTACAGGGTGAATCCACCTACACCTTACACAAACCGATTCGTCGTCGTTTCAAAAGACGAAAAACTATTGTAGGTGGTATAGATTATCAATGGCAAGCTGATTTGGCTAACATGCAACATTTAGCAAAACAAAATGATAACAAGAAATATTTACTTTGTGTGATTGATGTGTTTTCGAGATTTTCATGGGTTATCCCTATTCAAGACAAAACGGGTAAAACTTTAATCAAAGCATTTCAATCTATCGTTCAGAAATCAAAACGAAAACCTTTAGCGCTTCAAACAGACAAAGGTTCGGAATTTAAAAACAAATCGTTTCAAGACTACTTGAAAAAGAATCAGATTCATTTTTTCACCACTGAAAACCCAGAGACAAAAGCAAGTATTGTTGAAAGATTTCAACGAACTTTGAAAACGAGAATGTGGAAATACTTTACGTATAAGAAAACAAGGCGTTACATTGACGTATTGAATTCTTTAGTTAAGAATTACAACCATACTTTTCACAGAAGTATAAAAACATCTCCTGTAATGGTAACAAAATCCAATGAGGCAGAGATTTCAAGAAATCTGTATTCTCAATTACCAACAAATGTAATGATGAAAAAGCCGAAATTCAAAATTGGAGATCATGTTCGAATCAATAAAACAAAACGTACATTTGATAAGGGCTATTTACCGAATTGGACGCAAGAAATATTTGAAATCAGCCATGTCAACAAAACATTTTCACCTATTACCTATAAAGTAAAAGATCTACTGGGAGAACTGATTTTAGGAACTTATTATGAATATGAACTTCAATTAATAAAAGATGATGATATTTATGAGATTGACTCAGTTCTTGATAGACGTACAAGACGTAAGGGTAAGAAATTAATCAAAGAAATAAAAGTCAGTTGGAAAGGCTATCCAAAAAAATTTCAAAGTTGGATACCAGAATCCTATTTGGTGTAATCCTATTTGGTGTAATGCTATTTGGTGTAATCCTATTTTAGTGTTTTGAAAACATATTTTCTTATAAAAAATCTTATAACTTAAGAAAAAAGTTATAAAAAGTCAGTACATTCATAATGAATCCACAGTCAAACATCGAGTGTGGAACAGAAAAGTCTGGAATAGAAGAAAAGTTCGGAATAGAGAATTTCGATAGCGGTAGTAGTAGTAGTATCAGTAAGAACTACAATTGCTGTGGAAATCGTGTCCCAAAGAATCAGTTTACCTATATTTCACAGGTTTTAGTCATTTATGCAATTATTGCGACGTCAATAGTACATTTAAGTATTCAAAGTCAAGATCGTGAATTGTGGCTGATCCTGTTAAGCAGCTCTCTTGGATATATTCTTCCATCACCAGGGTTAAAATTCAGCAGATCAGAACAAAAGCAGTCAGGGTGGATTGATAGTAAAAAATGAATTCGTTTTATCTCACTCTACCCAGCGATAGTTCCATGGACTTTTATCCGAACAACAGCCAATGCTGTTTTAAGGTTCATTTACCAAAGACAGTTCATATTGACAAGGAAACTTGGGAAGTCGCATTAGTTCAACTTATTACTCCCTCTCAGTTCTTAAACATAAGTGAAGAAGAAGCACAGTTCGATCTTATAACAACGGATAAGGACTTAGTCAAATTAATATCACAGATAGACAGAAAAGGAGATAATATGAAAATAAATATATTAAGACAAAATAGTGGAGGTGATATAATAAAATGGGGAATTCGATTTAACTTTCCATCCGGGAATTACACTACACCTGCTCATCTTATAGACACGATCAATGATGTGATTCAAACCGCTATAGGTCCTGCTCTTCGTAAGAATTCGTCGGGTTTGCACATCGCTTATTCACCTTCAACCAAACGTCCGAAAATTACATTTGATAATATTATAAAATCAGGACTCAAATTACATCCATCCCTGTTTTTAAAACTGGGTGGATCACCAGAATTCAAACATGATACAATTTTTCAGGGTAAAAATATTTTCAAATACTTTAAATACAATCCAAACATTGATGCTGGCTACAATCATCTGTATATTTATTCAGATATTGCTGAACACACTATAGTGGGTGATACACTTGCTCCAATACTTCGTGTTCTGCCTTTCAAAACATCCGATTTGGTTGAAAATGGTTGTGGTTCTCAACATGTCAATCATGAAATTACAATACCGCATTATATTCCCGTTTCGAAATCCGATTTCGATCATATTCACATTCAAATAACAGGGGATTTAGGTATACCGGTTCATTTCATTACTGGTAAGACAATAGTGAAGTTACATTTCAGACAACGTTCAACTGACAATCATTGACAATCATTGAAAATCATTTAAAAATGCTACCAGTTTATCGTGGTGTAAAACATCAGTATGGCTATGGGTTAGGTTCGCTGTTTAAATCGGCAATTAAAGTAGTGACTCCATTGCTTAAACCGTTGATTAAATCTGGTTTTAATGCCGTGAAAAAAGAAGGAATCAAACAAGGAATAGGTGTAGTAGAAGATATCTTTTTACGTGGTGAAAACCCCAAAAAAGTTGTAATTTCACGGGGAAAACAAGCCATTCATGATCTAGCAGAAAAGGTAATACCAGGGATAAATAAAAGAAAATCACGAAAACCACGTCATTCCCCCTACCGCCTTCACAGTGGTAAGATCATAAGACAAAGAGACAGACGACCTCTTGATATATTTGATTAATATAATTGATTCATATATTGAATTCATCTACTTAAATTATATAAAAATGATGCAAAGCGGGTCCTGTGAATGCAGCAAGTCAGAACTCGATGTTCTTTCTGTACCACCTACAATGACAACGATGCAAGAAAGTCAATGGATTGAACATTTTCCAATATCGTCTTTGGCAAACAATGCACCAATAGAATTCATCATACCACCTCAAACTGAACATTGGACAGATTTGTCACAATCGTATTTGTATGTCAAATACAAAGTCGTTCAAGCTGACGGTGGCAATTTACTTGCCAATGCAAATGTGGCCCCTGTAAACAACTTCCTGCACAGCTTGTTTAGTAGTGTCGATTTGTATCTAAATAATAAACTAATCACCAGCAATTCAGATACCTATCCATATAGAGCATATATTGAAAATCTTATGTCATATAATTCTGACAGCAAGACTACACATTTGAAAGCTGGTGATCTTTGGATCGAAGACACCACTGCCCATTTCAATGCACTCAACCATGATGGAGAAAATGCAGGGTTAAAAGAAAGAATGGGTGAAATTGCACAAAGCAGAACTGCCGAACTTTTTGGACGCTTGCATCTTGATCTATTTCAACAAGAAAAATATTTACCTAATGGTATCGAAATCAGACTTAGATTAAACAGATCTTCGGTGAACTTTTGTCTCACAGGAGGCGGTGGTGCACCAGCTTCAAAAATTGTACTGGAAACAGTCAGTCTTCATTTGCGAAATGTCGAATTGTTGCCTGTTGTTGCAAATGATCTAAATCATGTTATTGCTCAGCAAAACATGAAAATCCCTATTCGTAGGGTTGAAGTAAAAACTTTTACCATTTCTACAGGTCTTCAGTCTAAAGTTGAAGATCATTTGTTTCAAGGACAACTTCCAAAACGCATTTTCATTGCAATGGTAGCAAATACTGATTATAATGGGGATTATGGTAGAAATCCATTTTTCTTTCATCATTTTAATCTGTCAAAAATTGATGTATCATGTAATGGTCACAGTATTCATAACAGACCCTTTGAACCTAACTTTGAAGTAGGATTGTATTTGAAATCTTTTCTATCATTGTATCAGGCTAACTCATCTTTAGCACTCAATAAATCATTTAATATTGGTAAAGAAGACTATGCTGGTGGATACTGTTTGTGGGGATACGATTTGACAGCGGATCAAGGTAGTGAAGAAGGACAACTTCATCCTATAAAAACTGGAAATCTTCGAATTGAACTTCAGTTTGCTCAAGCTCTGGCAGCAGCTATCAATGTTATTGTCTTTGCTGAATTTGACAATCAGATTGAAATCAACAGTTTGAGAGAAGTTATCACAGATTATTAATCCTGGAAAAATCAACAGAAACTCTCTGATCAAAAGATAGCTTTCACAAAAACAATCCTTTTCAGGACTAAGGAATATAATATCGAAAACGATAGTTCTTTTCAGAACTATTGAAAAACAGTCCTTTTCAGGACTATCTACAGGACTAAAGAACCAAAAACAATGTTGGGACTCAGATTTGCTATAACACTTAGAGAAGAAGCAGAAAAAGTGAAATATTCCGTGTCGAAGTGCATCTCTACTCGGAAAAATGACATTCATAATAGCTTCGAAAAACATATGACTGAAAAATTAAAAAATCTTATTGTCAGTGAAGTTACCAACCAGTGTTACGGATGTCAAGTGGATCATCCCAGTCAAACACAGCATGAACTGTGTTTATTCAAGGATAGACAAGAACATACAGATATGTTCATAGAAAAAGCCATGATGGAATTAAATCCATACGAAATCATGGAAAAATGGTATCCTGAACTCATAGAAATGAAACTCGATGAAAGTGACTATGTGGAAGCCTACAGATTATGGCGAAATATAAAACAAAACATTTTATCTGAATTCACGGAGTCGTGGTTACAATACTGGTGTGACAAAGTAAAACAATCCTGGGAAGAAAGTGATTAGAAAAAATGTATACTTCTGAAATTCAATACATATTGGATCACGGGACATGGATAAAAAATCTACAGGCAAAAGTCTGTGCAAAAGATCAGTTACCTCGACAAAAACCCGATCATGTGAAAGCCTACATTGTGAACACAGAGAAATCAACCGGTCCAGGAGAACACTGGGTAGCCGTGATATTCAACAATAATGGCAATGTACTATACTTTGATCCCTACGGACTACCACCACTTGAGCCAGAAATCATTAACTTTTTAGACAATAATTCTTATTCGTGGAGATACAATCGACAAACTCTTCAGAGTCCACAGGGGAAAGTTTGCGGATTTTACTGTATCTTCGTATTGGATGCTGCTGCCAGAGGATACAACATACAGAAATATCTTCAACAGAAATTCCTCTCAACGGAACATCGACGAAACGATCGAGATGTAGTGTTATGGTTCAATCAGCAGTATGGAATTCTATTCAATAAAGCTCAGAGACTTTTTCCCCACAAATAGTATATAAATGTATAATAGTTCTTTTATCTATGTGTTTGTTGTAAATATGTTCATTGCTCAGTTCATTGTTCAGTTCTGTTCAAATAAAAGTTATACTGTTTAAATGGTGTTTTTTTCATTCTTTTTTCCACAAAGATAATCCCTCCACAAAATATCAGTCTTGGAAAAAAATGTAGATAGATCATAACATTCTATGTGAATGAATTTTTACAGTACGTTATGTTCTATCTACATGGTCTCGCCCACGTTCGTACTCTTAATTCCAAGACGAAAAGTAGGTCAATCCCTCCACCAAGCTATAAAACCACCAAATTTCTCTATATACCATTTCATTTCCACGATGGGTTTGTTCAGATTCTGCTGTGGACTATTTGGTAAAAGTCAAAGGAACGAGGAGAAGAGAAAACGTCAAAAGACAAAGACATCGGCTGAGTTCTCTGTAAGACAAGGGGGTAACCCCTATACCCAGAACCCAGCACCTAATTTCTACCCCGATCTTTGGGTTATACCAATTGATGATCCAATCTTTGGGGAGTCTGTGATATCAGCCAACCAATGAGTTGATGATGAGAAGGTTTAGAATCCTCTATCTATCTCTGATTTTTGGAATTAACTTGCTCGGATGATTAATTTAATTCCAATCCAGAGAATGGTAAAAAACAGCTCTTTTCAGAGCTAACATTCATTCCAGAAAGTCCTATCTTCGAGACTTGTCAATTTTACGACTGAGTACCATTCCAAGAGTTAGATTCCAAACGATATACTTCAATTCAAATTAACTCAAAAAAGGTTAAGCCCAACACGATGTTTGTATGGTAAGGTTATGCTATAACCAAGCTGAGGAGGGGAAATAACCCATATCGTGGAAAAAAGACTAAGTCCAACGTTGATAGAGAAAGGTTAAGACGAACAAAAACGGAGAAAAAAGACTAAGTCCAACGATGACAGAGAAAAACCCTAAATCCAACACGGTGATAGAGAAAGATTGAGGCGAATAAAGACGGAAAAAGACTAAGTCCAACGATACTCTCTGCCTGACCCAGCGTAAGTAGAGAATATAGTCCATATCGTGGAAAAAAGACTAAGTTCAACGAGGGTCTCTGCCTGAACCACTATGAGAAGGGAGTATAACCCATATCGTGGAAAAAAGACTAAGTCCAACATTGATAGAGAAAAATTGAGGCGAACAAAAGACGGGGAAAAAAATGTTTGTATGGTAAGGTTATGCTATAACCAAGCTGAGGAGGGGAAATAACCCATATCGTGGAAAAAAGACTAAGTCCGACGTTGATAGAGAAAGGTTAAGACGAACAAAAACGGAGAAAAAAGACTAAGTCCAACGATGACAGAGAAAAAAGCCTAAATCCAACACGGTGATAGAGAAAGATTGAGGCGAATAAAGACGGAAAAAGACTAAGTCCAACGATACTCTCTGCCTGACCCAGCGTAAGTAGAGAATATAGTCCATATCGTGGAAAAAACACTAAGTTCAACGAGGGTCTCTGCCTGAACCACTATGAGAAGGGAGTATAACCCATATCGTGGAAAAAAGACTAAGTCCAACATTGATAGAGAAAGATTGAGGCGAACAAAAGACGGGGAAAAAAGACTAAGTCCGACGGTGATAGAGAAAGTTCGAAACGAACAAAAGACGGGAAAAAAGACTAAGTCCGACGGTGATAGAGAAAGTTCGAAACGAACAAAAGACGGGAAAAAAGACTAAGTCCGACGGTGATAGAGAAAGTTCGAAACGAACAAAAAGACGAAAAAAGACTAAGTCCAACACGGTGATAGAGAAAGACCAAAGCGAGTGAAGATGGTGGCACACCTTCTTTTTCCCCGAGTCAGTCTGTGGTGTCATACGTTTTCAATTCAAATTTTTGGTTGGAAAACGTCTCGACCAATCAAAACGCAGGATCAACCCGAACAAAACATGGTGACACACCATTCTTTGCTAGGAATTCCACTTCCGGTTTCCTCTTTTTGTTTTTACATTTTTGCAGTGGTGTGAGGAGGGGGGGCAGAAAAAGCGGACATCTACTTCCGGTTTGATATTTTGACCGGTCTTTTGTCTCCCCGGGAGGGTAGACCTCGGACAAAATGGCACTCAGGGAGGGTAGACCTCGGACAAAATGGCACTCAGGGAGGGTAGACCTCGGACAAAACGGATTTTGTCCGAGGTCTACCCTCCTATACTACTTACGTCACCCTGGGCATCCCCTATTGTTCTTGTGAAAAAGAAATCAGGAGCAATAAGGCCGTGCGTCGATTACCGGAAGGTGAATGCCCTGGTCAGGCCCGATGGTTTTCCCCTTCCACGAGTCCAGGATTGCTTGGATGCCGTCGCCGGAGCAACACTATTTAGCAGTTTTGACCTCACAAGTGGGTATTTTCAAATCCCACTAAAGGAGGAGGATATTCCCAAGAGCGCATTCTGCTGTAAATTCGGACATTATGAAATGACTCGCATGCCTTTTGGCCTCAATAATGCAGCCAGCACGTTTCAGCGAACTATGGAAATCGCACTCCAAGGGCTGCAGTGGGAGACTTGCTTGGTATATATTGACGACATCATCGTCTATGGGTCAGATCTCAATCAGCACGTAAAGCGAGTGGAGCAGGTGCTTGTACGCATTAAAGCGGCTGGGTTAAAACTGAAACCAGAGAAGTGTCATATGCTACGGACTAAAGTCGTATTCCTAGGTCATGTTGTTTCAAAGGACGGTGTCCTACCAGACCCCACAAATGTGATGAAGATTGCAGATTGGCCCCGGCCGACTACTCAAAAGCAAGTCAAACAGTTTGTGGCAACAGGTTCTTTTTACCGGCGTTTTGTGCGAGACTTTGCAAAGATAGTCCGGCCATTGATCAACTTGACAAAGAAAGATATTCCCTTCCATTGGTCTGAGGATTGTGAGAGTGCGTTTAATCAGTTGAAAAAGATCCTTATGGGTCCCGAAATTATGGGATATCCGTTAGATAAGGGTGGCACATTTCTTCTTGATACAGACGCATCAGGGACAGGGATAGGGGCAGTCCTTTCTCAAATGCAGGCAGGTAGGGAGCGAGTGATAGCTTACGCCAGTCGCGGTATGAGCAAAGCAGAAAGAAATTACTGTGTTACTGAACAGGAGTTGCTGGCCGTGGTTTTCTTTATCCAATACTTTAGGCAGTACCTGTTAGGCCGAAAGTTTGTTGTGCAAAGTGACCACCAAGCTCTTATTTGGCTTTTCAGGCTAAAGGAACCTAGTGGCAAGATCGCTAGGTGGATAGAGATACTAGCCCCCTATGACTTTGAAATACAATACCGTCCTGGCAATAAGATGGCTCATGCAGACGCCCTGTCAAGATGTGCCTCGCCGAAAGATTGCGAATGTAGTGAAGTGGATACTAGTGAGCCATTGAAATGTGGTCCATGTGCCAAATGTTTGAGAAGGGCAGAGATGATGGTCTTACAGCTACCAAAGCCGAGTGAAAGCTCTGTTTTAGTTGATAGGCAGGTGCAGCGGCCAGCTGCTGTTGAAACTTCCACTGTTAGGGCAATAACCAACCAGGGAACAGAAACTGATGCGCCTAGTACATCTAAGGCAATGTGTCCCGATAAGACTGGGGACTGGTGTTGGTCTATGCCATCCCAGGAAGTTGTCAACAGTCAACTGAAGGACCCGGACATAGCACCAATTCTCTTGGCCAAACGTGAAGGGCGTAGGCCGAGTCTTGACGACATGGAGTCCAAAAGCCCAGCATGCCGTCATTATTGGATAGTGTGGGACAATCTCATTTTGAAGGAAGGAGTGCTTTGCAAGGTATATCAGAAGCTTAATGGTACAGGGAACTTCGACCAGCTAGTCCTACCACGAAGTCTTTGGAAAGAGGTACTGAGCCAAATGCACAGTAGCGCTTTATCAGGTCATTTTGGTGTGAGGAAAACAAAAGAAACGATCTCCCAGAGATACTACTGGTATAATCTAAAACAAGAAGTAAAAGATTTTATCAGGAATTGTGATATCTGCGCTTCAGACAAGCCCCCCACTGGTAACCCAAAGGCCCCCATGGGACATTTGAAGAGCGGTGCTCCCTGGGATACTCTAGCTTTAGATTATTTGGGCCCTTTTCCACAAACCAAGAAAGGTAATCGGTACATATTGGTGATGACAGACACATTCACTAAGTATGTAGAAGCGATACCAGTCCCTAACCAGAAAGCAGAAGACTGCGCAAGGGCTGTGGTCAACGACTTCGTGTCAAGATGGGGAACTCCCTTGAAGATTCATAGCGATCAAGGAACCGCTTTTGAGAGTAGAGTTTTCAATGAAATGTGTCGACTTCTGTCCGTGCGGAAAACTCGTACCAGTCCAAGAAACCCACGTGGTAATGGCCAGACGGAAAGGTTCAACAGGACCCTGCTCAAAATGATGCGTGCTTACCTGTCAGGTGAACAGGAGGTTTGGGACCAGAATCTTGGATGTCTTACCGGAGCATACAGGGCTACACCAAACGAATCCACCAACTTAAGCCCCAACCTGTTGAGCTTAGGTAGGGAGATACGTTTGCCTGTTGATGTTGTCTATGGTCACAAGGAGGGTACCAGCCATGCAGATGTCCCGGGTTTCTGTGACTATATCGAAGATCTGAGAGATCGCATGCTACATGCTCACGAAGTTGCTCGTAAATACCTCTGTTCAAATGCAAAACGCAGCAAAGCTATATATGATACAAGGGTGGTCTTAAGCAATTACTCGCCTGGAGATCTTGTATGGTACCTTCATGAAACCAGAAAGGTGGGCGTATGCCCAAAACTTGAGAAACGATACGACGGACCATTTGTTGTGAAACGCAAGCTTTCAGAGTTGAACTTTGAGCTCCAATTCGATAAGGAAGGGACATATAAGGTCGTCCACCACAATAAGCTAAAACCTTACGAGGGAGAAAGCCCTCCAAAATGGGCGGTTGCTGTATCCAAGCGCATAAAGAGACTGCTTTAAGTGTAGAGGGCGGAATAGTGCTTAAAAATGAACGAATGCCGAAACCCGATTTTTGTTTTGAGATGTTTACTGATTGTTATTTTGTGATTTGTGAATTAAATTTGTATGTAGGATTGATTTGGTTACCTGTTTCAGTGAAAACGCACTAGCGTTTGTCATTAACTCTAATGGACTTACTCAGTTTTTCATATAAGGTTGTAGTAACTGGAAATAGAAAACAAAACTTCGTGTTTAGATTAATAATAACAATTGGTGTTTGCAAAGAATAATGATCAGCAGTAACCAATAAATTAATCAGTGCAAAAGCACTCCTGCATTAATTAACTCTGCATTTTTAATAGATCAAAAGGAAAATAACGTACCTTGGTAATCTGTAGCAGTGAGGTCTCTTCGTGATAGCAGTCGTCATACCTTAAATCTAATCACACCATGAGAACTCTAGAAGAGAAGGCGCACTTACCTGATAAGTCAGAGAGACCTAGTCTTGAGAAGTCGTGCAAACCATGCAAGATAAAGTACAACGATAAGAAACCTCACTGATTTGGTGTTATTATGCTTTGATTGATAACAGATTCTTTTGAGGCTTCTTGCTTATATATTTCAGAAAGATGCTTGCTAAAAAAACTGCTGAGAAACACAGGAGGTACAAGTGTAAGCTGTGTGGAAAAGAGGACCGGAAGGGCAGAATCCTAGGCCATGTCTTGAAATACCACATTCCGATGGATAGAGTCCCCTTTTCTTGTAGTTTGTGTAACTTCCGTTGCACTGACAAAGCGACCCTCGTTGGCCACATCAACCAGTGCCAACGTCATCGGGAAGAAGCTGCCAAGTTGGGGGTATCAAACCTTTCGCAGATCTTGAACAGATCATCGAATCCCATAGACGCATCGACCTTGATCTCTGCTGTGGATTCAAGTTTCCCTACGGTAGATTTGGATAGTGCTGGTCTTGATCTCAGCATCTTCGAGGCACAGGAACCAGTGGAGCCGACTCTTCCAGACTGGCTTGAAGGCTTCGAACTTCCGTGTGTATCGACAGCAGAAACCCAAGTGCCAACTGTTCCAGAAAGTTGGGGATCGACGACGATGAGTGTCTTGCCGAAAGGTCCAGTTAAGACCACTCCTCTCCTGTTGGGGTCACCACTGAATTTTGGCAACTTGTTGCAGAGACACTCCTCCAACATCTGTGTACCAGCCATCACATGTGCTACTCCAGTTTCAACCAAACTTAGGACGCCAGCTATGCCAGCCACGACTTCTCTAGCGGCTTTGGAAACACCTCAGTTAGGGGTACCATCTATGCCTCAGTTCCAGACCCCCATACAGCGACCTGCCTCGGTTCTTCACCCACAAGGAGCTGTAGCATGTCAAAAGGATTTGAATCCCAAGGCCAGTGTTACAGCTAGCTTGGCCACTGTTCCAGCACCTGCCACGTCGACACCCTCTGTAGTCCCAAGTTCAGCGGCCACACCCTTGCAAGATGAAAGGTACCTTGTTTTTGATAGCCCTTTGGACCAGTCATATGTTTCGGACCCGCTGTACTTGGAAGGTCAGACGGTAGAACAGCGATTGTCGATTGGAAGCAAGAACAACTCGCAGACAGTAGAGAAGACCGCACCTGTAATGCCTCCTATTAGCTGTTCTTCACCACCAGCACGTCGTGACAGCCAAGCGGGAGCCCAAGACCGACAGGAAAAATTGCTTTCAGACATACTTCGGGCGATTGAATCGAATGGGAAAGAACTTCATGGAGTGAACCGAAATATGCGAGCCATTAGAGATGACATTTTCGGCTTACAAAGGGCTATACTTTCCCTTGAGAGGACCTGCGCCCGTGCGTTTGCCCGTCCCAGTCCAGGGAGTGCCCCCAGGAGGAGGTCACGCACACCAGCTTTCCAACCCAGTACGAGTAGGAAGAGGAGCTCATCCGGGAAAGAAAACGTGAAGAGTGTGGTGAAAAAGGTCAAAGGAGACAAAAAGTAATTCTGAAGTATTTCATGTTAGATAACCTTACCTGCTTGTTTCACTTTTGATCAACTTCCAGAACCTGCTGTCTTGTGTGTGCCCCGTTGTCCTTTTGCAGCAAGACAAGCTATGCATGGAGCAAGTCGCTTACCTTGGCGAAAAAGGTAGGCCCATTTTGAGCCTGTCAATGGCAGGAGGGCACACAATGGGTAACTGGGTATGTGGAACAAGTCATACTTACATATTTGTTGAATCTATAGCTACATCAGCAGTGGCAGCGTTTTCGGAACTTTACAGATTTTAGTGATAAACTGTTATCAAAGTGAATTAATTAAAGTGATTAACTTTTAAAAATTAGTGTTTTAAGTCTTTATCTCTGTTGCGTAAACATGAACAGTAATTGATTAACTCTTAAAAATTTAGTGTTTTAAGTCTTTATGTCTGTCATTAACAGGTGATCAGTAACTTTGTAATATGCCGAATCTTTTACCATAGAATGTATTAATCCTTAGGGTCTCAAAAGTTTAGTTAACCATTAACTATTAACTTTTTATTATTAAGTGGCAACAGGAGTTTAGCCACTAGTCGGAGGGGGTAGTGAAACACCCCAGGGTTGTTATTACTGTAAAGCAAGGACTAAACATTTTTCATAAACTGTGTAACTTGTAACATTCAACTGTGAACAGTTCTCAACAGAAACTTTACCTTTGATTTTCTCTAGTCATTTCATGTGCAGTTCATATTTTCCATTTCTGTGATCTAAGGGTGTTTATGGCAACTAACCATTGATTAAGTGAGTAAATTGGCTCAGTCCAAATAAACAGCCAGTCTACGCATGAAATAAATGGTAGTTCCTTTCGTTCTAGTAGGTCCTTTCCAGAGTTGAATGTGGTAAATCCAAGCTACACTGTAAATGACCTTCACTCTGTCAACGTGACTTGTTTGCTTGAATATACTGCACTAGATCGTGTCAATCCTAGCATGTATGTTCATAAAGTTGTTTTTGTGTAAATTATGTCACTTTAGCTTTATCCTAGCAAGGCTATCACACTTATCCCTGAATATTTCGAACGTTTTAGCGATTGAAAACATTGTACAGATTCCAAAACTAGCCATAGTCAGCCATCTTTAAACTTTGCATGGTGGGATAGTTACGCTTCGAGAAGGTGATGACATCACTTCGGCGGCAAGTTTAAATATCCTGCTATACAGTTTTACTTGTTAGGTACACATAGTTACTGCATTTATCCCTTTTATTTTGCCTTAATCTTTGGTGGTGTTAACTTTCACACGGGATCACGGCCATTTTCTCACAACCTTTCTACCCGCTTTGGGTAGACGTTTTTACCAGTTTTTGGTAGCGACCCGATTTCGGTAGCAGGCTTTCCGCCAGATATTGGTAGCTTCTACCAAAACTGGGTAGTTCTACCATTTTTGGGCCAGTGGCTTGGCTGGAGACTATAAAAGCAACGTGATTTTGCGTGTTGGGGGATTCCTTTCGCTTGAGCTTGTAGAACTCGGTCACGTCATTTGCATCAGAACTATTTTGACTTTGTTTGAGGAATTTTAACAGTAACATTCCTAGATTGCCGGTTCGTTACGTATTATAAGTCTGTCTAATTTTTATACCAAACTCTGTGATCAAAAGGGAAACTAGATCTAGGTCTACTCATTGAAATTGCCAGAACATGTATTTTTAACTCTAGTCTCATCTATTGTTAGCTGTTTATTGATAATTATTCCCACTGAATATTGTCGCTTTATACTTTGAATTAAATTCAGAATACACCACATAGCTGTATTACGTTAAAACACAACTCAGGGTCTTAGGTCATTTCTACTCCCAGCTACTACATTAAACCAGTTCGTAACAATATTATCGTTTTCACGGCGACTTTTCCCGAACATTTGGATACGCTCAAGAAATTACTGTTACTTTTTCGTAACGCTTGGCTTACGGCCAAGCCAAGCAAGTGTTTCGTTGCATGTAAGGAAATAAATTGTCTGGGGCACGTGGTAGGGTTTAATGGTATGCGTCCCATTCCCGATAAGATTGAAGCTATTCAATCTGCAGAACGACCCAAGACCAAAAGTCAAGTTAGATCCTTCCTAGGATTGGTAGGATTTTACCGGAAGTACGTTCCGAACTTTAGCTTAATAGCTTTACCTTTGACCGACCTTACGCGTAAGGGACAACCAAACAAGATCGTGTGGGAGGAAGCTCAGGAAAGAGCTTTTGCTTCACTAAAGCATGCTTTAATGAAGAGTCCCATTCTGAAACTACCTAACTGTGCAGAAAGATTCATTCTCCAGTCTGATGCCTCTCAGTATGGGTTAGGAGCTATTTTTTTCAAAGAGAGAGTGGGGTCAAGTTACCCGTGGCTTACGCAAGCCGGAAGTTGAAGGGCGCGGAGTTCAAGTCAGTTCAGTTCTACTGATTACTTAAATAGTTCTAGGTGAGAGTATAGACCAAAATCAGACTACACAGAACTTACAGTCTAATTTTTAATCTACACTGTTCACTATTTTATGAAATGCTCCAGAGAATGAAGTTTTTTTTTTTTTTTTTTGCCAATTTTATTTCATCCCTTCCAAAACCACAAATTTTAGACATCTCCAACCTGAAAGCATTTACAAACAACAATTTTGAAATTGATACAAATAGGCTGAAGTTATCTGGTATGGTAGAAAACATGGTGGGGCATGGAGAAAATGCTGGTAATTAGCATTTTCTCCATGTCCCACAGTGTTTTAAAAAGCTTTTTGCCCCAAGGTCGTTAAAACACTTGGAATGAATGAATGAATGAATGAATGTTGTTTAATGGCGCATCGACAGCTTTGGTCATTTAGCTCGCATATCTATGTTAAAAGATAATAAAAGTGGAATTGTTTAAACTGAAAAAAGTTTGAATACATTAATAATGATAAAACAGTTGAATTAAGAAGTATTATGTGTGACTTTAAATGATGAAAGGTTATGTGTAACTTTTAATTTGCATAAAATATAATATTTATATAATATTGAGTGGCTGGGCATTCCCTGCCTACTCAAAGTTTTAAATGAAAAAGTTAAGACTGCGAATAGTAGCTCAAAGGAAATGAGAGCTTAACATTGAGAAAAATGTGTAAAGAATGTAAAAAGATGGGTAAGAAACTAAAGAGCAAATATCACAGTTTATTGTAAATGCCAATCTCCTTTATGAAAGCGATAATAGATTCAACGTCAACAGAATCAAAAATATTTTTTAAACTATCGACGCTGAAATACTTTGAACGAATTGGCTGAAAGTCAATGCAATCTAGTAGGATATGTTTTACAGAAAAGGATGCACTGCATGGAATACATTCAGGGGCATTATCTCTGGTCAAGAGCCAGGAATGTGTAATGCGTGAATGGCCAATTCGAAGTCGTGCAATTATCACTTCTTCTCGACGAACAGACCTGTAAACGGGGTACCATTTACCAAGGGAAGGTTTAACTGAATGCAGTTTATTGAAAACATCAGCATCCCACTGGGATTGCCAAGAAGATTGGATATGTGTTAAAATAGAGGATTTAAAATCAGTGTGTGGAACTTTAAAATCTGAAATGGGAAGGTTAGGTGCAGATTTGGCAGACCTATCTGCATTTTCATTGCCTTTGATGCCTTACATGACTTGGAAGCCAGCAGAACACCAATCTATTCATAGACGAAATTTGTGAAATCCTTAAACTACAGATTAAGGGATTCTCAAGTCATTGATTTGAAAGGGCCTGTAATGTTGAAAATGAATCCGAAAAGATAATGAAACGGTTGGAATTAGAATGTTCAGCTAGATTAAGGGCAAGATCAATTGCTTTAATTTCAGCAGAGAAGATAGAGGAGTTGTTTGGAAGGCGGCACTTAAAGCTCCTTTCTCCATAAACAGCGGCAGCTGCTACAGAATTTCCCTCTTTAGATCCATCTGTATAGATTGGTTTGAAGGAAAAATAATGCTCCTTTATCTCGTTGTATCTAGCATGAAACACAGTTCTATCCGTGACAGACTTTTTGTCTGATGCAAGGTCAGATCTGAATTCTGCACTGTTTAGTGTCCATGGAGGGATTTCAGAGATTTTACGGACGGCAATAGGCTCAGTGTCTATGCCAAGGTTATCTACAATGGGCTCCATGCGGATTCCAAACGGAGGAATAACATTTGGTTTCCTTTCAAAAACGTTTATATTGAGGTTTAAAAACAACTTTATGAGTTGGATTAAAACGATTTGACTTCAGTTTTAAAAGATATTGAAGCGAGAGTTTTTCCCCCCTGTAAGAAAGAGAAGGTTCATTAGCCTCAACATAGAGACTATTGACGGGAGAAGTTCTGAAAGCGCCAAGTACAAGACGCAGACCTTCGTGGTGTATAGGATCAAGAATTTTAAGACAAGATTTACGGGCTGGATCCGTATACAATAGACCCATAGTCTAATTTGGAGCGAACTAAAGACCGATAAAACCGCAAGAGGACTTTACGGTCTGCTCCCTATTCAGAATGGGCCACAACCTTTAGAAGATTAAGAGCCTTCTTGCACTTCTTTTTAAGTACAGTGATGTGAGGAAGGAAGGAAAGCTTTCTGTCAAAGATGACTCCAAGAAATTTAAACTCGGAAACGACTTCAATTTTAGTTTTGTCCAAATACAGTTCAGGGTCTGGATGAACACCGCGTAGATTACAAAGGTGCATGCATTTTGTTTTGGACTTTGAAAATTTGAAGCCATTCTCATCAGACCACGTTTGGAGTTTGTTGAGACACTGTTGAAGTTGTCTCTCAATAATATTCATATTTCGAGATCTGAAGCATATAACAAAGTCATCAACATAAAGAAAACAGTCTACACCAGGACAGATAGCTTTAACTATATTGTTTATTTTTACACTGAAAAGTGTAACAGAGAGAATACATCCTTGGGGTACACCCATCTCCTGTTCACGGGCTCCCGAGAGAGTATTACCAACTCGGACGCGGAAAAGCCGTTCATCCAAGAAGGCTGAAATAAAAAGAGGAAGACGGCCTCGAAGACCAAAGTCATGCAAGTCTTTAAGAATTCCGTATTTCCAAGTCGTATCGTAAGCACTTTCAAGGTCAAAAAAGACAGATACTACGTGCTGTCTATTAATAAAGGCTTCTCTGACAAAGGTTTCAAAGCGGACAAGATGATCGATGGTGCCACGCTGGCGACGAAATCCACTCTGTACATCAACGATAAGGTTGTTTTTCTCTAAAAACCAGACAAGCCTGTCGTTGACCATACGTTCTAGGGTCTTGCAGAGACAACTAGTAAGAGCTATTGGACGATAGTTGGCTGGGTCACTAGCATCCTTGCCAGGTTTTGGGATAGGAATGACTAGTGCCTCTCGCCAGGACGAAGGAAAATCACCTGACTGCCAGATATCATTGAGATATCAAGTAAAACGGAGAGAGAAGTAAAAGGTAAATGTTTTAAAAACTGGTAATGAACTTTATCTTGGCCGGGAGAAGAATCGTGGGCTTTATTCAGAGCAGATTTTAATTCTTTAAAGGTGAAGAGTTTATTACAATGCTCTGAATTAGAAGAACTGAAATTAAGTTGTTTTCCTTTCTTCTCTGGCTTTATTCCTCTGAAACTTTTCAGAATAGTTTTCAGAGGAGGACTTTTTGCAAAAGGTGTCGGCAAGAGCATCAGCTATATCAACGACGTATTGTTAACTTCAAGGTGACTAAGAGGGGGCTGGTCTTTGCCATTGATGTTTCTGATCATGTCCCAGCTTTTTTTAGCAGTGGTTCTACTATTTAATTTAGAGACATATTGTCTCCAAGCCTTGCGCTTACTTTCTCTAATGGTACGACGAGCCCTAGAAATACGGAATAAGTTATGATTTTCCTTGGTAGGCCTGAGATTAAACTTTCTATGGGCTTGTTTTCTGTCTCTGACAGCCTGTTTACAATCATCATTGTACCAAGGCTTGTCAGGACGTTTTGGATTTGTCGAGGTCTGAGGGACGGACTGTTTAGCTGCATCAATTAATAGGGAATTGAAAAGTTTTGCGGGATCATCGCAATCTCCAAATTTGTCATGTTTAATGGTCTGTTCACAGAGGGTTTCAAATCTATTCCAATTAGCTTTGAAGAGCTTCCATTTCTGCGGTTTTATGCTGCTGGGTGGTTGTGTACATGAAAAGATAATAGGGAAGTGATCACTTCCACACAAATCCTATTTCACTTTCCAAGTGAAATTGAGAAGTAAGACTGGGCTGCATAAGGTTAAATCAATAGATGAGTATGATCCAGTTGCTGGATGTAGGTAGGTTTTGGACTTGTTATCATTCATGAAAGACAAAGAGTTGTTCGAAATGAAGCTCTCCAACTGTAAACCTCTCTGGTTGGTGTCATTGCAACCCCACATAACATTGTGACCATTAAAGTCCTCAGCAAGAATATAGGGGGATGGCAATTGGGAAATGAGATCATTCAGATTGGTCTCATTAATAGGTGTGCTCGTGGGGGGGGTATAAAGAACACAGTGTAACAGCACTGTGTAAAGATAACCTAATGGCAACAGCTTGCAAGTTTGTGTTAAGAGAGATAACTTTATGGGGTATGTTGTTATTAACAATAACAGAAACACCACCTCTAGCTTTCTCGCCTTCGGGAAAGACTTTATTGTAAATGGAATGGTATTTGATAGAGATATCATCCTCCCGTTTAAGGAAGGTTTCTTGAAGACAAACAGCAACTGGTTTGTGATCACTAATTAAAAGGGAAAGTTCATCAAAGTTTGACTTCAGACCTCGACAATTCAACTGGATTATGGTATCCATTGTGCATGAAGAAAGTATAAAAGCTAAAGTAAAAAAAGAGGCTGTAAACCAATGCATTTTAAAACAGGTTGATTAAGACTTCATTACAGTCGTCTCAGGTTTGGACGAGTGCCAGGTGGCAGTGTCCTTGTTCCAAGTATCTTTAGAAATGGATCAGATAGAGGCTTCTGAATCTGAAGCCTCACCTTCCAGATTTTCAGCATCTGCATCCATGTCCTCTAGCTCCGAAAATCTGTTGGAGGTAGGGACAGGATCATTTACTCTGACTGTGATTTCACAAGATTCATTTCAAGGCATTTCACAGTTCGTATACTGAATTGATTGGATCGTTATACCTTTTCAAGACAACCCCGATCATAGTTTTGAGAGAGATTTTTGAAACATTGCGAGAGGGAGAGGGAGTTCTCTTATCGAGCGTTTTCTCCTTTTCCCACAATGTATATTGTATTTAATTGGTTTGTTGTACCTTTTCTAGACAACACTATCACGGTCTTTAGAGAGATTTTTGGAACATTGCGAGAAAAGGAGAAAATACTCTTATCGAGCGTTTTTCTCCTTTTCCCACGAGGTTGTTTTTCCAACGTCTTAGAAACAAATTTCACAACTTGTATATTGTATTAATTGAATCGTTGGACCTTTACTAGACAACCTCAATTACGGTCTTGAGAGAGAGTTTTGGAACAATGCGAGAAAAGGAGAGAATACTCTTATCGAGAGTTTTCTCCTTTTCCCACGAGGTTGTTTTTCCAACTTAAAAGAGACAAATTTCACAGTTTGTATATTGAATTGATTGGATCGTTATACCTTTTCAAGACAACCCTGATCACAGTCTTGAGAGAGATTTTTGAAACATGGCGAGAGGGAGAGGGAATTCTCTTATCGAGCGTTTTCTCCTTTTCCCACAATGTATATTGTATTTAATTGGTTTATTGTACCTTTTCTAGACAGCCCCGTCACGGTCTTGAGAGAGATTTTTGGAACATTGCGGGAAAAGGAGAAAATATTCTTGACGAGCGTTTTTCTCCTTTTCCCACGAGGTTGTCTTTCCAACTTATTAGAAACAAATTTCACAATTCGTATACTGAATTGATTGGATCGTTATACCTTTTCAAAACAATCCCGATCACAGCCTAAAGAGAGATTTTTGAAACATTGCGAGAGGGAGAGGGAATTCTCTTATTGAGCGTTTTCTTCCTTTTCCCACAATGTTCCTCTTTCAACTTATTAGAAACAAATTTCACAATATGTATATTGTATTGATTGAATCGTTATACGTTTACTAGACAACACTCATCACTGTCTTAAGAGAGATTGTTTTGCATTTGTATAAATTTCTATACATTTTTTAAGAATTTGTATTATTCTTGTCTGAAGGACAAACAGAACAATGCACTGTGGCGTCCCAGGGGTTACCTGAAGGACAAGCAGTAATGCACGCTGCGGCGTCCCAGGCACTCTTAAAATTTACCAGTCAAATAGTTTACTCAAAAATTATCGCGATAGTTACATACAAACTAAATTTTATATAAAAACATTAGCCTTTTACGATTATTTTTTTTTAGTTATTATAAAATGTATTTAGACTATAAAACCATAGATATTTATAAGGATCTAAGAGTTTTTCATTTTGGAATTTTCTTATGGTTTGAAACTACTTATACTTCACTCAATATCATACTCCTCCCACCTAGAGGGGCATTGTGGGAGAATGAGAGGCTGTTCGTCGCGAGCGAGTTTCCCCTTTGCCACAATGTTTTCAGAGGTACCTCTGGTGCATATTGAGAGATAACATCTGATTACTTATGCGTAGATTTTCCACACATTTTCATATTAGCTAGAGATAAGTACATAGAGAAAATTAGCAAAAGTTAATTCAATGTAAACCCTCTTACGGTGTTTAAATATTTCGATCAGTTACATTAATGTAAAATGCGCGTCTCGGCGGAGGTTATATGAGGGTAAATATAACAATAAATTATTGAAGCCCGTGAGATCATTGCGGTAGGGGTTAGAATTGATCATTACAGATACTTTTTTCTTCCACCCATAATGCTTTACTCCAAATCAGTGCTTTGCATCCGCGATACCCTGCATTTGAGTGTAGTGGGTCGTATATTAGTTATAACCTCCCGACTACTAGACTATTTAACATGTTCCCGAAAGGTCCTGTGAAACCTAGTCACGCCCTTAATATCTAATCCAATCAACTGACCTTCTGCTTATGTCAAAGGGGAGTTTATTAATGACTTGAATAGCCCGACTGACCGTTAATATATTTCTATAGGTGCGCGTGTGCGCCGGAGTGCAATGGACACTTTCTTGGGATAGGGTCATAATGGGCGTTTTCAACCTTATATTCACGACTATTTTAAATGCTTCAGCCAAGTCGTCATTTGCAGATTTTTTTTTTTTTTTTTTTTTTTTTTTTTTTTCTCTCTTCTCTTTAAGACTTCCACATAATATTATGCTGTTTAACCTTTTTAAGGAAAAAGATACCGATATTTTATGTTTACAAGAAACACATTTTACAAACCAAATTGAAAAAAACTGTTTATTCTGAATGGGATGGAAATTGCTTCTTTAGTCATGGTACTTCAAATTCAAAAGGTGTCGCAATACTATTTAAAAAGCATTTAGATATTAAAGTTCGTAGTTTCAAAAAAGAAGAAAATGGAAATTACCTAATAATGGAATTGAGCTTTTGTGATATTGATTTTATCCTTACAACTCTGTATGCACCAAATAGTGATAACCCTAGCTTTTTCATAAATATCTTCGATGAAATTGATTCCTTTACAAATAACGAAAACTTGATTATATGTGGAGATTTTAACCTTGTCATTGATCCAGCTTTAGATTATGAAAATTATAGAAACAGTGACCATAATAAAAAAGCAAGGAAAATTGTTCAAAAATACATGGATGATAGAAATCTGGTGGATCCTTTCAGGGAACTACATGGCAATTCACGAAAGTACACTTGGAAAAGTGTTAATCCTTTACAAATGGGTAGACTTGACTTTTATCTGCTTTCCAAAGAACTTAAACCATTTCAAAGGAATTGTGATATTGATATTAGTTATAAATCCGACCACTCAATTATTTTAATTGATCTACAATTTACTGAACTCAAACACGGAAGAGGTCTTTGGAAATTTAATAATTCCTTGCTGCATGATATTGATTACATTAACTGTATTAACAAAAAAAATGATGAGATATTACTACAATACTGTTTACCTGTTTATGACCACGATTATGTAATAAATATGGATAGATCACAAGTACAACTAGTTATCAATGATCAGCTTTTTTTAGAAACCCTTTTAATGGAGATTCGTGGAAAAACGATCTCTTTTGCTAGTCATAAAAGTAAAGTAAAATCAAATCGCGAGAAAGTACTTTTGGCCGAAATTTTGCAATTAGAACATTCTTTAAATGAAAACAACAAGGAAAAATTAATTAAACTTCAGGATGAATTAGAAAAATTAAGAAATGAAAAGCTTAAAGGGTATTTTGTAAGATCATGCTCAAAATGGATAGATGAAGGCGAAAAAGTCACCAAATATTTTTGCAATCTTGAAAAACAACACAATTCAGCGAAGTCAATAAGTTTTATAGAAAAACAAAACGGTGAAACAACTAGTAATCAAGAGGAAATCTTAAACGAGACAAAATTATTTTATGAAAACTTATTTCAAAAACAAGATAATCCAGATGATTTCAGCATAACGGACTTTTTACTTAATTGTACGGTAAATAAGTTAGATTATGTCGAGTCAAAAAGTCTAGAAGGTCTTTTAAATTATCAAGAGGTATCTTGACTTTAAAACAAATGTCAAATGACAAAAGCCCAGGTCCTGATGGCTTTTCAGCAAACTTCTTTAAGGTCTTTTGGCCTAAGATTGGGCATTTTGTCGTTAGATCCCTAAATTACGCCCTATTGAACGACTCTTTTTCTAGTTCTATAAAATCAGGAATCATAACATGCATCCCAAAAGATAATAAACCGAAAAGGTTATTGAAAAATTGGAGACCGATAACCTTATTGAATGTTTTGTACAAAATAGCGTCTGGAACAATAGCAAATCGACTAAAAACCGTATTAGACAAATTAATTTCAAGTGACCAAACAGGTTTCCTCAAGGATCGCTTTATAGGAGAAAATACCCGTTTAATCTATGACATAATGAAATACTGTGAAGACAATAACATACCTGGCTTATTAATGCTACTAGATTTTGAAAAAGCCTTTGACTCGCTATCGTTTGACTTTATCTTAAAAACTTTAGACTTTTTTGGATTTGGTCCTACATTTGAGAAATGGATAAAATTATTTTTGTATAATACACAAGTAAGAGTACAGTTAAATGGTTTCCTATCAGATGTCTTTACGGTGAAGAGGGGCTGCCGTCAGGGAGACCCTATTTCTCCATATATCTTCATCCTATGCTCTGAAATCTTAAGCATTAAAATTAGACAAAGCAAAAGTATCAAAGGTATAAGGGTGAAAGAAACTGAGTATTTCATAAGCAAGTTTGCTGATGACACTACATTATTACTAGACGGCTCGGAAAAATCATTAAATAGTGTTTTAGAAGTACTTGACAAGTTTTATGTTATAATCTGGATTAAAGTGCAATTTTGATAAAACAAAGTTGATTTGGATAGGGTCACGTAAGTATAGTGCTTACTCAATAAAAACTAAATGGAAATTAAACTGGGGTGAAACTCAATTTGTGCTACTTGGAATAACTTTTGATATCAATCTTCAGAAAATGATAGATTTGAATTATGAACCAAAACTTAAAACTATTTCAAAATGTATAGCATACTGGAAAAGAAGGAAACTTACACCTATTGGCAGAGTAACTGTTGTAAAATCACTTCTTATTCCACTTTTAACGCATTTATTTATTAGTCTCCCTTCTCCGAAAACAGATTTCATAAAACGTCTAAACGATTTACTATACAACTTTGTATGGGATGGAAGGGCAAAAATCAAAAAATCTATTTTTATTAAAAGCTATGAAGAAGGTGGTATGAAAATGATAGATATCAAAAGCTTTAACACTAGCATGAAATTAAAATGGCTTAAAAATCTAATAAATTGTAAACCTAATAAATGCTATCAACTAGTATATGACATGATGGACGTACGAAAAATAATAAACTTAGGAAAAGCTTATTCCGAATTTATCTCTAAACTAATAAAAAACGATTTCTGGCGAGACGTACTTAAATCATACATAGAATATATGACAAAAATTAAAATTGACTCTTGGGACCTGCTATTAAATATGCCCTTGTTCTACAACGAACATTTCACAATAGACTCAAAAGTCATTTTTATCAAAGATTTATATGATAGAGGAATTAGAAATGTCAAAGACATAATGGATAAGAATAAAAAATTTACTTGCTTAAAGTCTATAGAGACGATTTTAGGTAAAAAAAATAACTATTTGAGGTATTACGGTCTGATAAACACTATCCAAAACTTATTAAGAAAGGTTGATATTGATAAAAATGAAAACTTGATTTTAGACTATGCCAATCCCTGTATTAATAGCTATTTAAATGAAATTTTGGTAAATAAAAAACCCAGCAAAACAATTTATAAAACACTTATTGATAACAATGAAATGCCTACTAACCAAAAGAAATGGGAATTTTTGTTCCCTACTCAAAATTTTGATTGGAAAAAAATTTACAGTAATATTTTTAAAAATACAAACGATTCGTACATCCAATGGATGCAAGTAAAAATAGTTCATAGATTTTTCCCCACTAACTCACTATTAAACAAAATGAACATTACCCCAAGTAACTTATGCAGTTTCTGCAATACTACTGAAGAGAGTCTGCTCCATATATTTTACGAATGTGAAAAGGTGAAAATCCTCGTACAACATTTAGAATCAAAAATAAGAGAAACAGACCCATCAACTCAAAGACTTATAAATAGTGTCAACGTTCTAATCGGTACATTCAATAATGACGACAAATTATACACACTTTTTCTTTATTTCAAAAGATATATCGCTTCTTGTAAATCTAAATCGAAAATCCCGACAATTTATGACCTTCAAAATAGTTTACATTTGGCTTGGACTACTTATAAAGAAACAAAATCTTCCGACTCTACCTTAGAAAGATGGTCAATTGTACGACATATTATTCGAGACCACTCTTGATATAAAATGCATTGATATATATATTCCTATTCTTTGCTCTTATCCAAAAGTCATTTCTGTTTTTTCCCTTTCTTTCCTTTTTTTTTTTTTTTTTTTTTTTTTTCTTCTTCACTTTCTTATTAGTTGTTTTTCTTGTTTCTGCATGGCTTTGTAAAACTTACTAGTCTTTGATAACTATTCATTGATCCAGATTCGGTGAACTAAATAGGCCGTTTGTTTGACACTTTCCCCTCATGCTCTATTTAACACAATGGAAAGAAAAGAATTTTAAGAGCATTGTGGAGAGGAGTGAAATTGCTCGAAAAGACCGATTTCACATTTTCCCGCAGTGTTCTTCCATATAATCAATAATTTATGATCATATTTCAGTTAGTTTGTTTAAACACCTAACTTTATCTGGATCTCTGAAAAGTACTTGTATTTTTATAAACTCTTATTCTGCGATGTGTCACCTTTGCGAGCAGTGAACTCCAAAATCAATCTACACTCGAATCTTGGTCTGCACTGTTCGCAGGGGTCACAAATGTTATTGGATGTAAATAACGATTGTTGTAAAGATAGAGGGAGGATGGCCACGACCTCCCCTATCCAGTATACGTGGCTAATAAAGTTTACAAAAAAAAAAAAAAAAAAAAAGATTCATAGGCATCTCTAGATTGTGGTTTAGGCTTGGGTGAAGACCTTTTAGGAGATCGGGGTGCATGATTAGATTTGTTATCTTTAGATGAAACGTTAGATTTAATTGTAGACTGTGTAGATGGGGGTTGGGGTTTCTTTGGAGTCTGTTGTGAAAGGGGAGACGGATTTGAAGCTTTTTTCGAAGAGATATTTTGCGAAGAGTTAGATGGCTTTGAAGTTTCTTGTGAAGAAATACTTTGAGAGTTTGTGGGTTTTGAGGTTGCAGAAGAGGTTTTGTTTGTTTTAGACGCAGATGGAGAGTCAGGAATTAGTTTGGACAAGGTGGATGGAGGGAGAAGTTCTTTTAGCTCAGTAGCTACAACAGGAAATTTTTGAAGGAGAACTTTCGCAAGAATCTTACAAGTGCTGCAGTCATCCTTTTCAGTTGACGAGCCAACAACACCTGCATAGCTAGGACTAGAAGAGGTTTTCTTGCGTTGTTCAAATATTTTCCTTGCTTCTGGAAAGCTAACATTATTGTTGTATTTAATGGACAGGATTTCTTTTTCTTCTCTCCATACAGGACACTCCCTTGAAAAAGTAGAGTGTGAAGACTTACAATTAATGCAGAGAGGAGGATTTGAACATGTAGTACTGTCATGGTCAGGTCCTTGATGAGCACATTTAGAGCATGTTTCTTGGTTTTGACATTTACTGATGTGATGGCCGTACCGCTGGCATTTAAAACATCGCAAGGGGTTTGGCACATACACATCTACTTTTACAATTTGGAAGCCTATTTTGATAGATGTTAGAAGAACAGGAGAAGAAAATGTTAAAATGTATGTGTTTGTGAGTCTCTGTTCTCCATCTCTGCGTACAAGAAATCCGCTGAACATCGGATACACCCTGTTGTTTCAAGTTGTCTTTAATTTCTTGCAAAGAGTTGCAGTACGTAAGCTCTTTGCATCTAATTACTCCTTTACAAGAATTGAGTGAAGGATGTGGGAAAATTTTAACGTCTGTGTCAAAAATTCTGTGTGTTTTAAAAGATTCAGTGCTTGTTGATTAGTGAGACATTCAATTAGAAGGGTCTGGTCTTTAAGTTTTTTGACAGATTTTGGAGTTCCAAGGATGCTAGATATTTGTTTTTCTGTTATGAAAGGAGAGAGTTTTGTCATTGGTTTTGAAGGATCTTGGGACTGGATAATTATAAAACGTGGATAGTGAAAGGAAGAAGTAGAAATTGAAGGTTCAGTTTCGGATTCACTGTCTGAAAGAGGGCGTTTGCTGTCATTGAGCTTGGCCTTTTTTTGGGATCCCATGTTTGTGTGTAAAGTTTCACCACCGATGCTCCCCACCCGCCACGGAGCCCAACAAGGGGACATGGTCTGGGGGAAGCCCATTCGCAGACCATGACAGAGATACATCAGTGGTATACTCGGTATGAAAGGGCTAGACTGGACAGATGCATTCTCACAGAAAGTTCTACTAAGCTTAGACAATCATTGAGAGGTTACAAATGTCAGCCAAATACCAAAGAACTTTCACCCGATTGACCCATGAGCTACCGCCTTCTAGGGCAGAACAAGAAATATGAAATATGGAAAGAGTGTGGATTAGATATGGAAAAGACAGTAATTTTAATAGAGAGAAGGGTGTAAGAGAAAGAACATATTAGATGCCCTAGGGCAAGGCATGACCAGCCGATTGATCAGGACGGGCCTTCCTGACCTCTCGTTTAGTTCAATTCAAGGCCAAAGTGGTGTGTTGCGAAAACAGAGCTATCAAACGGCCAAGCCCTGAATCCACTCAACCACCAGGATCCCGTCATCGAACGACACGAGTTGCAGCCCACGGCAAACGGGCAGGCACGGGGGGGGGGTCTTACCCCTGCTGTAGTGCGACAGCTGAGCTATTTCTATCCCCCCAACCAGCTGGGGGCTAAAACACTTGGCTCTTGGTAATTAACTCCTTACCAAACGACAAAATTTACGACTTGTTCAAATCAAAAGCATCTACAGATTAGACAATTAGATGAGGCTCATATTAATTTTGTGTCTGAAAGAGTGGAAGACCTGGTACAAAGCATTTTCTCTATCTTCCACAATGTTGTTTTAGAAAAAAAAAAAAAAAAAAAACTTCCTTATGGGTCGTTGAACTTCGGGATTGTATGGTTAAGAGTCGAGGCCTGTAAGTAACATGCAATCATTGACATATTTTGAAATAAGTAATATGTGTAAAGACGAGAGAAAGTCATACAGACCGGGTAATATAAACTGTTTGTTGCCTGACATAATTATGAGTTATTTTCCTTAAAAAGGTAAACAGTGTTACCACAGTTCCTAATTACTTAAATAAACAAGCAAAATGTTGCAACGCTTTTTTTCCCGACTTTTGTACTGACGATGTCATGAATGAGTGGGCGGTTTCTGTCATATGGATAAAATAATGTCAAAAGTAAAGTAAAACATTATTCAGTCAATCAGTTAATTAGTCACTATTACAATAAACACTCTGGCTGTAAAAGATACATTTGAAAATTATCATTAAATCTGGTGTCATCTTCGCAAAATAGGATATGCACGGTGATTTCCAAGATCACTAAGTGCACATGATTTTTGGGGACAAAACTTTTTAAAACTTATATTTAAACTAAATAAGCCAAGCTTGGAAGGGCAGTCAGTAGTGTACAAGACATGAGACCAGGGGATCGCTAGTTCGAATCCTATACTCGGCGAATGTCTTTTCTAGGATTGATGATAGTCATTGCGACAGGATTCATTCCTCTCTTACCGTTAATCATTGTTTAAACGATTGTTATGTAGGAAGGCAGCCAGTGGCTTGGATAGAATGTTGTGCGAAGTACTGGTAAAGGAAACCCAAAGAAAGTATTAAGCACGTTTTCTAGAGTTTTAATTCTTGCATAGATTTTTTTTGTTTTTGTTTTCACATATATTACGTATTGTTTAATGCTAATTACAAAAAGAAAAAGGAAATGATAGGTTGACGAATTCATTTTCTTGTAAAATGCCTATTTCCATGGTAATAGTATACCCTTAAGATTCCAAAATTGTGACTTTTGCTTGAAAATGAATATAACATTGTCTGACAGCTTTAATTTTATACTTTATATAAAATCAGAGCAAACATGTTTCTAAATCCTTAACTAAGTTTCAGAAAATTTGAATTACGTTCATATTTTTGCAGAAAGGGTCATTTTTTTTGCAATTTTTACTCATGAACATGCCGAAAACACTAAGAGTTCTGCAAGTAAAGCTGAGTTGTCTAAAATACCCTTCCATAGATTTTGTGAGTGTGTGTGTGTGTGTGTGTGTGTGTGTGTGTAAAGAATCCTTGAAGTATCTTCTATTCAAATTTAACAAATAAAGAATAGGTTGACGAGATTAGATTTTCACAAAATTACAGTTTCCATGGCAACCATAAAACTTTTTATGCAAAAATTCCCAGTTTTACTGAAAACTGACCGCACTAAATTGTTTTGAAAGCATACAAGCAAAGTCGTTTGGGGGATTGACATTGACCTTCGTTTCTTCTGCCTCGCTAGTTGCATACATTCGGTATTTCTTGTAGTATCATTTCTTGGAATTGCAGACTGAATCCTTGAAATCCGGTCTACTTTAAATTTCCTCGCAACATGTCCTTTAAAGCGAAAGATGTTTACGCTGTTAATGATTTCGCGCCGTACGGCGAAAGTATCCGAGTACTAGTAACTATTTCCTTCGTGATGAGTCAAATATCATCCTTTATACTCAAAAGGACAAACACGCCCGCACGAACGAGCCCGGAAGAACAAGCTCGGGCGAACAAGCCTTTGGAAGAAAAAGCTCGTTATGTGCAGTCTGATCTTAATCTACATTGTCTGCAAACGTGTATTAAGTCTCTCTTAGCTGCCTAGGAGTAACAGTATTTTTCCTTTTCTTGTAGAGACTGCTTTCATTTATCGGTTCTTTTGGAGTAAAAGATAGTCAATGCCGCCTATTTAGGACAAAGTAAACAAGATCAGACTTTATATTAGAATGTGCAGTCTGATCTAGTTTCTATCGGATCTATATCTGTTTCTTTAAAACGTTGTTAAACACAATATCTGTTATAATTATATTCTTACAGTCTTTGAAAAAAACGTCAGTTCTGTTTTAGTCTTGATTTGAATCCATTCAAGGCAGGAGAGAACACATTTTCGCAGCAAGAGGTATGTGAAACAAAAGCAGTTGATCGGTCTTCTCCTTTAAGTTTACGGTTTATCTAACTGAAAAAGTAGACCGTTTGACAAGTCTGGGTTTTATCTGCGATAAAAATCTGTCTTTATGAAAAGGTTTTTGTTCAGTTGTCAGGCAAGACGAACATTATACTCAGGGTAAACATAACTTGATACGTTAGTGGAGGGCGTTTCTTTCCATACAGATATTGATAATTATTATGAGATTATTCTTTCAATTGGATTCTTTTCACAGAGCGGCGTTAAATGTCTGACTCTAAACGACAAAACTTTAGACATGTCAGAAAAAAAAAAAATGCAGACGACAAATTCGATTCGGTTCAAATGGTGCAATTTTGGTTGAAAGGATAGAATACATTGGCAATGGCCGATCAACAGCATACTTTCATAGATTCTTTGGGATTTTTTTTTTTTTTTTTTTTTAATTCTAATGTGAGGTTCTGATCTATGTAAACCACTGCAAGACTTTTGGGCAGTGTTTAAAGTCAGTGTGTGGATATAAATATTTGTTTTTACTGAATTTGCAAAAAAAAAAAAAATGATTACTAGTACTAGTTATACTTTTAAGGCTCATTGCGTACTCTATACAATGTGGTGCAATTCTTAAAACTTTTTTACGTCTATCCATTTGTGGCTGGTAGCACTTTGTCATGTCGACTTGACACACGAAACAAAATTAAAAAAAAAAAAAATCGAAATTTACAATTCTCAAAGTATTGACAAAATTGCGAATACCCCATTCAACGTCTGTGAAAAGGGGGCATAATGTGCTGGCAAAATACATCGATCAACACAGTCCACGCAGGCTGACCAGGGCCCCAACCGTTTGCTTTTGGTCAATTTTCTGCATGTGAAAGGGCCAGTCTACCTTATGATTCAGTAGGTCGTTAAACGAAACGGATTTTAGGGATGTATAATACTGTAGTGGCTTCCTTTGTATCATGCATCTCGGAGATGCATAAACGCCCCTTTTCACAGAGAACGGCTCATATTCAATGTTTGGCCTAGCAACACACCACGTAACACCACGTGACAACACGTGGCAACATATTACACAATAAACAAGATCTATATAGTCGAGCGGTTGTTTGGGCTTTGTCATTCCTGCTATTGAATGTGTCACTGCCCAGATCGTAAGAATCAAACATTGCAAAAAGGTGACAATTGAGTACATACTTGGCGAAAAAAAAAAAAAAAAAGAAGTAAAGGTAAAAGGTAAGTCACATTTTTTTTATTACTCGCTCAGTCCAAGTGTGATTGTTGCGAGATTGAAAACTTTGAGATGTGAGTTTCTGTAATTAGAAAGTTATACAACTCAAAACACTGAACCACCAGGGTTCAGTCAATGTAACAAAACTACCACAAAATATGTAAAAATCTTATAACTATGCGTTGTATCAATGATGCATTTTTTAAAACCCACACGCAGGCATGAGAACAACTACACTGAAATGATTTAATTAAATCCTAAAACTTTACGAACGTTCGGGTCGCCGAGATCTGACCGACATAAATGTACAGAGTTCACCAACAAATTACATTGAAAATGCACCAAAGCAGATGCCAATCTTTTGACATATGCATGCAATCAATAGAAACAGGCTTACTTGTAACTGATCGATTGTTCCGCTGTCGAAAAAATGTTGAAGTCGGGATGAAATAAACTATTCTTTCCGACCCGTGATTCTTCGTCTGCTTTCATTCTGTTATCTAAATGGATGACCCGGAAATTAGCTGAAAACGGCGACCTGACCGTTCGTAAAGTTTTAATCCTTAGGCTGCTTATCGCGACCTACCGACCTTTTGCGGACAGCGTAGATCAAGATCAGACTGCACAGAACGTGCAGTCTGATCTTTGATCTACACTGTCCGATAAGGAGATATCTTTCCTCCATAAATACCTTTGAAAGAAGAAAGTGTTTGGCTTCTACTATCTACTATGAAGTTTCATTTCTTTTATCCAGCAGGATAAGCATTAAGATTTAAATAAGTCATTGCAGGGTAATTGTGCTCATGCCTGTATGCGGGTCTTTTTTTCTTATTTAACATCTGTCCACGTCCACAAATTAGTCAGGAAGAAATGGAAGAAAACGAAATGAATTTCGAAAGGTTGATGAACCAAAGTCTTTAACTGAGAATTATGGGCGAAAGCTCCTTTTTCTAGGATATTTGAAAAAAAATCTTCATCGTAAGAGGTAAAATACTTCTTACACCCCGTAATAGAAATCTCTAAGGTAAGAGCTTGGCATCGGCAAACAGTAACCCATGCAGGTGTAAAAATGCATTTAAGTTTAAATCATACCATCTAAATGTACGGAAATTATTGTGAAGATAACAACCTGTTCGTGTACGGTCGATCAAAGTGTTACTTGCAGGAAAAAAAAAAAATTAATTTTGAAATTACCTGAAAAGAATACAAAATGAAAGAGCGACCTGGCAATTTTTTCCTTAGGTTTAAAATCGGTTTATTCTGCCATCCATACAATAAAACCAGATTGTCATATTTGCAATTGCTTACTTTTAAATGTTATTATCTAAATTTATGAGCATTTTTACTTTCGTTACCTTTTGACTGCAAGTTGGCCTTTAACACTGATAATGTAAAGCCAGGTTGAACCAACAAAACTGTTTGATCAGAGTGTAGGAACTTTACTTGACAGAATAAATGAATATCAGACCGCACAGATCGTACTTGTTCGTATGATAAATATCTCGTGTTAACACTGATAATGAACAACCAGCTTTAGCCAAAACTGCATTTTAAATAGAGTGTGGGATACTTTAGTAGAGAGTATAGATTGAGATTGACTGCACGAATTGTATTAAGCCTTGTATAATCAATATTGCACTTTATTCTGACCCTGGGTCGGACTACATGTTAACAATCATAATATATACTCAGTACATTTCAGAATATAAGTTGTAAGTTGAAAATCAGTTGGAAAATAACAAGTTTTGATCAAAATTACCTTAAATGATATTCACTGTATTATTATTCCACAATTAAATGTACGTTTGCCATTAAAATATAGGTTTACATACAGGTGGACAGTGTAAATCAAGATCAGTCTACAATGAACTTACTTGATTGTGTATGATAAATTCTGCACGCTACGTTAAAGCTGACAATGATAGGTAAGACTTAAGGCTGATTTCTGGACGAGTGTAGATCAAGTTCAAACTGCACGGCACGTACATGTACTTATATGTGAATATTACACGATAAGTTGATTCTGGCGAAGACCCTCTCGTGAATAGTAGATTCATATCTAACTGCACAGTAATACTCAAAGATTTTTGATCACTAGTTCACTGTGTTAACGCTGATGATGTAAGACCACTTTACAAAATTGTATGTAATAATGCGTAGATACTTCAGCTGTCAACATTGACTCAGCACAGCTCGTTCTTAAATGTGTATATCCAATATTTTCACTGTATTTTACCCTGATATGGTCGAGTCAGGACTACATGTAACTTATGGACTATTACCGTACATTCGGTATAAACATGCTGATAAATACTTTAGGTATTTGGTTACTTAGTGTAGATCAAGATCAGTCGGCATAGATCTTTCTCAGATGTGTATAATCAATATTTCACTAAATGTTGACTGGTAATATTATGACCAGTATTTCAATGTTCATTATCTCTGACGATGTTCAGTAAGACAGCATGGGTATGTACTTTAGTACAGTGTGAAGATCAAGATCAGACAACAAAGAAAGTACATGTGTTAGTATGATCAAATACAGTATTTCGTAGTTCATTAAACTTAACAGTCCTGTGTAAGCGTTTAGTTACTTTGGTAGATGTGGCAGATCGAGATTAGATTATTTGCTATACACAGAACTGGCATCACGAATCCAAACCACACGGCACCGTTATAGTGCCGCACCGGCTCTGACTGTTTGTAGAAATAATTAAAACTACTGCTGTACTGTTCTGGCCCATCTTCCCTAGCTGCTGTACTGTTCTGGTCCATCCTCCCTAGCTGCTGTACTGTTCTGGCCCATCTTCCCTAGCTGCTGTACTGTTCTGGCCCATCTTCCCTAGCCGAGGCTGACAATCTCTACATCGCTCTATTCACTCTTAGCTGATCCAGTCGAATTTCGTAATCCCAATTATACGCATAATCATTGAAGCACCAATTAAATAGCACTATATAATCGGCGTGCAACACAAGAATAGGGGCCTTCGGACATATGCGTAAAAGTGTGTCGTCCCAGATCAGCCAGTGTAATCTGTGACTAATCCGAGACGACACCTCCCGTTTTTGTGCAATTCTTTGTTTCACGAAGGTCTACTGTATGGAAAAAAAAAAAGAAAACCTATGTAGTCGCAAAGTGGAGTCTCGGATTAGCCTGCGCGGACTGCGCAGGCTAATCCGAGACGACACTTTACGCAGATGTCCGAAGGCCCTTTTTCGTGTGTTGCACGCCATATGTACATATCCATCATCAGCAAAACTTAAACAGGAAATATCTTTTAAAAAGATGGACGGCGTAACATGAAGCAAAAATAATGAACAGTAACCTCACGAGCAGTTGTCTCCTTTTCCTCCATTTGTTGAAAGGTAGTATTGGGTTACTGGGGAAAGCTTATGAAAATATTAAATTTCCAAATAGCACAAGAAAAGAATCGTTCTCTACTACATGAGTCTGCCAAGCCCCCAGAATATCCATTAGCGGTAGCAACGGTTGTTAATAGTGGTTTCATAAATGTGCAAGCAATTATGCCAGCAGGGGCCCGCCGAATAAACGTGTAAGCATTTTTTTTTTTTGCCAATCGCAAATAGGCATCTATTCCATTTTTATCAGTACCAATAAGTAGGTGAAACCCCAGCTCATTCAGGTATGCCGAAGAATAGCGACCGCAGGAGAGCATTGTTGGGTTTTCTGGGAATCTGATCAAAACACATAGATCTAGACGAATTGCATTTACTTCACAATTCACTGTAAACAATCAGTAACACGAAGTTTTAGGATAAATTCCAACACACGATGATACATGTCACAACGTGACACACTACGTGTGTGGTATTTGCCGACAGGGGTATGAAACGCGACGTTTGATCAGTTTTCGATGGATACTGTCGTTATCAAAATCGAACAGGTAAAGTATTGCTTGGTTAACAAATCTCGTTCGATAAGCCAGGGTTGAATAGAAAATGAATGTCACCTTTGGCTAGTGAAGATTATTCTGGCTTGGCAAGTCTGTTCCAGAAACGCCCTAAACCTTTACCACACAATCCCGATGTTTCTGAATACACAGAGAGAAAAGGAGAAAGTGTTGGTAACAAGTATTTTCTTCTTTTCCCACAACATTTTATACCCTTCTAAAATCAAACTTAAATGTTTGGGTCACAGTTGTTCCGCCCTGTTTCTATTTGGAGAAGTCTAAATTTTGTCGTTTGGTGAAGGGTTAAATGAATGATTGATTGATTGTATGGTTTTTAACAGCGTTTTCAACATTACTTCAGTTACATCAGGGCGGCCACTGCACCTATCCGTGCTTTCCTGGAGTTTATTTTACCAGTCCTCCTCACAATATTCTTTCCAAGCCACTGGCTGCTTTCCCAAATAACCATCGTCGAAACAATGGTCAGAGGTGAGAGAGGAATGAATCCTGTCTCGATGACTATCATCAAACCTCGGAAAAAAATTGGACAAGCCGGGGATCGAACCAAGGACCTGCTGTTCTCAAGTCCTGTACGCTACCGACTGAGCTACGGGGGCTTGGCTGGTGAAGGGTTAAAAAATATCCATGTAATTTGATTAATTACTAGTGTGTGTGATCAATATGACATTTTATCTTAACCTGACAATTTTGTGTACAGCTTTTGGTAATTTAGTGAACGGTGTAGATCGAGATCAGACTACTCGAAAACAATCGACATATTCGAATGACCATGTAGTTTCAGTGTATGCATGTTTCTAAAACTCAGAACCAAAGTATACGAGGGAAATTTAAACTTATAAAGCATAGAGGCAAGACAGGTAATTCGGCAAAGTGACCGAATTAGATCTAATGGGATCTGTCTTTCGAAGTGAAGACAACATTGTGGGAAAATGAGGAAAGGCTTCTTATCAGATTTTTTTTTTTTTTCCTTTTTCCACAACGTTTTCAAACTTCTTCTATATCTAACAAAGGGTCGTTAAAACACAGAACTGTTTGTTAAAAATCAATATTACACTGTAAAAGTTATACCAGCAATACGGAGTCCGACTTTAAGCACCTACCTAGACAGTATAGATAGTGTAGATCAAGATTAGACTTCACAGAACGTGTAGTCTGATCCTGAATTTTCACCGCCCGAGTACCCGCGATCAGCATAAATTGGTTCTGAGGATATAGATCAATGTTACAATGGATTTGTTCCTCTCACACCGTGGAACATTGTTTCAACTTCGTTCAAGTGAGAAAGCAGCCAGTGGCTTGGAAAGAATGAAGTGTGTAGAAAGGGTCGAGGACGACTAAATTGTTTTGAAATATCTAGTACTATTTTCAACATTATTACTTACAGCAGATCTAGATCTAGGTCTAGTCTCCTTAGATATAGACTAGATCTATCTAAGATTCGTCCACCTACAAATTTTGATTGGGGAAAAATACAATAGATGACAAAAAGAGACTTATAAGGTTGTTTATAACCAAATATCTTTATGAGCGAATGCTCCTTTTTCCCGGATATTTTCAAGACCGCCATTTTGGGGGAAAAGTTGAAGATGGGTTGCGTGTATAGAAATACACTGCAAGTACTAATCCATTCATTCTTCTTGTGCAATATTATCGATGCCGTCAATATCAGTGACGTCATACTCTGACGTAGTTTTTGTCTTCCCTTTACCGCGTAGCGTTTCGTTACAATGTACAAGCACCCCTAGAGATTATTTATTTAGAAATTCAAGTGTAAACAAACCTGGAGATTTCGGATATTCTGGTCATACTTTACTATGTTTGGGTATATTTCATTATTTTGAATTGATATTTAAACACTTGTTTGTGTGTTTTGTTAATGAAATCGTTCGAATCGTCGCTAAGCGTGTGGATCAAGATCAGACTGGTCAAAACGTGCAGTCTAGTCTTAGATCTACACTTTTCACAATTTTGCAAGCTTTTTCTTTCATAGGAATTCTAAAATAGATTTAGATTTACTGACTATAAATCTAATGGACCAATGGTTTTTAGACGGATGTTTGCCGCCTTCAACAGTAGATACAAGAAAATATTGATGCTGAACATCAATGGCGCCGCAAACTAGTTGTTTCTGTAACAGGGCACAATGCATTGGGTTATTTCCTAATACGTATCTCTTGCACAATCTTCGTAGAGGTCCAAGTGGTGATACTGTATTTAAACTCTGGGTCATCTGGTTTTTGACAAGACTTTTAAATTTCATATCATTGAAGGCTATTTGCAAACTTCTTATCCATGGACTGGGCCATTTCTTTATCCACGGGACATCATTTGGACACAATTGGTAGATAGAGATGTTAGAGCTGTTGTCTTTCTGATATTTGATAGAAGATTTTGAAAAGTGTGCAACAAATATGGCTATGCGCAAATTTGTGACATCTGGGTGGAGGGGAGCATATGGCAACTTTTGACCAGAATGCCACCATTTGAAAATACTAGTACTTGGTAGAGGTCATTGTAGCGATACTACACATGAAATATCAAAACTCTCGACCGTCTGATTTTGAACGGGAAGATTTTACATTAACAAAAGAAAAGTCTGTTATCGGATTGTGCTAAATCTGACACTCCAAGACATATGTCTGGTATCATACAACCCCTCTTTATTATAGATATAATAAAGACTTGAATGAAGTCCTTATATCTATATAGACTAGAGGGGTTGTATGATACCAGTCATGTTAAGCGCTCCAACATTGATTTACGGATGTTCCGGTAACAGACGAGTTCGGTAAATTGGACTTATAGAGTAAATTGATGAGATGTTTCGGTAACAAGGCAGTAATATAGTGCCATGACGTTTTTCACACCCATGGCTTCTGTTTGTGACTCGTTTTCTGACGTAAATATATTTGTTGTTCTTTCCATGCTGTATAAAGAAATACCTGAAATTAGTAAACTTTGATCACCATATCTTATTTTCGTTTTTCACCCATAGCTGATTCATGTAATGAATAATATACGATCCCTGATAAAACCCAGCCCTAAGCTTGTACCCGTATTACTTAATCGTCCTACAGGTAACAGACTCCAACTTTAAGCCAATCCTCAAGTTTTTTAAAAATGTTTTATTAAAAATGACGCTATTCTTGTCAACGTTTTCTGTGTGAAAAATAATTTCTTCCGGAAACAAATTGGTCAACTTCCAAACCAGCCATTTACCCTCAGAACACCTTTCACTCTTGTTGCCCTTGCGACCGATTCAGACAAAGATCAAACTGCAAAGCAAAAAAAAAAAAAAAAAAACAGAGTCTGATCGTTGGTTTACGCTGCCAGCTTTTCTAAGACATTATGAGGAAGGACAACTTTGCTTTGAAATAGATAATATTAGACCAGGGATCGTATATTGTAATATATATATTGTTCTGTTTCTAAAATGAAAATAGCCTTTACTTTTTTCGATGCTCTAAAGGTTAAAATTATGGATAATTAACGTGAATTCAGAAATAAAGATAATACATTTGAAACATTGTGGCAAATGAAGAGAGGGAGTGAGAGATAGAGAGAGAGGCCTTGACAATAATGCTTTCGTGCATACTTCTTGTGATTTTGACCATGAACATTTGTGCCCATCTAAAAGATATCTGTTCTGTATTGTTCCTCTCCATTTTCCACACAGTTTTCAAATCTGGTCTGGTGCACAAAAATCAGCTTCTGCTGGTTTTAAAGTGCGTTCATCAATACAGCACTGCATAAAAAAATCATATGCGTACTATTTGAGAGCGAAGGGAGTACTATATATTGTATATAGACGCGTTTACAGCCTGTCTTCACACCTCCCATTGCCAACAAGATAAAGAAGTTTCCCGTAGATCTTAAATATTAACCCCGGTTTATGAAAACCTGAAACACCAATGGACAAGAAGAAACTCGCAGATCAGACTGCATGTAAAAGTTATGGGGATTGGGCATGTTTAGATCGCACACTGCTCGTGCAGTTTGAAAAAAGTATTCGTCAAAAAAAGTATTTGCTACTATCTATCTCTCTCGCTCACTCTCTTCTTTTGCCACAATATTTTTACCTGTATTACCTGTGTTTCTGAACTAAATTTAACTATCCATAATTTTAAATCTAAGAGCGTCGAATAAACCCAACGGTCATTTTCATTCTAGATATAAAACCTATTTTTAGCAGTGTCAAGGTTTTCTTGTTCAGAATGTCTTGCAAAATTGACAAATAAAGATCAAAGATCAAACTCCGTGTTTGGTGTACTCTGATCTCGATCTGCACCGGCCGCAATGGCAACAGCAGTAATGACAGACGCTCTAAGGGTTAATGGCTGGTTTGGAAGTCTTTCAGTAAGAAAATATTTTCACATTGAAAGGATCATAAAGCATTGATTTAAAAGGAGATACAACGTGTTTCAAGTTTAGAATTGGGTGTTGTTATTCGTTACCTCAACTTTGATTCGGGTATCATTTTACGTACAGCATGACAGTAGAAACATAACAAAAATATTATGTCTTAAAGTGTGTGGAAGAAAAAAGAGAAACATTGAACGAATCAGAACCAAGACTTTATTTGGTGTGAAAAACGTCACGGTGCATTACCACTATATAATTACCTCGTTACCGAAACATCCAATCGATTTACTCTATAAGTCCAATTTACCGAACTCGTCTGTTACCGAAACATCTGTCACCCCCCAACATTGACCTAGTTACAGTTAGCTGGTCTTAAAAACACGATCGCGAAAGGAAAACAATATTTCTACAATCCATACAATACTAGAACAAAAATATAAGTGGGGTCACAAGTACCACATAGGGTGCTCTAGGGTCAAAGAGCTTGAAAATGCCTCTTAACCTTTTCCAGCGTAAGATATTTAAAATGGTGGCTTCGAAAATTTGTGACAGATAATTTTTGATCACGTGAGTTATTATTCGAAATGCACTGTTTATTTTTTGAAAGGAAAATGTTGATATGTCTACGATCTGTGTTTTTATCCATCTAACAATGAAAGTGCAATATGCAAAAAAAAAAAAATCCCCACAAATAAATAAAAAAGTTATTATGGACCCAGATCTGGTAATCAAAGTACAATAGATATAGGTGGATGTTAAAACAAAGCATGGAACCAGTTCAATATGGCTGCCTCCATAGGCACTTTACAAAACCGAATAAAAATATAGTGCCGCCGCTCATGCGGCGCCACAATAATTAAGTTATACCAGAGTGACAGCTTACTGTTAACTGTCATTCAGACGTTGTAATGATAGATCTGCATTTATCTAAACTGATAGATTTTTTTTTTTTTTTTCAACGTGATTTCATCTCTAAGCCAAATAGCTAATCTAGAGTAGATATATCTATCTAAATCTGAATCTAATAACTTTATTGTTTGTTTTCTTTTTCAGAATTCAAAAAGGACAGACGACCAAAACCAGTTAGGTTATATATCAGCTAGAGCTAAATATCTCGGGTAAATATCAATAGATCTACCAGAGCATGGTTGTAAGGGTCTAGATCTACTAGATTTATACTTATTACAAAATCTTTGTTTTAGGTCATTTTCTGTTTTCATCTTCATTTAGATTAAGGTAAGGACTTATCGATTGTTTTTAAGATCAGTCTATTGATTGGCTGAGCCAAAATGCTTGAACTGACCATATAGCTAGTCGTGGGAAATTGAAGTTTGAAACATTGGTAAAAATGGTTATATTTCTTTGTATTTATTTATTTTGTTAAATGGTACCTGTTTTGGCGCTGTCTTTCTTTCTAATGGTAGAAAATATTGTGGGAAAAGGAGAAAATGCTGGTTTTCAGCATTTTCTCCTTTTACCACAATGTTTTCTTAAGTTTTTTTTTTTTTTTTTTCAAAATGGTTGAAACACAGGTTTGTACGATAAATATTTAGAAGCTTCATATTTATTGTAGCCTATATCTAAAGATGGCGGAGAATAGTTCTGACAGTCGACACGAAACAAGCGAAGTCGATCAAGTACAGATCAAAGAATTAGAAGTTACTGAGGAAGAAAAAGAGAAAGAGAAAAGTGAGAGTGAGAGAATGGAGGAGGAAAGTGAGCGAGAGAGTGAGATAAGCTTGTTTTGGGATGAACTGATGAATGAGAGTGAAACGGAGAGACTGGAGAAGTTTAACAGAAGCTGTATTTATGATCGAGTTGACGTAAAACACGGATTGGATCAGAGGGAGGATTGTAGGATACGTGGATTGTGTGTGCTGGAGAACCAAAGGTGGGTAGCCTGTGATTATAATAATTATTGTATTAAAATATTTACATTGGGAAGTAACGTGTTACAGCGTTATATACGGGTTGTAGGGACTTGGTCTCGACCTTGGGATGTTACAGAAATACTTGTAAACCAGAATTCGACTGAACCGGACTTAGTGTCCGGCAGCAGTTCTGAGGCTTCTGTAATAGACCGGGCTGATCCGGATAAAAAATATTTAATAGCAGTAGCGTTAACATACAAAAGTCAAATAATATTAATAGATGTAAGTAAAAAACCCGCAAAAACACACACACCAATCCATACAAAGGGACCATGTTATTCTATACAGTTTTATGATGGCAAGATTTTTACCGCCTGTCTAGAAGGTCATGGCTCTCCCTGGTCTGTTGACTCTCTCTGGTCTGTTTATATAATATCTACAGACGGAGTCACGCAAAAAAGATTTGACAATGATAGATCTGGTTTCGTCCATGCTCCTTCTTTCGCCATTGTTTCTGGACGAGTCTATATAACCGATAGGTACAATCACAACATACAATGTAGAAATGTTAAGGGTCAAGTTACCTCGGAAATAACAATTGAAGAGTCGTGGCCTTTAAGAATCAGTGTAGACCCAGATAAGAACGTGTATGTATGTGCACAGGGTCACAACAAAGTTTATAAACTGGATCCTGATCTCACTGGATACGAGTCGGTGTTAGATCAGACTGCAGATGATATAGAGGAACCCTACGCTCTGTGTTATCACAGAGACAAATTATTTATAAGTCATTACCCGTCGTCATCTTTACATAACTATGTTACTGTGGTCAGACTGGTGTAACTACATCTCGACACGGACATTGTATATCTTTATGTACTTCAGTCATCAAATATTTAAATCTGCACCATAATGTATTCTATCGTTACCATGGTTACCGTTATAATCCTTTTCCCTGCCATTTGTAGCTGAATTTATTTCGCGGAGGTTGTAAACAAAGATCAGCCTGCAGTTACGTGCAGTCTGATCTTCATCTACAACGTCCGCTTCTCTGTTGATGGTCCTTGTTTTCAAATCATTTCGTTTAACTGCCGATAAACTTTACAAAATACTATTTTTATGACAGTTTGTATCGAACATTCTGCTGCATACGGGATAAATTACCTGTACAGAAACTTGATTCTCAGCATTTCTCTATACTTTGTGTAGTACTTTAGCAAGCGGTCGTTGGAAATCTTGTCATCTTTTATTTATTTATTTATTTATTTGACAGAATGACAGAAAAAAAATCTACAGTGAAAAGAACTTTCTGTATGTCAGTTTTAATTCCATTTACCCCACCCAGTCCCAATCAATGCTTGAAAAATATTTCTCTTTACCCTTCCCTCTCTCTTGTACATATCTAACATTTTCGATATTCTATAAACATTGTTTGGCCGTTAAAGCTATCAAACAGTGCTTATCCGACAAACAATGTGGCAGCAATAATTTTTATGCGCCGTTACCGCTCTTCTGTATGTGGCTTTTTCACACACACACAAAAATGCCGTCAAATCACAGACTACCCATCTTCTTATCTAGTCTACATAATTTACATGTAAATTAAATTGTGTGTGTGTGTGTGTGTGTTTTGTCTAACACACACACACACACACACACACACACACACATATATGGCCTACAACATGCGAAATGAGACCCTCGGACTGCACTTTACGACTACATCAGGTGTTTTCATACAGCAGACTTCCGTGAAACAGAAAAATCGCACAAAAACAGGAAGCGTCGTCTAGGATTAGTCATATGTCCGAAGGCCCGTTTTCGTGTGTTGCACGCCATATATGAGCCATGTTCTGGGAAAAGGGGCTTAGTGCATCTCCCTGATGCATTATATCAATTAAGCCATCACATAATCATGGATCCATAATACCCAATTTAACAACCGAATTAATCTGGATATACAGAAAATTGAATAATAGCAAAAAGTGTTCGGCCCAGGTCAGCGTGCGCGGACTGACGTGGGTCTATACTTTTCGCAGATGCCTAAGTTCCTTTTTCACAGCATTCATCATATCCATATCCGATTGGTGTTTTATGAGAGAGAGAGAGAGTTTGTTTGTTTTGTGTTGTACATTACTTTTTTGTATTAATTATTTCTTCTTCCTATTTAATTGATCAATTGTGATTTAAGAATGAGTAACTTCCACAATTTTATTTTTTTCACGTTTTGTGATTTTTGATATTAAGTGGTCTTTTTTCAATTCCTGGCTGTTCCAACATTGATTGCAACATTGATCGTTTGCTTTTGATTAGATATATATGTTATTAATTTCTCATTTACTGTAGAGCTAAATAAATCTTGAATATTTGTACCAAGTAAATTTGTTGTTTTGTTATAATTTCTACAAAACACTGAGTACAATTGAACTGTTTATAGTTAACCCTTATCCCGCGAATTAAATGAAATGAAACTTTCAAGCCGATAGTGAAAACCCAAATTTTGCTATTTCAAGGCTATTTTTCTGGGGGAAAGATATCTCCCTATCGGACAGAGTAGATCCGAGATCAGACTGCACGTTCTGTGCAGTCTGATCTTGATCTAAACTGTCCGCAACAGGTCAGTAAGTCTCGCTTAGCAGCTTAAGGGTTATAATGAGCCGAGCTTAACCAAGTTGCTAAGTAGCACATCTGTAATGATTTGTAAGTTCGAATTCTAACCTCGGCTGTCTTGCTATCAAAGAATTGACTTGCTTGTGTTTGTTTTGTATTTTATGCCGTGTTCAACACTGTCTCAGTCATAATGCAGCAGTCAGTGCATCCAACAACGCTTATTGAGAATTTCTTTTACCAGTTACTTCGAACATCACTCTTCCCAGTAATTAGTATAACAATCTTTACAAGCAACCGGCTGCTTTCCCGCATTGTGAAAGAGCTGAATCATGAGGTAGACTGGTCCTTTGACATACAAAAAATTGACTACAGCAAAAGGTTCCAGCCCAGGTCAGACTGCGCAAGTTGACCTGGGTCGATACTTTTCGCAATGCATTAAGCCCCCTTTTCTCAGAGCACGGCTTATGTACATCTTCGTGGAGAGAACATGAAGTATGATCCTGACCTGAAATCCCTACTATGATAACAACATACTAAGTCATATTTCATACTTACAAGCAAATAATTTTGTGCTGTGCTCTGGCAAAATGGGGCTTAGTGCATTTCCGTAATGCATGATAGCAAGCAAGCTATCACGCAATTATGCATCCATAAAATCCAGTTTGTCTAATAACCGAATGAATCGTGACGTGCACTGGTACTTTACCAGGCAGAAAATCGATCAATAGCAAAAAGTTTCGGCCCAGGTCAGCCTACTGGGTCGATACTCTTTGCAGATGTATTAAATCCCCTTTTCATAGAGCATGGCTCATTTTATATTGCCAATAAATTGACCGATAATTAGACAGGATATGGATCACACTTGATTTTTGTACAGCTTAGGTAATTATTTATCACGCAGCATGCTGTAACCGGTCATTTACGAGTAAAGGCCAGTTACGGGTATTGTAGATATAGGCCAGACTTCATAGATGCTACAGTCTGATCTTAGATCCACACCGTCTATACATAGTTTTGTGGCAAGATATAAACCATTTAGCTCTTTACCACACAATGACGCTGAAAGAGAAAGCTTTTGAAAACATTGTGGGAGAAGAATAAAATGCTGATAACCTGCATTTTCTCGTATTATTTAAGCTACACTTAATTTGTCGTCTTCAGATGCTTCACTTTTGCCGAGTTTAAATTTTGCCGTTTGGTAAAGAGTTTAAAATACATGTGCTTCAAGTCTTGAAGATTTATCTCCCTTAAACAGTTTACATGTCATGAAAACTGCCCGTATCAAGATGAACTTGCAACACAGATCTGTTGTCTTTGTCTTCATATTAAAAGTAGCAAAACACGAAACTTAGAGCATGACATTGGATTTAGTGACAGTTTCCTGACAACTTAGTTACGTTCGTCAAGTTCCAAGTGTTGTTTAGACATCTTCGAAACAAAATATGTTATTGATAAGATTGGAGGTATAGATATCTAACCTGTGAAGTCAATCCGTGATTTTGGTGAGGGAGAAATTAAAACATAAATATTAAAAGACTTGGTTCATCCATTCATTCATTTACGTACTTACTTACCAATCTTTCGGCCCAATATTGATTAAGTTGCATTTTACGATATCGTTGGCTTTTCCATTTGTAGTTCACTGCTCATATCTTTTTGGCTGAAAACGGCGTAAACAAAAGGGAGGTAACGAGTGTCATCTTAGCCAGGTAGCATTTTATCAAGTAACTTCCCTTCGCTGGTTGAAAAAATAATATTACCCTGGCGACTTTCTCCCTCCCCCTTTCTCTCTCGCTCTCTCTCTGCGCCTCTTTTCATTCGCCATGATTTATTTTCATGCATGAAGGAAGAAAGAATCCTATTGCAATCGTTTTGACACAGCTATTAAATATTTTCGCACAACCGGAATTAGAGCTCATAATCCATCAGTTACGAGTCGTTTAAATCAAAAGATATGAGCCGTGCTCTGTGAAAAAGGGGGCTTAATTTATTTTCAAAAAAAGTATCGACCCAGGTCAACCTGCGCGGACTGAGCAGCTTGACCTGGGCCGGAACTTTTTGCATTCGGTAAATTTTCTGCGTGTCAAAGGACCACAAACTGATGTAGCACATGATCCAGTTGTTTGTTATATACAAACGGATTTTTATGGATCTATAATACTGTGATGAGTTGCTTGGTATGCTGCATCACGGAGATGCATTAAACCCCCTTTTCACAGAACATGGTTCATATATATCTATTCTACAAGATACTAATGTCGCTCGTACTGTTTTGCTTTATTCATATCAACCGTTTTAGCACCACAGGAAAGAACAAGTGGCTCTTGTGGACGGTTTTATTACGGATGATTGAGATGGGACTGCACAGAAGGTGCAGTCTGATCTTGGATCTTAACCGTCAACTTATATTGTCAAGCCTATAAGATGAAAATCTTTTAGTCTCATTGGGTTGTGCATTCAGACGTCGAAAGGAATCAAAATTATATGAGCCATGCTCTGTGAAAAGGGGGGCTTAATGCGTCTTCGAAAAGTATCGAACTACGTCATCCTGCGCTGTCCGCTCAGGCTGACCTGGGCCGAAACTTTCCCTATTGGTCAATTTTCTGTATGTCAAAGGACCAGTCTACCGTATAATACAGTCGGTTGTTGGACAAAATGATTTTTATGGATCCCTGACTACGTTCATAAGTAGGTTATAATAGGTATGTTCTAGAACTTTATGTATATTATATATTATATTCTGGGATTTTTCTCTATCTATATGTAAATTCTAAAACATTTACCAGTATTTTCTAGGACATTTACCATCTTCGTGGTTTTAGTGACTATCACAGACATTGAAAAACCTTTTTAGCTTATTATTACACGTGACGCCAAAACCTCTTTTATAATTATTTTAAAGTAATTTCATTTTTTTTTTTTTTTTTTTCATCCACTAAAAATTTTTTTGGTTTCAGGCAAACCAATGAACTGGTGCGCCAGTGTATCAGTGAACTGGTAAACCTACTTAAAGGGGCAGTGAACCAGACATAACGTTATATCAATGCGTCACTAAAAACATTAAAAAAAAAAAGAAAGAAAAAAATGATTTTAAAGTTAAGTAATTATAAATATTATATAAAATGGTGGTGTTTGAATTAATTGGTTATTGTGCAGAAAATTTAGAAAGGATGTTAAAAAATAAATTAATGTTTAAACAAATTTATCAAGAAGATAATCAACTAATGCATTTTCACCCAACTGTTAATATTAGAGAAAATGATTATCTTTATATGTTAGAAAAAGTAAAACCTGCTATTTATTATGAATATAGCAAACATAGAGTAGAAGAAACAAATTATGACACGACTGTTTTCGTGGCTTGGCCACAGCAGCCACTACAAATACCAGCACAGACTAAAAGTCAGGATATGCATTACTACCACTTTCGTAGAATAGGTGACCCTCTTTTTACTGGTATAAGAATTCCATTTGACCGAAGTGATAAATTTATTAGTGTTTATGACAGTGCTTTACTTGATTTGCTTAAAAATACTTTTAGGGAACAACAACCTAGTAATTTTAATGTACATCCAATGTTGACATTTAAAAATCTTTATCCTGCAGAGCATCTTTCTTTTACTTCCTTCTTAGAATGGAACGAATATTATTGGGATAGTCTATATCAATATACTGGAAGTGAAGATAATAATTTTATGGGTAGTGGCGTAGGTTATGAAGAAAATTATAATGGTTATTTTGATCAAGTTATCAAGATAATGATCCTCCACCATTTGTTGACATGGAAATAGTAACAGTTCCTACTCCAGTTATTAACAATGATGATACTTTTTATTTAGAAAAATGTGTAATTTGTGTTGAAAATAAACCGAATATACTTTTTTGTAATTGTGGGCATATATGTATGTGTGATAGCTGTGATAAATTAAATCCTTTAGATAAATGCCCAATGTGTAAAATAAAATGCCAAATAAAACGTAAAATATAACTTTTTTACAAAGTTATATTTTAATTTTCAATCCTATGATGTCCCCAAGCCAAGGTGTGTATCTTATCCTCCAATATATACCTTTTATCATCATCAGAACTTATTGCTATTTTATTAACTTCTTCCGTATATATTTTGTGTGCATGGGTTCTAAATACACACATCTTTCTATATTGTTTTTCCTCCATAATCAAACATTCTTTAAAATTGCTAAAATGCTGTTCATTGTTAATCACTGACTTTTTAATTCCTTTACATCTTCGGTCTTCATCGTTACCTTCCCATATTAAATTTCCATTTTCATCTAAAATTGGACTTTTTGCTTTGTCTCTTTTTATAGTTAATTTTTTATATGCCTACAGTTTGGCTCTTAAACCAACAAACTCTGTCATGATTTCACCATTTAATTCATCTTTAAACATACCAATTACTTTTTTGTTCTTTTGACTATACAACGCATGTTCTTTAGGATATCCACTCATATCAAACATTGTAGAAATATCAGGGAGAATATCTTTATATACATCATCAGTTTTTACCTCAAGAATAAAACTATCTGTGTCTGTATAACACAGTTTTACTTTTTCTCCATATTTTGCTTTAAAGTAATTATAGTAACTGTTATACATGTGTGTTTTACTAATATCTAAAATACTTAACCCTAAATAAACAGGTTTGTCATATTTAATAGCAGTCTTTTTCATATGTATTGCTATTAAATTTTCATCAAATATTGTTGTATGGCTATAGTTTGGTTTTGCTATTAGTTTTTTTACATTGATTAGCATCAGAAACTAAACGTATGTCTACTCTATTCCTCAAGTTTTCCATAGTCTTACCAAAAACAGAATTACACATCAACTTAAAAAAATATTTTTCAAAATCATTTTTTGCTACCTTTCTCAGGTCAATGTTTAAATCAATATAAGGTTTTAACCAAGCACTTTCTTTAAATTTAATCCCAAAATGAATTTTTGTTAATTTTAAACCTAAAGCAAGATATGTTTTTAATGCTTGGCGATGTAACACATAATTGTTCATGTCTCCTAAATTTGGTATTATTTTTTCTACTTTTTCAACTTTTAGTCTTTCAAGGGCTAAAGGAAAGTCATTATGTAAATCATGTAGTTCTTTGGGATAATCTAAATCTACTTCTAATATACAGGGATATTTTTTCCAGTTATCTAGATCTTTCTCATTCATCTATTTAAAATCATGAGTAGGAAGAGGCTGACTCACTGCCCAAGGGTAGAGGCTGTTTGCATCCACATATAGTAAATAACTTGAGGGTTTATCCGGTTCGTAAGATTTACCCATATATTTATTATTTGCTGCAGAATATCGTTTTGTGCACATGCTAACACCACCTCTAATACCCAATTCTACCATTAAAAGCATATCAGGGTCTGATAAAAGTTCTAAGTTTATACCTGTTGTTAGGCCAGGGAATCCCTCTCAAGGGATTCCCTTGCCTATAGCGATAGTAAGCTGACTTTTCCGGACTACTTTCAGACAAAATGTTGAACGGTGTGTCCACTCTATATCGCTGAGTCCGCCAAAACAACTGGTTTCGTAAATACAGAGATCGCTTATCACACGGCGTGAATGTTTTCCTTTCCTCAAAGCTTTCCGACATCTGCATAGTGCTATGGAATTGCAAGGGTATTACAGCCCTTTAATAACCAACGAGTGTGTTTTAAGGGTTGTGTCCCTGTTGAATACACAACAGACGGTCAATAACTTTTCCAGGTAAAAGTTAAACGTCCACCGAATAAATCTGTACACCGTTTAAGTCTGATGTCTATTTTTATCCGATACCGCCTATGGGCGGAGTTTATAGTTACACAAATCTTGTCAGGAACTGTGAATTAAGGCGTTGCCGTATTATGACTGACATCAGACTTATTCGGCGTACAGACTTATTCGGTGTACATTTAACCTCTACCAACTTTTCCATCACTGTGATTGGATACTGAAATCCTCTCGTATTATAGACATGATCACAGCCCCTGATATCACTTTCTAGTGTACTAGCGCGAGGGAAAAACCCGAGAACCAGTTTTCTATTTTTAGTTTCCATTGTCACTTGCTAGTTACTGTCCGCGTTTCAAATAAAGATCAAAGGGAACCGCACGCCGCATCTCCTTTGACTGTCTGGTGAAAAGATTGAGATATACGATTTTCCATGGAAATGTCGATAGTTGAATGAGATTATTGGTGTATTAACTGCATTTATTATAAGTTTCTTTTAATCATTTAGAACTGAACTTGATTTTCTCTATATGTTTAGAAAAAAAAAAAAAAAAAAAAAAAAAAAAAAAAAAAATCGATAGAATTAAGAAATATGCAGAAATTAAAAGAAATTATACTCTCTTTTTTCTGTGTGAATCGATTTAAAACATCTCTCTTTTTGTCAGAAGAATAAGCAAACATTATGGAAAAATAAGAATTTTTTGTTCTATCTATATTTTCCGATAATCAACCATGTTATCTGCTTATATTCTTTTTTTTTTTGTGACGACTGTTGATTGATTAGAAATCATGAAAGTGTTGTGCGATCCTTGGACATTTTTTAACTTTTAAACAAAATTATTTGAAAATAAAAGGTGTGTTTAAAAAATTAGGTTTTAATTTATCAGTTATTCATCACATTTACATACCTAGAGTTTCATTCACATAACTAGTAGTTTCCGAAACATTGTTTGAAAAGGAGAAATGAAAGTTTAAGAATATTTATTTTGAAATACATCCCGAATGTGCAAATTCATTTTAAGCGCCAGAAGCCGTCGTTGGAATCTCTCTCTCTCTCTCTCTCTTTTTAATGGGACGAGCAGGGCTAGTGGACGTCTTTGTATGATATAGTCAAAAGAATAGATTTAGATCGACTGTTTGAGAACAAAACTGCGATGTATTGACATCACCCTGCCCTGCGTTCGCGACATTAAGCGTTGGTATTCGCGTTGTGTCCAATTTTAAATTGTGTCTTATCTTTCTTATCATTGACGATATTTATTTGAAACTTGGAATATATGTGCGTTATCATAAAGACCAACCTTAACCAATAAGGCAAATAACTCAAAAATAAATTTGCTTGATTTAAGCCCCTTTTCGACTTAGAAAATTTTAAAGCCATTATCATGCACCCTATAACCGAGCGTTGGTATCCACTATTTACTTCGGTTTAATTATAGAATCTGGCTTCCGAGCACTGCCTTTTTTTTTGCATTAATTTAATTTTTCCTGTTGATTATTGTATTATACCATATTATGCGTGACAGTACCCCTTTACCAATGAATTCTTTTGGCATAATTGAATTGGCCTGACTGTCTGTATGGTAGTGATAATTAGAAAATGAGGTCTCGTGTGAGTTCTTATCCTTCGTTCTTTCGAGATTACAGATCACTAGATTTCCTGGCCTTCAGTACCATCAGTACTTTGATTTTTAATGCAGCATCCCAAGATAAACCAGGTGCAGTATAATACCAACTAGGATCTAAATCATAGTTTTTACGGCAAACATCTCTAAAGTTTTCAAATACATCGGCTAAAAGTAGCACATCTTTTTTATTGTAAAGTTTTAAGTAATCTTTAAACGTTTTCATGTCAAAAGTTTCCCAAACATTCAATGCATGAGCATAGTCTTCATCACTAATATGTTCTTTGTTTAAAGCGGAGTAAAATGCTTCTTTGTGTGGTAACTGAGTTTCCTTAAGTTTTTCAAAAGAGTCTAAGTAATCATAAGGAAAACTCCTTTTCTTCTAATTAATGGCAAATGTTCTTTTGAAAAAAATCCTGATAAAATTTTTAACTGGGTTTCACCTAAATTACTTGAAAGTTTATCCAAACTAGAAGCCATAAACTTAAAGGTATAAATAAATCTAATTTTATGAGGTGTGTTTTCTCCGACCAAAATGTTTTTACTAAAACTAATATATTTTTCCTCATTATTTGGGATACAATCATTTTTTCCACTAGATTTACCTAAATATTTAATAAAAAGATGAGCATCATACCCACTTTAATTGTGAAAGTAAATAGGTGTAAACTTAGGGTTTTTAGCATTTAGGTTACATTCATTGTGTGCGGCACCTCTATATTTAACAGGAAATGACAGTGATCTCTTACTTTATAATTAGTGCTAGTAAATTCTTCATTACAAATCCAACAATGTGTTTCTCTTTCGTGTTTTGCTTCTTCCCTTTTTGTTATTTAAATAGGTATTGAGTTTTGGTAGTATTTTTCATAAATATTTCGGATATCTTTCGTTAAAGTTTCTATAAACTTTTCCGATGCATCTTTTCCAATATGGTGTCTTTCTATAGGAGCACAAACATCATCATCAAAACATTTTATAATGTAGCAAAAACTAGCAGGAACATGTTTTTGTGTTTTCTTAGTGTTTCCCGTTTCTTTTTCGTAAGTTGGTTCTAAAATACATTCAAAATCAGCATATACAGCAAAAGGGACCAAGAGTTTTCTATCATAATTTTTAAATTTTAACACTGTTCCCTTTTCAGGCATTTCTAAACAAACGGGTTCATTTTCATTACAATATTTTTTTTCTGTTTTTCTAAAAGGTCTTCCCTTCCAAAATGATTTAAACATCTTTTACAATAATGCTTTTTTCTACAATTTTTTGATATTTGATTATTCATTAAACGACCAAATTTTTTTATGAGAGCATAGTGTGTATTTTTCTTATTTTTAATATATAGCAGGTCTACATGATTAGTTTTTTCATCTTTTGTAGCCCTAAGAGGATAAAATCGTTTTTCTTCTGTTTTATAACTATAAACGTTTACACTAATTTCAGGGTTTTGCTTTTCAAACTTATCTATATCTTTAAGCGTAACAGGGTATTCTATTCCTTTCATGTTTACTTCATTTTCCCTTGCTTTTAAATCTTGATCAACTCTTTCCGGTTTTTGTTCTTTTGGGTTTAATTTTCTTAAAATACACCGTGTAAAACATGTTTCATCTTCATTTTTTCATATTAATACATGCTTTTTTATCACTAATCCATTTTGGTAAAGGTAAGTAACCTCTACCTCGTAAAGGTTCATACACACCTGTGTGTAGTTCTACATTTACCATATTCTGAACAGCCCAACCACTACCTTCTCTTTGGAAATCAGTTATCTTTTCTAAAATTTCATCTACCATATATTTTAATAATTTACGCACTCCCCTTTTATTTAAGTTTACTAAATGTTTTGAGTGAAAAGCAAATTCCTTCCCTTCAGGGTAATTGGCGTGATAAAATGTAGACCTTAGTACAAGTTTTACCTTTCTTTCTAAATTGTTTTGAAGAGTTTTTATAATGAGACACTCGGCTACTTTTAAAAATTTATTAGGTGGGTAATTTTCTCTGCCTGTTGCCTTTTTACTGTGTTTTGTAACATACTTAATAAATGCAGAATCAGTAGTTTTAATTTCAAGTGGGCGTGGAGGAAGTTCAGGTCCTATAGGAGGATGAGAAGGATAATGTTCTCTAACATTTTCAACAATTTGATTCAACACTTGCGAAATCTGTTCCGTCTCCACATTACCAGTTAACCAATTAGTAAAATTGCTTACCCCTCTTTGCACGCTTTCAGGGATTACCGCTGCAGCGGCTCTTCGTGCACCGGAGTAAACATTAGACGCAGCCCGTCGGGCTACATTTGTAATTTTACTAAATAGTGACATGTTTTTTTAATAGTAGAAAATAAACTTAAATCAATTTTATTATGATTATGACATAATAAAATTACTGAATATTAATCTTATATTTATTATTCCAAACTTTACCATTCCAGTTCAAAATCGTTTGAGGGCAATGATCTATAAATTTACTTGCCTTGTAAATTGATGGAAAAGTTTTTATTTCCCCAGTTTCAACATTCTCTAAAATAACTTTTTTAGAATTATGCATAACAGTTTTTAATCTATCAAATTTAGGATCTTTGCTCCTTACTAATATAGATGTTTCACATTGTTTAAATGACTCCTCCGGGAACAAACCATGTTCTTTCACCAACTCAACTAACTTCTTCTTATCTCAGTCAGAGTAAAATTTTATATTATTATCTCTCAGTATTTTTTTTTAAATCAACAATCTTTATCATTTTATATAATGAATATAATTCCTTAATACAACACTACACTCATTTTATTCCCATCAGACTGAAAGTTAATTAATCTATCACTAATAACAACAGCATATGCTTCTGTGCCTAAAGGCACATTTGCATCAAAATTTGCCTTAATATGGATATCAGTAGTAGAATATTTTAATTTTCCACTCTGCCTAGAAACACCAAACACAAACAAAGGCTAAAGGCTTTTATACTCTGAGGGTGTAAAGTTAGGATTTGATACCAAATCATCCATGTTATAAAACTTAGATCTAAATAAAGCAGCGTCATCATACACTCCACTAAATTGCTGTCTAGCAAATGAAAGTTTGTATTCAGTCTTGGGGTATGTATTTGAATTTAACGTAACATGAATATTTTTAACGCCTACGTTGTCAAATATGGATGGATTTTCTTCTTGGTTACCCCTTTTATCAGTCTGAAAGCCAACAATGATAAAACGCGGCACCTCGGGAGATGATTTAACGGAAAGTCTCCATGCAAATGATGTTGACTGAGGGACTGAAATAGTGTCGCGTTGTCGCATTCTATATCCAACTGGAAATTTTTCTTTTTTCTCGATAAATTTATAAAGTTCTAGCCTCTCCTTATCCGAAGGCCTAACGTGGGGCATAAACCACGTTAATTTATCCAACGTATTTTTTACCAGCATCAACACCATTAGCCCTAAAGATTGCATCATCATCATCATTTCTTGTCAAGGTGAGAGTTTGCTTCATTCCATATAAGACTTTATCACAGTCTTTGCAAAAACCAAATATATGTTTTAATGGAACTCTAAAACTAAATGTTCCCTTTGGATCGTAATTATTAACGACGTATAATTTTCTTATATTCCAGCCTACGTTTCGGGCTGCTGCTCTGGGCAATGTATCCTTATACCACAATTGGTTTAACCCCTGTGATTTAGAAAAATCATCCGGATATTTTAACAACCCGAGCATTGTAGTAGCCTGGCCAAGGTGGGGTATGTATTCGATATCCTGACCTGATATTTTTAAACAGGTGCATCAGGGCGTTGTTTGTTAGAGAAATGTTGTCGCCATCTCCGTAAAGCGTATTATTAGCCTTTGTTAAACGCCCTTCTATAAGTAAATAACTTTCGCAGGGATGTGTAAAAAGATCTTGAGTTTCGATGTCAATCCTGATATCTCCTCCTGAGTCGTTGAGATTGGTACCCGTGATAGGTTTATACTCAAAGTCATAATACTCTTCAATACTAACGTCTTTTAAAATTGGTTCTTTAATGTTTAAAATGTCCATTTTTATATATGCAATTATAATTTTTAAATTAAAATTATAATTGAATTTAAATTTCTAACCAAAGTTGGGGAAAAAATCCTTCTTCATTATTAACAAACACATATTTAAGTTTAATGCTTTTCAGTTTATCTTTTGGATAAAAACTTTTCGTTTTGGGGTAAACCCTATTTCCATACACAATTGTTATTTTAGATGACCCATTAGTTTCTAAATGATTATTTAACTCTTCCTCATTTTTTTTTTTTTATTATCTCTACTTTTTCAGGAGAAAACTTTATAACGGCATTTTGGTAGTCATATTCTGAGTTATTAATTGTAAGGATCTCACAGTCCTCATCCAGTTTAAAAGATGCCCCAAATATGTTAATTTTGGATGTATTATGCTTATCATAATATATACGATCAAATTTTAATTTTGTCATTCTTTTTTTAATATATATTAATTACTTAACTTAAATCATGTTTTCATAATACATTAATGCCAGACCCACTATTTAATTTTTTAACTAAATCTTGTATAGCAATGGCACTCCCATCTATTAAGGTATTAATGTTTTGTGTTGCAGGGGTATCCTGTGTTGTAGGTTTCGTAGCATACTTTTGTAAATTTTTTTTAGATTCTGATGTAAAAGCCTTTTTAACTAACCTCTTACCTGCATCTACAGCAACACTTTTTCCAACCTCTAAGTCTTTTTTTGCTCATTCCTTAGCAACACTCTTCCCCACATCAAGGGCAGAAGACGCAATATGTTTAGCCGCATTACTCGCAAAAGGTTTTGTAAAAAAGTTAGCAATGCTGTCAAAGATTCCGGCACCACCATATGAATACTTTCTTTTAAATCCTTGCTTTCTTGTCGTTATCATTTTTATAGTATTGACATTAAACTTTTATAACTGCTTGAATTCAATACACCTTGCCTTTTTAATTCGTCACATATGCTAACAAGCTCGTTTCTCACACCTGTGTTGCCTGCTTCTTTACTTGCCATCAACAAGTCTAACCTTTTTACTAATGCGTTAGAATCACATGGAATAACAATTCCTTCTCCATTTTTTTTTTTTTTTTTTTTTTTTGGCCCTATTATCTCCCCAAATGGGTCTAAGTATGTTATACCACATTTTTGATCCAGAACTTTTGGGTCGGGGGTTATCAGGATCGTTATTACGATAAAGAGCATTGGTTTTTATCATTAATCTTCTGTAATCAGTAAGATCCTCATCTTTATAAATGTTTTCATTCGGGTCTTTAGCAACAATTAACCCCCATAGACCAGGTGTTCCTTGATATTCATCACCACCAACTATAATATCATTTTCATCAAGTATGACTAATTTGTTACCAATATAAAATTTACCATTTTTATCATATAATCCATATGTTCTATCAACATCAGTTTTACCAACAAATTTTGTTAAATACTCCTTTGCGATTGGTCCAATAAAATGTTTGTCTTCATATTCCTCCATAGTTAACTCTTGTCCTTCGGAGGGATAAGCTTATATTGATGGGAAATTTGGTAACTTAATAGCCTGTGGCAACTGTTCGATACCTTCTTAAATAGGTTTAAGCCCTTCTGTAATCTCCTTTGCCTTGGCTTTTTGTGTTTCTGTAATAGGTTTAAAAAACTTTGAAAGTTCAGTTTGCATTACTTGCTCACCTGTTCTCTCTGCTAGTAGATTATCACGAATATTTTTCTTTGTCTCAAGATATTCTTTTACAATTAAGTCCCTTTTTGCAGGATCAGTGATTTTTAAAAATGACATTTTATATTACAATCATAATGTTTTATCACATTTTCAACATAGTTTTCAACATAATTTTTAGCATAGGTAGTTATATGGCACAAAGGTTTTAACCATTACATTGGTTATTGCTAATTTCACATGAAAAATTACAACTAAACTTAGGGAACTTAATGCGACGCATTTCTTTCACTGTTCTTTTCCACCGGCTTCCGAAAGGACTCACGTGCTTCTTGCCTCCCCCTTTCAATTAATGATTCTTCATTTTCAGCCGTTATCTTCTTTTTAGTTTTGGTTCTTATCTCATTCTTCATAGTTTTACATTTCTCCAATTCTTCCATAATTAACTTAAACTCATCATCAGATATATGATTATCAATGAAGGCTTTTGATATATTTGAGGATATTGTGTTAAGTTTGCTATCAGCAATCATTTTTATTTTTTGATGTTTCTCACCTTTACTTCTTGTGGATCTTACGGCATATTTACCAACAACACTCATTAAACGAGTAACAAGGGCTGACGCTTCTAATGCTATTACAACTGGTAGTGCGACTACGGTTGACAACAAACCAATTGCTCCAGCACCACTTGCCATTGTCATGGTAATGAAAACTGTATCAATATTAGCCACTATATTAGCAGTTCTAAAATATTTTTTTTGCAAGAGCATCTCTTTTTTGAATTTCACTTTCAAGAAACTTTTGTACCTCAGATATCTTTTGTAAACGGTATGAATGATCATTGTCATTAAGGGGCATCATTTCAATATCTGGGGCTGAAGGTGGTAATTTTGGGTAAATATTTTCTTTCATCTCCATTTTTTTTTTTTTTTTTTTTTTTAATTCGAATGATTTTTTTTTTTTTTTAAATTGTGTAATAAACGAGACACAAAGACTCGTTTTCCTCAATTGTTACATTTTTGTTAGAGTTGTTTGTAATAGTAATTATAATATCCACGGTATCCTCAAGGATAACCTCATTTTGTAAACTACACCGCTTAAATTTCAAAGAGTATGCTAACGCGGTTTAAACAACTCCTTTAGTCATCATAAACCCAAAACCTAATAGTATTTGTTTTGTTTCATTAGGCTTTAGTATAATCTTTTCTTGACTGAAAATTTCCCAAGTTACCGTATTTACTTTTTGAGGTGGATGTTTTACACTTTGCAACGGAAGCCAATAAATTGTTTTTGGTTGGGTAATCTTAGGTTTAACACCAAATTTGTAAACGCTCATTTTATTTTGTTATAAAATTATTTATAATATAGCCCCTAAAATAGGTATATTTGCAAATGGACTATTAGGCCCTAAAAGAAGACCATTTCCATCGTAAAACTTTCCTCCTTGTTTTAAATACAAACCATCACCAACAGACCCTAATCCTTTACCTTTAGCAGGTCCTAAATAAAGCGCTTTTCCATCAGTTTCTACCTGGCAAACACATCCCCCTTTTTTAAGGTAACGACCTGACCCCATTGCTTTTTGAACTCCTGATGAGGCTAAACCAGATAAAGCACCAACGCCTAACGCGGGTAAAACGGTTTTTGCTAAGACAGGTAACGCTGCTGAGGCTAATCCACCCAACATTCCAAGAAAACCTCCCTCTATTTTCATATGATGTTCAAGTTGTTTTGCACTCATTCTAATTGTGGTACCTTTGCCATTCTTATAGGCTTTAGCCATCTTTTTTGCTTGTGAGCTTGTAACCACGATAATATCATTACCTTGTAAATCTTCATGTCCTAAACGAATACTTACTGGGCAATTGCCTTTAACAGCAGATTGACGTTTTTGCTTTTGCCCTTCTGATATATTTACTTTAACAGTAGTGTAATTTGTCATTTTTATATATATTTTATTTTTATAATCTTGCTTCTCTAATATGGAATCTAATTGTTAAATTCTCACCTCTAAGATTTAGTAATGTTCCATCTTGGTCTGTAATTGTTACCTTAAGGTCATGTATTACATCTAATGTTATTGGTAAGAATACCAAAAAAATAACTGGTGACTCAATTATTTTATAACCGGGGGAATGATTTGGGAAAAAAGAGTAAATAGTGTTTTTTGTTGAACCATTAACATAACTTCCTGAAATAATATCTATGTTAACGAGCAGGCTGTTTATACTAAGAATATTTACTACATTCTCTGATTCATGAAATCCTTGTGTATATTTAGCGTGGGTAAATCCTAATACTTTGGAAATGGTGTTTGGTTGATTAAAATCTACTTGATAACCGTTTTCAAGGGTAAGAACAGACTTTAGGGTATTAGTGTTTGCAGAAATGTTAATATAATACTCTTCATTAACTACATCGTAATGACCTTTTTTCCTCATTTCTTGGTGAATGGTATCATTAATGTCAACAAGGTCATAACTTCCTTCAGGTATTTTTATTTTAACCCATGTACCACCATTGTCTGGAGAATAAACGAAAGTGTTGTTTGTTTCATCAATATTTGGAAAAGAATAGTAAGTTTCAGGGTTTACCAATGCTATTTCATATTTTTTTTTTTTTTTTTTTTTATCCTTTTCTAGTTGAATTGGAGGGGTAAACCTTGTTCTAAAACGTGTTTTGTTGTCACTTACTATAATTTGAAATGACGTTTTATGTTCCGTATTTTTTACAATTTGTTCCAAAAGGTCTTCCATTTTTATTTATTAAAAATATTATTTATATGTGCAAAAATATATTTTTCATTTTTTAAATACTGTTTTAGGTATATAAAAGTTGTCAAAACCGTTTCTATACTTCACATTATGTTTTTTACTGGTTACATCAATAACAACAAAACCGTAAGGTCTTTCCCAACCCGTTTTACAAAATTCACGAAACTCCTCTTTAGGCATATCATCCCCTACGTGATCGCTATAGATATGATTAATGTTTTTAAGATCTTGGTGGAATAAGCAAATAAAATTTGCGTTCTCTCTAATAGTCTGCCTCGGTAGCCTAAAGTAATTTTGTGATAGGTAAAAGCAGTCAACATTACTATGTCTTCCACGAATGTAGTAGCACTCACACTTATTTTGTTTTTCTAAAAGTAAATCATCAAAAATCATTAAATTTTTGTTTTCTAGGTTTAACTCTCTCGGATCAGGTACATCTTCAGCACTTTCAAAAAAATTACAATATATATCAGATTTATTTTTAACCGTTTTAACCCATTCTTCAATCAGCGCCGTCGGAGAAACATTTAAATCTTGTACCTCATCTCGTATGTTAAACAGCCTTAAGATAAGTGATTTTGGTAATTTCTCCTCAAAGGCTTTTTTAAGTATACGATATTCTGGTTGAAACAGACTTTTGCCAAAAACGCATAGATTATCATAGTCAAGCCATTCAGGTCTTAACAAAAGGTTAAGTCAAAGAGTGGTTTTACCACAACCTGATTTACCCATTATTACCCCTCTAATACTTTTTGGTAAAAAAGGGTTATTAGATCTCTTTGATACTACTTCATTCCACGATAAGTTTACAATGTCCATTTTATATAACTTTTTATAATATTAATAAAAAATGTATTGTGTTAAATGTAAAAAACGTACCGATACAACCAATATAGAATATAAGGTTATTAAAAATGGTAGAAATATGAAACGTGGAAAATGTGTAGAATGTGGAACAACTAAAACTCAATTTATTAAAAAACATGAAGGTGGTTCATTACTAAATAAAGTTATAAATAATTTACCCGTTGAAATGCATCTTCCTGGGCATAATTTTACGGGACCCGGTACTAAATTAAAAAAAAAAAAAAAAGACTCAACCCTGATTTAACCCCAAAAGAATGGTCAAAACCAATAAACCGTGTTGATAAAGCAGCATACCATCATGACATTTGTTATCTTAAACATAATGACACGGCTACCAGAAATGCTATTTGTGATAAAAACATGCTTGAAGAGTTAAAACGAATCTACAATCCTTCTATTAAGGAAAGAATAGAACGAGGGTTAGTTTCCTCATTAATAGGGACCAAGGCTAAATTTGGAATGGGAGTTAAAAAAAGAAATTCAGCATGATAAATTTATCGGAAGAATTACACAAACCCGTAAAAAGAAAATTTAAGAAAAGGAGAGTTAGAGTAAACGGTATTGATAGGATATGGGCTGCAGATTTAGTAGACATGCAAGCATTTTCTAAATTTAACCGCGGTGTTAAATATCTTCTTGCTGTCATTGACATCTTTTCAAAATACGGTTGGCTGATGCCATTAAAAGACAAAACAGGAAAATCTGTTTCTGTTGCATTAAAGAGTATTTTTAAGGAAAGAAAACCTGATAAAATGTGGGTGGAGAAGGGTAAAGAGTTTTATAACAAAGAAGTTAAAGACTTATATTATATTATATTATATTATATTATATGGAATTATATGGAATTATATCATATTCCACTGAAAACGAGGAAAAAATCTAGCGTGGTTGAGAGATGGATTAGAACAATGAAAGAAAAAAATGTGGAAGTATTTTTCTGCTCACTCAACAAACGTTTACATTGACGTGTTACCAGATCTCGTTAAAGAATATAATAATACGAGGCATTCTTCTATTAAGATGACGCCAGTAAATGCTAGTAAAAAAGAAAATGAAACCAAAGTTTGGAGAACTATTTACCCCGATCATCTCGAAATAAGAGATATAAAACCTAAGTTCTCTGTTGGAGACAAAGTAAGGATAAGTAAAAAGAAAAAGACTTTTGAAAAAGGTTATACCACTAGATGGACTGAAGAGGTTTTTACAGTTTCTGAAGTAAAACATACATTGCCTGTAACATATAAAATTGTAGATCTTAATGGAGAAGAAATAAAAGGTACCTTTTATAAACCCGAGTTGCAAAAAACTAGTCAAGAGTTGTATAGGATAGAAAAGGTTATCAAAAAAGGAAAAAAAGAAATCTCTAGTAAAGTGGAAAGGTTACCCTCACGAGTTTAATTCATGGGTTGATAATAATGACATTGTAAATATTTAAATATAAAAAAAATGCTAGATATTGCAATTGATAACATAATTTTACCAAACAAACCGTTAAACAATTTAGAACTGGAAGATACCGCAAAAAAATTAAAAATAAAGAATTTTAGGGGAGTATTTTTACGAAACACTCTACCGAAAAAGTGTAGAAAAAAGGAATGTGGTATACTAAACCTTGATGACGCAAGCGGGTCTGGTACACATTGGGTTGCTTGGTATAAAAACGGTAAAAATAAAATTTATTTTGATAGTTATGGTATACAACCACCTCTTGAAATTACAGATTATTTAAAAAGCCCATTACATTAGAATAGCGATCAATTACAGCATGCTGGAGCAGTATTTTGTGGACATTTATGTTTATACGTTCTTAAAGAGTTATGCTCGGGTAATAAATTTCAAAATGTTTTAAATAAACTTTTTTCAGCAATATAAAAAAATGCCTGTTGATAAATTTGGAAGAATAGATGATGTTAAAACAACTGGTGATGTTGTGTCACTTGCTTACATAAACAATAATTTTTTACGAAAAGATGGAACAACCACCGTTACCGGTTCTAAATATGAATGGCAACACATTAACGAGGGTTAGTAAACCAGTAAATCCTCAAGACGTTGCGACTAAGGATTATGTTGACAGCAACTTAGGACTAACTCGGGGCTGCTGAATGAAAACGGAGGATACCATATGACAGGGTATTTAAACATGGATTTTAAAAAAAATATAAAAAAAAAAACTTAGGCGATCCTGCGGAGCCGAATGAAGCCGCTACTAAAAGTTATGTGGATAAGGTTAGTACAGAAAGTGTTATTGTTAAACGTGAAGATGGGAGATTTGTTGCTACAGGAAATATAAATATGAGGAATTATGGATTAATAAAAAATGTAATTGCCCCGGCTGAACCTAATGATGTGGCAACAAAGGCGTATGTGGATAAAAAGGAAATACCATTTAGGTTTAATAGCGCCAATGGTTTTTACACAGCCGTAGGTCCGATGTCAATGGGAAATAAAAGATTACATTTTGTTGCTTCACCTATTGAAGATAGCCATGCGGCCAGTAAGGGTTATGTAGATACCATCGTTGAGGCGGCTATTGCAGGTGAAAAAGCTTTGACTAAAAACCAAGACGGATCTTTTTCAATGGCTGGTGAAATAGATATGAGCGGCCACTCGATTACCGGATTACCAAATCCTATAGATCGGGGTGCCGCTGCCAATAAAAATTATGGTATCAGGACATTTGCCCCCTGGACATCTGCCCCCGGGACGTGTGCCCCCGGACTTTTGCCCCCTTAGGACACCTGCCCCTGGACATCTCCCCCCCCGGACATTCGACCCCGTAGGACATCTGCCCCCTTAGGACATCTGCCCCCTGGACATATGGGCCCCCGGACATTCGCCCCCGTAGGACATCTGCCCCTTAGGACATTTGCCCCCTCCCCCGGATATTTGCCCCCTGGACATCTGCCCCCGGACATTCGCCCCCTTAGGACATTTGCCCCCCCCCGGACATTTGCCCCGGTAGGACATCTGCCCCCGGATATTTGCCCCCGTAGAACAACTGCCTCCTGGGAAACGATAAGCCTCTTCTAAATGATGTTGAAGAATTAATAACATCTTGAATTTTGCTTTATTTTTCTTAAAATGCAAAAAAAGAATTTTAATCAGGGTTTATAGAAGGCGTGCCAGATGAGTAACTGACTCTATAGTTATCATACTGGAAGTTTGATATTAAAACTGAAATCAATTAATCAGCCGAAGATTCACAGCAAAGTACCACTTAGGAAACAAATAAAAGTCATTTTTCACAATGCCGGCCAAAATTTGGAAGTTATTTCACTAGCTCAAAATTGCTCTTTTGAGATTCATGTCCCTTGAATGTGTTTTGATTTGGATATTAAAACTGAAATCAATTAACCAGCTGACGATTCTCAGCAAAACAGCACTTAGGATGCAACGGAACTTATTTTTCGTAGTGCCGCCAAAAATTACCATGTACATATCTCAAAATTGTTTTCTTAGATTCGTCCCTCACACGTTTTAGAAATGCAGTAACACTGTTTCAGTCAGATTGATAAAATTAAGATCAGAATCAGGGGTCTTGTCGGTCATTCAAGTGTCACATCAGGACCATGTTGCGAATTCAGAAGTTGAAATTGTGGGCTATCCCTCTGAGAAATGCAATTCGATCTCTGTTGTGGTAATCCTGCACAATATTTCGAATGCGCTGTTGGACGTCTCTGTACACAGCCCTCTGTGGAGGAGGATTCACACCTGCCTGGTCCTGGGTGATTTCAACGTGGGTCAGAGATTCTTCCTGCTTGATGATGTCGAGAAAGCACCAAAAGTTTGGGTAATGAGCCCCCACATCAGCTTGTAGCCGGCGATGCCACCCCTCCACGTTGTTGTTCGTTCTAGGCAGGTTTTGGAAGGTACGGTCATGCATATTGCACCTTGCGATCGGGAAAAGAGGATTCCTTCGGCCGTCATCGTTGTCCCTTTCCTCTCCAATGTATGTGGCTTCGAAGTATTGAAGGATTGGTGCCGTCGGCAAAATTGGGCAAATTCTAAATACCGGCAAACATTACCTGACGATAGACATTTTGGGTGAGATGGAAGAAACAGCCCTTCACTTCTATGCCAGGGAAGTCGTTGACGTGTGCCTTCATGGCTGCTCTCTCGAAGTCGATCAACACTTGCTCTGGTTGGAGCCTATTCTCAGCCACATCCAAAACTTCTTGCAGAACACGCTCATAAGTATCCTGACGCTTGTTGGTCACAAATGCAAATACGCAGGGGAAAACTCGCTCATCGCCAGAAATAGCATGTAGAGTGTAAAGTTGGGAGAACACTTCCGGAACCGTTTTGAATGTCCCGTCAGAATGCCAGAACCGAGACGCCATCAGGCAATTCTGCCCATCATTGCTCATAAAGATCAGGATTCGGTTTGCGTTATCTTCTCCATTATCGAATCTTAAGAAGGGGCCACCTCGGTTTGTAACCTGATAGGCCGGGGGGATAACTATTTCGGCAGCAGTTCCTGGGAGTGGTAGAGGTTTTCCCACCCTTTGCCTATTTCTGCGGATATTTCCACGAACATTGTCAATGGCAACCATTCTGCCACTTGCCGCATCAGTCATATTACGTACACCTTCTGTAATAATTTTCTGGGGTGTTTCTTCAGTATCTTCTGCCCTCTGCCGCATATTTGCTCGTACAGCCAACATTGCGGTTCTTGCTGCATCTCCTCCATGTGTGTGCTCATTCATTCTTTGAACTACTCTTCCACCTTGTAAATTAAGCTTCGCTTTACATTTGTTCCTCCTTCTTAATTCGCACTCCCATGACTCTTTCCCTTCTGTCAAATCTTTTTGTTTAACATAGCAGTAGCCTTCAAAAAGCAGTTTTTGGCCACCTCTGATAGTGGAGATGAACTCCATTGTCATGCAGTCAGGTTTTGTCAGTGAGTGAAGCAGTAGGCTACAGCTGAAGGCCCTGGATTCACAGAACCCACGTGGATTCTCCGAATCATTAAAGCTGAACTATTTACATTACCCTACCAAATAGAGTGACAAAAATACCTGCTGCAGCACAGTACGGCAGGTAGATAAACATCCAGGTCATTCTCCAAACGACATCTCCAGGTACAATATACTGAAAAAAAAAAAAAAAAAACGCCGGGAAAAAAATACCCTTGATGTCGCCGTCATTTCGAGCTAGTGAAATAACTTCCAAATTTTGGCCGGCATTGTGAAAAATGACTTTTATTTGTTTCCTAAGTGCTACTTTGCTGAGAATCTTCGGCTGGTTTAATTGAATTCAGTTTTACTATCCAAATCAAACTTTCAGTACAGCAATTTACAAGTGAGTTTCTCATCTGGCACGCGAAACAGTGTTTATACTGCATTTCTAAAACGCATTTAAGGGACAATCTAAAAAAAAAAAAAAAAAAAAAAAAAAAAACAACTTTGAGATATACACGTATACTGTACATGGTAATTTTGCCCAGCACTATGAAAAAGACTTCTCAGCTGTTGTATCGTTAAGTGCTATTTTGCTGAAAATCTTCGGCTGATAATTGATTTCAGTTTTAATATCAAACTTCCAGTATGATAACTATAGAGTCAGTTACTCATCTGGCACGCCTGCTGTAAACCCCGATTAAAATTCTTTATTTTGCATTTTAAGAAGAATAAAGCAAATTTCAAGATGTTATTAGTTCTTCAACATCATTTAGAAGAGGCTTATCGTTTCCCAGGAGGCAGATGTCCTACGGGGGCAAATATCCGGGGGCAGATGTCCTGTGGGGGCAGATGTCCTACGGGGATAAATGTCCGGGGGGCAGATGTCCTAAGGGGGGCAGATGTCCAGGGGGGCAGATGTCCCAAGGGGGCAGATGTCCTAAGGTGGCACATGTCCGGGGGCACATGTCTAGGGGGCACATGTTCTAAGGGGGCAGATGTCTGGGGGGCAAATGTTCTAGGTTGGCAGGTGTCCGGTGGGCAAACGTCCAGGTGGCAGGTGTCCTAAGGAGAGAGTAATAAGAAGAGTGCAATCGCAAAATATAGAGTTTCATGCGGATAATGTGTATATATAAACGAATCCCCCTACTTTTTTTCGGCGGGAGTATTACAGCGGTGGTCCCTTCCTCCTTACATTCCGCACTTGCACCTGCACCCACCACACATCCCCATTTAGCCTGCTGCCTCCGTTAGCCCGGTTAGCCCGTTTAGCCCAGTTAGCCCGTTTAGCCCGTTTAGCCTGCTGCCTCCGTTAGCCCAGTTAGCCCGTTTAGCCCGGTTAGCCCGTTTAGCCCGTTTAGCCTGCTGCCTCCGCTAGCCCGGTTAGCCCGTTTAACCCGGTTAGCCCGGTTAGCCCGTTTAGCCCGTTTAGCCTACTGCCTCCGTTTTCTCAGTTTTCTCAGCCTTCTCAGCTTACTCAGCCTTCTCAGCTTACTCTGCTTACTCTGTTAACCCCCTTAGCCATCTTAGCCAATTAGCCGGCTTAGCCATTCACCCAAACCTAGCTTTTAGCCAGTCTAGCCGGTTTTGCCAGCCCCCTCAGTTTTCTCAGGGCAATGGCGATCTGGACTAAAGGGCAAGAGGACTAGCGGACTAAAGGACTAGCGGGGGAACAAAACAAAACAAACAAACAAAACAAAAGGGAGAAACTAAGAAAACTAACAAAATGCAATTAAACATTAAAGACTATATTAAAAATGTGTATATACTATATTATATATACACATTATCCGCATGAAACTCTATATTTTGCGATTGCACTCTTCTTATTACTCTCTTATTTGATGTTGTTATGAAAAATAGGCAATTGGCACTGTATTAATCCCATCTTCTAAAATATACCTCACATCTTGCTGAGGATTTAAAGCAACTTTAATAAATTCTTCTGTATATATTTTATGGTCTGTACTTCTAAAGCCTGAAAATTTAACAGTCTTTTCTTTTTCGTTAAAAATACAATTAAGGTAATCATTAAAAACAATATCTTGATTTTTAATACAACATTCTACAACTCCTTTTAATTTTATTGTTTCTTTTGTTTTTCCGTTTACTTCTTCTGTGTATGCATATGATTTGGCACACGTAGCAGCATACTCTTTAATTGGTGTGCCTTTTGTTTCATCCTTAAAAAATCCAAGTTTGTTTTTGTTTTTCATACTGTGCAGTGGGTGGCTTTCCGGATATTTCCAAGTATCAAAACAAACATTTAAATCTTCTTTTAATTCTTCATATATGTCCTCTGTTTGAATATCCAAAATGAAACTGTCTGTATCTGTATATAGCAGTTTTACCCGATTTCCGAATTTTGGTATTAAATAGTCATAGTACAACTGATACATTTTTAATTTTGAAAGTTCCAAAACGACAAAGCCGATATATATTGGTTTGCTAGCATTTACGAGTGTTTTCTTTTTTGTTACGGCTACAAGATGTGGATTAAACATTTTAAAGCCTGTGTATTCTGGACTTTTTAAAAGTTTTTCAGCTCTTTTTTCATTGTTTATTATCTCCACATTTGATCGTTTACGTGGGTTTTCTATTGTCTTGCCATAGATGCTATTAATAGATTTTTTAAAATATTCTTGTTTACTCTTCTCTGTTGCTTCTCCTCTTTTAATTGTATTGTTTGTGATATATGGCTTTAACCAGTCAGACATTTTAAAAACATATCCTCTATGGATTTTAACAACTTTAACCCCTAGCTTTTCATAATATTTTGATAGTCCTGAGTATACTAAATATTCTTTTTTGTCTTGTAAATTTGGTACAAGCTTTTGCACACCATTAATTTTTAAATGTTCTGGGCATGGAGGATAGTCTTTTAAAAATTCATGTTTTTCTTTTGGAATCTCTAAATCACACACTATAGCACAGGGCAAATTTCGCCATTCTTTAAATTCAGCTTTTCTTAATTTTCTTTCTATTTCGTAAGGCATTGCTTCAGACATGGCCTCTCCGTAAAGATTGTTTTTGTCTATGTAAAAAATGAAATTACTCGGTTTGTTTGGAACATAGTCACTTAAATATTTATTGTTTGTTTACAATATCTACTGACACACATAGACACTCCGCCTCTGATTCCATTTTCAAAATCCTCATAAATGTCCTGATCTGTAATTAATGAAATCTTTTGTTTTGTGAATTTTAACATATTACTCCATGAAGTACCAGGCAGAGTATATCCGTAAACAACAGGATCTAAACCATAAGTTTCAATATTTAATTTTCTAAAGTTTTCAAAAACATCCACTAAAAGTAAAGTATCTAGCTCACAATATTTAAGCTGATAGTCATTTAAAGTTTTACATTCGAAAGCAGACCAAGCATTTAAAGCATGTTGATAGTCTTCTTCTGATATGCCTTCTTTCTTCATTGTGCTGTAAAAGCTTTCTATTGGTGGCAAGCTTGTTAATTTTGTTTTTTCGAAACAATTCATAAATTCGTACGGGTAGACCCCTTTACTTGTTAATAGTTTAATCGGAATATTTGGAAAAACTTGACAAGTGTATTTAAAATTGTTTTGATCTGTATCCTCCACCAATTGAGACAAAGACGAACTTAAAAATTTAAAACTGTCTAAAAATCGTATTTCGTGCCTTTTGCCTGATATATAGGTATATTTAGAAAAACTGATATATTTTTCTTCAGTTGATGGTAAAACTGTAAGATGACCACTATATTCAGCCAGTTTTAAAATGAAAAGATGTGAATCATAGCCGCTTAAGTTGTGACATAGCACAGGGGTTAAATTTGAAGCTTGCCCGTTGTTTAAAAATATTGAGTTTGCTTTTTCGATTTCTTCCATTAAACTTTTAACAAAAATAGCAGCCACATCTTGGTTTTCCTTTTGTATTACAAAGCTTACTTTTTTGCTTTTGTATATCTCTGTATTTGATGAAACAATGAAAAAACAAAAGCCGCTAGCTTGATGTTTGTTAATTTTGTTTTCTTCTTCACACGATATTAAAAAACTTTCAAAATCAAAGTATACTGTAATATTAGGGGGTTTGTCTGTTTTCTCTTTAAATTCTAAAATTGAAGCTTCAGAGTCTTCTTCTGGCAATTGTAAAAGTGTGTGATCAGAACATATTTTTTCATGTTGTTTTAATTTCTCTTCTTTCTTAAAAACTCTTTGACATTTGTAACAAAAATATATGCGACCGTTTGAATTTGAAAACTGAGAAGAAAGAAGACGGGATAGATCACCAATATAGTAAAAATGATTTTCGTAAAATAGTAAATATATTTTTTCTCCTCCTTTTTTTTCACCATCAAATATTACAGGTGTTCTTTTGTTTACATTGTCTACTCCATATATTATTAAATGTATGTGTGGGTTTCGATCTTGAAAAAGTTGTAAATCTTCGGCTGAAGTTGGATATTTGATATCTGTAAAATCACCATATTTGTTTGGTTCTTCTTTTGCTATCTTTTTTAAATCTTTCGTAATTCTTCCTTTGTCTCTTTCTTTTGGGTTGAAGTGTCTGAGAATACACCAGTAAAAACAGCGCTGATCTCCGGAAAGTATACAAAAAACAGCACGTTTTAAAATTAGTCATTTGGGTAGCTTGTTGTTTCCACATCCTCCTTTAAATGGCCTGTATTTACCATAGTTAATACTTACATGTTCAAAACTCACAAATTTCCACCCACTGCCTTCATAGTCTTTTTTGTAAAACATGTTTAAAACTTGTTGTATCATTCGGGCTATAGCCTTTTGTTTGTTGTTCCACTGATAGATTATATTTGGTTCTGAATTGAAGTAAAAATTTTTAATTTGCTCGACATTTCTCATTTTAACACAAACGCTTAAAATAGCTTTAGTTCCTGGATTTTTTGCCAATGACTGAGCTGCTGAAGCCCTGTGTTTACTCAAATATGACTCCATACTTAAACTTTTGGTTAACTCTGGAACTTCTAAAAATGTTTGTTTGAAATAACCGTTTAAAGCAGAGTTAGAAATTTGACTTTTAACATCATGGCTTACACTTCCAAAGTTAGCCGGTGGCTCTTTTGCCTTAACCATTTGTACGACATTGTTTTTAACTACAAATTTATAATACTGTCTCATTTTTTTTAATTTAAGTAAATTTTCATTAAATTAAAAAATTGAAATGCCTAAAAATCAAAATACTGAAGCAAAAAAGAAGATAGTTGAGCCTTCGGCCCCGGAAGAGCAGCCTATTCAGCTAACTCTAGGACATGAAAATGCTATTAAAGGAGAAAAGAAGACTGATAAAATTTATTTTTCTGACATTATACAAAACGGTAGGACTGGTGTATATACTAATATAGTAAGTAGGACGCCAAAAGACAAACCAACGCTTTTAACTTTTGGTTCAAATAAATATATCAACATTGAGTTAAATGATATGTTTGAACAGTTTCTGTATGGAATATATGAAAGGTTTGATCCCGAGTGTTTAGAATATATTGGAGATGAATATCAAATAGAAGGTATTCTTCAAAATTACAAAGCTCAAAGAAAAAGAGAAGCAGCAGCAGAGCCATAGCCTTCGACTTCTACAGGTGGAATTTTAGAAATTTCTGAAAATGTGCGAAGTCTACCAATTAAATCTTTAAACAACTTTGAGTTATCTGATGTGTGTAAACATTTAAAAGGATGGAGGGGTGTGTTTTCTCGTGATGCACTACCAAAAAAGCCTAATATTTACGAATGTGGAATATTAAACCTTGATGATAGTAAAGGTCCGGGTACGCATTGGGTACCATGGCACAAAAACAAAAAAAAACAAGTACTATTTTGACAGTTATGGGCTGCCTCCTCCTCTTGAAATACAAAAATATTTAAAATCTCCGATCTTGTATTCGTCTGATCAAATACAAGAACCCAGTACTGTGATTTGTGGTCATCTTTGTATTCATGTATTAGAAAAATTAAATAGTGGGTATGATTTAGAGCCTGTTGTATCTCATTTAATGGATTTAAAAGAAAATGGATTAATTTAAAATATGTATACAAGATACCCAATAACAAAATTTGGACAATTAGAAGAAGAAATTAGAGAGCTTGAGAGTGAAGGGGTACCTCTTCCTTTCATTGTTGAAAACTTTCTAGGAAAAGACGGGGGAGAGATGGAAGGAAGCCTAAACATGGGAGGTCAACCAATACAAAATATACCCGATCCGATTAATCCTCAAGACGCTGTAAATAAAAAATATGTTGACTCAACAAAAGGAATTATTTTTTTTAAAAGAAACAGAGACGGAGACTATACAGCTAAACAAAGCTTATACATGGATGGGCAAAAATTACAAGGTTTGCCCCTTCCTGTTGATGACAATGATGCAGCAACTAAAATATATACAGATACATTAACTGAAGATAGGAGGCGAAAACTAGAAGCACAAAACCCATTTAATATTCAAAATGGGATACATGAAGCAAAAGATCGTATTAACATGAAAGGTTTTAAAATCGAGGGGGTCGATTTTCCTGATTTGCCTACTGATGCTGCTTCAATTGAGTATGTTGATGATGCGGCGGCTTTTGAAAGAAAAAACGGGGGTTTTGAGGCTAAAGAACATATATATTTGGGTAAAAAGAAACTGGGGGGTTTAAGAATCCCAAAATCAGACGGTGAAGCAGCAAATAAAAAATATGTAGATGATGAATTAAAAAAAGTTAAAGACAATGTAATTAATAAATTTTCTGATGGGGTTAATTATGAAGTTGACAGTAATGTTAATTTACAAAATTTCAGGCTTTACGGTGTTGGTGATCCTCAGAGAGAAGACGAGGTAGTAAATAAAAAATATGTGGATGAAAAGACGGCAAATATACCAGCAGGAGGCGTTGACGCTGCTGCTTTAAACGTTGTTAAAACAGAACTTGAGAAAAACCAGGCTTTTAATACAAGAAATAGTAAAACATACAATGCTAAAGGAGCTATCAACATGAAACAAAAAACGCTGCAAAATTTACCTGAGCCAACAGAAGAAACAGATGCTGTTAATAAAAGCTATGTAGACGAGATGAAAGAATTTTTTGAGGAAAAAATTAAAGAATTAGAAAAACCACAAGAAGTAAAAGAACACCGTGATATGAAAGGTTTTAAATTAGTTAATGTGGGTGATCCTAAAAATCCAGAAGATGGGGTTAATAAAAAATATGTTGATAAAAAAATAGAAAACTCTGTAAAAAGAGCTGAAAATATAAAAAAAAAAAGTATTTAGACGAACAATAAACACTTCTTTTAACACTTTGAAAACTGAAATTGATGAAGGGGATAACAAGATTAAAAAGCTAGAAGAAATTTTTAATGAAGCTGTTAATAGATTGGAATTAGAAGACCAAGTCGGAAAAGAAGAAATGGATCAGATGCGTGTACTGTTTAATGAAAAAGTAAAAGAATTAAATGAAGCAGATGAAAATATTAAAAATGATATTGAAGGACTACGGGCATTTTTTACAGATGAAACAAAAGAAAATAGGGATATGAAAGGGTTTAGAATAGAAAATTTGGCTGATCCGGTAAATGAAGAAGATGCAACGAATAAAAAATATGTTGATGAAAAAACAGCAGAAAATAATCTATTTAAAAAACATAATAATATTTATTTTGCTCAACGTGCTATTGATATGAATTTAAAAAATATTTTTAATCTTCCTCCACCCACCGCATCCAATGATGCAGCACATAAATTATACGTTGATTCTGCTATTAACGAAACAAAAAGAGAACTTTCTGAATTTAAAGAATATGATGAAAAAAGAGTTTATACATTTTTAGGAACAAGTATAATTTTAATTAGGGGGGAAGCAAAAGGACCTATAATAGGTATAAATGAAATTAAAAATATTAATAGAAGGCGGCCAACGCCTGATGGGAGGTTTGTTGCTTTAGATGGAGAAAATAATCCAATAACACCATCCATTGTATATTTTGGTAAATATGATGGAGGTGAGGTAGAATATGATAACCAAGGAGGAAAAATTAATATCAAACTAAATTATTTAATTCCTTTTGAGGGAAGTATTATAAATTGTTCTTTAACTTTTATTCATAAAGACGATTTATTTGAAAACAGTGATTTAGAAATATTTTTTAGAATTAATGAATTTGTTGATGCTTATGAAATTGTTGATTATCCTCCTTATTACGTAGAACGTGAAAATATAGGGCCCTATGATTATGAAAATATAGATTATAGCAATGGAATAATTAATAGTCAAGGGTTTGCAAGAAATTATAAATTTGAAGAAAAAGGGTTTCTTAGTGGAATAGAAGGGGAAAAAATACAAAGGGCTTGTTTGTCTCCTCCCAAACTTGAACACATGATATTTAAAGAATGCTCAAGTATAATTTTATATTTTGGTACACGTCATCCGGACGCTGAAAGGGTTTTTATAACTCTTGCTGCTCAAATTCACATACCTAGTTACAATGAAAATTTTCTCCCTAAAGGTTGGAAAATTTTATAATAATATTTAACCTTTTTCTCCAGGTTAAATATTATCTTGTTCTATTTCCTCAAGTTCACTAATTACACTAACAAACCCATAATTTTAAAAAAAAAAAATTCTTCTTTCATTTCAAGTAAATCTTCTAAAATATGGGGTTTGTCCCCTTCTCTGTTTTCTTCATTTTCTAAACAAAAATATACTTCAACATTTGGAAAATAGAAGAATGACAGTATATCATCAAGCTCTTCTATTTTTAAAAAAATATCATTTGTATTTTCATCAAAACAAAATATATCATCATATCGGTGAATGTAAACATCGGAAACAACAACAACACAAGAGACGTAAAGTTTAAAATTTTTGTTTTCTTGCTTTCTTTTGCTCCATTCATAGTAAAGAAAAGATTTAAAACGTCTTAAATATGTTATAGGCTCAGTATATTTAAAATATGTGTTAGGTTTTACCGGAGCAAATTTAAACTTCATCTGAGTGTAAAAATCACCTGTTGTTTTTTCTTCTTTCTTTGAATGATTAATATGATTTTTTAAAACTCCATTTAGCTGATTTATAAAATATGAACTCATTTTATAGATCAATTTTTTATTTTAAGTTGTTTAAATTTTTCTTTTAATGGTGTTTTCTTGTCTACATACAGGGCATTTATTAGAAATACTTAAACTGTTACATTTTGCACATATAGCTATATGGCCACAATTACAAAAAAGTATATTCGGCTCTTCTGTGCAACAAATTACACATTCTTCAGATTTAAAAGTTTGATCTGCATTAATTGGTGTTGGTGTTGGTGGGTGATAAACAGAATTTCCTATCCCTAAAGGTGGTAGTGGGTTTGAGAAAACTGAGGGATTTTCATTACTAATAACATTTTCATCATCATCATTTTCATCATCATCATCACTATTAACATTTTCATCATCATCATTTTTTAATAACTCATATCTTTTACCAGTATTTTCATTAAACAAATAAATTTTAAATTGAAGTTCATCATCTTTAACTTCAATCAAATTTTTTAAAAATAATGATGGTGAATCACCACAATCCCCATCAGGATAATGAGAAATATACAAGGTTAGTTTTAAATCATCAAAACAAAATTTATTTAAAACTTCATTTCCACTATCTATTTTTTTAAAAAAAATTAGATTCATCTAAATCAAAATATTCAAAATCTATAGTTGAAAATCTGTTTCCATATAACTGAGATAAGAAACCTACAAATATACCCCTATCATTTTTCTGTTTATATCTGCTACATTCATAGTAAAGTATTGGTTTTAAGCAGTTTAAATATTGTATTTTTGATCTGAAAAATTCACCTGTTTTTAATTTAAAACTATTTTCATAGAAATAGCGTCTGCATGAGCCTCGCGATTTTTTATATTTTGAATGAGCAATTTTGTTTTTAATCACTTTGTTTAATTCCTCAAAATTATTTAACACTTCCATTTTTTAATATTAGCAAGATTTTTTTAAAATTAAATTATTTTTAGTTTCTAACTCAGTTAATTTACGTTTAACATAGTTTTCTTTTCTACATACCGGACACTTTTCATGATTGTTTAATTCGTTACATTTAGTGCATATAGCTATATGACCGCAACTGCAAAACATTACAGACGGCTTTTCATCGTAACAAATTACACACTCTTCAGATTTAAAGGACTCTTCACCATTAAAAGTTGTTTTGTCTCTTTCTACTTCTATTTCTTTCACTTTTACTACTGTTACTGTTTCTAGCCTCTGCATTCTTCCGGCTCTCTCACATATGTCATCCATATTACTGTCAATATCTAAAAATAAAGATGGATCATTTTGTTCAAATAATAAAAAAGAGAAATATGAATTTTGTAAAAATTTTAAATTTTCAACAAAACTATTCGAAGTAGTAAAAGTGTAAGATAAATCTTGTGCACCTTCATCTAAATCCAAATCAGTGAAAGCATATGTAAAAAAAATTCTTGAACATCTAAATTGATCATTTTTAATTATACGGTCTGCAGACAAATACAATTTTTTTTCTTTTCTAATCTTCCTCAAGATACAAAGCATGTTGTCACGATTACTCAATGCAAACAAACAAACTTTTTTTTATATCCACTCAGACCAAAAAAATTTGGGCAACTAAAAATATAACCAACATAGAGCGTAAAGTTTTGATCAGTTTTTTTAAGCTGGCTAAATTAATTATAAACTATAGAAGTAAAAAGTCTACCAAATGTCTGATTTACGCAATTTTTCCAATCATTAAGCCACATATCTTCATATATTTTAAAATTACCTTCGCTTTTAAATGATGAAAATGATTTATCAACAATGTTTGTTTTAATTCTATTCACTTCTTTTTCTGTCAATCTCATTTTTTTAATTAAAGTTTTTTCCATTAAAATTAAAAAATGACTTCACTACAAATAGTACTATCAGGAAACAGTACAAATTTTAAAACAGAGTTTACTCCTTCAATACATTTAAAAAAACCTTGTGAAATAGCTTTGATTAATCTCGAAACCTATTACAGTATTCCGAATATCAAACCGGGGTTTAACGAATTTAGACTATTAAAAGAACTAAGAGTCGGAGCATGGGATTTTAAAATTAAAACAGGGAGTTATAACCTTACTGATATTAATCGTGAAATTGACGCTATTTTTGAAAAACACGGTTTAAAAGATCAAAATAACCAATATCCATTTAAAATACAACCCAACACAAATACTTTTAAAACTGAAATGTATATTCAGCCTGATTACGTTGTTGATTTTACACAAAATTCATTAAACCGTATTTTAGGTTTTGAACCTAAATTTTACAAAGGGGGAAATCACGAAAGCCCAAATATAGTAAATATACTCCCTGTTAATAGTATTTTAGTAAATTTAGATATTGTAAGCGGGTCATATGTAAAAGGAGACAAAGGAGATACAATATATTCATTTTTTCCGAATGTTAACCCCGGCCATAAAATTATAGAACGCCCTCCTTTTCCTGTATATTTACCTTTGCTTTTAGATGATTTACACAGTGTAAGGGCAACTTTAACAGATCAAAACGGGGAGTTAATAGATTTAAGAAAAGAAAACCTAACAATGCGTTTTCATATTAGGGAAATTAAAACCAATTAAAAAAATGACTAAAACAACGTATATTGAAACAAAACTTAATTTAACGGAACATCAAAAAGAAAAAGTTGCAACGGCATACAAAAACAAGTGTAACGTTACACTAGACCTAAAGCCTGAAAATGCCAAAGGTACAGACAGTTTCTATTTTACTAAAAGTCAAGTTTCAAAAATGAGCAAGGCTTTTAATGCTGGTAAAGGTGTTAGAATTACCCTTTCATTGGCACAGGTAAAATACAACGCTAAACACGGAGGGCAGATAGCTGCCCTGGCTGCTCGTGCTCTTCCTTACGTGTTGCCTGTAGCTAAAAAGGTTCTTCCTGCTCTTGGTCTTGGTGCTCTTTCAGGCTTGGCTGATAAAGCAGTAAAGGCTATATTCGGTGATGGTCTATATTTGTCTAAAAATGGAAATGTAGCAAGAGTAGAAACAGACGTACAGGGACTGTATTTGTCTCCTTTTCCTACTGTAACGGGTTCCGGTTTTGGTGGTGATGGTGTTTTTCTTGTTCAAAACGGAAACGTTCAGGACGGTTCAGGCTTTCTTTCAAACATTCCTATAATTGGTCCTGTACTTAAATCCATATTTTAATATTTAAAAATATGAGTCAGCCAAAAACTATATATTGGAAGACATATGATAATATAAGATATAGAGCTTTAAAAGAGTCAAATACATGCTGGAAGATAAACACACAGTCAACTTTAAAGATTGAGCCAGGAGAAAAAAAAAACAATAGGTTTAAATTTTGGATATGTGATGAGTGGAGGGGTGATTTTGGTAATACCAGTAGAAGAGATTAAACAAAGTCTAGAATTTAAAAACACCATGTATTGTGGACCAAAAGCAGAGAATATTATAATATCAGTTTTAAATTTTTCTAAAAATACTGTGATATTACCAGAAAATGCATCATTTTGTTTTGTAAAATACTTAAAACCTTAACGACTATATTAAAAAAATGACAGAGTTAAAGGAAGAAACAAACAGCGGTATATATCCCAACGTTGTAAAAGCAGAACCAACTGCACCAGTTGCCATTTTTGAGATGGGGACAACGGTCAAAGTTTCAGATTAAACAAAATTTCAGAAATTCAAAACTATCTTGAAGAAGAAGTGAGGATTAGGGGAAATCTTGCTAAGAAGTATAAGAAGTATAGTAAAACGGCGGACAACATTGAAAGCGGGTTGACAGTTGCAGCAATAGGAGCGGGGGCCGGAGGAATAGCTTTGCTTAGTAGAATAGTGGCTATCCCAGTTACAATTGCCCTGGAAATAACAAGCCTGGTTGTTGGTCTTGTTGCTCTTACTAGCAAGTTTTTTGTGAGGAGAACAAGAACCAAGAGTGAAAAACACTCACAGATTAAAAACATTGCTGATAGTAAGCTTAATACTTTAAATACTCATATATCAAAGTCCATTGCAGACAATAAAGTAACCCATGAAGAGTTTAGTTTAATCATGGAAGAATTGGAAAAATACAAGGTAATGAAAGAAGAAATACGGACAAAGAGCAACAAAAAAAGAGAAAGCAGAAGAAGAAAACAGTTTAATAGAGAGAGGGAAGAGGGAAGCACGGGAGGAATTTCGGAGGCTTGTGGAGAAAAACCATGGAGGCCCACTCCCTTACTAAGTTTCACAATGCCAAAATTTAATTTAAGTTGTTCATGTGTAATAAGTAATATGGATTAAATAAAATATATTAACTATTTAAGGTTAATATGTTTTAAAAAAAACTATGTCATTTTATACGATACAAACACCAGGAAACAGAGAAGAAGAAGTTAAAAAGTACCTGGCTTTAAAAAGATATTTAAGAGATAGGGACAGAGCGGAGCAGATGGGGGAAGTAACAAGAGCTGAAGAGTTGTCTAAATTTTTTAAGCCTGTAAGTCAACCAATACAAAAACTTACGGGAAAAATAGAAAGTTTGCCAACGGCTATTTCTCAGGCTTTACCTGCTTTACCTGGTTTGCCTGCTCCCGGTTTGCCTGCTCCCGGTTTGCCGACAATAGAAGAAGAAAAGAGGAGGGTGGAAGTGCCAGGAGATGAGGAACTTTCAAACAATTTAGCAAAATTAGTTACAAACAAGCTTAAAACTTTGATAGATATTGATAAAGAAAGAGTTTTAAACATTGGGGGTAAAAGATTAACAATTGATCAAAACAATATTAAATATGAAGGTGAAACATACAAACGTACACCGGAGCTATTGGATTTAATTTTTTCTGATGAACCAGAAAAAAAAAAGTATTGACAATGAAAAAGCAAAGAGTGATTATGAAAAAAATTTAATAGACTCGGGGGTTTTGTTTGATAAAACAGGAAGAAGAGCAAACCCAAAATTAACAAATTTCAAAAAATGGGATATTCTTTTAAGACCAATATATTCTAAAATTAGGAAAGAACAAAAAGAACAACAAGAACAAAAAGAACAACAAGAACAAAAAAAACAAAAAGCCTCAGGTCATGGAAAAGGAATCAAAACAGTTTTTCTTTCATCTGATCCGGAGGCATTAGCAGACCGTTTAACTTTGCTTTGTGGTAGTGCTCAAGCCGGAAACACAGGCCTTAAAAACGAAATGGTTGAAATATGTAAAGAATTAATTAGAATGAAGGTAATGACAAGAAAACAAAAAGAAAAATTATTAAACAGCTTATAAAACATTTTTTTCATTCTTAAAATGATAGTTAAAAATACAGGATTAGCTACAAGATATGTAAAAGGCGGAGCAAATTTTTTAACTCCTCTTTGGAATACTGCTAAAAAAAATGTTTAGTAGATATGCCCCCAAAGTTTTAGATTTTGGTAAAAAGAAGGCTTTAGAATTTGCAACAAAGCAAGCACAAAATATAGGAAAGAAGGTAACAGAAAAAGCTACTGATATTGCAAAGAGTAAGATTAACCAACTGTTAAAAAGTAAACAAAAAAACAGTTTTAGTTCAGTACTACCGGTAAACCCCGATGCAATTCCAGCAGCAAAACCAACACCAAAACCAGAAAGAACAACAGACGGATTAAACAGAGGATTAAACCGAGGTCTAGGAATTAAAATTATTTGAAGCATTTAAAGCATTTTAAAACATATTTAAAAAAATGACTAGTTCAGATATATTACAGTGGGATGATACAGTTTTAATTGATGAGGGAATAGAAGAATATGAATATAGGCAATATCCACCAGATGCGGGTGGTGTGGCTATGTTGAATAATCCTGGCCAAGTTCGTTTTAATATTGAAAGTGGTGATATTTTTACACATCCGCACCGTTCATATATACAATTTATAGGAAGACTAACTAAAGAAGATGGAAGCGTGTATGATAAAGCAGATTTAGTAACAATAGCTAATAATGGTTTAATATATCTTTTTAATCAAATACGTTACGAAATAGGAGGTCGAGAAATGGAAACGCTGCTATTTCCCGGGCAAGCTACGACAATGATGGGACTTTTAGAGTATAGTGATGATTTTTCTGTTTCTAAAGCTTTGTCTCAATGTTGGTTTAAAGATCATCGTGTTTTTAAAGACGATGGAACAGAAGAGGCAGATAGCAGCCTTTCAAATCAAGGTTTTAAAGTTCGTCAAAATCTACTTTTGGCTTCTTTTCAAAACGACAATAACAACATTGGAAAATTTACTTTTAATGTTCCCCTTTCTCATATTTTTGGTTTTTGTAAAGATTATGACAAAGTACTATATGGAGTTAAACAAGAATTAATTTTCACTCGTAAGGTTGACGGTGAAGCAATTTATAAAGCAGGTGCTGCGGATGGTGGAAAAATTACACTAGACAATATGTATTGGTTTGTTCCTATAGTAAAGCCATCAATTTCAAATTTAAATACTTTGATGGGTGAAATGGCAAAAGATATTAATATTAAAATAGGATATGATCAAAGGCAAGTATTTAGCGTGGGTTTGCCTGTCAATAATACATCTTACACATGGAATTTAACAACAAAAGCAGCAAATGAAAAGCCGCGTTTTTTAATTGTTGGCATACAAAGAGTAAGCAGAACAAACCAAAATTTAAACCCTTCATCTTCTACCCATGAATTTTTGAGTAGAATGCATGTATATTTAAACAATGTTAAGCGTTACCCAGCTCTTGATTTTATAACAGATTTTTCAACAAATCATTATATGGATGCTTATACTGCAGCAGCCAATTTTAAATGTTTGGTGTCTGGTGTTCCTTCTTGTGTTTCAAATTCTGATATTAACCCTCTTGATTTTAAAAATCTATATCCTTTGTTCGTTTTTGATTTGTCAAAGCAATCAGCAACTTTAAAAACATCAATTACTAATATTACGGTAGAAATGCTATTTAACAAAAATATAGATGCAGATACTAAAGCATATGCTGTTTTGTTGTCTGATAAGGTTTTAAGCTTTCAATCTGATGGAAAGGAAATACAACCAGTGTATTAATTAAAAAAATCTATATATGATAATTTTATCATATGTAGATTATAACAATTCATAATATAGAGTAATCTGTTTATCAGTTTTCTTTCTTGCTTTGTGGGTTTTCACTTCCCCAATTAAAACTTTTATTGGAGCTTTAACCTTTGATAAATCTGATATTTTGTTTAGTTCATCTTGTAAAAAAAAATCTCTTATTGGTTGTGTTTCCTCTTCTTTCCCCGGTTTTGATATATATAGAACTGTATATGTTTGGTATCTAAAATCAGTTTTCCCATATTCATACACTTCATATTCACCACTTATAACCGTTTCTTTAACTGTGTTGTATGTAATACTATAAGCTATATGCCCACTATTTTCTAATGGTTTTGGTTGTTGTTCTAAAATTTTTAATTCTTCTTGTAGTTTTTCATATTCTTTAAAGTATTCTTCCATTTCTTGGTTAATTTTTGTTAAATCTATTTTTGTTTTAAACTTATCAAAATATTCCTTGTCTAATACTATATTTTTAGGATTAGAACAATCTAAAATAATACTATGTAAAGGCATACAAAAAATACGAACTCCCTTTTTTTTGTCTGTTTTGTTTTTCACTTCTATTTCTTTAAAAAATACTTCTTTACATTTTTGCTTTAAAAAATGTTTTATTTGCCCATTTGCATAGCAAACCCCCCTTTTAATATTAATGTTACATTTTTTCACCTCTGTAAAAAGCATTGTAATACAGTCGGTAGCTGCAAACTCTTTAAAGGCATATAATTTAATTTTTTTTAAATTTCTTAATTTTTCTTCTACAATATTTACTTCCACCCATTCTTTTAAATATTGTTCTACAGTACTATAACGTTCTTGTGCCCTTTGTCTTTTTTGAAATAGTATTAAATGTGCCTTTAGTTCCTTCTGTACTTTTTTTTATTTTTTCTTCATTTTCTTCTTTTCTCTTTTCTTCTGTTTTCTTTTGTTCTTTCTTCCAACCAATAGACATTTTTAAAATTTCATCTTCTCTAATTCTTTCTTTACGTTTTTTCATAGAAAGTAAAACTAATTTACTAACTCCTGTTAATTCTTTTAATTTTACAACATTTGCAAATTTTTTATTTTTTCCAAATTCTTTTTTTAATTTTTCTGATCTGAATACAAATTTAATATGTTTTGTGTGTGGAAGAACATCATTAACATCAGGTAAATCAGGATATTTTTCAACATTAAAATACATAGTGGGTCTATTTGTTGGACAAAGTATTGTGTCTCCCTTTTTTTCATAACACTTTAAAGGTTTAAATTTTAAAAATGTTTCATTTTTTTCATTTTTTTATACTTCATATTCTACTAAATGTATTAATACATCATTAAAACAAAACTCCTCAATTGCTTTTTCTTTTCTTTTTTTCCACCATGCTTTAAATTTTTCTTTTTCTTTAGCCGTTTCTTTCTTTTCTAATTCACCTTTTTTTGTAATATTAACCCCTGCTGTTCTTCCTGTTTTAGTTGAACCAAACCAACAAACAAATATACTTTCATTTGTTCTATCGACAATTACACAATTTTTAGAAATATGTTGTGTCAAATTAACCCATTGTTGGGCTCCTGGTTGAATATGAAAAATTTCTTCATTTTTAACAAAATCATATTCTCGTTTTAAAACATCTGTATAGTCAGTATTAACATTTGGACAAAGAAGTGAAACTTCGATTCTTGTTGCTCCACATTTTTTAACTTCAGGATGAAAAAAAAAACATTTTTTAAACGTTTATCAGAATGATTATAGGCATATTCACTCAAATGAGAACCGTTTTTATTTTGTGTGTCTCCTGCTTCAAAATTAGAAACAATTTTATTATAAAATTTAACTTTCATAAAATACACATCTTCAGTATATTTTTTATATTTTACTATGTTAAATCCGCTTGTTCTTTCAACTTCGTTTAAATTGTCCAAAATTGTTTTTTTCTCCCAATAATATACTTCATCATAAATAGTATTTGTTTGTTCTTCTCTATCTTCCCAGTCTCTAAGCTTATCATAAATTGTAAGGGGTGGATCCCCATCTTCCATTGTGCAAAATCCAGAATTAAGAAAAAAATTATAAAGTTCATTTCTATCCAATGTACCAGCAAAATCCTGTGTATAGTCAACTTGATAAATAGCAAATCCTTTTCTGTTTAATGCTTTGTTTAAAGCACTCAGATTACTGACAACTGTTTTAAAATTTAAATTTGAAGTATCAACTTTAACAGAAACAACACCAACAGGCAAAGGATGGGTTTTTTCTGTAGGATCCTTTAATTTTTGTGCTGCTTTTAAAATTTCATTTTTGCTTTTGATATTAAGAATTCTTAAATATTGTGCTATTTTAGAGTTTTTACTATTTCCTTTTAATACTGACGTTGTTATAATTCTTGAATTTACTTTGTTGGCTTTAAAATAGCAACAACATTCATATTTAACAATATCTAAATAAAATTTAGCTGCTTTTGTTACTTCTGCTGCATATCCATTGTTTTTTGTTTCCTCTTTCCTATTTTCACCTTCATCTTCACTCCTTCTTCTTTGTTTTTGGAGGTTCCAATAAGTTTTATCCTACCGTTTTTTAAATAGTTAACATCATCTTCAAAGATAAACCCACAGACATATACATCATCATTAAAAACATCAAAACCAACCAAAGATTTAAGTTTCATTTTTTCCTTTTGAACCTTCTGTATATGAAATACCACCTATATCATTAATTAAGTGACTATCATAAGCATTTTCAATAGCAATAAGATTTTTTAAATATTTAATAGACCTCAACCCCACCTCTTTAATATCCATTGTAAGAGGTTTTTTATTTTCAGCGTTGGAAATATCTAACATTCTACTCATTTTAATATGTATAGAAAAAAACTTAAATAGTTTTAATTTTGCGTTTAAAACTTTGTTTTTTCTGCTTTTCTTTAATTGTATTTCCCCCGTTTCTCCCTTTTGTTTTGTTTGTTTGTTTTGTTTTGTTCCCCCGCTAGTCCTTTAGTCCGCTAGTCCTCTGGCCCTTTAGTCCAGATCGCCATTGCCCTGAGAAAACTGAGGGGGCTGGCAAAACCGGCTAGACTGGCTAAAAGCTAGGTTTGGGTGAATGGCTAAGCCGGCTAATTGGCTAAGATGGCTAAGGGGGTTAACAGAGTAAGCAGAGTAAGCTGAGAAGGCTGAGTAAGCTGAGAAGGCTGAGAAAACTGAGAAAACTGAGAAAACGGAGGCAGCAGGCTAAACGGGCTAAACGGGCTAACCGGGCTAAACGGGCTAACCGGGCTAGCGGAGGCAGCAGGCTAAACGGGCTAAACGGGCTAACCGGGCTAAATGGGCTAACCGGGCTAACGGAGGCAGCAGGCTAAATGGGGATGTGTGGTGGGTGCAGGTGCAAGTGCGGAATGTAAGGAGGAAGGGACCACCGCTGTAATACTCCCGCCGAAAAAAAGTAGGGGGATTCGTTTATATATACACATTATCCGCATGAAACTCTATATTTTGCGATTGCACTCTTCTTATTACTCTCTCACCCTTAGGTGCAAAAGTCTGGGGGCACAAGGCCGGGGGGCAAAAGTCCGGGGGGGCAAATGTCCTAGAACCAAAAATTATGTCGATAACGGTGGTGCTATTGTAAAAAATCCGGATGGAAGTTTCTCAGCAATGGCTAACATAAACCTCCAAGGTTTTTCTCTTAAAAACGCTGCGGCACCGGTAGAAGAAAGAGATTTGGCAACTAAATCCTACGTGGATAAACAAGTATCACTTCCTTCTCTCATAAGTCCTAAACCTATTATAAGCGTGTGTGCCGAGGAACAAGGAGGGTTAGAAAACGGTAATTACGAGTTTTCTTTCGGTAATGGAAGCTCTGGAATACATCACGAATTAGGAGGCTATCGCATGGCGGCCTCGGGCAGAATTATAAGGGGATCTTTAAGGGCCGTTAAAGTCGGTAATATCCTAAAAGAAGAGGCAAAAGTTAACATTGTCGTAAACGGAGTCGAAAAGGTTGACTACTCCATAGTGAAAAGACAAAATGAAGGTTGTAGTTGCATAGTTTTTCCTCAGCCTCTAGAAGTAAAACAATGCGACACTATAAACTTTATAACTAGGTCCACCAACACCTACGTAAAAAACGCGTATGTGACGATACTAATAGAGTTGGACTTGTAAAAAAATATTTAACCCGGTAAAGGGTTAAATATTTAAAAAGGTTTATCTACACCCACGCCAAGATCACGTGGTATAGTATTTCACAACTTTGTCTAATATTTTGCAATGTGTATACACATATAATATCACTTTAGACTGGACTTTTGAGGATGATGGTAGTATATTATGATATTAATAATTGTTTTTGCTTTGTTTTTTTTTCTAAAAAATGAACTGTATATGGTAATTGTATAAAATATGATTTTCATTTTTATGATAATAAAGCAGTCTTTACTTCCTTGTTGTGTCTTTGATTTTGTAAGAATGTTATTACTAACAACATGGTAACCTCTGGCGTGTAAGTTAATACAAACAAAAAAAAAAAAAAAAAAAAAAAAAGTTAACCTCTGGCGAGGTCTAACAGCCCGTAAGTTAGCAAACACTAACAACATGGTAACCTCTGGCGTGGCCTAACAGCCCGTAAGTTAATACCGCATCAATACATTTCTTACACATTAAAAACACAATGTTGTAAGGCTGCTGTTTAAAAACAGAATAAGTATTTTATACAATTATTGTACACGTTAACCATTTAAAAAAAAAAAAAAAAAAACAGGGTAAAAATGTTTGTTGATATTATAATATACTACCATTTACAGTTTTTGGTGTGTTAAGCGAAAGTTAAAGGGTTGTGTACTAAATAACTTCCTCTTTCGTTTTCGGTGAGGAGGCATGAACAAATAGTTTATATCATGGTAGTGTCATGACTCGCCTTACTTTATCTATACTTTCTCTTATGTTAAGGTATAGAAAACAGAGTTAAATGTGATTAGTTTAGTTTAACGTTTTTCAACATTATTTAGTTGAGGCATGAATATCAAAGTTTAAGACTCTCTGTGTTTGGGGTTCACAGAATTTATCCTCGGATAAATACGTCCCCCGATATTCCCTAGACTTATCAAAAAAAGAAAAAAATAAATAAATAAATAAATAAAATAAAAATGAATAAATAAAAAAATAAATAAATAAATAAAATAAAAAAAAATGTTTAGTGATGCATCAATATAACGTTATGTCTGGTTCACTGCCCCTTTAAGTAGGTTCACCCGTCCACTGATTCACTGGTGCATCGGTTTGCCCGAAATCAAACAATTTTTAGTGGATAAAAAAAAAAAAAAAAAAAAAAAAAAAAAAAATGAAATTACTTTAAAATAATTATAAAAGAGGTTTTGGCGTCACGTGTAATAATAAGCTAAAAAGGTTTTTAATGTCGGTGATAGTCATTAAAAGCACGAAGATGGTAAATGTCCTAGAAACTACTGGTAAATATCCTAGAATTTACATATAGATAGAGAAAAATCCCAGAATATAATATATAATATACATAAAGTTCTAGAACATACCTATTGTAACCTACTTTCATAATCTCTTGCTAGGTATGATGCATCACGGACATGCATTAAGCCCCCTTTTAACAGAGCATGGCTCATATATTTGGCACAAAAATGTAGACTGGTGGTTGCATTTAGCCCAAGACTGATAAGTTCAACAACATGTACAACATCCTATCCAAGCCTCTGGCTGCTTTGCTCCATACAAATCCCACGCGATGCTAGGCCTTGAAACGACGTACATTACTGTTATAACGACTCTAATTTAATCTCTGAAAAGCGACTCAGACTTGGAACCTCTGAGTTTTAAGTCCTGTGCTATATCAGCTGAGCTAGCAACAGTGTTTTGCTAGGTTCAGTTTGGCCTGGGTCCACTCATTTTTTTTTTTTTTTTTTTTTTTTTTTTAATCATTATGACGTTACTTTAGCTGGATTCCAGTCCGATCATTTTTTGACAAAGTAAAGTTCGAATATAAAAAAAAATGATCGGACTGGAACCAAGGACGAAAACGACAGATAGCTCCCAAAGATCGAAAGCAGACCACGATTCTTAGTAGAGTATGATAAGGAATAATCAAAATTATTACCGCCCGAACCCAGGCTAGGCTCAATCGTGTACGGAGGAATATTTCAGTTGGGCGGGGTTGTCGATCTTAACCCTTAATCAAATATCCGGGGATTTTAGGACCCTGAAGAAAGGAGGGATTTCGAAATTATTGTTGGAAACGGAAAACATGCTTGCAAGCCTTGCAAAGACAAATACATTATTTGATTCACAGTTAATTTGTCATCTGCGAATGATTTCAATATGGTTTAGCCGAAAATATTTTTGCCTGATAAATTTTCATGGACAGAAGTATTGAAAACTAGGGGTGTGGGGGTTAGGGGTATGTCCTCAAAGAGAACAAACATACCTTTTTTTATATAGAATAATGAAGTTAATAAGTAAAATGAAAACCAAGTTAATAAGTGAAATAAAAACGAATTGCATGGAATAAATATTTAAAAAAATAACATGCTTAAAATATTTTGAATAATTAACAGAAAACAGATGGTGCCTTTGCTCTGTGGACAGATAGTTTAACCCTTAATTGATTTCGCGCAGCCTGACCGTATTCTAAAGGTCCCGCTACGACAGGTTGTACATTTTTTTTTTTTTTTTTTTTTTTTTTCATGTAACGGGCCATTCTATCTCATGACGTACCGGTAATCGGATTTTAGACAAAACGAATCCCGATGTGCGGCAACTTGCCTGATATAATTACACAAAAGCATTATCAGCCCATTTCACAGAACCCTGCTGAAAATGCTGGTATATGATAGATGATAAGTTATCGATTCATTCAACCAATCAAGTTTATCTCTTAACGATCTCAAGGATATAGACTTTTGAAATTATGGTGGAAAAAGAAGAAAACAATGCTTGTAACAAGCATTTCTTTCCTTTTAACACCATGTTTTAAAAATAATTTCCGATGTTTTCTTTGTTAACACAGACACAACCTGCCATTTGGAGACACTAAATTTCTCGTCTGAAAATCCTTTCAGTTTGGACAAATATTTGAGCAATGCTCTGAGAAAATGGGCTTAATACGTCTGCGAAAAGTATCGACCAGTCCGCACAGGCAGACCTGGCCCGAAACTTTTTCGCTGTCAGTCAATTGTTTGAATGTCAAAGGACCAGTGTACCTCACGATTCAGTCGGTTGTTATACAACATAAAATTTATTGATCCATAATTATGTAATGACTTGCTTCGTATCATGCATCACTGTGATTGTGTGGTAGGGTTCATGAATACCTATTTCTAAGCTAGTTTTTGAAAACAGTGTGAAAAAAAATAATGAATTATTAAAAAAAAACTGCATATCAACCACAATTAACTTTGGACAGGACTGGTGTATCGACGTTTTGAAAAAAAAAAAAAAAAAAAAAAAAAAAATCGACAATGATATTTGAAAGGTTGTGAAAGATATGAAAATCGTTCAGAGTGAGCAAAAGACGGAGAAATAATACCAAGCGAATTGGACAAACACCATGAAACACAAAAGTCTGTGACATAAATATTTTTAGTTTAAACATATTTCATTTGTAACATTTTACATACAGGAATATAATAAGACAATTACAAAAAATACATATAATGTGCTACAAAATGGATTGGAACGGAAACGTAAGCTTATATTGTTCCTTTCCATGGATTTTCGATGGCTTAAGTCCAATTTTATTAATTCAATGATTTGACAATTGAAAAAAAAAAGTGCCAAAAAAGATTCATTCAATGATTTGACAAGTGTAAAAAAAAAAGAAAAAAAAAGGTGCCAAACAAAGGGAGAAAAAGGGGACTATGACGGATACTATAGAGAGATCGTGCGACGTGGGATGCTATCAAAACCAATATTATGGAATTTACTCTATTGTCTTTAAATGTATGATATAATGGCAAGACGAAACATTATAAAATTCTTACAAGTTTTGATTGGATTCTCTCTACAGCTTGAACCTTCTGCTATCCTTAATAAAATACTGCACTTCTAAAAATACTGTACACATTTTCATGAAAGGTGAGGCTTTCGTCACCGTACAGCAGAACGTCCAAACTGACAGTTGTAAAATTCTCGATAATTGCAAAAAGCTTATTTCTAATGATAGTATAATACCTACACTCTAACAGATAATGTTGACTAGTCTCAATTCCACCACATTGACACAAGGGCGAAGTAACTAAATTTTTTTTGGAATATATCAAAATTTAGCGAACTACATTTGTTACGCAGCCTATTGTGGATAATTTGATATTCTCTTTCACCAATGAAATAAAGCTTATTAGATATAGGTTTGTCCATGTCAAGGTATGTCTTAAAAGCTGCAAGGGAATCTAAGTTTCTAATTTCTTGGGGCAGAGCATTCCAATCGTCCACCACTGACGAAATAAGTGAATTCTTGTACATTGAAGTTCTACATGCAATGCCTCGGAGGTCGTTAGCTCGTCACAGGTTATAACTGGTGGTATTACCAACCGTATTTGGGACTAGAGATGATAAATAGGCAGGAGTAATACCCTTAATCATTTTAAAAAATAAGATTAATTTGTGTTTTTTTCCTTCTGTATCTCTATGATTCCCATCCTGCTTCATTTATAAGATATTCCAGGGAAACTAGTTTGGTACAACCAGTCACAATTCTTGCTGATTCATTTTGAACTTTTTCAACTTCATTTTTTAGGTACTCAGGAATATTATCCCAGATAATATCTGCATATTCTAAGATTGGTCTTATGAACGAAAATATATTATTTGCAATGTATGCCGTTCAAACTTAAACTTTAATGCTCTCATGATATTAACTCTATTCCATGCTTTTTCCAATGTTACTTTTATGTGATAATCCCAAGATCCATTACAGGAAAAATAAAGCCCAAGATGTTCGTGCACTTCTACATTAGGTATATTAATATTTGACATGTTGAGATCCGGGTGGGCAGGTTCAGTAGTTTCTTTGATATAATAAGAGATTCGGACTTTGAGGGGTTGAATTTCACTAGCCATTTCCTCGCCCAATTTTCAATCTTATGTATATCCGCCTGAAGGTTGGTAGCAGCAAAAACTGGATCGTGTACAACGAGGGACAGACTAGTGTCGTCTGCAAAAAGATTTATGCTGGAGTTTATGTCTTCTACTATATCGTTAATATAAACTAAAAATAAAATCGGACCTAAAATTGAGCCCTGAGGAACTCCTGCGTTGATAAAACACGAGTCTGACAGAGACCCGGGAAGCACTACTCCTTTCGAACGATTGAAAAGATAGTTTCTAAACCAATCAAGAAGTTTGCCGTCTATGCCAGATTGTTTCTGTTCGAAAGGAAGACCCCTATGCCAGACTTTGTCAAATGCCTTACTTATGTCAAAGAAAATTACGCTGAATTTAAGTCCATCGTTTAAGGCTCTGCAAATTCTATCATACAAAACTGATAATTGATTGACGGTCGAGTCCCTGGGCAAAAATCCCGACTGCTGAGGGGTAAAAAAGTTTGATTCTTGTAAAAGATTAAAAAGATGTTTAAAGATAATTCTTTCGAAAAACACATTCAATCTGCCCCATTTCCATTTAAATAATCGAGAATACCTCGTCTCTATATATAGACGATATTGTAAATCGCAATATACTCGTTTTTTTTAGGTGTGAAGTGTGAACATGTGGATTCTGACACTAGAAAGTCTGCTTATCGGAGACCTAAAAAAATTAATACCCAGACAAAACAAAAATAGTACGATTAAGAAAAGTTCGGCATCTCGGCATCGATGCAAGACTAAAACAACGTTAACAAATGAAAAACTTACACGAATTGCACGATCTATAAGTAAACAAATACACTATTATCCCAAAATTGTTAAACCTGAAAGTGAGAACAGCTACAATATATGAGAAAAGAAGCAAGCGTAGAAATTTGCGTTTATATACCGGTCCAACTACTAAGCGACAAAAAGCGTCAAGAAGTGCCATGAAAAGACTACATGGCAGCACTTTCACTGAAAACCGAACGCATATATTTCGCAATAGTATTTTCGTACGCAAGCATCCAGTCTAAAAACCTGTTTAGCTAAATGGAATAACATTACAATTTCCGTAAATTTCAGCGTAACTATAGCCTTGGTTTAGTTGGTAAGATAGCGTTCTTGTGTCATGGCCGCCGCCGTTTAGCATCGCTAGGTACCGTGGTTTCAATGTAAATAAAGAAAATATCCATTCTAATTTTTAGAGGACAACACTATTTTGGAGCAACCTCAAATAAGTTCAGCGGGAGTGATAGTAACAGACTGGTCTGAGAGTCGAATGACTGATCAGGCGAAAAAGCGAGGTGAACTGTTTCATTGGATTTTGGGCTAGTAGGCCTACTTTGATCCATCCGATCAGGAAGGAATTTCAATTGGCGCATGCGCCCTGAGATGGAAACGAATAATGTAAGAATGTCATCAAATGAAGCTTAAATTCGCTGTCCGGAGCCCAAAAACATTATACTGGCGACGAGGTTGTTTCATAATCTACGTATACAGTAAATATGACCTGAAATATGGCAACGTTAGGTAAATAAAAGCACGTTTGATCGTACGTCGACAACTGGGTGGAATACGAGGAACAGGTAGAGCAGCTTTCCATAGCAGTTAGCATTGATGATGGTGATTAGAAAAGAGGTATTTTCTGGCTTTCAAGTGGATCTTAGACCTACAGCCTCTCCATAATTTGATTGTGTCTCAAAAGCCTAGTGGTATGACTTGGACCAAGTTGAAAACCATTACTATTAAAGCACTTGAGACCCAAACCCCTCAGCAGTGCAGAAAGATTGAAGTTTCATTGAAAAATGGAAAGTGAAAATGAAACTAACTCAGTAATTGACAGAACTGAGGTGGATAATTAGTTCTGTAAGCTTTGAACATTTTTTGAGGTGGTGCTGAGAGATAGTTTTGTCTGTGGATTACAGAGCAGTGTCATGCAGAGAAAGTTATGGTATCAGGCAGACTTAACTATGAAAAAGTCAGTCGCTATGCTTGTAAGTATGGTACTGGCACACAGTGAAAAGTCATGGATTACCGTTTGAATTTTGTTTGAGCTTTTTTACCAAACACAGATGTTCGTATCTACCCGAGACATTTATTGAGGATAGTCGTGTTTTCAATACCATAAGCGCTAAATGCATAAAAAAATGGTCGTGTGTGAATAACAATCATGCATTTATGAAAGCAGACAAACAGGAAATTCCCTGGCAGTATTCCTTCTGTAAGTTTTTGTTTTAGTATGAATTTCACCGAAGTTGACATGCAGCCTTCAACAAGTGACAGCAAGAATAATGATTTTATAGAATAATTGATTGAAATGTTTTTCACCAATTTGTTTTTGACACATTTTTGCTTTCTGACCGGTGAGCAGTGAATGCTGCTCCCAAGTACCTTGATTAAATAAACGACGTCATATCAAGTAAAAATACCTCAAGGTCTTGAAAACAAGTGCCTATCAAAAACACATCAGTCTACGAGAAAGGAGGCAATATACTACGAGACCACTGTCCAATGTAAAGTGTTGAAGAGATAGTTGCGGAAATGCCGAATCCATGCAAATGTCTTTAGTATATAAGTTGCTAATGATGGGTGTTGGACATTAAAGCTGGATGAAGAAGCACAAAACTAACAACAGTCCAAACGGAATTTGGAAGATACAGATTTGTGTGTGCTCCTTTTAGGATCAAATCGATTCCAGAGAGGTGTCAAGGTGTCATGACAGTAATGATCTACAAGATTTAGAAGGTGTGCAAGTTATTGCTGGTGATGTTATTGTGTTGAATGAAAACCTTCAAGAACATGATGAAAGAAATATGTCTCGGAATGCATTAAAGAAAAAAAACCTAAATTTTATATTTGAACAACTGTCAGTTTTGTAAAGAGGAGGCGATTTATGTAGGTCACAAAAATTAGAAATTCTAGTGTGTGTATAGCTCTCTATAATCAATATTTGTATAGGTGACTGCTGAAACGTTAATTGTATAATGGGCCAGTGGCCTACAATAATGAAGAAGTTAACCCGTTTGTCACTCAGTCCCAAGTTTTAACGACCCTGGGAAACGGCTCCACGACATTTCGTCGAAAACCACGTTCGTCGAAAACGATCCCTGGCTCTGGTTCTTACACCAACACAGACAAATTGTGGCTCAAATCGTGCTCCAAGATAGAGCTTTTCAAGATATAAACATAGCTGTTGTTTAACAATCGGTATTTTAACACATACATGGATTTCGACAAAAAAAAAAAAAAAAAGAAAAACCGTTCGACGAAATGTCGTGCATCGTGTGAAACTGTAAATTTGAAAGTAATGACCTCGTGGGGGAAAGAGAAAATTCTAGTAACCAGCATTTCTTCCTTTTCACACAATAGTAGATAACAAAACGCTCGATCTGGCTCACCCCCATTATACTACGCATTCGCTTTAACAAAATAATCCATGCTTAAATTAACCAACAATTTTAAGTTGCGCATGCAATTATGCATTTATTATCGTTTATCAAAATCAACCACGCTTAAGCACACTGTGTAAATTTATGCAATCCAACCATGTTTAAGCATACGGCTAGCCCTTATCCAATCAACCCACCCTTAAGTTTATGGCTAGCCCTTATCCAATCAACCCATCCTTAGGTTTATGGCTAACCCTTATCCAATCAACCCGTCCTTAAGATTATAGCTAGTCATTAAACAATATAACAATTTTATGAAACATTAACATGCTCATAAAATTAAAAACAAAATAGGGTTAACAAGACAATCTGATTAAGGTCAGCAAACAAAATGACTAACCTTTTTTATAAACATTTTTTACTTAAATCAATTTTTAAAAATTAAAAAAAAATTTGAAATATTAAGCTAACCAGCTCATCATCTAACCAATGCTATAACCCCCCAACAATCACTTACATCAAACAATTGCTTAACCTTTTTTCCACCCCATCAACCAACGCATGACGCAATGGCTAACGGGTTTATGAGTTAGTGGGTGGGTTAAGATGATGGTAAAAAAAAAAAAAATAAAAAAATAAATAAATAAATAAATAAATAAATAAAAATAATAATAATAATAAATAAATAAATAAATAAATAAATAAATAAATAAAAATAAGAAAAAAATTTAAAAAATAAAAAAAAATAAATTTGATTTTAATTTTATAAGTTATAAAAAATATTTTACATGCATATGTGATAAAATATATATGTGGTAAATAATAATGGAACCAAAAATGAGTATGCACGAAAGATTAAAAAAATTAAGGGAAAATGACCCTGACATTTTAAGAAAAAAAGAAGAGCATGACAAAGCGCTTGAACAGGCTCTTAAAGCATCGAAAGAACAAACTAAATACAAAATAGAACATCTAAAGAAAAGTATTGATGAACAATGGAAAGGTAATACATTTATAAAGAAAGAAATAGAAAGGTTAAAAAAAGAATATAATACTTTATTATTGGAACAAGAAGATGACTTTGAACTGAAAAGGCTAGAAAATTTAAGTCAATTTTTAGCAATCGAAAATAATATATTATACGAAAAAAGTTGCTACATTGAACAAGAATTTTATATTAAAAATATTTAAAAAAAAATAAAAAAATAAGTTAAATAAAACATGGATGACCAAAAAATTTATAATATATTAACCAACACACACAGCCATAATTTACAATTTTTTGCTTGCAATAAAAAAAATATAAAACGCGCTAATTACTGTAATAAAAAAATATTAATCCAAATAATATTACCGATGATGATGGAAGAAGATGCTAAATTTTTAAATTGTATAAATTATAAAAAATAAAACTTTCTGTAAAAAATAAAAATTTATTGTTATATTAACCTTTTAAGGTTAACATAACACTTATGAAAAAAAACATGAGTAAACAAGCATTTGGTACAACAGGTATATATAGTGTATCCTTAACCAGGGATAACACAATTTTAAAAGATATTAAAACCATTGATTTAGATAAATTTTCTGAGCATTTAATTTCTATAGTTAATGAAACCTTAACTAATAATATTAGCAACAAGGTTTTAAATGATATTTTTAAATTTTTACACTTACCAAAAGTTAAAGGAGATGGTAAAAATGAAAAAATGAAAAACATTATAACAATGCATTTAGAAAACGAGCATGAAAAAGTAAAAAAGAAAATAGAAAGTTATAAAAAAAGACAAAGAATAAGGATAAGAAGAGAAATATTAAATATTATCGACATTTTTACAATCACAAATGATTTATTAACCACTGATTTAAAAAAGCTTTCATATTGAAATATATCATATAAAAAATGATATATATCCATTTATGAAAATAACAATGGACATAAATGATTTTAGAAAAGAAAAAGTATCATGTGCATTTTCCCCTACAGGGATGAAGGAAATAAAGATTCCTTTTGCAAACACACTTAAAGAACAAATTCAAAACTATGTTGTTGAAGTATTTAAAGCTTTGGTTTTCTACATGAAACATAAATACCATGAAGTTATTGACCTTGGTAACAACATAACAGTAATAAAAATAAATGTTCCGGGTGATGCTGAAAAATTTGATGAGATTGCTGAATATTTTACAAAAAAAATAAAAGAAGAAGTAAAAACAAAAACTTTTAATAGTAAAAAAGAAGTAGGAAAATATATATTTTCAAAGCTAGATGAATTTTTTTACACATTACAAAAGGCTAATGAAAAATAAAAAAAAAAAAATAAATTTTAAAAAATAAAAAAATAAAACAAATTTTATTTTTATTTGCAATATACAGCAAATAAATTTTTTTTTTACTAATTAATAGCAAATAAAAAATTGAAAATTATCTTAACAGCATATTTAAGTTATATATAAGTATGAGTGTTTTAGACAAAATAACTAAAGAGTTTAAGAAAAAGTTAAAAAAGACCTTATGGAGAAAAATAGAATGCGAGCCTGATTATGATGGTAGAATGGTGTTTTTTACAGGAATTGCAAGAAGACGTTATATAGATACATTTTATATAGCAAAGTCTGCTATTTATTACCAATTTAGTAAAAAGATGAGAGAGATGTTTGAACGCGGACAAGAAAATAATCTAACTATGTGGATTGGACTTGGTAAAATTAATTTAAATAGAACAGGGATGTATTGGCTTGATGTTAGACCAGAAAATGAAAAATATTTAGTTACATATTACCAAAAAATAGAAAATTTATATAAATATGATGGAGCATTTATGCCTGGTGCATATGGAATAAATGTGTTTACCCTTGAGGAGCCTAGCGTTGATGATTGTCTTTGCCCCTGCATAGAATTTAGTGGAAGATATGAGGATCTAACTGGTTATCCAGAATATGAAGATTATGAAGGAAATGAAAGGATAGGAGATGTAGATGAGGAAGATGAGGAACAACCCCAACACATTAACACAAATGAAACATTTAAGTCTAAATGTTGTGTTTTATGCTTAGATGAAAACATGACACCTACAATTTTGTTTTGCAGTTGCGGTCATCTATGTTTATGTGAAAAATGTGATAAAGTATATGCTAAGAAAGAATGTCCAGTTTGCAGGGTAAAGAGTGAGATTAAAAGAAAAAATTTAAACTAAATTTATAACTTTAAAAAAGTTACAAATTTAACAGGAATATCGGGGGGCGTATTTATCCGAGGATAAATTCTGTGAACCCCAAACACAGAGAGTCTTAAACTTTGATATTCCTGCCTTAGTTAATGTTGAAAAGCGTTAAACTATCTTAAGAATCACCTTTAACTCTGTTTTCTATACCTTAGCATAAGAGAAGGTATAGATAAAGTAAGGCGAGTCATGACACTACCATGATATAACCATTTTTACATGCCTCCTCACCGAAAACGAAAGAGGAAGTTATTTAATGCACAACCCTTTAACTTTTGCTTAACACACCAAAACTGAAAATGGTAGAACATTATAATATTAAAAAACATTTTTACCCTGTTTTTTAAAAAATGTTTAACTTGTATAATAATTGTATAAAATACTTAATATTGTTTTTTAAACAGCAGCCTTACAACATTGTGATATGGTATTAACTTATGGGTTGTTAGACCGCGCCAGAGGTTACCGTGTTATTATTAATACTTTTTTACAACAAGGAAGTAAGACTGCTTTATTATCATAAATAAATTATATTTTATACAATTACCATATTCAGTTCATTTTTAGAAAAAACAAAGCAAAAAAAAATGGTTAATATCATAACATACTACCATCTCCCTCAAAAGTCCAGTCTAAAGTGATATTATATGCGTAATACACATTTCAAAATATTGGAAAAAGTTGTGAAATACTATACCACGTGATATTGGAGTGTGTATCGATAAAACCCTTTTTTTAAATATTTAACCCTTTACTGGGTTAAATATTTTTTTTTACAAGTCCAACTCTATCAGTATCGACACATGTGCATGTTTTGCGTTGGAGTTGTCAGACCTTGATATAAAGTTTATAGTGTCGCATTGTTTTACTTCTAAAGGCTGAGGAAAAACTATACAACTACAACCTTTTCCCTCCTTTTTTACTATGGAGTAGTCAGCCTTTTCAACTCCGTTTAAGGCTATGTTAATTTTTGCCTCTTCTTTTAGGTTACCACCAACTGTAACAACCTGTAAAGACCCCCTTATAATTCTGCCTGAGGCTGCCATGCAATAACCTCCTAATTCATGATGTATTCCCGTGCTTCCATTGCCGAAAGAAAACTCATAATTACCATTTTTTAATCCTCCTTGTTGCTCAGCATGAACGCTTATAATGGGTTTAAAGCCTATTTTTCCATCCACGTAGGATTTTGTCACTAAATCTCTCTCTTCTACCGGTGTTGCTGCATTTTTTAGGGAAAAACCTTGAAGATTTACGTTAGCTACTGCTGAGAAACTCCCAATTGGATTTTTTATGATAGCTCCACCATTATCAACATAATTTTTATTGGCAGCGGCGCCACGTTCAATAGGATATGGTAATCCGATAATCGAGTGGCCCACCATGTTTATTTCACCAGCCATTGAAAAAGAACCGTCTTGGTTTTTTGTTAAAGCTTTTTCACCCGCAGTAGCAGCCTTAATAGCATTATCTACGTAAAACTTATTAGCAGCTTCATACTCTTCTAAAGGTGCTTCGACGTTGTAAATTCTCCGCCCACCCATAGAAACGTCACCACTTGCTATATACCGCCTTCCAGGACCATAAACAAAGGCTCGATTGGCAACATCTACATAATTTTTTGTTGCTGCATCCTGTGCTTCTGCAGGTTCTATAAGATTTGATATAGTATATCCTTTCATATTTATATCTGCAACAGCAGAAAAAGTACCATCTTGTTGTTGAACTATTGCTCTACCACTGTTATCTACATATTTTTTTGTAGCAGCTTCACTCGGTTCCTCAGGGTCAGCTATATTTTTTATTTTATTAAAACCCATGTTTAAATACCCTGTAATATGGTATCCTCCATTTTCATCTAACAGCCCTGAGTTTGCATCAACATAACTCTTTGTGGCAACATCCTGAGGATTTACTGGATTACTAACCCGTATTAATGTATTACCAGCCATATTTATAGAACCGGTAACGGGGTTGTTCCATCTTTACGTAAAAAATTATTACCTATGTAAGCGAGTGACACACCATCACCATCACCACTTGTTTTAACATCATCTATTCTTCCAAATTTATCAACAGGCATAGTTTTTAATATTACTAAAAAAGTTTATTTAAAACATCTTGAAATTTATTACCTAAACCCAACTCTTTAAGAATAAACAAACATAAGTGACCACAAAATACTTCCCCTGCATGCTGTAATTGGTCGGTATTGTAGTGTATAGGGTTTTTTAAATAATCTATAATTTCAATAGGTGGTTGAATACCATAACTATCAAAATAAATTTTAGTTTTACCATCTTTATACCAGGCAACCCAATGTGTTCCTGGACCGTTGGTATCATCAAGATTTAATATACCACATTCTTTATTTTTTACTTTTTTAGGTAGGGTATCTCTTAAAAATATTCCTCTAAAATTTTTTATTTTTAATTTTTTTGCGGCATCCTCAAGCTCAAAATTGCTGAAAGGTTTATTTGGTAATATCATATTATCAATTAAAATATCATGCATTTTTTATATATTTAAATATTTACAATAGCACTATTATCAACCCATGAATTAAACTCATCAGAATAACCTTTCCACTTTACAAGAGATTTCTTTTTTCCCTTTTTAATAACCTTTTCTATCCTATACAACTCTTGACTCGTTTTTTGTAGTTCAGGTTCATAAAAGGAACCTTTTATTTCTTCGCCATTTAAATCCTCAATTTTATATGTTATAGGCGATGTATGTTTTACTTCTGAAACTGTAAAAACCTCTTCAGTCCATCTTGTAGTATAACCTTTTTCAAAAGTATTTTTCTTTTTACTTATCCTTACTTTGTCTCCAACAGAAAACTTTGGTTTGATATCCTCCCTTACTTGATTATAATCAGGATACAATGTTCTCCAAACTTTATTTTCATTCTTCTTTTTACTTGCTTCAATTGGTGTCATCTTAATAGAAGAATGCCTCATGTTGTTATATTCTTTAACAAGATTTGGTAACACGTTAATATAAACATTTGTTGAGTGAGCAGAGAAATACTTCCACATTTTTTCTTTCATTGTTCTAATCCATCTCTCAACAACGCTTGATTTTTCCTCGTTTTCAGTGGAATATAATTCAATCAAATCTTTAACCTCTTTGTTATAAAACTCTTTACCTTTATCCACCCACATTTTCTCAGGTTTTCTTTCCTTAAAAATACTCTTCAGTGCAATAGAAACAGATTTTCCTGTTTTATCTTTTAAGGGGACCAGCCAACCATATTTTGAAAAGATATCAATGACAGCAAGAAGATATTTTACACCACGATTAAGTTTAGAAAATGCTTGCATATCTACTAAATCTGCAGCCCATATTCTATCGACACCCCCTACTCTAACTCTCCTTTTCTTAAATTTTCTTTTTATTGGTTTATGTAATTCTTCTGCTAGCGTTATATTTTCTGAATTTTTTTTTTAATTCCCATTCCAAATCTTTTCTTGGTTCCTATCAATGAGGAAACCAATCCTCTTTCCATTCTTTCCTTAATAGTAGGATTATAAATACCTTTTAACTCTTTAAGCATATTAGCATCACAAACAGAATTTCTTGTTGCTGTGTCATCATGTTTAAGATAACATATATCATGATGATATGCTGCTTTATCAACACGATTTACAGGTTTTGACCATTGTTTAGGTGTTAAATCAGGATTTAATCTTTTCTTTAACTTAGTGCCAGGACCAGTAAAATTATGACCTGGTAAGTGCATTTCAACAGGTAAGTTATTGATAACCTTGTTTAACAACGACCCACCCTCTATTTTTTTAGTAAATTGTGTTTTTGTTGTTCCACATTCTTTACATTTACCCCGTTTCATATTTCTACCATTTTTACTTACCACACATTCAAAATTAGTTGTTTCAGTTTGTTTTTTACACTTAACACAATACATCTTTTATATTAAAATAAATTTTTTAATATAAAATGGATATTGTTAATTTATCATGGAATGAAGCGTTAGCAAAAAGATTTAACCACCCCCTTTTACCAAAAAGTATTAGAGGTTTAATAGTAGGTAAATCAGGATGTGGTAAAACTACACTATTACTTAATCTTTTGTTAAGACCTGATTGGTTAGATTATAACAACTTATGCGTTTTTGGTAAAAGTTTGTTTCAACCAGAATATCGCATACTTAAAAAAGCTTTTGAAGAAAAAATACCAAAAGAATACATACTAAGGTTGTTTTCACTTAAAAATGAAGTTCAAAACCGTGATATTTCACCTACAGCATTAGTTGAAGAATGGGCAAAAACAATTAAGGAAAAATCTGATATCAATTGTGAATTTTTTGAATATGCTAGTGATGTTCCTGACCCAAGAGATTTAAATGCATCAAATAAAAACTTAATGATATTTGATGACTTACTTTTAGAAAGGCAAAACAAGTGTGAAAACTATTATGTAAGAGGAAGACATAGTAATGCTGATTGTTTTTATCTAGCACAAAATTATTTTAGATTACCTCGCCAAACTATTAGAGAAAATGCTAACTTAATATGCTTGTTTAGACAAGACTTAAAAAATCTTAATCATATTTATAGTGACCATGTAGGGGATGATATGACTAAAACAGAGTTTATCAATTTTTGTAAAAACTGCTGGGAAAAACCACATGGTTTTGTTGTGATTGATTTAACTAAGAACCGTAACGATGGAAAATATAGATGTGGTTTTGACAACTTTTATATACCACATGATTACAGAGATTACTATTAAAAATATATTTTTGTTTTAAAATATATTTTTACTAAATATAAAAAATGCAAGAAGAATTACTAAAACAAATAGTAAAAAACACTAACCATAAAACATCATTTCAAATTATCGTAAGCGATAACAAATCAAATTTTAAAACAAGATTTACTCCACCACTTAAACTTGAAGCTGATAAGAAATATGAAGTAGCTTTAGTCAATCTTGAAACTTACTATTCATTTCCTAATATTACTAATAGCAACAACATTTTCATTTATTCACAAGATAGTGGTAACACATGGGAAAAGATGAAGATACCAACAGGTAGCTATGATATAGTTGATATTAATGATTATATACAACAAGAAATGAAGAAAAAAGGACATTATGACCAATTTAATGAAGAATATTATATTTGTTTATCAGCAAACACTAATACATTAAAATCAGTTTTAATTCTTGAAAATGGATATCAGGTAGATTTTAATCATGAAAACAGTATTGGAAAGGTATTAGGATTTAGCAGAGCAAAATATGTTCGAGGGTTTCATGAAAGCGAAAATTTAGTTAATATCTTAAGTATTAATAGCATACTTGTTAATATTTATTTAATTTCAGGTAGTTATGTTAATGGTTCTCAAAGAAACACAATTTACAGCTTTTTTCCAAATGTTGCTCCGGGTTATAAAATAATAGAAAATCCAGTTAATCTGGTACACCTACCTTTAACGTTGAATGAAATACATGATTTAAATGTTACGATAACTGACCAAGATGGAAACATATTAAATCTAAGAGGAGAAACATTAACGATTAGATTTCATATAAGAGAATCACGTTAAATATAAAATGTCAAACTACATTAACGCAAAAATAAATATATCAGAAGGGCAAAAGGAAAAAAATTTACATTCTTTTAAAAACAAAAACCCAGCAAGTATTCGTTTTAAACATGAAGATTTACATGGTAAAGATGTAATAGCATTAACTAAGTCTCAAGTAAATAAACTTACTAAAGCTTATAAAGCTGGTAAGGGAACCACGTTTAGAATGTCAACTAAACAACTTAAACATAACATGAAAGTAGAAGGAGGATTTTTACCTTTGTTAGCTGGATTGGCATCAGCTGCTTTACCTGTATTAGCAAAAACAGTATTACCTGCTTTAGGTGTGGGTGCCCTAACTGGTTTAGCATCAACAGGAGTTCAAAAAGCAATGGGTAACGGATTGTATCTTAAGAAAGGTGGCAATATTTGTCAAGTTGAAACTGATGGTGAAGGTTTATATCTTAAACCATACAAAGGAAAAGGGTTAAAAAATAAAGGTGAAGGATTGTATTTAAAACAAGGTGGAAACATTTATGATGGTAAAGGTCTTCTTTTAGGCCCAAATAGTCCATTTGCTAATATTCCTATATTAGGCGCAATTTTATAAATTAAAAAGAATGAATGTGTATAAATTTGGAAATAAACCTAAAATAATTCAACCAAAAACTATTTTTTGGAACCCTGTAGAACTTAAATATCCGGCTAAAAAAGTTAATCCTGTTACTTGGGATGTTTTTACACAACAACCTATTGTATTAAACCCAAAAGAAACTAAAACTATTGCTTTAGGTTTTGGTTTTATGATGAGTAAGGGTGTCGTTTTAATTTCTCTATCTTATGCTCTAAAAACTGATCAAATAAGTATAACAAATGAGGTAGTGTTGGAGGAAACCCCAGATGTGGTTACCACAATTACAAACAACTCAAGTAAGCTAGTAAAAATTAATGAAAATAAATTTTTATGTCGTCTTTACTATTCTATTTAAAAAAATAGTTGCTGTAAATAAAATGGAGCTAAGAGAAAAGATATATCCTGAATTACCAGAAGCACGAAATATACCAAATGCACCATCATTAGAACCAGTAATAGGAGTAGAAGATAATGGTCAATCTTTTAGGTTGCAAAAAATATCAGAAATTCAAACATTTCTTGAAAATGAAGTTAAGGTTAGAGAACAGTTAAGTAAAAAATATTTAAAGATTAGTAAGGGTACCGATAATGTTGAAACAGGATTAACAACTACAGCATTAGGAGCCGGAGCAGGAGGTATCGCTTTACTATCAACTGTAGTTGCGATACCAGCAACAATAGCTTTAGAGGCTTACGCATTAGGTGTTGGTTTAGCTGCTATAATTGGAAAATTTGTAGTTAGAAGAACCAGAACAAAGTCAGAAAAACATCTTCAGATAAAAATGTTAGCTGATGCAAAGTTAAATACACTATTTACACATATATCTAAAGCTATCAGTGACAACAAAGTAGAACATTCAGAATTTACTTTAATTATGGATGAACTTGAAAAATATAAGGTGATAAAGGAAGAGATACGTGCAAAGAGTAAGAAAAAAAGGAAACTAGAAGAACAAGCATCACTAATCGAGAAGGGGAAACAGGAAGCACGGGAGGAATTCCGCAGACTAGTAGAAAGAAACAATGGAACCCATTAAAGCTAAAACTAAAACTACCTAAGTTTAAGTGTTCTTGTCCTTGTGAGATAGGTAATACTGATTAAAAAATAAGATAAAAACATTTTTCACTTAAAAAAATATGTCGCTTTTAAAGATAAAAGACCCTGTGAAAAGAGATCAAATTGTAAAAGAATATCTCACAACAAAGAAAAGAATTCGTGATAGTCAGCTTGCAGAGAGAACAGGTGAAATTGAATTACAAACAGGCCTTTCAAAGTTTTTTAAACCTATTACAGAAACACAAAAAGAAGCAGCAACAAAAATTACAGAAGAACTTAAACCTATTAAAGTGGGGATTGAACAGTTACCTAAAGAGTTTCCTCAACAACAATTAATTCCTAAAGAGGAAGAGGAACGAACAGGATATTCATTATTAGATGAAAAATATAGTGAATTAAAAGATGAATATGAAGAAAATATTGATAAAACATTTGGTATTAGAAAAAAAGGTATTAATTATTATATAGGTGATAAATTATTTGATTACGATGGTGAATATATTTGGGTTGGTGCAGAAAAATATGAACCGACAAATGGATTATGGGAACTTATTATATCAAAAAATCCAAGTAGAAGACATACTTTTTTACCTAAAGACCTTGAAAATTATGAAAAAATAATAATAAATTCCAATGTTATTTTTCATGATAATGACCCCAACCGCCGCCCTAGAAGCAGTGGTGGAATCAAATACAATACTTTTATTAAACCTATTTATGATGAAATCAAAGCAAAAACTGGAAAAGGAATTACCATTATCCCATCTAACCCTAACTCACTATTAGAAAGATTAGACCTCTTAATGGCAAGTAAAGAAGCTGGTAATACAGGTGTAAGAAATGAGCTTGTAAGTATTTGTGATGAATTAAAAAGACAACGTGTATTAAATTCAAAGCATTATAAAAAATTAATGACTATACTATAAAATGATTACATCACAAAAGAGAGGATTTAAAAGAAATTATGCTTATGGTGGTGCAGGGATATTTGATACCTTAGCTAATTTTCTTACAAGGTTTTTTACAAGCAGCGCAGCTAAACAAATTGCATCTTCAGCAGTTGATGTTGGTAAGAGCGTAGCTAAGGAAGGAGCAAAGAAAGCGTTAGAGGTTGGAAAGAGTGCCGCGGTTGATGCAGGTAAAAAGTTAGTTCAAAAGGCTTTAACACCAAATTCTAAAAAGATTTTAGAAAAATATACTCAAAAGCCTACTACAACAACTCAACCTGCAACGCAAAATATTAATACCTTAATAGATGGTAGTGCCATTGCTATACAAGATTTAGTTAAGAAATTAAATAGTGGGGGTTCCGGAGTTAAAGTATTATGAAAAAATAAATTTAAGTTAAGCAAATTATTACATTAAATAAAAAAGAATGTCAAATCTTAAATTTAAAATAACAAAATATGAAAAATACAATGCTAAAAGGGTTGGTATCCTTTTTGCTAACTTTAAGATAAATGAAGATTGTGAAATTCTTGAAGTTACTAATACAAGTTATGATTATAAAAAGGTTGTTTTAAAATTGTCACCTGAAAAAGCTGATATCATTAAGGAATTTGAAGAAAATGTAAATCAATATTTAGAAGAAAATGATATACCTAAGGTAACCATTCTTTATGGAAATAGAATTTATCCTAAAATGAGAAAAAGCTTTTCTGCAGAAAAACTTAAAAATATTAAACTTAAGGGTGTTTTTGTAAATGATGAAAACAAATCATTCCCTCAACTATGGTTAGAATATTAAAAAACAAAACTCAATTATAATTTTGACTTAAAAATTATAATTGCATATAATAAAATGGATATTTTAAACATTAAAGCACCGATTTTAAAAGATGATAGTATTAATGAATATGAATATTATGAATATCTGCCTATTACAGGAACTAATCTAAACAACCCAGGAGGAAATATTAGGATTGATATCGAAACACAAGATATTTTTTATCGTCCGTCTGAGTCATATTTAGAAATTGTAGGTGAATTAGTAAAAAATGATGGAACACGTTATGCAGCAGCTAATGAGGTAACCATAACAAATAATGGTCTGATGTATCTGTTTAAAAATATCAGATACCAACTTAGTGGGCAAGAGATAGAATCCATTAATTATCCTGGTCAGACTAGCACAATGCTCGGGCTGTTAAAATACCCGGATGACTTTTCTAAATCACAAGGGTTAAACCAATTATGGTATAAAGATACGGGGGAATTAGCTAATGCTGCTGCTAATACTGGTTTTTCAGTAAGAAGACAGTATATTTTTAGTTCAGTTCCAATTGGAACCTTTAGTTTTAGGATACCCTTGAAACATATATTTGGTTTTTGTGAAGATTACAACAAAGTTTTATATGGTATGAAACAAACTTTAACCTTAACAAGAAATAATGACAACGACGCAATTTTTAGAAGAGGTGTAATTGCAGGGGCAGGACCTGGAGGAGGAGATATAGCAGCAGTTGATGCTGGTAGAGTTAATTTACTGAAGGTATCTTGGCTTATACCACATGTGGAGCCGGAAGATGGTAATAGATTGGAACTTTATAAATTTATCGAGAAGAAAGAAAAATTCTCAGTTGGGTATAGAATGATACAAAGTGATAGTATTGCGGTTCCGCAGGCAGCAACAGGTTTTACTTGGAGACTATCAGCTAAATCATCTCCTGAGGAGCCACGTTTTTTAATTGTTGGTTTTCAAACTGGTAAAAGTGGTAACCAAGAACAAAACCCGGCTATATTTGACAACTCAGATGTTAAGGGTATCCATGTAATGTTAGGTTCAAAAAAATATCCTGCTTATGATTATGATATAAATTTTGCTCAAAATCAATTTAGTAGAATATATAGTGAAGCTGCTTTGTTTAGAAAAAAAGTTTTTTAACATGGATGAATTGGTATCAAACCCTAATATTACTCCTTCAGATTACAAACTCCTTTTTCCTTTGTTTGTGTTTGATGTATCAAAGCAAAGTGAAAGGTTAAAGTATTCTGTAACTGATATTCATATTAAAACAACATTTACTAATAACCCTCCTGCAAATACTGAAGCATTTGCGGTTTTACTTAGTGACAGGATGATTAACTTTCAGAGTGATGGGAATAAGATGAGTGTAGTGTATTAAGTAAATTTTTTTTTTAAATAAAAAATATGCAAAAGATTGCTGATTTTAAAAAGATATTAACAGATAATAACATTAAGTGGTATTCATATTGGAACAAGAAAAAGTATATTGATGTTTTAAAGGAGCATGGATTGTATCCTAAAGAAGTTATACCACTTTAAAAAGTACCTAATTATGATAGATTAAAGGATATTGGTAAAAATCCTAAAACGGTAATATTAAAGGATGTTGAAACAGAAGAAGAAACAACATTTCCATCAATTTACAAAGCTAGTAAGTTTATTGATAGATGTCCTCAAACGATTGAAAACTGGAATGGTAGAGTATGGAATGGTAAATATAAAATTGATATTCAATAATTTTATTATTTTTAAAAAAATAATAAAATTTGACTTAAGGATTATATTTATAATATAAAAAAATTATGGATATCAATTATGATAATTATACTGTAAATGGATTAAAGGCTTTAGCAAGAAATAGAGGATTAAGGGGTTATTCACGTTTAAGACGACAAGAATTAATTCAGTTTTTAAATTTGGGGGGTAATCCTATATTAGATACAAGAGTAGAAAATATAAATGCTCCAATATTGCAACCAACGGTTGCTCAACCATTACCATCAACAAGACAAAGAGCAACTACTCCGTCAACTACTTCAGTTAATGATTTGTTAAGAAGTTTAGAAAATGTTAGAGTGGAACAACCTAGTATATCACCTGAACTTAATGCTTTAAAAAATAAAATAAAAAGTATATTTAATAAACTGGATAAAATAAAAGTAATATTAAATAGATCTGCCTTAAAAAATTATGCAACTGAACATAAAATAGAAGGAATACCTGTTGATACGCCACAAGAGTTTTTGGAGTTAGTTCAACCAACAATCGTAAAACTTTTAAGCAGCATGCGTGGGTTTAAAGTAAAATTAAATCTTCAATGTTTAATGAAAAGAGGAGAAGGTGAAAATGAAAAAAGAGTAGAAGCAAATTTTTCTTCTTCTTCTGAAGATGGTTATGAGATTATTTTAGAAGGAACCGATATAACAGAAGTATACTTAAAAATGATTGAAAGAATTTTAGAAAATTTTGTTAATTTTTTAATGAAGGGTAGCGGGTGGGAATTTGATAGTGTGATTCATTTAAAATTACATAGTGTTATTTATGAACCATTAAGAGCAGGTGGATGGTTACCTTTACCTAAGTGGATTGCTAACAAAAAGGCATGTATTAACATGAAAAGTGATAATGATGAATGTTTTACAGATTGTATTTTAAGGCATTTAAATCCAAAAGAAAAAAAATGTAGAAAGAGTTTATGATTTAAAATCTAAAAAAAAATAGCTTAAATATGAAAGGAATTAAATATCCTGTTTCTTTACTTGATATAGATAAGTTTGAAAGACAAAATCCAACAATTAGCGTTAATGTTTTTGGAATAGTAGAAGGTAAGGGAAAAATCAAACGTATTAGAGCTATAAAAAGTTTAAAAGAAAATTATGTAAATTTGTTATATATTGAAGATGAAGAAGAAAAAAAATCTCATTATGTTTTAATAAAAAATATTAAAGCTTTACTGAGAATTCAAACAGCCTCTAATCATAATGTAGAGTATTGTATGCTTTGTATGAATCATTTTGGAAGTGAAAAACTTTTAGAAAAGCATATGGAGCGTTGTGAAGATCATGATGGAGTTGATATAATAATGCCTAAGTTTGATCCTGAAAACCCTGAAGAAATTTTAATAAAGTTTGAAAACTATTGTAGAAAAATTATGGTACCTTTTATTGTAATTGCTGATTTTGAATGTATATTACAAAAAATAAAAGCAGAAACACAGCAAGAAAATAATACTATTGAAACACAAAAGCATATACCTGTTAGTTATAACTATTTAATTTGTAGTTTTGATAGAAAAGTTTTAAAACCAGTATTAAGAGGACATGTTGGTAAAGATAGCGAAAAACATTTTATAGATACTTTAACTAAGGATAGTAAAGAACTTTATAATAAATTTTATAAAAACCCGGTAGAAATGGAAAAATTAACTGAAGATAAAGTTAAAAAACATAAAAATGAAGTAAAATGTTGGATATGTGGTGGTGAATTTACGCATAAAAATTATAAAGTAAGGGATCATTGTCATTTTACTGGTAATTATAAAGGAGCCGCACATAATGAATGTAATCTTAAGGCAAAAGTTCCAGATTTTATACCTGTTATCTTTCATAATCTATCTGGTTATGATGCACATATTTTTATTAAGTATCTTGGTAAAACTAATGGTAGAATTGATTGTTTACCTAACACAGAAGAAAAATATATTAGTTTTACAAAACATCTAAAGGTAGGAAATAAAGATATTAAATTAAAATTTCTTGATAGTTTTAAGTTTTTATCAAGCAGTTTAGATAAAATTGTAGAAAATTTAAAAAATGATGATTTTAAAAATTTAAAGTATTATTTAGAAAAACATCGTGGTGGATCTACAGAAGAAAAATTAAAATTGTTAAGTAGAAAGGGTATCTTTCCTTATGAATGGTTAGATAGTTTTGAAAAATTAGAAGAAACACAACTACCACCTATAGAAGAATTTTATTCAAGCTTAAATGGAGAAGGAATTTCAGAAGAAGATCTGACACACGCGTTAAAAGTTTGGGATGTTTTTGAATGTAAAAATATTAAGGATTATTTACAACTATACAATGAAACAGATGTTGTACTTTTAGCTGATGTTATGGAAAACTTTAGATTTTCTATGCATAAAGAATTTGACTTAGATCCTGCTTGGTATTATACTTTACCTGGATTTGGATGGGATGCTATGCTAAAGGTAACCGAAATAAAATTAGAAAAACTTACTGATGTTAATATGCTTAACTTTTTTGAAGCATCTAAAAGGGGTGGTGTTTGTATGACTAGTATTAGACATTTTGAAGCAAACAATAAGTATATGGGTGGTGAGTATGATTCAAGTAAACCTAGTATATATGGGATTTATATTGATAAAAACAGTCTTTATCCTTGGGCTATGAGTAAGCCTTTACCAGTAGGTGATTTTAAATGGATGACTGAAGAAGAATTAAATAACTGGGAAAAATATCCGTGTACCCTGGAGGTAGATTTGGAGTATCCTAAAGATTTACATGATTTGCATAATGAAATGCCTTTAGCAGCAGAAAAATTAAAAGTAAGTAAAGTAGAAAAGTTAATACCAAACTTAGATGATAAAGAAAAATATATACTTCATTATGAAGCTTTAAAGACTTATCAGAGATTAGGATTAAAAATTAAAAAAATACATAGAGGAATAAAATATCAAGAAAGTACCGCTATTAAAAAATATGTTGATAAGTGTGTAAAATTAAGAACACAAGCAAAAAAGGATGAAAATAATTTTTTAGATAATTTATGGAAGTTAGAAATGAATTCTGTTTTTGGTAAAACCATGGAAAATATAAGAAATAGAGTAAACATAGAATTAGTTAATGGTGAAAATAGTGAACGTTTTAAAAAGTTAACAGCAAAACATAACTTTCATAATCATACTATATTTGATGAAAATTTGGTTGCTGTTCATATGAAAAAAACATGGATTAAATATGATAAACCAATTTATTTAGGAGTAAGCATACTTGATATTAGCAAAACAACTATGTTAGAAGATTATTATAACTATTTTAAAAATAAATTTGGTGAAGATAAAGTATTTATGTGCTATACTGATACTGATAGTTTTGTTTTAATAATAGAAACTGAAGATTTGTATGAAGATTTAAAAGAGGATGCTAATGATTTGTTTGACTTTAGCAGTTATCCGGAAAATCATCCATTATATAGTGATAAAAATTGTAATGTGTTAGGTAAATTTAAGGATGAACTAAAGGGAGATCTTTTAACTGGATTTGTAAGTCCTGGAGCAAAAACTTATGCTACGAAAAAATTTATCTTAAGAAAAGATAAAAATGGTAATGCTTTAACCGATGAAGATGGTAAATTTATTTATGATAAACCTGTTAAAAAAGATAAAGATGGTAATATGGTATATAATGAGAAAACAGAAACTAAAAAATGTAAAGGAGTTAAAAAGTCTGTGATTAAAAATGAGTTAAGATTTAAAACTTATAAAGATTGTTTGGATACTGAAAAAGATTTTTGTGTAAGTATGGGAGAAATAAAAAGTAAACATCATGAATTAACAACTATAAAAATGAATAAAGTAGCATTAAGCTTTGAAGATGATAAAAAAGGGTTAATACTGAGGGATGGAAGTTATAGAACTTTATCAAGGGGCCATTATAACTTACAAGGATTAACTGAAGAAGAAAGAAAAATGTATGAAGCACAGGGGGCAAGACCAAAAACAAAGTAAAATATTTAATCTAGTAAAAAGATTAAATATTTATCTAATTGGAAAATCATCTATAGTTGTAAGAGGAAGCAATTCATCTATTAAACCATCTTTTAAAAGTTTTGAATAACCTTTTAAGTTTTTCTTTTTTGCTAATATTTTTAGTTTTATTACACCATGAAGCTCTAATTTATCTCTGATTGTTCCATTCCATTTTTGACTAAATTTTTCATATTTAATACATTCATCACATTTATCACTATCACTATTAGCTCCATACCTTTTACCACACTTTTTTCCACATTTAATACATGTTGGGGATAAGCATGTTTCACAAATAAGTTTACTACAATCATTACCTTCACAACATAAACGCCATTTATCAGTAAAACCACATTCAACACATTTTGGATTTTCACATGTTTCACAAGTAATATATAAAAAATCTTTTTTACCCCACTCACACGTACAAGGTCCCCTATTACTTCTACACCATCCAAATGGTCTATCATCATAAAGACATTCCCCACACTCCCTAATTAAATAATTCATATTTCTTTTTACCTCTTTTTTTAATACACTATTACAACAAACACAATTTGTAAGTAAAATAGACTCGTTTTTTTGAATTATAAGGTTCTGTTCTAATTTCCATTATATGTTATAAATATTATTAACAAACTAACTTAAATTAAATTCAAATTTTTAAATTTTTTATTTTTTTACCATCATCTTAACCCACCCACTAACTCATAAACCCGTTAGCCATTGCGTCATGCGTTGGTTGATGGGGTGGAAAAAAGGTTAAGCAATTGTTTGATGTAAGTGATTGTTGGGGGGGTTATAGCATTGGTTAGATGATGAGCTGGTTAGCTTAATATTTCAATTTTTTTTTTAATTTTTAAAAATTGATTTAAGTAAAAAATGTTTATAAAAAAGGTTAGTCATTTTGTTTGCTGACCTTAATCAGATTGTCTTGTTAACCCTATTTTGTTTTTAATTCTATGAGCATGTTAATGTTTCATAAAATTGTTATATTGTTTAATGACTAGCTATAATCTTAAGGACGGGTTGATTGGATAAGGGTTAGCCATAAACTTAAGGATGGGTTGATTGGATAAGGGCTAGCCATAAACTTAAGGGTGGGTTGATTGGATAAGGGCTAGCCGTATGCTTAAACATGGTTGGATTGCATAAATTTACACAGTGTGCTTAAGCGTGGTTGATTTTGATAAACGATAATAAATGCATAATTGCATGCGCAACTTAAAATTGTTGGTTAATTTAAGCATGGATTATTTTGTTAAAGCGAATGCGTAGTATAATGGGGGTGAGCCAGATCGAGCGTTTTGTTATCTACTCACAATGTTTATTTTTTTTTTATTGTTTTTATTTATTTATTTTTTTTAACCTTTTACAAACAAATCTAACCATATTAGTCACATGAACTGAAATTGTTGTTAGCAAATGCTTTCAATTTAGACCAGTCTAAAATATTGTCATTTGTGTTATATGTATATTTTTCGTTTTTCCGCAAATGAAATTCGCACAGTTGGCTATTGGACATGTCATCATTGATGCATAAATTAAGACTTGTAAAACTATTTTGGAAAGAATGGTCACTACTGATAGATATCTGATTGGTAGATCAAAAATGAGTTGTTGTCATATAAATGCACTAATATATATTCTCTCTTTATTTGTGAAACCATTCCCTGGTAACATCTAAGACTAGACCAAACTCGAATAGAAAATTTTGAGAAAATTGGCTATGTCACTCTTTTCCAAAGAGTTATCTACCGTTGTCTGCTGCCGATCGGTCATCTTTAGTCCTATGTTGGAGAGAAAGAAATAAAATAATTACGAGTAATACTTTAAGCCTTTACCAGACGAGGAAAGTATGGGTTTGTCCAGTTTCTAAACACTTTGAGACCACAAATTAAATGTGCCTCAATTGACAGAATTTGGGAGAGAAAGGTCAGAAAACATTGTCAGAAAAGGAGAAAATGCTGGTTACCAGTTTTTGGAAACCTTTTCTTTAACTAGTGTCGTTAAAACTTTGGACTGTGAGGTAAAGGGTTAAGTGCCATAATTTTTATTTCGTGCTCTTATGTCTGTCCTAAAGAGACAGACGAAGTTTAAATTCGTTTTACTTGTGTTGGCCCATTTATTTAAGGCAATACTGAAAGTTAACTATGCAAGCATCATGCAGAAATGATACACCTCAAGAATGCAACCTCTTAAGCGAAATAAATTGGCAAACGGGATGCGCTGCTCTCTTAATTCGATATCATATGGAGCGCAGAAAATTTGAGAAATTAAGCCTTTAAGCATCTTGTTGGAGACGAAGAAATTGTTCGGACAAGAATTTGAGTACCGGTATCTCAGGGTTTCAGTGCTTGGTGTCGATTATTGACAGCATCATACCTAAAAGGGAACTAAAACGTTTTGCTCGCTAAGCTTTAACACTTGCTGTTCCAGTGTTCCGGATAAAGACGTTAACCCTTTACCTATTAACCAATCACAAACTTATAGATTTTTTCTGAATTGGATCGGTGCACTGGCCGCGGCGATATAATTGAAATAATGTTGAAAAACACCATACTACCAATCAGTCTGAGTTAAAGGCATCTGCAGATGACAGAGTAAACGTTACAGATGTTTTTTTTTTTTTTTTTTTTTTTTTTTTTTTTTAAATCTGATCTATGAAAATACTATGGAAGTAAGAAAACTTGGTCGTTAAGAGCAAACTTTTCTGCTTTTCTGAAATGTTTTCAAAATGCATTTAAATGTCATGGACGTAAAAGATGGGATCGATCATAAACGGTTAAGAAGTTAAATTACAAAGGGAAATCTTGCGAGAATTAGCAGTTTGAGTACTGTAAAAATTCTGCTTAATTTGCTTTCTTGCAATCATTTATATAACATAGATATATTTTGTTCTGACAAAGCCTCAGATGTGCTCATCACATCTATAGGGTCCCCCCCCCCACTCTGGATATGCATATGCATTGCATTTGCACATAATGATGATGTTTTGCCATAACATCGTTTTGCTTCCAACAGATTCGTCTATCAAATACATTTGATGTATTGCACTTCATTAACTAACAAAGAGAGAGAGAGAGAGGGAGAGAGAAAATTCTGAGCTAAGTGGGTGGGGTAAATTAATACGGAATTGCAACAATTAACTTTTTTTTCTTGTATTGATCACAAAACAACAGAGTTTTAGAGCATAATCTTTCCTGCAATAACAGTTTCACAAATAAGGTGAAATAACATCATTTTCCATCGAGTATCTTGCATAAAATGGCATTTTGTTGAAAAAGTTGATGATGTTGGAAAGATTATAGTGGGCCTATTCGAGGGCATTTTTTGACAACTTCCCCACATAATTAAGACTGCGATTTTTTTCTTGTGATTACTGAGTTATCATACGAAATGAAAATGACAAAATCATTTCTTTTGCAATTAGTTCCAAGTTTGGTGCTGTTTTCGGGTAGGTTGACTGGCCTAAAATGTTTACTTAAAACTTGGACAAGTTGTTAACTATCAAAAGGGAAACATAAACTATAAGGGTAAATAACTATCAAGGTATGCCCCCTTTTCAACTTTGTGTTTCCACTGAAAATCAACCGAGCATTGGCGCCCGAATGCGGACGTCTTTTTATTTGTTGCCATAGCAACCAAAACTTAAAAATAAAAAGAAATACGTAAAAGATTGTCTTCTCAGACACCAACTCGTGATCTGTGATATTAGCCTTTAAAGACTTTGTGTTTTTCCTTGTCATTGCTCAAATGGCATGGTTACTATTTCAACATCTAGACTGAGTGTGGTAAAATGAAAGAAAACTATGATTCATTGCTTGGCCATTGTGGATTTTTGCACTTGCCAGAAATATTCCCTGTTGTTGCACGCTGCTCATTTTGGTTTGTTACCATGATTTGTTGCCAAGCAACGTAAAGGAAGAAAATAGGAAGCAGAAAATCCTTTGAAAAGTATCTCCCTTAAATCCATAAAGACCATGAGACCAAGGCTATACAAAATACTCGTTATATTGGCCTTTACAAATTGATGTTTTTCCATTATGTTGTCACCTCCACAGACTGTCAGTGTGAGACATGTAAATATTTTTTATTAGTCTGTACAAATGTGATAGCAGTTTTTAAGCCTGTACAAATGTGATAGCAACTCTGAGCTTCTGGGCCTCATTTTCCCACCACTTCACCCATTCTTATGACCAGGCCTTCAGCACCTTCAGCGCTTTGATAAAGATTTACGTCTGCGAGATAATCATGTGGTTCTACAAAAGATACAACACATGTTTTGGCATGTCTATCTTTGGGGTCATTTTTATCTAATGGTTTGGGTACAGCTTGCCGAGCGGCTGCAGCTCATTCGGTAGCTTACAGGACTTGAGAACAGGGAATCGCTAGTTCGAATCCCCGACTTGACCTATTTCTTTCCATGGATTGATGATAGTCATTGCGACAGAATTCAATTCTCTCTCACCGTAGAACATGGTTTCGACGATGGTCATGTGGGAAAGCATATCGTGCTTAGTACCAGTCAGAAACTCCAAGAAAGCATGGATAGGTGCACTGGCCGCCGCGATATAACTGAAATAAAGTTGAGAACGGCGTTAAACATCATACAGTCAATCAATTAATTTGGTACAGCTGACAAACATGTATATCTATTTTATAGCATATTACGGCATGCAATGGAACTTTTTTTCGCTAGTATGTTTTTGATTTGCTCAGAAAATAATACTTTGAATGATGAGATACAGATTTTCAATTCTATTCAATATGAACCACCTGTTTATACTGTCTTTTTTTCTACTGTTGGACTTTCACGATACATTGCGTACAGCGTTTTGATTAGATGTTGGCTGTTATCGTTACGATTTCTTGTCTTTACTCTATAGAGTCAAGTTTAAAAGTATTTTAGTTTTGGAAATCAAGGTTAAGCATTTTCTTTATACGTGTATATGAATAAGATGGATTCAACAATACAAGGCATAGCAATGCACTGTATTACCTGCACCAGTAACACAGATCACAAAATTTCGTCAAAGTAAATGTTTATCATAGATTTTGATACCATGGACCTAGTATCTCTTGCTTTATCTTAACAAAGTGGTTTAAACTTCAAACCTGGACCGCGTGATCAATGTATTTATCTAAATTCGGGTATCTTAAACACGTAGATACTTGAACATCCCAGCTCCTGTCTTATCACAAGGACGCAATAAAACTTGTTTTGCAGCATTTATCTAAGCCATGCGCGGGTCAAATGGGTTTTAACCCTTAGGCTGCTAAGGAAGACTCAATAAACTTTTGCGGAAAGAGTAGATTAAGATCAGATTGCACAGAATGTCCGATGTGAAGATATTTTTCCCCAATCAATAACTTTGAAATTGCAGTGTGTGTGTGTGTGTGTGTGTGTGTGTGTGTGTGGTGTTGTTGTTTTCTATTGGCCGGAAAATTTCATTTATTATTGGAGAAGTCATCAGACCTCTCCAACAGTGGTGAGTTTAAAAGGCAGACTGCCACAGAAATCGCTGTCTAAATCCATTAGTTTTTGCGAAATTGTTCTGATACACAGTCTATTTCGTCATGGTTTTATAAACAAACCGAAATCAAAAAACTGAAATAGGAAATAAACGTTTTCTTTTATATGACAGATTTCCAAAAAGATTTATTATACTATATTGATAGTAAATGATCTCTCCAATAATTGCAATTTTTCATTAAACAAATGAATCTAAACAGATTGAAAAAAAAAATTCGTAAAAAAAAAAAGAGAAAGAACACCGCGGGAAAAGATCACGTGACTTGATACTATCTGGAGAATTTGTACCCTGGAGAACTCGTACCCTAATCTCGACAGCACGAATTCTCTGGGGAACTCGTACCCCACAAATAGATAGAAATAGGTTGATCAGTATGTTTTCAAGTTCTATTTTTCAAAACTGACTAGATTCTAGTATTTTTCTGTTTTATTAAAAAATTCTATGGATTTATAATGATACAGATTTGATGAAATAAGACACAGAGCTGCTTCTAGTATGCGTATTGCGAGAATCCTACGGAAATCAACTTATGAGCGCGAAAGAAAGTCGTGCCTCTTCACCCTACGTACCGCACACCTCAACAGAGTCCGTGGTCCTTTGATTTTGGGCGGATTGCGCAGGCTGACCAGGATCGATACTTTTTGCAGATGCATTAAGCGCCCTTTTCTCACAGCATGGCTCATTTATCTACTTTCTTAAATTCTTAACGTTTAGACAAACAACCTCTTCATTTTACATGTCTGCAGCAGACAACTTTTCAAAATATTGTGGAAAGAGGCGAAGCTGTTAGTTACTGCAGTTTCTTCTTTTGTCACAATGGTTTCCATCACATCAAAGCACCGTCTTCCACATTAATTATCAAAGTTTAAATTGTCGTCTGCATGCTTTTTCTGTTTGGGATAGTCAAAAAATTGTTGTTTGTTAAAAGATTAAAAAATGTTACATTTATTTTTAACATGTCTGGTACTAGTATTATGTATAGGCCGCCTTTATTTATTGTCATCAGGTAACATTCTTGCCTATTCAGTGGAATTAGCATATTGTATCAAATTTTAATTGAACGATTTCTCTTTTCCAAAAAAAAAAAAAAAAAAAAAAAAATTGGCTTATCTGAGTGCACATTACAAACATTCATTAGAGGGTTGTACCTTTTGAAAATGAGCTAAATTGGATAATCATCTTCGGTTTTGTGTCCTTTAATTTTGAAAGAAATATGCATTTCTGAGCATGTTAATAGCATATGGTCTCCAATTCCTAGAATATCATAACAATGTGGAACATGTACTGTTTTTGTGCCTTTACACCAGCAAGATTGAAAAAAAAAATGTTTTTTCTCATTCATTTAATGCCTAACTTGTTTGTTTACATCTACCAAAATATATTGAAATCAAAAGCCAATAAACTATTTGAAAACATTGATGCCGACCTCTCCTGGCTTCTTTTTTAAAGAAGCCAACTTGTACAGTTTATGGGTTAACGCATCTCTTTGGTACATTATACCAATCAAGGCACTACATAATAATGGATCCATAAATCTTTATTGTCTAACAATGGACTGGATCTGGAGGTAAGATGGTCCTTGGTCATTCAGAAAATTTACAAATAGTGAAACGTTTCGACATAGGTCATTCTGCACTTACCGTGCAGGCTGACCTGACTCGATACGTTTTGAAGAAACATTAATACCCCTTTTCACAGAGGATGGCTTACATGTATATTTAACTTGTCAAATCTTTAAGTGGAATATGACTATCGGATGATTGGACTTTGGTGTTTCAAGCCATTCAGCGCTGTCAGCGTAAACATCGACTTTTGCTTACGGCATAGATCACGATCAAGCGGCACAAAAGGTATAGCCTGATCTTGGATCTTTACCGCCGCCTTTTTGGTCAATAGAATGGAGTTCTCAGTAAGTTTCAGTGGCTTGTATTTTTTGGTTGTTGAAAGATGCCAAGTTTATATGAGTCATACTCTGGCAAAAGGGGTTTTCATGCATCTCCGTGATGTATGATAACAATCAAACCATTACATGATTATCGATCCATCACAGCCATTTTTTTAAAGAACCGACTTAATAATAAGGTAGACTGATCCTTGGACATACAGAAAATTGACCAATAGCGAAAGGTTTCGGCCCAGGTCAGCCTGCGCGGACCGCGCAGGCTGACCTGGGTAGATACTTTTCGCAGATGCATTAAGCCCCCTTTTCACATAGTATGGCTCATCGCTGAAAGAGTTGACGCTGTTCTCAATAACATGTGTGTGTTCTTTCACAAATTGTCAAGTACAAGTGAACATCCAGTCTCTCTAATGGGTGTATAACAGCATTCCTTTTCCATCACAACGTTAAAGGCCCAGTAACGACCAAAAGTAAGCAATGTGAGTGTTCAAATGCATTAATATTTCAGTAATACCATTTAAGGCCCCTGGCAGAAAAAATTAAGAATTTTCAAATCAGATAAAAAGTGAACAAAAGATAGAACAACGCTGCAACTTTTAACTTAGTTTTAAATTTATCTTCCAGCGACTAACACTAAGGCCGACTGTACAATAACAGATTGTCATCTTCACAATGATCTCCATACTTTTAAACGGTACGATTTAAATTTAGATGCATTTTAACACCCACATTGAGTACTTTTGGCAGCTCGTTGGCCTTTAAATATCGTGATACGTGCTCTTTGACAAGGGAGCTTTATACATACACGAAAAGTGTCGACTCATGTCAGCCTGCGCAGTCCACGCAGGCTGACCTTGGCCGAAACTTTTCGCTATTGGTCAATTTTCTGTATGTCCAAGGACCATTCTACCTCATGATTAAGTCGGTTGTTAAAAAAGGTGGGAATCATGGATCCATAATTATGTGACGACTTGATAGGTATCATGCATCACAGAAATGCATTTGGCCCCTTTTTCCAGAGCAAGGCTCATATAATTTGTCTGTTTCTTGTACAACGCCGCTTTCGACAATATTTCTGTTACAACCTAACTTACAGGTACACATCTAAATCTGCCTGTCAGGCGTATACGAGTAAAACGTCGTTTTCAAGAATACTCCCATTCTAACAAGTGCAGCGTTATGTACATGTAAACATTCTATCTTTGTATGTTGACTTTGTTTCAACAATAGCCTCGTTTAATCACCACGTCAAGTAAACGTAGAGAGTTAATCTGTCTATTAGGTTTTCAACAACTCTCATATGTAATCACAGTGTCTGGAAAATGAAGACATCTAATTAGTTTGGTGTTTTACGTTATTTAAAAAAAAAAAAAAAAAAAAAAAAAAAAAATACGAGGGCTGTTCGATAAATTAGTGGAATTTTGCTGTTAAAACCTCGTTTCTTGATAATTTATGCTAAACATTTGCCTAATGCAGAATGAACATATCATAAACTTGATACAAAAAATATGCTGTTTTAAAACATTTAAACTGCAAAATATATGTAACCATAGTAACCCATGTAATGCGCATTGCTGGGCGCCAATTTTCTCCCGATTTGAAGCATGGAATTTTGCGTAAAATAAACATTCAGAAAGGTGTATTTCCGGTCTAGCACAAAGTTTAACGCACAAAGACATCTAATATGTCTGCTTTTTATTAAACCCATTTTAAACAGTTTTATCAGGTACATGTACATGTAAACATCTAACAATTATTTCTGGTATTTCTTTGCCGAAACCGCACATAACACAATCACTATACCGTTGTAAGTAAAGAAAACGCTGGTAATCCTTCAAAAAGACAAATCTAATCATTTGAGCTACATTTTATTTGTCGTATCTCAATATGGTTAAGTATAAAATCATACTGCTTAAACAATTCAAGGAACAGCAGTTTGTTTTGAAATGCAGGGGTTGGGATTAGGGGATTATCTCTAAAGAGACTGAACAATCTTTTCCGTGCAATATCGAAGTTCATACATGAAACAGATACACAAAGACATCAAAGCTTCCTGCTTGTTATGTAGTGTTTTTAACAATATACCCGTTCTATCACTTTTTGCAAGTACTGTATGCCTCTGTGCACTGAATTAATGTAATGGACCTTTTCAAACAGGAAAATGCATCCAAAATATTATCATTTCAAGGTTGTTTTGGCCAGAATATGTAACAAAGTAGTGGACAGTGTAGATCAAAGATCTTTGCAGTCTGATCTTGATCTACACTTTCCACAAAAACAACTTAAGTTTGTTTCAGCACTTTATGGGTGAAAGCATCTAACCATACTTTCGTTGTATATCTTTACGAGCCACACATAACAATATAACTAAAGGAAGAGCCCAGCTGCTCAGTCGGTATCGTTCAGAGCACTGTGCGACTTAGATTGACGTCTCAACCCTTTCCCAAACGATAAATTTTAGACTGGTCCAAATTGAAAGAGTTTGCAGATGACAATTTTAAATTTGATGAAAATGGCAGAAAGTTCTCAAAAAGGGTAGAAAAGACTGTGGGAAAAGGAGAAATTGCTCATCACAGTGTTTTTAAAAGACTTGTACTGCAGACAAGTGAAAAGCAGGGCTTGTTTGGGAAAGGGTTAATAAACATGTTGGCGTCAGGCTAGCAGTGCTGATTTAAGTGTTTTTCTTTTTCAAAGCTTTTAATACAACTTCAGTTTTTTGTCCCAACAGCTAGTGCACCTATAGGTATTTTTATCACATAAAACCTCCTCCAGCAATGTATTAAACCCATGACTTATTTTTGATAATACACTAGTGTATTATCGTTTTTGGGTCCCTGTTCTGATCAGTTTTTAGTCGTGAGCGCGTGAAGCCGGAGAAACCAGCCACAGCACGTGCCGAAATTTGTGCGACTACTCCGTTTCGCGGAAAAATGACGTCATTCTTGCTAAGGCGTATAGGCGCGGAAAGGTTTTGATTTTCATGTGTAATAAAAACAAAGAAATGCTGTGAAAGTCTTTTGAATCAACAAAATTGCGGAAATATGAGGACTTATCCCCTCTAGAAACTGGTTAATTCTACTTTCGGTGTAAATATCAAAGAACTATATACTTGTGTATGTATATATTTGAACCAAACTACAACAATAACTATAGACCCGTGAATGGTGTATAGGCTAAAGGTGATGATGCAGGATATATTTTGCCTGTCATTCGGTGTATTTGTGCCTATACAGTGTTCAGCGATGAGAAAATGAATTATTCTACTGTTTGCGAAACGACACATAAAAAAAAGTATTTGCAAATGACAAATGTACCTGGCTGTAATAATGGGGGTTGACTGTTAAAGATAAGGAACTATTTTGAGAAAAAGAGGAAAATTATGATCACTAAATAGTGTTCTCCTTTTTCCGAAAATGCCGTTTTCCATGGGATCGTTGAAACTCAGATTTGAGTGAAATGAGTTTTCATTGAGATCGTCAGGACATGAAGTTGGAAATGCAAAAACAGTAATATAACAGCTATTAACAGCACTATCTTGAGAAACTTTCCTTTATAAAACAGAGGCAACATAATGTCTGCATGTAGTAAAAGATTTAATATGTGGGCGTTAGTAAATGTCTTTATCTAATTTCTATCGTCTGTTTGCCTTTCTCTCTGTCCGTCCGCTCAACCGTCCGACTGCCTTTCTCTCCGCCTGCCTTTCTGCCTGTCGGGATGGTAACAATGACATGAAGTTATTTATCACATAAACCTCCTTCAGCAGTGTATTAAACCCATGATTTAATTTCGATAATACGCTTGTATATTATCGTGTTTTGGATCCCGGTTCTGATTTTTTTTTAGTTATGAGCGCGTGAAACCGGCGAAACCAACCACAGCATGTACTTGAATTCGTCCTAATTCGTCATTTACCTGGAAAATGACGTCGTTGTTGCTAAGACGTATACGTGCGGAAAATAACAATACGAAATGCAGCATAAGTTATTCCAAGTAAACAAAATTGTAAAAATATTTCATTTTACTCCCTCTGTAAGCTGTTTCATTCTACTTTTCGATGTAAATGTCATATACGTATCTACTTCTGTATGTGCACGTGTCAAACGGAACTATAGTTGTAAACATGGACCTGTGAACGATATATAAACAAAGATGATGATGCAGCATACTTATTTGTCTGTCAATCGTGGTATGTGATAAACAGAACCTCACATTCGTGTTTATGTATATCATTTCTATCAAACTCGCCAAGGCTCGCGTCATATAATTTTAGTCAATTCGTTTGATAAAAATGATAATACATAAACACTCATTTAATATGCTCCTCTATTTCTAAAAAAATACAAACAAAAGTAAAACACTATAATGATAGCGTTTGAACGATGTCCTCCTGCGTTGACATTTCACCCATGTTTCATTGGCCACTTTTAATTCCTTTTCTATTCTTAATGTTTTTCGCAGAACTTTAAATGTCCACATTTTTTTTTTTTTTTTTTTTTGGTCGACATACACAGTAACTAGAAATCAGATATTGTGAAAAGGGTGACAATCACAAGTATTTTGTCTTAATGCATCAGATGTCAAAATCGCTGAGTACCGCAATAAATTGCCCGTTGTCTTTGCTTATTATTATTATTATTATTATTATTTGTTTGTTTGTTTGTTTGTCGTTGTTTATGCTAGTTTGTTTCGGCAATACTCGCTTAAAATTTCACGACAAGGTTTTAGCAAAGATTATGAAATTTCACGTCACTATTACGGTATCATGTAATTCGGATGGAATACGATGCAAAGACTGATTGATAAAACGAAGCACAGAAGACAGAAGAAGCCATTTGCTTAAGCATTTCGTCAAAACCCTACCATTTTTTCGCGTAACGAATCCAAGGTCCAGCCACTAGTTACGCTTTGCGATCCTAAGATTGCTGGTGTGTTCCCATCGAGAGTGACATAGATCAAATATAAACACAAAACCCAATCGTCGCCAAGTACTGCATACAGAAAATATTTCTTTCCGTTAAAAATCGTTATTTTGTTAATTTGATTAAATGTGATAATGTTTGCAGGAAAGACAATTTCTCTACTACACCAATCGACAAAATATTTGCTTATATGTAAATTGAGAAAGCCACCCATGCAAATCCGGGTCATCTTTACGCAACCTTTTTCATCATCGTGTTCTTTGCTGGCATTGTAGGTCTTGTCTAGGTACGAGTTCGTCTAACCAATAACAGAGTGAAATAGTATAAATAGTATGAAAAGATCATCTAAAAGATTACCGAAACGTAAAATCCAGAAAGTATTCAAACTCCAAACCCCTCAACTGTAACTGATTTTTTTTTTTTTTTTTTTTTTTTTTTTTCTAAAGACCAGCACCCCCATAATTTATGGTATTCCCTTCTGTTCCATAATTAGCTAAATGTATGAGCGACGACTTAAGTCACCGGATCGAACCTGTTGAGATTAATTCCATATTGGACCGGATCGAACCGCAAATGACTTATTCGTCGGATTTGAATATGAATATATATATATAGTTTTCTAACAGGCGTAATACGGGTCATTTCGTCAAATTCTGACTCACGTTGTGGGTAATCGTGGTGGTATGTGGGTCATCAATATTTTGACCCATAAAACGCCGGCAATTTGGAAGCAGAATTTTATTGCAAATAGCATGATTCGAATGTTTACGAAAAAAATCATTTTCGTGACCCACAATTATCTATAATAAAATGACCCACAAGGTACGATCTATTTTTAGAACACGCTCATAGCACAGCCTCTGTGCAAGAAATTCGTATTTTTTGAGACTGCCCACAATGTTATTTATATATCTACTCGATGACCCTGAAGTACGGGTTGACGTTGACGCATTGCATTGTTGGAAAGAAAATGGCGGCGCTCTCTCGAGGCAAGCGAGCGGTAAGCAAAAAATATCAAATTTATTATAATTTTGTAATTCATTTTGCATTTTTACGAGATTTTCTGAATAATACAAGAAATGTTAATGCCGATATCTTGTCGGCGTATAAATGTGGTTTTTCTAGGAAGAAGATCCAGTGTTTAAATCTTGGACGCGGGATTCCCCCACATTTTCGTCCCCCGGCCACATTTTTCTGCCGCTGTGCGGGACCAAGCCCACACTTCAAATTAAAAAAAAGTTATTTTCACAAAGCTGGGTTGTCCGTGATCAACTTAAAATCCAAATTTAAAAACCTACCAATTCTCCAATAGGATAGTTTACCGTTTTCTGAAAATGAAACTAAAATTCCAGGAGCGATACTCCATTTTTTAACATGGCTCGCCCTGACATTTTCCTTCAATTAGATCCGAAAGCCACCAAAACCTCTTATTAATGCACTTGGACTTTGTAAATGATAGTCAGTGAAACTAATCCAGACATTTTTGCTATTCAATTAACAAGAAATGACTGGAAATAAACAATAGCTATGGTCATTAATATTAGTGGTCTATAATCTACAGTGCTGACAAGCTTCTGCTCTGAAACACAACTTGACCCTTGCCATGTTAGGACCCTCATGTTAATCTATTATTTTCGCACCAAGTTTATTTTATTGATCACAATAACAATGCAAATTGTTTCACAATGTCATTCCATTGTGATTAATTATGATAATATCCTATCCAAAATAAGTGTTGTTTATCTACACCCTTTGCCAATTCTGTGCATATTAGTATGTAGCAGGCCAAAGGTAATACGTTCTTCACAGGTAGTCTTATTATTTTTTTGTGTGACCCAGGCCAGTAAACCATCTGCAGTAAACCAACATTGCTCACTTAATTAATAAAACTTATAAGCATCTTAGAAGCACGTTTCTACATGGTCAGAAGAATTGTAATTTTAAACATAGTCATCTACCTGTGTCGTCCACTCCATGCATTATGAATTCACATCAAGCTGCTCACAATGGAGATGTCTCATCTATAGTGTTTGTCTTAACGAGGGGCAATCGGTTAGCCATAAGCAGTAGGTTTTCCAACAATATTAATCCAGGCTTAAAGACTGGCTGTGGTTACAAAAGTATGAAAAGGGTGACATGATTTGCTGGTATTGTTTGAAGGACTTCACCTCTGGAAACAGCAATTTTAGTACCGCAACTCTATCCAGGCATGCTGATTGTAAAGATCACAAAGCCATTTTCTACTAGCTCAGTCATAGTTTGTGTTGTGATGGCCCCCGTGTTTTGTGAAAATCCCCCACTTTTTTCAAATCCTGGATGAAATACTGAGATCAAGTCTGTGACATGTAACACTGGACGTTTTTTTTTTTTTTTGTTTTTTTTTATGGTGAATCATACATTTTTTTTTTTTTTTTTTTTTTTTTTATTGCAATTCAAGCTTACTTGAAGAAGACTGCACCACTATTTTGTAAAATTAAGATTGTAGTTAGTACACTGAAAATCGGTAACTTACCCATTTTCTCCAAATTTTGATATTTTCCTTTAAATTGTAAGGGAAATGATGATATTTTTAGGGGGAGGGGGGGGGGGTGCCACTCATATTTTGTGGCAAATTGTTTAGGGCCCAGTTTATTGAATGTAATCATTTATGATTTTCAGTTACGAGAGAGTTTGAGAAAAATAAATATGAACAATGACTTTGCAAAGGTAATTCATTGTCTTTTAGTCTTTTATATCTTGATTTTTTCTTGAATTATCTAGAGGAGAAATATTTGCCTTGCCCATCATGTTTAATATGCCATAACATTATCTTCTTTCATAATGCAAGCCTTCAAGTTGGCTTGCAGTAGGTTGGTGGTTCTACCTGGGTGCCTCTGTCATAGGGTAGAAATTGATTGAAATAAAATGTTCTTTGTGCACTCTGAGTCTTCCTCCACCAGTAATTAGCTGCATGTTGCTATATTACTTTAACTGTCGCAGCAAAGGTAAACTCCAAAACCACAAACCACTTCATAATGCAAGTTGAATGTCAGTGAAGTCAAACTATAAACATGTATGTATTCAGGTACATACTTAGTATTGTTAGGAAATATATTTTTGTATATTGAAAAGGTTCAGTTTTGCAAAAAGAAAAAAAAAAAAAAAAAAACGAATTATGGCTGATTCAGCCCATGGCTGATTCGGACCATCTCTTTGGCTAATTCGGACCATGGCTAATCGAACCATGGCTGATTCAGACCAGATTTAGTGGCTGATTCAGACCAGGTTTTAGCAATGATGATGAATTGTTATATTTGCAATAACTATTGCACATGGTCTAATGACTGTTTCAGAGTTCCCATTCACGTAAGATTCTGCGTGAATCACGTACATAATTACCAATGCACGTAAAAAATGACGCCTCAAGCGTGCAGTACACGCAAAGAAAAGACAAATATATACATGTACGAGGGACACTTTTTAAGTTCGTAGAGTAAGCCTATAACTTTTTAACGCAATTATGAAATTGCACGATTTTTTACACAGAACTTGCATAATCATTCCTCTCTCGAACGGTGTCACGGTATGCGGTGTACGAGGTCCACATGCGCGCTGCGCTGGGTATTTCCAACACGTGGTTTTATACACTATAGTAAAATATAGCGTTCAATATGGATGTAAAAATCTGTGAACAGAGGGCATATTGTAAGATTCGAGCACAGCTCGAGTTTCCGCCAACAGAAATTCATGCTGATTTGCAAAAAGTTTATGGGAATGGTGCTTTAAAATATGCTACAGTTTGCAAGTGGGTACGTCGTTTTAATGATGGTCGGGAGTCAATTGAAAATGACCCTCGGGTGGGTAGGCCGGTTTCTGTTTTGAGGGAAAAGAACGTTGCTACTGTGAAAACGTTAATTGAGGAAGACGCACGTTATACCGTGCAAGAGATAAAAGAATTAAGTGGCATTCATTTGTCAAGTGTTTTGAAGATATTACGTGAACGACTTGGGCTACGTAAGATCTGTGTGCGTTGGGTGCCCCATTTGCTCACTGACAAGCAGAAACAAAGTCGGGTTAGACTTGCATCGCAAGTTATAGAAAATATGATAAATGTGACCCACGTCATTTGGAAAAGATAGTTACAGGTGATGAAACCTGGATCTATCATTTTCAACCTGACTTTAAGGCTAAAAATAAGGTTTGAGTTTCATCAGAGGGCGACAGACCTGTCATTGCGGGCCGTTGCAAAACATCGAATTGCATGTAATTGTTGTATGCGATATTCTTTGATTCGAAAGGTCCAGTCCTTCACATTCCAGTCCCGAAAAGTAGTTCTGTCACTGGAAAGTTTTACAGAGAAAGTGTTCTTACTCACCTTGTTAATTTCTATCAGAAACGCAGACCGCGCACCGGTGTCTGCAGCATTAAATTACTCCATGATAACGTACCAGCCCATAAATCCGCTACGGTACAGGAATATCAGAAAGAATCTGGGCTCGATGTCTTAGAGCATCCCCCATACAGCTCTGACCTGTCCCCCTGTGACTTTTGGTTGTTCCCAAGACTAAAGGAAATGCTGGCAGGGCACCGTTTTGAATCCCGTTGTGGTATAGGCAGTGCGGTCTACCAGTGTCTGCAACATATACCTAAAGAGGACTACCGGGCGGCGTTCCGGAAATGGGTAGATCGCATACCGTAACACCATTCGAGAGAGGAATGATTACGCAAGCTCTGTGTAAAAAATTGTGCAACTTCATAATCGCGTTAAAAAGTTATAGGCTTACTCTACGAACTTGAAAAGTGTCCCTCGTATTCATCTACCAGACAAATTACGCAATGTTATTGTTAAAAAAAGTGAATTAAGACGCCTACGCCAATTTCTTTTCCATTGACGCGTCACAAATTTTTCACCAAGTAGGTCTGCAAGTTAACAGCAGGTGTCCAGTAGATTTGTTTCTATTTTGTTTGCTACCAAAAAAGATCAAAAGACTGCCGCCGAAAGCTAAAGGTTAATATGTTTAGACAGTGATAGATGTGCCCCTGATAAATTTTAAACCAATCAGAGCAGCGCAAAGCGGTTGGGTATCTGCATCTTCTGAGTGACAGCTCTATCAAACAGATTTATGAATACCACTTTTTGGTATTAATTATCAAACCCGTGAGATTATCCGTTTACTAATTATGGACAAATTAAAATTTGTTAAAAACGAAGATGTGATCAATACGGTAAAGTTTATCTTCCTTTCGTGTGTAATTTAAGGTAGCGACTTTGAGAAAAATAAATACAAGTCAGCCCAAAGATGGACATCTTGCCGTAATTTCTAGATTATCAGCACCTGTAGAAGACAGTGCTGGTGTTTGTGTATGTTTACGGCGAATTTTCGTCCAGAAATCATCTCGGGATGCTTTAACACAATAGCACGGTCCTCCGTTGTTATAAATGACGCCCGGAGTAAATAAGCAGACCATTCGTGTTGCATATCAAAATTTGATGGTTTTGATCAAGGTCTCGCTGTTTAAGGGTAAAGACTCGGATCAAATCATAATGCAAAGAAAAAAAAAAAAAAAAAACAGCGTTTCTGTTTGTTTTTTCAATGTACCCCCAAAATTTGCTGTGTACCCCTAAAATTGAACAGGCGTGGGTACCCACTTTTAAGAAAAGTCAGTGGGCACACTGTGTTTAAGACCAAATGTTAGTAACAAAATTTACCCACCTCAGAATAAGAAATGGATTAGTATTTCGTAGATGAATTGTCATATTTGTTCTTTTCAAAATTACATTTTAATGGACCAGGGTTTTCCCTCGGTCTTGTAATTAAGGAGTCCTTGGGACTCTCAGCTGTGATTTTTGAGAGTCCTTGGGTCAATTTTAAGAGTCCCACTACGTGAAAATGCAAAAAATAAAATTAACTAGTTACTACAAATATGGTGTGTCTGAGTTTGCTTCCAACTTGTTAATCTATTACTTTCTGTTTCATTGAGATACACAGGTTTCCTGGAGTTTTTTTCCTGGACTAGAAATGTTTGCAACAGGGTTGATATTTAACAAAACGCTGAAATAAATTTGATGATCATATTTAATTCATAAATTGATAATAATTCATATAAAATTAATAAGGTCAGTAAATAACACAAACAGAAGTTGAACAATGCACCAATATGATTGGTTTATGACTAGATTATAGAATCCAAGAATTATGAATGCATAAAAAATCTGAACCGGACTCAATGCTCCAGATAAGATTTTAGGTCAATTATTTATAACTATAATATTTTTTTCTCAATTAGTTTTTGGAAACAAAAAAAAGACTTTTTTTGCGGGGGGGGGGAGGAGAAGCAAATAATCAAATAGTTTTTTAGTATTTTTATCAATTCAAACATCAAATTCAACCAACCATTATCAGCATTATCAGTAAACAACTTATTTGTTTGGTTGTAGCTTAACGTCCCAGTCAACTTATTTTAGGTCATGTCGGGACGGAGCCCACAGTTTCCTGGGTACTTAAGTTACTCAACCAGGACTATGGGTTGTAAATGTGTCTTGCTCAAGGACACAGCACAGTGCCGACTGCTGGGATCAAACCCACGACCTCTGTCACCAGAGTCCAACATTATATCCACTAGGCCACTGCGCCCCCATAAAACAACTTATAACTTTTTTATGTATTGTTTGCAGTCTCTGAACCCATAGCTTAGAACAACCACTTTAAACAGTTTATGGTAACTATAAAGAAATATGAACTTGCAATCATGGTAGAATAGATGCAGATCATGTGATGACTCATGGTGAGCCATCTCATCTGGACCTACAACAATTGCCCTTAACTATATACATGTATATTGTTAACCAACTGATATTAAGATGAATTTGCAATAATGGTTGATGCAGATGTGACAACTCCTAAATTCCTAATGAGCCATCTCATCTGGACCCAATGTAATTCTCATAAGACTCCTCTGTTCTGTGCAATTTCATAGAGATTCATAGTGCATACAGCAGATGACACTAGCAGCCCTATGCTAGATTACTGCTCCTTCTGACAACTTAGTTTCTGAACTACAACTTATACTTGTAATACATGTGACCGGTCCGCATAGCGCAGTCGGTTAGAGTGTAGGACTAGTAATCCGCTTTCTATCGACTGACAGTAGGGTCATGGGTTCGATCCTGGTCCGGTCTAGTCTGTCGGATGAGACTTTAACCCTTTCCCAAACGACAAATTTTGGACTGGTCCAAATTGAAAGAGTTTGCAGATGACAATTTTAAATTTGATGAAAATGGCAGAAAGGTCTCAAAAAGGGTAGAAAACACTGTGGAAAAAAGAGAAATTGCTCGTTACGAGCAATTTCTCCTTTTCCCACAGTGTTTTCAAAAGACTTGTACTGCAGACACGTGAAAACCAGGGCTTGTTTGGGAAAGGGTTAAGATGTGGCCCCGTCTCCATATGACCTTAGCTGTTGGTGGGACGTAAAACTATAAACACACACTTGTAATACATGTAGTCTTCTGGAGTAGGAAAGTTGGTATGCGTGACAAAAATCGATATGTTAACCTGGATGTATTCGCCTTTTGCTTGCTAAGACAAAAGGCTCTAAAATTAGATTCCACGAAAATAGAGCTGTTAAAAAGCGTTGGCTAAAACGAAAGTAAATTTACGAGAATTTGGAATATTTTACACCGCAATTATTTGTGAGAACTTTCCTTTGAAATTTGATATTATTTTCCGCGAGTCCCTCAGGACGCACATGATTTGTTTTTGCGGGTCCAAAACTCAACTTTGAGAGTCTAGGACGCAATATCCTGCGTCCGGGAAAACCCTGATGGACATTTTTCATCCTGCTCTATTCTGTATTCTATTTATTACAATATCAAACAACATAAAAATTGAAATAGTTAATTGCTAGTAATCTATCACCAGGCCCAAATTGTATTAAGTGATTCTTGTATCCAATTAAGACCAATAATCGACATGTAATTATAGCCAAGTTAAGCCGAAAAAATGCATCAGGCAAGTAAGATGATAGTAGCACAATGTGCCAATCAGATACATATCTACCCCAGAATAAGAAATCAGCCATACTCTACTACTATATCATTTCGTTGCCAGAGTTACTAAAGATATATAGTCTTAAAATGACTGTATGTTATGCTGGGATGGCTACACATTTGTGTGTTGTATGCAAGAATATGGTGAATTAGGGCGGGTATACTCTCCATTTAGAGAATTATTCCCCTTTTATTACGACCTTTCATATGTCATGTTGATGAGTTATGTATTTCTAAGTAAGTAGCTTTTACTTAAAGTCGGCAAGACATTATAGCAATATAACATAAGCTCATAATGGGCTTTATAACCGACTGTAGCTTTTTACCGTTTTCCTTTCTAAACACTAACAACTAAGTGATATCTGATTGTGCTAATATCACCTTAAATAATGTTTACTTTTGCACACCTGTAAATAGTAAATGAAAAACTATCTAACTTTTTTCTTATTTTCATTACACATGTACCTAATTTGCCACTAGTAGAATCAGCCATAGATGTGGTCCGAATCAGCCATAGACGTCCGAATCAGCCACTGATAGGGTCCAAATCAGCCACTGATGTGGTCCGAATCAGCCATGGTCCAAATCAGCCGTATACCAAAAAAGCAACAGCAATTAGTTACAGCATAAATATGAACATTATTTTTTTAGCTCCACTGGCCGAAGGCCAGCGGGCTTATGTCATGGCCCGGTGTCCGTCGTGCGTCCGTGCGTCCGTCCGTGCGTGCGTCCGTCCGTCAATCCGTCCGTCCGTGCGTCCGTCCGTCCGTCCTTGCGTTAACTTTTATTTCAAACATCTTCTTCTCTGAAACTACCCATCCAATTTTCATGAAACTTCACAGAAATGATCCTGCCATGGTCCTCTTCAGAATTTCTTGAAAGAATTTGATTCCTTCAAAAACTCTGGTTGCCATGGCAACAAAACTGAAAAATATTGGAAATCTTTAAAAATCTTGTCTGAAACCAAAAGGCGTAGGGCTACCAAACTTGGCATGTAGCTTTATGTAGTAGACCTCTATCAGGTTTCTTCAAATTATAGCCCTGGGGTCAAAATTGGCTCTGCCCCAGGGGTCACAAGTTTTACATAGGCTTATATAGAGAAAACTTTAAAAATCTTCCTGTACCTAGCCATAAGGCCTAGAGCTACCAAATTTTGCATTTAGCTTGATCTAGTGGGGGTCTACCAAAAGTGCCCAAATTACAGTCCTGGGGTCAATTTGGCCTCATGCTGGGGGGGGGGGGCAGGTTCACAAGATTTACATGGGCTTATATAGGGAAAACTTTTAAATCTTGGTGTACATAGCCATAAGGCTTAGGGCTACCAAATTTTGCATAATTATAGCATTGTCTAGTGGACAACTACAAAGAGGGTCCAAGTTACAGCCCTAGGATCAAGTTTGGCCCTGCACCAGGGGTCACAAGTTTTACATGGGTTTATGGAGTGAAAACTTCAGAAACCGTTATGTTACTAGCCATAAGGCCAAGAACTCCCAAATTTGGCATGTTATTCTTCTAAAACACATATTCTCCATTTAGTCCGACTGTAGCCCTGGGGTCAAAGTTTTATGAGGGCTTATATAGTGAAGACTTCTCTTTATGGTTTATATTTATAAGCCAGTGGAGCGATACAGGGCCATCATGACCCTCTTGTTACATGTATATGTTCAAATTCTATTTACTGGAAACAGAATTATTGTTATTATGAGGCCTTCTGTGCCAAGAGGGTAAAGTTCATGGCTTTAAAACTCACTCGGACCCTCACTGTGTAGGTTTGAGTCCCTCAAGGGACATTTGGTTTTTCATATGAGGAGGCTTTTCCAGCTGAATAGCATTAGGTCGGTAGTTCTTTTCAGATGCCTCAGAGCATTGGAATCTCCCCCAATCTATAATTAGCTTGATGTTGCCATATGACTGGAACACTGTTACAGCAACATTAAATTCAAATAATTTATCTATAGATCAATCATTGTTAATTGATATGTAACAGATTTGTAAGAATAATGGAATAATTCTGAATTGAAATTCTGTATCATTTCTTAGCCCAGAAGACAATCACCACTGATGAGTGCCAAATTCTGGGTAAAGGCAGGCCTGGATCAAGAAGGTTTTGAAACTAAGCTGGTTTCAAAATACATTGGTAAGGCAGTTTTACTACACTAGCAGTTTAACCCTTTACCTGATGCAGTAACCAATGAAATTGATCTATGCATACATCATAAAACCAGATCAGCCTGTAAGTAACTTGCAGGCTGATCAGGTTTGATGATGCTTTCTGATCATTAGCGCTTTAAAAATAAGGTTTTTAACAGGAAATTTGATCTGGCAAATGCTGATTACTGTGTGTATGAAGGGCATCAAAATGCATATGTATGTTGTACAGTGCACACATTGCAATGAAATAACCATTGTTAGACTATACAGGTATTAATTTTTGTCTGCTGCAAAAACTGTCAAATTGAGTTACTTGGCATCTGATCTGGAGCCTAACTGTCTGTCGTGATATGGTTATCTGTAGGGTAGAGTGTTAAACCACCAAACCAACTAAATAAACATTTGCGAGTAAATAAATAAATAATAGCATGACTCAATCCAAGGACAAAAAGATATGAAAGCAATCCCACTTGCATGAATTCCATTTATTTTAGGCTCATGGCTTTGTACATATTAGGAACATTCAGTTTTGCAAACATGTTCTCGTGTTTTGTATGAACATAATGCTTTGGTGTCAAGGTTTGGAAAAACCAGGGCTCAAGCTTTCTACTAGAAACTGGGCAGTATTTTAAGGCAACATGTAAGCTGTATAAATAAATGGTGCAGAGCAGGGAATGCATTTTTATACATGAAGAATCTGATCAGTCGCAGTGGACCGCGGAGACCATTCGACGACGAACCCCTCGATTATAGACTTACCTGTAATTCAGGGCAGGTCACGGCAGAATGCAATGGAATGTGGTGAATTTGTCTGTGGTGGGCCTCCTACGAAGGAAGTCTGCGCAAATCGAAAAGTGCCAGCGAGGGGACTGCGAAAAATAAAATGTCCGCGATGCGTGTACTGTATGAAGGATTAAATTAAAACAGGAGCTTGTCACAGACACTGCAGCCGTCCCCTTCCAGTATAATGTCCATTTCCCTACCTTCATCCCTGGGAACCAGGAGGCAGAGGCTACTTATAATTGGAGAAACTCTCTTGTCCAGAAGTACAAACTCAATGATTTTATCTTGACTGGTCCAATGAAAAGCTGAAAATGAAGTGAGTAATCTCCATATGGTCCTCTTTCATCAATCTAGCTTTTGTACTTTTGATTTTTCCTGACTGATTGATAGAGGGTGGGACATATGGAGGGTTAACCTGTAGGCCCTTTGGTGAAACTGGTAGGGGAGTTAGCAACAATTAATGAAATACCATAGCTACTCATTCCCTCATATTCATGATAAAACAACCACATTTTTCTGAAGGTAAATAAGTAGTATTCTAGTATGATTTATTGTGTCTTTCAGGGTATGGTGTTTACACTACAAAAGCTTTCCAAAAGGGAGATTTTCTCTTGGAATAGGTTGGGGAGCGAATTTTAGACTCCGCAGTTAAAAAGCGAGACAGCTGTTTTCTCTTTGGGTACCAATACAATGGGAAACACCACTGGTAAGTTTTTTACAAATGCTTCACTTTCAGTTTGTTAAAAAGTAGGTCACTAGGCCCATGGTCCCTCATTCATTCTGTTTGTACCAAAATTGGCATAAAATTGTGTTAAAGCTACTGCAGCAATACCCATTCATTTAAGAAATAGCATATTCATAATTTTCTATAGATCTACTCAAATAACTTGGACATTTAACAAACTAGTATAGAATATTTTGTTCTGAGTTGATTAAATGTACATAGTTTGTTATGCAGAATTGTTTAGAAAGAACTTAGTTTCAATATTTTGCTTAGATCCTTATTTATCTCTTTACCCAGGATTGATGGTTCAACAACAAATAGGCTAGGCCGCTTTGTAAATGATGCAGAAAATGGATCCAAGGAGTGCAACTCAAAAATGAAGCTGATAACCATTGAAGGATACCCAAGGCTCTGTCTATTTGCAACATCTTGCATTGAAAAGGGTGCTGAAATAAGATATGATTATGGGGATAATGAGGCTAAATTATATTGGAGACACAAGGTTAGTAATGATAGATGACATCATGAGTGTGTTGAGGCTTTGAGCTATCAAAATATTTGGTATTTGAATAGAATATGAATAACTTGTAAGCAATTTTCTTTTAAAACCTTATACATCCCAAGTATATAGTAGCTTTTTGAAAAACATTCTTCCCTGAGGATTTCAGTTTTGATAATTGGACAGTTTAATTGACCAAAATGGGCTTAATTTTATCTCTGATGTTCCTGTTTTCCCCATGACATGTGTGTCATCTGTCTTGTACAATATCTCTGAAACCACTGAGTAGAAATTGTTAAAGTTTTGAATGGATCATCTTTAGATGAACCTCCACAAAATTTGCTATAATAAACTCTGGTTGCCATAGCAGTAAATAGAATTTTATTTTCTTCAAAAATCTTCTCCACTGAAATCATTGTCAGAATTAAAGTTCCTATGGTACCTCATAGTGCTATATCATATTTGCTTAAATGACATTGATCCCTTGAAAAATGAATCACATAATTGCTTATAGAAAATCCTACATCACCTAACCTGTGACACATGTTCACAATTTTTTTTTTTTTTTTTTTTTTTTTTTTTTGCGCCAGGGTTTGATATCACAATTGTTCAAGCAATTTTGATCAGATGTCAGACTAACTTCACACATTTGCTTTAAATTCAAAACAAAAAAGGCAAATTTTATCTGAAAGTTTGGTTGCAGTTGGAAAAAAACAGGTAAAATCAAGAGATTTGAACTAATTTAGATAAGCAGAATTGTGACAGTCCAGGTTCCACACATCCTTTGCCCAGTGCTGGCTAGCTTTAAATCCAAGGATTATGTCTAAAACTTAGGACTAGTGCCATATGACCTTCTTGTTTTGAATCTAAATAAATATAATTGTTATGACAGCCTGCTGTGCTCTTGACCTTTGAACTAGTGAACAATTTTCCAGTCTAGTGAGTTGTTAGAGTCTAGGCCAAAAAGTTTTCAATTTATATGCAAAGTTTTAAATTTGTGTCAAACCACACACAAATAGACAGACAGCATAACTATGTACAATATATGCCTGATCATGGGCATAATCTTGCTGTTTTACCCTGGTGAACAATCTAGTATCATAATTGCCCTCGTTTCCTAACACATGCAAAATAAGTTGTAGTGTTTGTTTGACCAGATGAAAGAAATTGATAAGAAAATGTTACATGTTTATGTGTAATGCTTTTAATGGTATGTTTCAAACAGACAAATGGAAACAAAAGCACAGGTACAGAGTTCAGATCACAATAGTGTTATATTTCAGCTGGATTTTGCAATGAAAATAAATATTTTAGGGATCACAAGGAGCAGACATGGATAATTGCAGTATTAACAACCTGTCTATCAACTACAGGTGCCTTTTTTTTTTATTTTTTCGCATATCTTAAAGAGTAAATATGTAAATTACAAAGACCATGTTTCTTAAATTGACCTGTTTCACTAAACAAAATCATGCGCTCTTGTATTGGTTTTAAGTTTTTTTCTTGCAAATATTTTCGTACCACTTTTTGTACTTGAAGACTTACATGTACGATATATATATATATCTTTAAGTTGCTGTATGTTTTAATAAAAAATTATTTGTAACTTAACAACAGTTTACCTCAACCCTTTTTTGACTTGCAAAATTCAGCTTTTATGTAGGTTCTTGTTTCACACTTCTACAGGTGTTGTTACAGTGGTCACATGATTCCTTGAGGTTTGCAACATCTTCAAAAAAAAAAAAAAAAAAAAAGACTCGAGAGAATCCCTGTATTAGAGGAATCATTTATGCCAAATTTTGTTGATACCTGAATGTCATCTGTTCAGTAATAATGTTGTTATACCGTAGACCCCTGAATTAACGCCCCCCCCCATAAACACCCCACCTAATAAACGCCCCCCCCCTTTTTGTCTGGAAAAAATAAGTCAAATGAGTAAAAGATGCATGACCTTTTTAATGCCAAACTAGAAGAAATTATTTAGATTTTAAACAGTAAACACTTGTTTGGTAGTATATATGGTACATCTGTTATCTTAAATACACCTGGCGACTCGTCAATTTACATCGATCAATAGAGCCAGCCAGTGCTATAGATAAGAGTACTGTGGCTTTAGTCATAATGCATTTATAACTAATAAACCTTAAGGGGGCGATTAAACGGACCTCTAATATTGTTTGGAGTAAAAAATTTGGAAAATGTAACGCCCCCGGGGGCGTTTATTCGGGGGTATACGGTATATGGCATTAATTAATGGTACTTTTTAAACATGAAATATGTTAACCCTTTCCCTGTTTTGTATTTTTGTATAACAAAAACAGGTGATCATAGGGTGGAAGTATTGTTGTTAAGGAGATACTAATATTGACATTGAGGTATCACATAAAAAGTATGTAGGCTATAATATCTGGACCAAGGACGAAGCTCAAGGAATCCAAAATCGTATGAAGAATCCCCCATAATTCTTTTATAGAACATAAAGGGCTAAATAATGGGACTGGGCTTGTAGCTTGAGACATCATTTGTATTCAATGAATCACAACATTGAGGAATCGTGTGACCACTATTATTAACAATTTGATGTTAAAGTTATTGATTTCTTAAGGTTTTCGATTGCTCTAGTTGTTCTTTTTACTTTTTTAGCTCAGCTGAGCACAGGCTGAGCTTTTATGGTCCCTTGAATGTCTGTCGTTCGTTGTCGTCATCACGGATTTTAGTATCTATACTCTAGAGGCCCCGATTTTGATTTAATCATCCTCAAACTTGCTCAAGATGTTTGTCTTGATGATATATCGGTCAAGTTTGATCATGGACGGTGCGGGCTCAAAAAACAGGTCACTAGGTCAAAGGCTTTTAGAAAAATCTTGTTTACTCTCTAGAGGCCACAATTTTGATCCAATTGTCTTCAAATGTGCTCAGGATGTTTGTCTTGATGATATCTTGGACAAGTACGATCATGGATGGTGCGGGGTCAAAAAATAGGTCACTAGTCAAATCTTCGAAAAATCTTGTTTGCACTCTAGAGGCCACAATTTCGAAAGGAAAAATGTTAAAAAAAAAATATTTTTCTGTAAAACTATTAAGCGTATAGCATTGGTATTTTGTATTAACTATCATCAGTTGGACCACTGCCAAGTATGTTCAAATCATGAGCCCTGGCTCAGAAATGCCCACCCCGTGGCATATCAGTTGAATATATACTTATACCCCACCCACCTCAAAATGCATATGATCTGGCTGAGTGCTCATGAACCAGGTTAGTGTTTTGAGAGACATGGGTCTCTTGTTATTGATGCCTCATGCAGTGTTCATTCGCGGCTGGGCCATTGCGCATATGGCCCATTTTCCCCATATATGGCACAAACAAAAAAAAAAAAAAAAAACCTACCGATGGGCCGAACAGGCGCACAAAAAATCTGGTCTGGTTTTCATTGAACAAGCATAGACATGCAAACAAATCTAAAATCAAACGATTGCAAGTTATTTCTTTTCTGTCATTTCATTGGATGACTTTGAGTTTACTTATGGCTCTCGACCAATCCATTTTTCCGTTACATATAATGCTTCTTGGTGTTTAGTAAAAGATGCCGAAACAAGAGTAGGAAGAAAATGAGAAACATCGGATGTTTCTTACATATTTCACAAAGCTGCCCGAGATCGACTCGAATGACAACGTCCAGGCCGATCTTCCTCAACTAGAAAGACCTGTCAAGAATACGGTAGAACCCTAAAGTGACCAGGGCCAGGCTACATCTGATCTAGTTGAACCCCCAAAACTATCTGATGAAAAAAGGTCATTTCAAAGCAAATGGTTCAAAGATTATTCTTGGCTTCAGCATGGCAAGGACAAAAACCTGATGACATGCTGTTTACGTATTAAACATAAACCAAAGAGTAATCAAGTCTACAGTACACTGCTAGACATTAAATAAGTGTTCATTAACCATGGTGTTGTCGAATCTTTCCTGCTTTCCTTTAAGAAGTACTAATTGTGAGCCCTGCATTTTAAGCTTAATCTTTCTGCTATGATGAAGAGATATTTACAGTGTATCAACGCTAATAAGAAAGAACTTGGGCAGACTTTGCATTTGCTTTATCAATGGTTAATATTTCAGACTATGAGGACAGTGAAGACAGTGATCCCTTTGGTCTGGAAACAGACAACCAATCTCCTTCCACCAACGGTACGAATTTTCTGTTCACAAAATCTACATATGTACAAAATATGAATTACACATGAAAAATTGAGTCTACATTTTATTTCTGATTTGATATGGCAATCCAAATTTTGTTCACAAAATCTACAGATAAACAAAATGAACAGAACACATGAAAAACTAACTGCATTTTATTTGTGATTTGATATGGCAATCCAAATTTTGTTAACTAAATCTTCAGATGTACAAAATGAGCAGAACACATGAAAAAAGGACTCTACATTTTATTTCTGATTTGATATTGCAATTGAAATTGTTTTCACTAAATCTTCAAATGTACAAAATGAGCATAACACATGAAAAATTGACTCTGCATTTTATTTCTGATTTGATATGGCAATCGAAATATCATGCTTAAGGATGTAAGTTGAATAAATTGATGATGAATTAATTTTCGCAAAACATGAAAATTGACTCTGCATTTTATTTTTGGTTTGATATGGCAATTGAAATATTATGCTTAAATACGTAAGTTGAATGAATTGATGATGAATTTTCGCAAAATGTTGTTTTACAGGAGCAGGCCAGTCTAACCAACTTGAAGATGAACAAGAAGATAACTCTAGAGATGATGAAGACATGGCAACAGACAACCAGTCTCCTGCCACCGACGGTACAGGAGCAGACCAGTCTGACCAGCTTCAAGATGAACAAGTAGATAACTCTAGAGACAATGAAGACATGGCAACAGACAACCAGTCTCCTGCAACCGACGGTACAAATTTCTTGTTCACTAAATCTTCAAATGTACAAAATGAGCATAACACATGAAATATTGACTCTGCATTTTATTTTTGATTTGATATGGCAATCAAAATATAATGCTTAAAGATGTAAGTTGAATGAATTGATGAGGAATTAATTTTCGCAAAATCTTGTTTCACAGGAGCAGACCAGTCTGACCAGCTTGAAGGTGAACTAGAGGATAACTCTAGAGACGATGAAGACATGGCAACAGACAACCAGTCTCCTGCAACAGACAACCAGTCTCCTGCCACCGCTGGTACAGGAGCAGGCCAGTCTGACCAGCTTGAAGATGAACAAGAAGATAACTCTAGTGACGATGAAGACATGGCAACAGACAACCAGTCTCCTGCCACCGCTGGTACAGGAGCAGACCCGTCTGACCAGCTTCTAGATGAACAAGTAGATAACTCTACAGACGATGAAGAGATGTCAATAAAATGGCCAGAACTTTCTGAGAAGGTGATAAGCTTTAAAGCATTTTAGTTTGGATGTGTCTTGACATTTGTACCTGGTTTACTACGAATATGCACACATTTTCATTCTACAAAAGTCTGATCCAGTCTATTGTTTAAGATATATCAAACCATTGTGGAGCAGCAAATAACATAAAACAGAATCAGCTGGAATGAAGCTACTCACTGACCGTTAATTTGTTTTATGTTTTGTTTCATGCTGTTCACATATGCCAGTATCAGATTCAACCTCTATATCATATAGACACCTTAAGTCACCCTGCAATGTTATGGCATAAGGTGTGACCTATACTATTATGGATTTATCCCTGATAAGATGAAATAACATTTCAAATAACTAGGTGCAGCTAACATCATATAGGTTTTCAGCTTGAGAGTTATAGGCTTGCTGATCTGCGTTTTTCTAGTCTTTTTGTGTGTTTTTTTTTTTTTTGTTTTTTTTTTTTTTGTGGCGGAGTTAGTTGTCCATATATGCCTATAGGGAAATTAAATGTACAGTCAAATCTGTGTACAGCAGCCACTGAAGGGAAGTTCTGAAAATGGCCGCTGTTCACAGATTGGCTGTTGTCCACAATATGCACTTATCACACTATTTGAGTTGGGAATATGATGGTTTCAGTAGGTGAATGTTTGTTTGCAATGAACTTTCAGTCTATTTCAATTTAAAACACAAAAAGAAACCACACAAATAAAACATTTTTTTTTTTCTTTTATTTAGATCTGTTTCAAAATTTTGTATGGCAAATAAAACGTACTTTAAACATGTATTTCTACTTTTTGTATACATGTACATGTATTTGCATTTGTACCTCATTTATGTACGCCATTTTTGGCCAATCTGCATTGACACTGGGCAGTTCAATGCACTTGTACATAAAAAAAAGTTTTCGTAAGTTTTCAGCTACATTATGTAAAAAGAAATTTAAAAAAATATATATAAATATATAAATGAAAATACTGCTTAATTAAAGCAAAATCATTTTGTAGCTAATGCAGTATTTTTAAATACTGTGGAAAATTGTACCTCATAACCATTTTGGGCCAATGTGCAATAGATACTGGACAGCTCATATTTGTCTGATTTGTCCATTCTCGCAGTTTAACACACAATTCACAGACAGATTATTTATCAAAGTGTTTAACAATGATCAATTAAATCAAACAATTCATTGATATCTTTGATTAAAAACAGCAACCAGCATTAATCAGCTTTAATTCTTTAATCATAGTACTAATTTTGATTTTTTCAATAAAAAGTGTGTGAAAGTGTGATAAAGGTGGCTGTTGTGTAGGTGTCATAAACAGTTAATTTATACCAATTAAGCTGGCTGCTGGCAGCATTTCACAGATTAGTGCTGTGCACATGGTAATTAAAGAAGAAATATCCACGGGCGGACTTGTGTTGGCTGCTACACACAGATTAGCTGCTGTTCATGTGTGGCTGCTTGCACAGATTTGACTGTATTCTTTAAACGACATCTCCTCTGAAAATACTGGGCAGACTTTCACCAAACTTCATCAGAAGTATCATTGGGACTGAGGAACAAACGATACAGAACAAAATTTTGAATTTGGCATTTGGTTGCAATGGCAACCGAAATAAAAATATTAGTAACCCAATCTCTGTAACCAATGGTCAGTGGAAATGGTCATGAGGCTACACTCTAGTATTACTTGGTATAAAATTGCCTTTTGATGCCCAAAATGTGTATGATATTACTGATTCCTCGTGACCCAGGTGAGCAATTGAGACCCATGGGTCTCTTGTTTTTATAAAAGGATAGAAGTTAAAAGTGCTAACCTGCATGTTCTGATAAGATTGCAAAGCCTCCATCAACCTTTTACCTGGTATGAGAACCACTGATAACGACATTTACAAACAGCATAAAACAAGACCAGCCTGTGAGAGGTTTAATGCAATTTGCTGCTCCTTAGGCTTTGGCAGCCAGGTTGTTAACAAGAAATCTAATCAGGCATAATTATTCATGCATGTTGATTATGTCCATGAATGAAAGGGTGAATGTCCTATTTGTTTCTGCCAGGAGTTTTATGAAGAACCAGACAGGCCCAAGGTCCAGCCCACACCTGGAGGGCCCCTACCTCCAACCCCACAGCCAACCTGTACACCTAGCCAAGCTTGGTCCAGGCCTCGAGCTCCAGCTCCACCACCCATCTCTAAATTGCCTTCACAGCTAATTAGTGATGAAATGGATCAGGTCAGTACTTTGTTTTTTGACAATCATCATTATGTAAGATTTTTGAGAGACTCAATTTGACAGGTCACATGATACCAGTCTGCGAAATGTGACTAGTGGATTTATTATACCCCCAACAAAAAGTTTGTGGGGGGTATACTGGAATCACTCCGTCCGTCTGTCTGTCCATCCGTCTGTCCGTCCGTCTGTCCTGTTTTGTCCGGAGCATAACTTTGTCATCTTTTGATGAATCTTTCTCAAACATTGTGTACATCTTTGTAATAATATGCCATTGTGCACCTGTCATTTTCATGATGATCGGTTGAAGTGTCCTGGAGTTATGGCCCTTGAAATAGTAAAAATAGGTTGGTTTTACTTTGTCTGTTCTCTAGCTTAAGGAATGTTCTACAAAATTTCACCAAACTTTCTGAAAATGTATATGGGCATAAAATCTAGGCTAAGTTTGATTTCCAGTGAAGTCGCATAAAGAATAGCTGAGTTATGGTCCATGAATCAGTTAAAAAAAACAACATTTTTTACTTTGTCCGCTCTCTTAATCGAACAATGCACTACGAAATTTCACCAAACTTTCTGAAAATGTTTGTGGGTACGAAATCAAGGTCAAGTTCAATTTCCACCCTAATTACATGAATAGTACCTGAGTTGTGACCCTTGAATTAGTAAGAATAGGTATTCTTTATTTTGACAGCTCTCTAACTGAAACTATTTCAGCAAAGAACATCAAATTTTCTGAAAATATTAATGAGCATAACATCTAGGTCTAGTTTCCCCTGATTGGACTTTGAGATATTTCAGTAATAAAACCTATGACTTTGGAAACCTTAGGATTGGGGACTTTGTCATCTCCTCTGATGGCTTATTTATTTAGTGACAAGTATCTGCAAGGGGGTATTAATCACCTTTAGTGATAGCTCTAGTTGGACTTGCAGTCAACTGCATAAAACTCTTGCTACTGTAACCCTTTAAATGCTGAATGTACTCTTTATAAACTCATAGTGGGGGGTGGGGAGTCATATGTTTCATTAAATTTTTATTACATATGTAAATAGGGCTGCACACATGCATAAGGTCTAATAGAATTGTTTTAAAATTGTCTGAGATTCATCTGGTTTGATGATTTCATTAAATTACTATTACTCAATTATCTTTACAGGAAGAACAGTCAGACTTGATTTTGTGTCCTTCCACGGGGAAATTTATGTTACCAACTGGAAATGAACTGAGATATTCAAAGGTAGCATTTCACATAATATATTCATGAAATATTTTATCTTATTATCCCCTTACTTTTCGGAAGAGGGGATAATATTGCTCTGCACATTTTGGACGGTCACTTGGTACAGCAAACCTTGTCTAAGTGCTAACATAAGTTCTATTTAACCCTTAAAGGGTTTGGCAAGGTTGGAAATCAGTGACATTTTATTTGCTAACCTGAGCACAAATTGCTCATTGTAAGCTATAAGGATTGCCCTGTGTCCTTCGTCAACAGTTGTGTGGCATCAACAATGTTTTTAAACGACATCTCTGAAACCCATCAGCAGAATTTAATGTAACTTGCCGGGGATGGTCTTTGTGTGAGTCTCTACAAAAGATGCTAAAACAATTTTGATCCATGTAGAAAACTTCAAATTTCATCCCTTCAAAAACTGCTGCCCAGGTTTTGAAATAATTTGGCATAAATGTTCTTTGGGTGACCCTGACCCTCTACCAAGATTGCTAATTCTGATCCATAGGGTTGGGGCTTATTTCCCTTATATGTCTATGGGAAAACAACTAAAAAAAGTCTGAAAATACTAGCCTGATTATGAAATAATGTGGCAACAATGTTCCTTAGGTAAACTTTTACCAAGATTACTTAAAAAATTGATTTGTCAAAAAACATGGCAACTAGAGGGTGGGGCTTATATGTCCATAGTTAAATATTTTAAAATCTTCTCCAAATGGAATGGACCAATTTTGAAATATTTTAGCACAGATGATCCTTGGGTCACTCTCTACAAATATTGCTTAAATAATCAAGGAAAAACAAGGCCGCGGGGGGGGGGGGGGGGCTAATTTCACTTGTACAGGGCTCACCCTGGCTCAAATTTTGTAGCCAACACTTTAGCCATTTTGAAAAAGTTGTAGCCAAATCAGTATGACTTTAGCCAAGAATTCTGCCTCCAAATAGTATCTAGAAACCATTGTATGTTAAAATAGGCAAGTTCTTGCATTGCAAAGAGGTACACCAGTGAGATAATTTTATATGAGAACAGATTCTGAAGAGATCGCTCAGAAGAGACATCTGTAATTAAACAATTTAAAATTTTCGGATCTGCATTGGCTTGCATACTGATGGCCATAGTAGAAGAGAATAGTTTTTAAAGTATTGTATATAGGGATAAAACCTATACATAAAACTCAATATTGTTTTGCCACTTTGAGTGCAATAAGGTTTAATTCTGAATTTGGAATTCATGCTGCTAGCAATTATAGATATTTATTTTAAAAGCCTTGTTGTAAATAATTTGGTAGAAAGGGAAGAAATTTAACAGATTAAAAAAAAAAAACAGTCTGGATCCAGATGAGATGTCTCATTTGAGCCATCTCATCTGCATCTAAACCCTTTATTCAGAGCTAGAGATCTGCATTGATAATTCATTTCACACTCTATCATGCATTGAGTCAACAGACTTATTTTACAGCAGTTCCTCCAAGTCACTAATAAGCTCAGCTAATTTTTGTATGTCGAATAAGGGAGCTTTTCACATGTTTTCCACAAATATCAAAACTGGTTATATATTTTTACATGTTGACTTACACTGACCTGGGTAATTGTTTTATAGACACATTCTAGATTCTTAGTATTGGAGAGTATCTTTAAGGTGATAAAAATAGTGTTCGCAAATAAGGTTATTTTTGTGACCACCTACAAAACCGGCGAAAATGTACTTTTCGCCAATGCCACTGTGATTTTTTGTAGCAAATGGCTACAATGGCGATCAGTTGCGTGAGCCCTGCTAATATGACTATGGGAAAAACTTTAAAAAAATATTTTTCTTTGAAATTTTTCTCCAGATTTTAGCTCAACACATGGTGAACTGGTCTGATTATTTAATGTCTTTCATGCTTCATGCGTCATTAACAATTAGCTTGTGAAACTCTAGTGGTCAACGTTTTAGCCAAATGTTCATTAAACTTGGTCATCATGATGAAATCTCTAAAGAGTTCGAAAGCTGGTCATGTGGGGTAAAAATTGAATTGATGATATATTTGTTTTGACCATTTCTCGATCATCATCATTTGCGGACAGTCGCAGAGCCGACTATGTCTGTTTTTATGTCTACTTCACAACATGTCTCCAATCATTCCTTTGTTGAGACAGTTTAACCCAGGAATCTAACTTGATGTTTCTCTGCTTGAGATTTCTCTTGATAGTATCTTTGTACCGAAGACGAGGTCTGCCTCTCTTTCTTTGCCCTACAGGCAGCGGTGAGAACAGAATCTGTCTTGGAAGCCTGTGATTAGGCATTCTCATAAGGTGTCCGGTCCATCTTAGATTCTTTCTGATCAGGAGGTCTTCCATAGATGGTAATCCTGTTCTTTCTAGCACTTCCTTGTTGGTAACCTTGTCCTTCCAGCTTATTTTCAGCATGAATCTTAGATGGCGCATCATGAAGGCATGAAGCTTCTTTACATGTTGCCTGTAAACTGTCCAGGCTTCGGCTCCATATAAGAGAGTAGATATTACAACTGCTCTGTAGATTTTTCCCTTTACTTTCATGGACACATGGTGGTTATTCCAGAGTCTTTGGCAAAGTCTACCAAAAGAGGCACTGGCTTTGGCCATCCTTTTTTGTATTTCTGCATCGACTCTTCCATCCTTCGATACAGTGCTCCCAGGGTAAGTAAATTCTGCAACAGAGTTGAGTTTTGTTCCATCAACCATAATATCCACTTCCTTGGCTCTAGAAGAGTTTGGTTGGTAAAGAACTTCAGTTTTCTTTATGTTGATCTTGAGGCCAAACTTCTTTGATGCATTTGAAAATGCATCCAGGATTCGCTGAATTTTCTCTGGGGAGTGGGCAATCAGTGCGCTGTCATCTGCAAACAGTAACTCTCTGACAAGTATTTGAAGGCTTTTGGTCCTCGCTTTGAAGTGAGCCACGTTGAAAAGGTCAGCATCTTGTCTGGACTGTATGTAGACACCATCTGTCATGTCTCTGAAAGCCTCTTCCAGCATTGCTGATAAGAATATTGAAAAGAGTGTAGGTGCAAGCACGCAGCCTTGTTTGACACCATTTGTGACATTAAATGCTTCTAAAGTGTCTACTCTGTCTCTGACTTCTGCCTTCATTCTTTTATGGAGGGATTCGATTATGGATGTGAACTTCTCAGGACATCCATACTTCCTCAATAATTCCCACAGTCCTGATCTACCTACTGTGTCAAAGGCCTTTTTAAAGTCAATGAAGATGATATACAGTGGCTGATCCTGCTCAAAGCATTTTTCCTGCAACTGTCTGAGGCTGAAGATCATGTCAATTGTGCTCCTGTTGGCTCTGAAACCACACTGCGATTCTGAAACTATCTGTGGGGTGATGTGTCGGGTCAGTCTGTCTAGAAGAATTCTGGCAAAGATCTTACCGGCAATGGACAAGAGAGAGATTCCTCTATAGTTTCCACAATCCGTTCTGTCTCCCTTTTTATAGATAGTCACTATGGTAGCATCCTTCCAAGCTTGTGGGACTGAACCGTCATCCCATGCCTTGCATATCAGGTCATGAAGTTTGATAGTCATACAGGTTCCTCCATGCTTCCACACTTCTGCAGGAACTCCATCTCCACCTGGGGCTTTGCCATCTTTCAGACTGGCAATTGCTCTTTTCAAATCTTCCATTGTAGGTGGCTTATCAAGACAGGTGTTGGTGTCTTGCTGGTGTATGCTGTCAAGCGCTTCCTGTTCAATCTCACCTGGGACATTAAGGAGATTCTGGAAGTGTTCCTTCCATCTTGCTAAGACCTTCCTATTGTCTGAATAAGTCTCCTGGCCATCTGCTGACTTCAGTTGCACTGGTCCCCTTGTCTGAGTCCATTATAGAATCCCTTCATGTCATTTCTATCTGCCGCTCTTTGTAGCTATTCTGCTTTTCTATCCCACCAAGCTGTCTTAAGAGAGCGAGTGAGCTGCTGGAGTTGTCTGCAGGCATCTTTGTAGGCTGAACAGTGGATCTGTTTGTAGGCTGCAACAGTGGATTTCTCGATAAAATTGAATCAAAGGTGGTATGATGTCCAGTAGTATGTCACTAAGTCAAATCTAGCTTAAATCTTGTTTACATCCCCAAATATGGCTTCTACTTGATTGTTGCCTAAAAATAGTTGTTGTGATGATATTTTGGTCATAGTCTCTATGGTACTCGGGTGAGCAGTCAAGGGCAATCATGGCCCTCTTGTTTTATTTTATATATATGTTGTGTATTATATATACACTCACACAAACTTCTAAACATCCACTTATAAGTTAAAATATTTCAGTAATTGTGAAGGCATTCAGTGTTATTCTGTGGGTTGTAAATTAAATCGGATATTGCAGCAATTCAGTGTTAGTAAGTAGCTTCTTAAGTTGTACCAAAATCATTTAAAGATGCTTGAGAGTTTGGCTTTAAACTTAAAAATATATAAAAACAACAACATATTTTTATAGAATATCTAGGTGGACGTTAAGAAGTTCGTGTGTGTGTATACTCAGGGTGATGAAGCAGGGATATTAATCCCCTTCAAAGATAGCTCATATTATTTGTAAGGATTTTACTAACTGTTTCAGAAGGAGTCCCTTGACAGCTTTCCAGATGTCAAACTACACCAAGAAAACTTAGACATTCCCTCCCAGTCTGGCCAGAAGGTTTAGCAACCTTATTTTTGATTGCACCAACATACTGATAAAGTGTGTGTACATGTATACCTTTATGGTAGAAATAATACTAATAAGCAACATTAAAGAAGACACAATTCATAACAGAACAAAAGTATGGCCATTATATGAACAGATATTGTTACATTGTCTATCATGAATATATTCTGTGTTAAAATCAAACAGACTTGTCATGGTGAGCTTTTGGAACCATGCTTTGTTTTTCGGCGTGTGGCGTGCGTCATCCATAAACTTTTCCTTGTGAACAGCCTTTAGGCCACAGTTTTGACCAGATCTTCTTCAAACTTGCTCTAAATGATCATCTCAACAAAATCGTGGACAAGTTCAAATATGGGTCATGTGGGGCTCAAAAGTAGGTCACCACATCAAATCACACTCTGAACACTCTAGAGGCCACAGTTTTGGTCAGATCATCTTTAAACTTGCTCAGAATGATCATGTGGACAATATCTCGGACAGGTTTGAAATTGGGTCATGTTGGGTTAAAAAGTAGATCACTAGGCCAAACCATAGAAAAAAAACTTGTGAACACTGTACAGGCCACAGTTTTGGTTGAACCATCTTTGAACTTGTGCAGAATGTCATCTGGACAATATCTCAGACAGAATTGAATATGGGTCATGTGGGTTTGAAAATGAGGTCACTGGGTCAAATCATTGAAAATCTTGTTAACACTGTAGAGGCCAGAGGTTTGGTCGAATTTTCTATAAACTTGCACAATGATCATTTGGGCAATTTCTTTGACAAGTTCAAATAGGGGTCATGTGGGGTTGAAAAGTAGGTCAATAGGCCAAATCATAGAAAAACCTTGTGAACACTGTAGAGGCCACAGTTTTGGACGAATCTTCTTTAAACTTGCACAGAATGATCATCTGGACAATTTCTATATTGGTCATGTGGGGTTGAAAAGTAGGTCACTCTGCCAAATCATAGAAAAACCTTGTAAACTCTGTAGAGGCCACTGTTTTGGTCAAATCTTCTTTACACTTGCACAGAATCTGGACACTATCTCGAACAAGTTTGAATGTCGGTCATGTGGTGTCCAAAAGTAGGTCATTAAGCCAAATCACTGAAAAACATTGTGAACACTGTAGAGGTCACAGTTTTGGTCAAATCTTCTCTAAACTTGCACAGAATGATCATCTGAGCAATAACCAGGTGGAGTTCAAATATGGGTCAAATGGGGTCAAAAGTAGGTCACTATCATAGGAAAACCTATAAACATTTGTTTCAAGAATATTTTTGCAACATCAAGTGATTCTTACCCATACCTTCCAACAGTGGTCAGGTGAGAGATTAAGGGCCATGTTGGCCCTCTTGTTTTATTTGCTTCGAATATCTTTTTGAATCCCCTGTATGGTGGTACTGAGGCTGCCTGTCCAGTTGTCCCTAACAGTTTTAATAAAAGTTGACAGGAGTGTTTGTCATGATGAGAACCTGAGCAAATCTTAAGGATTTTGATCTCAACCTTAACCTTCAATAATGAAACTTTTCATTTAAGTTAATCCTGAATCTATTCATTTTTTTTTTTTTTTTTTTTTTTATTTTTTTTTTACTACAGTCTAACCTGTCTTAAACGGCAAGTAAAATATGGCTCATAGTTTGATATTTATGAACAGGTGGCTGCTCAAAATGGATTGAAAGTAATGCAGAAAGCTCCATCAGGAGCTTTCTGCATTACTTTCAATTCATTTTAAGCAACCACCTGTCTTTACAAGACTTCATACTTTGTTTTAGGTTGGCCGCTTAAGACAGGTCTTACTGTATTTACTGAATTTGTTTATTATATTAATGAAATTTTTATTTCAGTATGCGTCACCAAAGTTACAAAAAAGACACGATCACAGGATGTATGACAAAAAACTAGCATGCTACTTCTGTGGAAAGCTTCTGAAACATAGAATTCAAAAGCATATAGAAAAGGCACATGCAAATGAAATCATGGTTGCGGAAGCAATGGCAAAAACATTAAAAGCTGAAAGGGACAACAAAATGAAGAAAATAAAGAACCTTGGAGCCTTTAAGTACAACATTAAAGTCATAAAAGCTGGTCATGGTAGTTTAATTGTTGCACGACGACCTGGAAAGAAAACATTAGAGGCCAAGAACTTTCTTCCATGTATTCATTGTTATGGTTTTTTCTATACAAAAGAACTATGAAGGCACTCACGAAAGTGTCCTCTTAACTTGAGAAAAGGGGAAAAACAGACAGAAGTCATATCAAGATCCAAACATCTTCTTGCTGGTGGAATAACACCTTTTTCATCCTATGAAGCAGACATTCCAAAGGAATTGCAGGAAACTGTTTTCCAGAAAATGAGAACAGATGAAGTTCACGATACAGTCATAAATGATAGATTGATCATTGAATTTGGAAAGGTGTTAATTAATCAACTAGGTCCTCGGAGGACAAATTATGTGTCACAGAGAATGAGGCAGTTGGGTAAGCTTAAAATAAAAGTAAATGAAATGAGCAAAGATAATCACCCCCTAGACACTTACATAGCTCCACAAAAATTTGATCTAATAATATCAGCTGTAAAAGAAATGGCAGGCTTTACACGAAATGAGCAAGGCATTTGTGTGTTTGAGACCCCATCCCTAGCTCTGACACTAGGACATAATCTTGTCAAAGTTGCAGAGCTTAAAAGAGGAGTTGCTATCAGATCAAGAGATGATGTTGCAAAAAGTGAAAGCGTGAATTTCCTGGAACTACATGCATCAGACTGGACTCACAGTATTTCATCGTTAGCATTAGCTACCTTAAAAACAAAAAAGTTTAATAAACCAGCTGCCTTGCCAGTAACCAGTGACTTGCTTGTGCTGAAAAAATACTTAGATGAACAGATGGTTGGTCTCACAAAGGAATTGTCTGAAAATGCAAACAGTGCACTGTGGAAATCATTGGCTGAGGTTACAATGACGAGGATCACGTTATTTAACAAAAGAAGAAGCAATGAAGTTGCCAAAATGTTAAGAACAAGTTACCAGAAACGTTCTCGCTGGACAGCAAATATGAATGAGGAGATATTGAACAACCTCAAGCCTGTTGAAAAAAGTCTTGTTAAAAAGGTAAACACTTTAACAGTAGATAGTGTCTATAAATATGTACCCATTCAGAAAAAATAAATGCCATATTTTTTTCTGAAAACAGGGTTGAATCGCTTAGATACTATATAGATTTTTTTTTTTCTGCAAGGTTAAATTTTCACATTCTTCGTGAAATAAAAAAAAAATTGGGGGTGTTATATTTGTGCATTTACGAAAATGAAGTTAAAAAAAAAAAAAAAAAAGTAAAAATGGCTAATTTTCTTAATATTTAATAATTTGAGCCAATTAAGACTCATTGCACCCAACCATCAAGGCTTGCCTACAGTGGCGTCGCCTCGGGGCGGATCATGCAGGTGGTAGGTCATCATGTAATAATCATTGCATAATAGTGACATGCTTAATCTGTTTGAGAAATAGGTAAATAAACAACAATACAAACAAACAAACACCAGTATTCAAAATTTTGACCCATAAAAGGCCAGTATTCAATATTTTGACCCATAAAAAGCCAGTATTCAATATTTGAATTTCATCAATACCTAAATTGAATTGTTGGTGGTTTGTGGGTTATCAATATTTTGACCCATAAAACGCCAGTATTCAATATTTTGACCCATAAAATGCAAGTGTTCAATATTAGAATTTCATCAAAACCTAAATTGGATTGGTGGTTTGTGGGTTATCAATATTTTGACCCATAAAACTCCAGTGTTCAATATTTTGACACATAAAACTCCAGTGTTCAATATTTTTACCCATAAAACTCCACTGTTCACTATTTTGACCCATCAAACGCCAGTTTTCAATATTTTGACCCATAAAATGCCAGTATTCAATATTTTGACCCATAAAAAGCCAGTATTCAATATTTGAATTTCATCAATACGAAATTGAATTGTTGGTGGTTTGTGGGTTATCAATATTTTGACCCATAAAACGCCAGTATTCAATATTTTGACCCATAAAATGCAAGTGTTCAATATTAGAATTTCATCAAAACCTAAATTGGATTGGTGGTTTGTGGGTTATCAATATTTTGACCCATAAAACTCCAGTGTTCAATATTTTGACACATAAAACTCCAGTGTTCAATATTTTTACCCATAAAACCCCAGTATTCAATATTTTGACCCATAAAATGCCAGTATTCAATATTTTGACCCATAAAATGCCAGCATTCAATATTTTGACCCATAAAATGCCAGTATTCAATTTTTTATATGACTTTGATTAAAATAGCAAGTATTGAAATAAAACGGGTTATATTCATTTGTTCTTACGAATTTTATCCTTTCTGTCAAAAAGCAGCAGAAAAGATAAACATCGTACACAGCATATGGCAAAATTCGATTCCTTCCTTTACATATCTGATTTTATATAGGTTGACGATAAAAGACACATAGATAGGACTCTGGAAATTTCCGCAGGTTAAATTTTTGCGGAAGCAGTCTCCACCTAGAAATATGCGAAAATTAAACCATGCGGAAAAAAACTATACAGTATACAGTGGAACCTCTGAAAACCGAGCACTTGGAACTGAACTGAAAGTTCGGTTTAGAGAGGTTTCCAGTTTAGGGAGGTTTCATGTAATATTAGGTATACTTTAGTATGAAAGATCACTAATTTAACTACAACTATTTGAATTCATGGATGAATACTAGTAGGGAAACGCGGTAGCCTAGGAGATAGTGCACCGCCGGCTTCTGGAGAAAGAAGTCAAGGGTTCGAGCCCTGCAGGGGGCACTGTGTTGTGTCGTTGAGGAAGACACATTTATTTCCCATAGTACTGGTTAAGTAACTTGAGTAATAAGTACCCAGGAAACTATGGGCTTTGTCCAGACATGGTCTAAAAATGTGCTGACTGGAATGTTAAGCAACAACACAATGAATACTAGTAGGTTCATATAAGTTGTTTTCTGGGTATAATGCAAAATGGATATATACATGTAAGAATCTAACAATTAAGTTGGATTGGTCATGCTATTTCATATGTTCATAAAGTTTTATTGTGGGTATATGTAAACAAGATTTCTTCATAAACAGACTGAAAATCTAACTGAAAATTGTCATGTTATTCTTACCAATGCCTATTTTAATTGATGCTAATGGTAAAAGTAATTATTCATCCATGAACAATTACATAGTTTAAATATATGGCTTATAGAAATACAGCAAAACATCAGTGGGGAAAAATGGGATAAAAGCTCAACAGAAATTGTGGGAAAAGAAGAAATTGCTCGTTAGGAGTAATATCTCGTTTTATCACAATATTTTGAAAGAAGCAATAGCTATACTTTTACAGCTTCAAATTCCTGCCTGTGTTTGCTTGTTTGTTGTGTGACGCCGTGTCAATAGTATTATAATTATTTTACGTTGACAGTTCACAAATCCATCTTTCTCTCTTAACTAATACGACCCCGTAGAAAGTGCTACTTGTATCAGTGCATCGTTAGTGTTACCATTTGTGCAAAAAAAAAAAAAAATACAAAGACTCACCGTTAGATTCACTGTCAATCGCAAAAAAAAACATGCGCAGTATTGATGCCCGTAACATTTGTGATATACTTCTTTACGTTAAACCGTTAAAGTGCTCTGCTTTTCAATTCCTTTTGTGGACAGGTTAGCCATATACTGCCCATTTGTTCCATTTCAAAATATCATTCAATTGGGGAATTTGGCTTTATGTAAAAGTTTATGTAGATAAATGAAGTAAATGCTGTGTAAACTAAAGGCATGGAAAAGTGGTCATTGAATGCAAATTTGCTACAACGTTGGTGTTTTTGTGAAAAAAATAAATACTTTCGTAAAAAAAAAAAAAATACTTTCAACTTTCTCTCGTCCAAAGGGTCTTTCCCCTGTTACATCAGCCTTTCTTATCACACCCATTAGGAGAGTATTGACCCTGACGTGTATTAAGATTTCTTTAAAACATCTCTTACATCTAAAATTACGACGAAACATCTCTCTTTTCCTTTGAAACCACGGTGGCGGTGCTGGATATAATGGCAAGAGACGGATTTCATGCGGTGGCCATGAAACTTACGCAGGATTATCAAATTGACACAAGAGTGTAAGCTGGCCTAACCTGACGCAATTTACGGAAACCCATAAACTTACGCATTTAATAGAAAAGTGTTTCAGACTGGATGCTTGTGTACGAAAATACTTACGCAAATTACTTGCGTACGCAGTTTAGTAAGAGGCAGCCCAGGACTGTACGTTACCGACTGAGCTAGGGAGCTCTGCATTTTGAAATTAGAATAGTTATGAGTCTCTTTTATTGAAGGACTACTATAATCTACTCTAAACATTTTAATCACAGGACGTATTTGCAATATTCACAGATTGTATTAAATACAGGATAGAACTTGCCTACAGACTTGATGAGTGTTTTCTTTTAAGTTTTCTTTGCCCATTAGAAACAAATGTTACATTAACACACCAAGCTCAAAGTGACATTTCATCAATATAACAGGTTCATACATAACACGTTGTTGAATTTACGTGAAGAAGTCATATAAGAAGGTTTCGTAACAACAAAAAAAAAATGTAGAGTATAAACGTATACTGTTACACCGACCGAAATTTGGAAAGTTTTCTACCATAGTTACAACTCTATTTTTAGCATAAGATCATTACAAAGTGCACTGAGGTTTTTATATTATAAATACGTAAACCACACATTTCCTACCCCCCTCTACCCATCTAATAATCAAAGTCCTGAAAGTGTTGGAAAACTAGCGAATGTGGAATAAGCGGCATTGGTAAAGATAAAATTTGCAACCTTCCATACAAGATTGAAGAGAAATGGTCAACTCCGCTTATTTTATCGGGTCTGGTCCAATCCGTCAATTCTAATTGATAAGCTCGCTTATCAGTCCGCTGGAAGGAATTTTACAAAACAGAGGATTTGACTTCCACTAGAAAGTAGAAAAAAAGAAAAGTGGGAAAAGGAGAATTCGCTGGTTACCAGCATTTTCTTTCTTTTTTTTTTTTTTTTTTTTTTTTTTCACAATGCTTTCAAAAGCAATCTCGTCAGGGTTCTTAAAATTCAGGACCGTGTGAAAAAGGATTAAATTTCAATCCTGCATATCGTTGCTAAATCCTGCTCCTTAAATCCACTTTTCAGAACTTGGAGATCCCTTGATTCCCATTTTTTAATAGGTTGGACGAACTCGTGGCTAGATGAGACATACAACACCCAGCATGAGAAACACGTGGATGAAAAAGATTCTGTTGGGATAAGAAGAGATGATACTGATTTGCATAGGTTACTGGCTGAATTTACATAATAGCAAAACATATGTTATCGATGACAGGATGTTCAGTCTATGACTTTGCTAGTACACATAATTTGAAATGGAGTGACAGATATTTTGTAGTTCATGTCAAAATTGTCATGTATAGCAAAGTTTCGAAGTCTAAGAAAAATAATTACTCTCTGTGGGGCAGTATTTCTGACTTGTTTTGATTAAATTTCGATCTGGGTCACTCTCGCAAAACTTCACCTCTCAACATGAAAACAAAACGAAAAAACAACGAGGGAAAAGAGGCGATTATATTCCTGTACGTTTTACCGACTCGCCTTTTAGTGTTGGCGTTTACTCTTTATCATGAGTGAAATTTAGATATCAGATGTCACAGAAAAGTATTGTACGCTGTTTTATCTTTTGCGATTGAAATAGCCTTGAGACTGCAAATGTTCCTGTCGTGTACTGCCGTAACCTATTACCAAACAATTCCGTGATTTAAAGATAACAAGGGAGTAAGGCTTTTAAAAACCTGTGGGAAAAGGAGAAAATGCTTGTAATTAGAATTTTCTACTTTTCCCGCAGTGTTTTCTAAACAAAACTAAATAAACTAATGAAACTAAACTTTTGTCGACTTGTAAAGAGTGAAGCCAGTCATTCGAATGAAAATAATTTCAGCGGTTAAAATAAATCTTTCAAACATTGTTTGTATTTTTACAGGGTTGTCTTTATCTCATACATTAAGCACTATAGCGTAATATTTGAATATGATAAACCATTCAAAAACGATTTATCTCATTTTTCATCTAAACAAACACTTCAGATTTAAATAGAAAGACTATCTTTAAAAAAAGATAGATGGCCTAAACTTGCCCACAAAATAGGCTTGCAGCGGCCCACACTATAAACATTTCCACTTTTCTTTTTACCAATCGCAAATTACAATTTATTCATTCGAGTATCAATACCGAGAAGTGGGTGAAAAGCCAGTGCATTTAGCCACGCCAAAACGTTTCTGATTTTTTGTTGTTGTTGTTTAACCTCCTGCTTTGACTTTGGTTATTAAGTGTCTGTGACTTAATGGTTTCATGTTTGAGCGATACTGCGCATGCGCCATTTATTTCGTAACACAAGCCTATCGTGAATTTTGCAGGAAACCTGAAAAATATAAAAAAAAAAATGGTTAGCCTTTTGCAACTCGACAAATTCTCGACTCTTCATAGTTCAGGAAAAAAGTTTGCAAACGACGATCATTGTTTTGATAAATATAACAGAGATTACCGTACTTAAGCAGATGGCATTGCAAGGACAGAAATCGCACTTCACGAGAATTTTCTATTTTTCTCATACACTTTTCAAAATGTTTCCCTTACAGGTGAGCTAAGTTGCCGCTTCAGGCTATTTACATAAAAACTAAACGGTGGCCCTCAAAGAAATTGCATCAGACAATAAAAAACGCACAAGACAACATAAATTCTGCAAGAATGTGAAGGCCTCGCTATTCTTTTTCTTGCATGAACAGTATTGAATTAATAGTTTTTGTACTGTTGTGGTTTCAAGGTAAGATAAAAACAGAGATCGACATATTAGGGATTTTTCACCTAACCTGATATACTAGATGTTCTCTATGCCGTTTAAAATTAATTGGAATAAAGGGGGCGTCTCAAGACGGTTTTATAATGTTTCAGTACAAACAAAACTAAAGTTTGGTTTCATGAGCAAATTTTATTGACACAAATGAGTTATCATCATCAGATGACCCAGTTCCTAGAGTCCCTTTCACTATTGGAGTGCGACTAATTGGTCTTATTTGGTCCTACGATCGATTTGAAAAAAAAAAAAAAAAAAAAAAAACTATTCTCGCAGTGGACCGCAAAAAGCTTTCACAAATTCAACATAAGTCGTTCAACAAGAACGAGTGGAAGCGGCCATTGCAAGACTAAGGAGCGTTTGCTCGTGCGAATGATCGTACGTTTTCCTGTGAGTTTGGCACGAGTAACTTAGATCGGTGTGACGTCAACCATACAACTTGCGGCATCGATGGCGTTGTCGTGCAATTAGTCTCAACGGCGTGTCTGGATGAGACCTGTTGCACGATCATAGGAATGGTCGTACGAGTGGCTGTGCTACGAGTCGGAGATTTATACTCGCCTATATATGAATTTCGTCAGATCAACACTGAACTCCATATAACGAACGAACTATCGTCAAAAAGACAACAAACACCGAGCACAAACACAAAGTTAATAGAAAGAGATTCCAGCTTTCTTGAAAAAGGACTGGTGACCATTTTAGTTGCTGGCAGATTTTTCTCTTTAAATTAGTCGCATAGACTCTTTTTAAGTCGTGCAACGGTAGTATAATGTCTAATAGTCTCATTTCAAGCGTAACCGAACGCAAGACTGGTAGCTAGTACACGTACGTGTGTTGCACGACGTCTGAGCGATCAAAAACAATAACCAAGACACTTCGTGCTACCAAGTGCAAGTACTTTGGTCGCATGCAGTCGCTTCAGAACTTTGAACATGTTCAAAAGCCTAATACGATCGGTTGCGACCGTTTGCAACGCTGTAATGACTGCGACAGAACGCAAAACACCATACGAGTGGTCGTAAACTTGTAGCACGGCAATTATGAAAGGGGCTTTAACCACGCTTTATGCGGGGTAGTGTCCCTCTAATAAATGATAGTACAATTCGTGATTTTCATGAATGATGTCACAAAGCCTGCGACGACGGCGAGGTGGTTCTCTTATTCCGTGGTCGTCGGATTCCCTGTCCGGACCTGCTGTCTAACAGTTTCCGTCATCTGGCTTGTCTGTCAAGTCGGTTTGCCTGATCATCATCTGATGATAATTTATTTGGGTTAATAAAACTGGCTCATGGAACCAAACTTCATTTTCGCTTGTAGTGAAACATTATAAAATTGCCTTGAGACGCCCCCTTAATTTTAATTCATTTTAATTGGGATAGAGAATATTTTTTTTTAGGTTAAGATGAAACAAAAACGTAAAGAAAATAGGCAAACATAGCTAAACAATGAATAACCCATGATCTGTGAAAAGGGAGTATTATTCTGTTGCATCTTGGATAAACTGGATTTTATGGATTCCTAACTATATGATGACTTGCCTAGTATAATGCACACCGTACATGCATTAAACCCCCTTTAGCAAGAGCATGGCTGAAAAAAAATTCACTATTCATTGTCGGATATGTTTACTTGTTTCGCTTGACCAACATTATACAGGGAAAGCCATTCAATTTTCGTCAAATCTGTGCCGCGTGATCATTAAAAAACGTGGAGAAATTCAGTCACATTTTGAATACTTCGGCTGAAAGTACTGGAAAATGACACAATAAGAAAAAAACATGTCGGTCTACTTTTCAAAAAATAGTGATAATCTATCTCCTCGTATACGTTTAGTTTGCATAACCCATAACCACACAATTCCGAGCTTTAACGACACTTAGAAAGAAAGCTTTTGAACAATTTGTGGGGCAATGAAGAAAAAAAGCATTTTCTCCTTTTTCCTACAATCCTTTCTGACATTTCATAGACATCTCTGTTAATTTTGCAATACTTATTATTTCGTCTACAATGGCTTTCATTTTGGACCAGTCTTAAACTTTGTCGTATGGTAAAGAGTTAAACTGCTAGACGTGACTCAGTATGCTTTTTTGAGGTAGTGTAGATTGAGATCAGACTGTCTGGGAATTTTAAGTTTACCTATTTAGCAGTTTCGGGATTAAAACGTATCTGCTTTAGTGGTTACAGTAGAAAATAATCATCGTGAGGGATGATAAACTTTACCTCATGTCGACACACGGTTAATTTTCTTTTGTAAACATTTTAACCCTCTTCAATGTTGATTCTGCACTGCATTTTCCTCATGTACAAACACCCATAACGAGATTTAAGCCGTGAACTGAACATCGGGACAAATTGTTAACTTGCTCTACCCTTATCTCATGTGGACATACTCGTAATTATCTTCTGCAGGAAACGACACACAACATCGTTGGAAGTGGTAAATTTGTTCAATCTTTACCTCATATACACAAAGCCGTAACAATCTTCTGCAGTTAATTACAAATATCGTGAGAGATGGTGAACTTGTTCTACCTTAACCCTTAAGCTGCTTAGCGCGACTCGTTGACCTTTTGTGGACAGTGTAGATCAAGATTAGACTGCACAGAACGTTCAGTCTGATCTTGGATCTACTCTGCCCGATAAGGAGATAGTTTTCTCCAAAAACTAAGTTTGAAATGACTATTTTGGTTTATACTATCGGCTTTAAAGTTTTATATAACTTAATTAACAGGATAAGGGCTAACATCATACAGACTGGCCAATACTGATCTGCTACAGTTCACTACAAACATCTTGAGAAACGGTAAACCTTTTCCACGTATACCTTATGTAAATATTCCATAATTATCTTGTGCAGTTAACTGAAAAATCGTGAGAGATCACAATTCGTTTTGCCCCTACATCATATACAAACACCCCTAATTACTTTCTGAAGTTAATTTTAATCATCGTGAGAGATGGTAAACGTGTTCTACTTTAACCTCAAGTAAACACACCCTTAACTAGCTGAATAATTCAGTTATACTTCGCAGCAGACGGAAAACTTGTGCTTTAACCTCATGTATATACATTCCATAGTATCAATCGAAATAACTTAGAAAACACCTTGACAATTGGTCGACTTTCTGCAGTTCTTTGTAGAAACATCTTTAAGTATATGTAGAAAAACCGGAAAAATCAGCATTAGAAAAAAGTCGACTTTCTGCATTGGTTTACTTTATGCAGAAACATCCTAAAGCATCTGTAGAAGTAATAATGAGTTCCCCTGGACAAATTGTCGACTTTCTGTATTACTGTGTACCTCATATTGAACAGATTATCGATAGAAGAAATGTACAAATCACCTTGACAAATGGTCGGTTTTCTGGATTACTTTATCTCATGTAAAAACATAATGTGTGTGTAGAAATGACGTAAAAATCACCTTGGCAAAAGGCCAACTTTCTGCATTACTATACCTCGTGTAGAAACATCACAAAGTATTGATAAAAGTAATGCACAAATCACCTTGATAAATTTTCGACTTTCTGGATGACTTTATCTTATGGAGAAACACCCTAACCTGTCTGTAGTAATAACGCAAAAATCAACTAGGTAAAAGATCCACTTTGTGCATTACTTTATCTCATATAGAAACACCCTGAAGTATCTGTAGAGTAATGTAGAAATCACCTGGACAAATTGTAGACTTTCTGTATTATTCTTTAGTCACGGAGACCTGTCTCACAGAGAATTCACGTTATAAATGGACGATTGTCTGCATTACTTTACCTAATGCAGTAATATCCTAACGTATCTGTATAAGCAAAGTAAAAATCGCGTGGACAAATGGTCGATTTCCTGCATTACTCTATCCCATGTAGATATATTCCAAAGTATAAGTAGAAATAATGTAGAAATCACCTTGATAAATGGCCGACTTTCTGCATTATTTTATCTCATACACAAATATCCAATGTATCAGGGGAGGTACCATAGAAATCACCCTAATAAAGGTTATTTTTCTTTACTACTTTATCTCATGTTGTAACATCCTAAAGTATCTGTAGAAATAATGTAGAAATCATACTGACAAAAGATCGACCTTCTTCATTACTTTTTCTCAGGTAGAAACTTCCCAAAGTGTCTGAAATAATGTAAAAATGAACTTGACGAACTGTGGATGTTCTTCATTACTTTACCGCATGTAGAAATACCCTAGAGTATCTTTAGAAGCAACGAAGAAATCACATTCAGTTGACTTTCTGCTTAATCTTGCCTCATGTAGAAAATTCCTAAATAGGCCAGTCAGTGCACCCCAATTTTGGAGTTAACCTCGAAGTAATTGCAAAAGTTTTGAAAGTCTGTTTTTCTGTTACTACTATGTATGTACAGGTATCCATTAAAAGTACTGAACTTTTGCAGTTGCACCTTTTGAAAAAATAGACGCCGGCATATGAGAGTTACTTTGGATTTTACAATTTACTTAAACATTGATTATTTGAGACCGGAAAAAAGCATTTATCAGAACACTCAAGTTGGAATTAATTGTGTAACACAATACATTATGATAAAGGAGGGCAAAGCATGCCCTTTGAATCAATTCATTATTATTATTAGTCCCCTATCGGCGAAGCCGGAGGGGACTTTAGTTTTGCAATCCGTCTGTCCGTCTGTCCATCTGTCCGTCTGTCCGTCAGTCCGGCAATTCAGTTTTCCGGACTTTTTTTCTAAACGCTGGTACATATTGAGCTGAGTTTTGGTGTGTAAGTCACCCACCATCACTTACAGATCATGTTCGACTTTCGTTCCGGTCCACTGGTTTTTCACGGATTTACGGGCCTTGGACTTACAGAATTTCATTGATAAATCAGTTTTCCGGACTTTTTCCTGAACGCTGGTAGGTATTGATCTCAGATTTGCTGTGTAACTCAACCAGCATGACTTACAGATCAAGTTTGACTTTCGTTCCGGTCCACAGATTTTTCACAGATTTACGGGCCTTGGGCTTACAAAATTTCACTGATAAATCAGTTTTCCGGACTTTTTTCCTAAACGCTGGTAGGTATTGATCTCAGATTTGCTGTGTAACTCAATCACCATGACTTACAGATCAAGTTCGACTTTCGTTCCGGTCCACTGGTTTTTCACGGATTTACGGTTCTTGGACTTACAAAATTTCACTGATAAATCAGTTTTCCGGACTTTTTTTCTAAATGCTGGTAGATATTCACCTGACTTTTGCTGTGTAAGTCAACCACCATGACTTACAGATCAAGTTCGAGTTTCGTCCCGCTCCACTGCTTTTTCACGGATTTACGGGCCTTGGACTTACAAAATTTCACTGATAAAACATTTTCCGCACTTTTTTTCTAAACGCTGCTACATATAGAGCTGATTTTTGGTGTGTACATCAACCACCATGACTTACACATCAAGTTCGAGTTTCGTCCCTCTCCACTGCTTTTTGGCGCATTTACGGGCCTTGGACTTTAAAAATTTCACTGACATGCCGGCGATACATACGGCCGGTAGGGGACTGTGTATTGCTATGCAATACTATCAGAATGCTTGTTATTATTATTATTATTACACAGTGAAATTAAATGTAATTTTACCCCACACACCAACGTTACCCTAGTTCTTCGTAAATGTTCACCCTTCAAATAATCAATCACCATCTTGCATATTTCTTTGAGCTGCTGTGAGTCACTCTGTTTGTAGTGGACTCAATAGTAAAGGTTATTAGCACGTTACACTGCTTGTACATGCATTACCCTTAGGAATGTGCCTTAGAGGTGCCTTTCCCTGTTCTAAAATATATATTGCAGTGCTAGTGGTAAATTACATGTAATATTACCCCACCCATTAACGTGGCTCACTGGGTGTAGTACCCAAAAGTAGACCCACTTGGAAATTTGATATCTAGCACTTCTGCCACACTGTTTTATCATGAAAGATGATAGGGCAAGTCTGAAATGTGTTTCTGAAGTTGATTTGATTATTTGTGCAGAGAATAAATGTAGTTTTTTGCATTTCTTTCAGGACTATTTTTTGTTTGTGACTTGGCAAAGAGGCATGGTCTATCACCAGTGAGGGCCTAGACTGACAGCCATTTTCCGAGGGGGGATGTGTTTGAAGAGGAATAGCAAAAGGGTTCATTGCTCATGATGCCATTTTCTGCACTTTTTTGTGAAGGACATTGGATATATATTTGATAGAAAAAAAAACTGCTTTGCTCCCGCTTTGTCAGGGAATCAGCAGCAGCCAGTCGAAGAGAGTGATTTTTACTCTATTTTCAATGAGCCAAAAAGGTTCCGGTGTGACACCCAGTTGAGCCGAGATCCGAAAACAGGAAATGTTGACTGTGACCTTATCAAGTCGGAGTACTGGATGAAATTTGGAACACAAGCAGCTGTTATGACACTTAATAGGAATTTTTAACAAAAAATACTATCAACAGGTATTTTAGAATTTAATTAGAATTTAATTTTCTTTAATTATTTTACAACTGAAACTGCCATAATGCATCTGCTGTGCAAATGTTCTTGCAAGTGACATAATTATCCCGTCGTCTGCAAAGCTCTATCAAGGATAAGGAACAAGGCTGCACTCAAGATTTGTCTCTGTCAGTCAGTCAATCAGTCTGTCTACCTGTCTTTTTGCAGTCTGTCTATCTGTCTGTTTATCTGTCTGTCTTCTTCTCTTTCTTTCTCTCTGTTTTTCTCTCTGTCTGTCTCTCTGCACCTCTCCCTCTCTCTCTCTCTCTCTCTCTCTGTCCCTCTCTGTGCATCTTCCGACCCCTGTCTGTGTGTCTGTATGTGTCTGTCTATCTGTTTTTGTGTGTGTGTCTGTCTATATGTCTGTCTGTCTGTCCCTCTTTCTCTATCCCAGAAAATGATACAATAGTTAAGGTCAGTGGAATGGACAGGGGTGACTTCGGATTTTGAAGGAGAAGGGACTCAACATTGCGGCAGAAGCTGAATCTGTCATCTGTCTCTGACAAGGGAATCGGGTTATGGTAGGACACAAGGAGAATTAAACGCTGTTGCAGAACTCGCTCTTTCCCCAAACTTTCTCCCTCTTCCTCTCTCTCTCTCTCTCTCTCTCTCTGTTTGTCTCTCCCTGTGTCTCTGTCTGTCTCTCTATTTCTTCTCTCTCTCTCTCTCTCTCTCTCTCTCTCTCATAGCACAGTTTGGCAAGGTACCTGGAATTAGGGTTGGATGTGACTAAACATTGTGGTGGAAGTCCAATAAATTTGTCTGCCCTTCTCATTGAATTCGTTTCGGCCAGCACAGGCCATTGTCAGTGGTGCTGCTATACACCAGGCAGATCATTCACTTGCATGATCATTAGCTCTTGCTCCGTCTCAATTCTTATTGTTTTTTTTTACCCACACTGCCCTATCCTGTCATGGGGTCCTGCATGGCTCAGTGGTAAAGTGTAGGACTTGTATACAGGGGGCCCTAAGTTCAAGCATCACTGGAAACAGTGGGTTTTCTGTGGGAGTGTCCTTGGACAAGACACTATACAGCTCCAGCCTAGTACTGGTTGAACCAAGGACATACATAAATATGTCAGCTATCATTGTAATATGCTGAAATAATGTTGAGATCTGCGCAAAACACCACTCTTTCGATAAATTATCCCGTCATACTTAGTAGTAGTAGGAATAAGACCAGTAGTAGTAGTTGTTGTTGTTGTTTTTACTATTGTTTTTGAAGAAGAAGAAGTAGTAGTAGTTGTTGTTGTTATTATTATTATTATTATTATTATTCAAGGATAAGGCATGGTTAGGGATACTTAGCGCTTTAGTGTTGCATTGATGATTTCAGTTTTTACTTGCTTCAAGAAATTGTTAGGAGAATGTAGAAATCACAATGTAACATGAAAAAAATGTTGTTAAGTGTAAATCATTTTTTATTTCCTAGTCTAGAACTAATTAATGGCATTATAAAACAGAAGTTTCTGGTCATTTGTCCCTTTTCTACAGCAACATTTGAATTAAAATTACTAGATTTTAACCCCAAATTATGTATTTCTTGCCTCATATTTCTTGCCTCACGGGGGCTCTATTTCACATACTTTTTTTCTTTCCAAAATGAGTTTTCTTGGTATTTGTTGTAAAGAAGCAGGGTTGGGGGCTAAAATACTCTTTATTTCATTAAAATCCATGAAGTTTTGTGAAAGATATGGCTTTTTAGCAGTTGATAGTGAATGGAACTTCAAATTAGTGTTTTGTCTTGTCTTGGCCGCAAAATATTAGATGTCTGAAAATTGGTCTCATTTTCCGTACAATGGTCAGATTTCAATTCCGTAAGCTGCTTTAATCTTGTTTCAGTCTATTCCATTGATTAAAGCCAAAGAGTGGTCAATTTTCAAAAAATCCCTTTACAAATAGGTATAACACCAGAAAGGAATGCTTACGGGTCGTAGTACCCAAAAATAGTCCCACTGGAAAATTTGATATCTAGCACTTCTGCCACACTGTTTTATCATGAAAGATGATAGGACAAGTCTAAAATGTTTTTCTGAAGTTGACTTGATTATTTATGCAGATAAATAAATGCATTTTTTGCATTTTTCTCAGGACTATTTTTTGTTTGTGACTTGGCAAAGAGGCAGGTCTATCACCAGTGAGGGCCTAGACTGACAACCATTTTCCGAGGGGTGATGTGTTTGAAGAGGAATAGCAAAAGAGTTCATTGCTCATAATACCATTTTCTACACCTTTTTGGTGCAGGACACTGGACATATACTAGATAGAAAAAACTTCTTGGCTCCCGCTATGTCAGGGAATCAGCAGCAGCCAGTCGAAGAGAGTGATTTTCACTTGATTTTCAATTAGCCAACAAGTTACAGGTGTGACACCACTAAGATTATGTACCACATACATGTTTGCACTTCAACATATTGCCATTTTTCCATATTAGTTCAACTTTGATGCATTTTTATGACTAGAATTCATGAGACATACAAAAAAAAAATAATTAATACAAGAGACTCATGTTGGCCTGAATCGCTCTACTGGCAGTTACTAAAATGTGTATGCATAATGTGAAATAAACATTAAAAAGTAATCAGAAAGTTTGCTTTGGACTATAAGCTATTAGGCAAAGAATGAAAGATCTATTCTGATAGATAACAGCAAGCCCTAATGTAACACTTTAGGATTACAGGAACATTAAAGTGCCGTAGAATTGACAGACACTCCGTTTTAACGTTGTAAAAAAACAACAAAAACAAAAGAAACAATCCGAACAGACTTTTTAAATTTTTTATTATTTTCTAGCAGAATCTGTGTTTGAAATCGAGCAAAATTTGATATGGCTTTAGTGCTCATTGTTATTAACAACCCCTGCAATTTCAAAGTAAAAGGAATCAAGAAGGCTGGCTTCGTTGAGAGGAAAATAATAAGTCATTGAAGGACTATATTTGCTCAATTGTTGAGTGGATTTTCTTCATTTTCAATGTGGTAATGTCCTTGATAATGCAGATACTCTGTGCAGTTTTCAAAAGAATCGGATGAAAAGGCTTATCACATCAAACAATGCAGACTTTACCCTATAAACAAAAAAAGGCCGACGAATGGACGAAGAAATCCATGCCATAAACTCCTCTAGCCAAAGCCTTCGGCCAGTAGAGCTAAAAGCGGCGACACCAATTGTGCACATATAAAACATAAAAATAACTTTAAACTAATTATCAACGGTAATTAGTTACAGTGAGTAAAAAGGACTCAAAAGTAAAGTTGCCCTCGGCACTTCTTATATACATGTATATACATGAGGGCTGATCGATAATGTAAGTTGTGATACTTGTATTGTAAGAGTTAATCAGGGATGTCTTTTTTAAGCCCTACTATTCCCTACTATTTAAGGTTGTGTACACGAAAACTGGTGTCATGTTGTCAGTTCATGTCGAGGAGGTAACACTCTATAGTAAACAAGGAAAATGACTTTTCGAAATACATGTAGACAAAATTGCTGAAAGAGAAGTGGTTCAATATTTGCATAAGAAAGGTCTAGCACCTAAGGATATCCCTACTTATGGTAGTAGCACTAGAGAATGATGCTCCTTCATATGCTACAGTGAAAAGGCGGGTGGCGGAATTCAAGCATGGCAGGCAGAGCTTTGAGTATGGTTCCCGTCCTGGAAAGCCTATCACTGTTGCAACTCCAGCAATGGTCAGTAAAGCTTGCGATATTGTTATGGCTGACAGGTTAGTTACAGAGAAATACTGTTAGTTACAGAGAAATACTGTTAATATACATAGTATATACCCAGTACTGTTGGGAAATCACTACAAGTGGTAAATAGCTTCAGTAAAACTAGCTAGTGTTATTTTTCTGGTAAATTGTGGCGACGGGAAGTCCATGTGAAAAAAAAAAAAAACTTTTCCGAAATTGTTGATCAGTTTTTGAACAGATTAATTTCTGTCAAATTGCATTGTATTGAATCTGGAAATATATACTGTATTTCAATGTCAAAGGAATTTTTGCTCTATTTTCATATAAGTTTCTGATTACAGCATCATTTAACCCACAGAATGGTAAAGTTGGAAATACATGTAAGTCGGTTAGGATTCGGTCTATGACGAAATGTTTATAGCCACTACTGTAGCTGTTAGTAATTGACATATTTATGCCACATATGCACTTCCGTAGACTGACAAATCTACTGCATCCCATTTATAATTTCACAACTTCTGGGATTTTTTTAAAGGAAAATTACAAACTGACGAAATTTTAAGTGAATTTATGACTTCGATTTGATATCTTATTAATAATTGACATGTTCGGCAAATATATTTGATTGAATTTACAATGACGTTACCGTGAAAATCTCGCTAGTGTTGGTATTATTCGTATGTGATTGTTGGCAGATCGGCGATTGCTACTTCAATGTATGTTGTACTAATGTGTGTTTTCAATCTTTATTCATATAATTACCTAAAACTTATCTAGATCAGTCCTGAATAATCTGTTTCGCAGTGTGTTTTCGCAGTGTGTTTACTTCCGCCAGGTGTACTTTGAAATTCTTTTGCAAATAGTTCCAGGTCTCTTGCTTCACTGACTGGCCTAAAAGTATCTATAGAGATAATAAATAAATCACTTTGACAAAAAGTCGACTTTCTGCATTACTTTAACTTATGTAAAAACATTCTAAGAAATCTGTAGAAGGAATGTTAAGTTCACCCGGACACATTGTCGACTTTCTATATTGCTATACCTCATGTAGAAAAATCTTAAAGTATCGAAGTAATGTACAAATCACCTTGAAACATGGTCGACTTTCTGCATTAACATACCTAATGTAGAAACATCCTTAGGTATCTATGCACAAATCACCTTGATAAATGGTCGACTTTCTGGATGACATTTTCTCATGCAAAAGCATTCTAAAGTATCAAGACAAGTAATCTAGAGTTTACCTGGACAAATGGTCCACTTTCAGTACTCATGTGAACAAATCATGGATTATCTAAAGCGGTCAACAAAATACACAGTGACGGATAGTGAATTTAGTATAAATTTGTCTCTAGTAGACAGACCCTTGATCGTCACCAGTAATCAATTAAAAAAAAAAAAAAAAAACACGCTGAAAGACTGTGACCTTTTACAACTATTACATATTTCAGACATAACCCGAATGGTCTGTAATCCTCTGGCAAAAACACCGCGACAGATGGTAAATATTCAAAACCGATACCTCAGTAGCCAATTTACATCATATTGACAGATCATCGACTAACACTTCCATGAGGGTCTGAATTACCCTATTTGCAGTAGCTATTATTTTCCCCCGCCTAAATCCCAACATAATACAATAAATACACGAGAAAAGACTGAAAAAGAGATCCGTAAAAATAAAGGTATGAAAGAGAGCCAATAGACACCGAAATTCCAACCTGAAAAAGGCCCATGCATTGAAAAACGATAATGCAAAAGCCTTTTCCTTGGTTATAATGCAGGGGCACACTCTTGAAAACAAATAGTACAAAAGAAAATTATGACACGAAACAACAATAGAAAATGCAAAGCAAGAAACCTTGTAAAGGCAAAAATGCACAAAACAAAGGGAAGGAACAGAATAATCAAGTAATGAGTATTTAAATTAATAGACGCCTAGAATATTTTTTTTTTTTTTTTTTTTACAGTTCCATTATAATTATAGCAACGGATTGTGGAACTCTTGTGAACAGTAAAACATTTTTTTGTTCCTCTTCTACCCTCTTCATTGCTTTCTTTTAACTATGCTTTCTTTTAACTATGTAATTTTCTATCATTGTTTAAAAAAATCAAAGCACTGATGCACTGAAAGCAGCGAGACTCTTTTCCGGCACTATACGCTTATAAATGGGTGTGTTCTAGGAATTTTCCTCCTAAACTAAAACAAATCCAGATCAACAGTCCTAATAGCAGAATTGAGTTGAAGTGGTGCGTACGCATTACATCAATACCTTGAGTGAGTTTTATTTTTTAACGCAATAAAGTTTAAGCTTATAGCGGTAACTAGCTTCGCTATTAAAGTAATAGCATGACTCGGAAGTTCAAATAAATCAAAATACTGAGAATCTAATGTTTCAAAATACCACAATGTGCTAGTTGGCTTTGTTTAATCTATTTCTATTTCTATTTTATTTTCAAACCTCTACCCATTCGTAGTTTAGTGTACCCTATGAATGTGTGTGTGAATTCATTTTTTAGAAAATGATGTTTGCCTACTCTTCAGCCTATTCTGCGTACTGCAGATTAGTCATTGTCAGCATATTATATGAGAGAGAGATTTGCGTTTGTGAAGCATAAGCCCAATATTACACAGCAGTCACTAAGCAAATAAAATAACAAATATTTATGTATATAAGTTTACAATTTTGTGTAATAACTGGACCTTATTGACATACTAGAATAGATAACAATGGGGTGAAATTTTATCAATAAAGTTTGGTATCAGAAACCGCCATGTCAACAGATCAAGAATTTTGAAAACAAGAGGACCATGATGGTCCTATATCGCTCACCTGCAGTAAAGGTCTACAATGAAGATAAATACCAAATAGCAAAGTGCAAGGCCAAATGATAATGAAACAAAGAGAAATCTCACAACTGTTATAGAGGTCTAGGCCCTTAGACTACCCAGAAAAATGTTTAACAATTGCCTGACATAAAGCTACGTACAAACATGTGAGCCCTGGGGCAGGGCCTGTAATGATACCAGGCTCATGTTATGTTCAAAATTTGTAGAGGTTTTAAAAAACTTTTCCTTATTTATCTTTAAGTAAAATTTGGCAAATATAGGAATTTTTTCTAATTCAAGGGAAGATAACTCCAGTTGTTCTGGTCCTATTAGACCTATAATCAAACTCATTCGAGATCGTACGGTCATATATATTTTGATCAAGTTTGGTGCTGATTGGTTTATATTTGTAAATGCTAGAGTGTAAACAAAGTCAAGTGTAGCATTTTTTTTTACTTCAAGGACAGATAACTCCAGTTGTTCTGATCCGGTTAGACCCATAATCGAACTCATCCGAGATCTTATGGTCATATATATTTAAACCAAGTTTAGTGCTGATTGATTAACATTTGTAGATGCTAGAGTGTAAATAAAGTCAAGTATAGCATTTTTTTTCTAATTCAAGGGCAGATTACTCCAATCGTTCTTGTCCGATTAGACCCATAATCGAACTCAACCGAGATCTTATACATATACATTTTGACTAAGTTTGGTGCTGATTGGTAAACATTTGTAGATGCTAGAGTGTAAAAAAATAATGTGAACGGACGGACGAACGGACGGACGACGGACGACGACGGATGTGGGTGAACACAATAGCTCATCCTGAGCACTTAGTGCTAAGGTGAGCTAAAAAAAACTATGAAAAACAGATGAGACGAGCGGTACACGTATAGAGCATAGGTTTTGCATAAATACAGACAGTGTGAAAAGAATACAAAGTGAAAGGAAAAGACCATACAGAATTTAAATTAAAGAAGAGATTGTTGCGGATTCAGTTGCCTTTGAAGAACCTAACACATGAAGACTTTTTTTTAACATCCTCGAAGATTTTGAAACAAATCTTTGATCCTTTACCCCATTTTTTTCCAGAAAAAAACTATTTGTATTTAGGTCAGAATACAATCATGTTGTAAAAGGAAAAAAAAAGTTGCATGGTTGTTCTCCTTGCCCCCACAATGCATAAAACGCTACTTTAGGATAGTGGAAACTCGGGTTTTTCTAGTGTAGGTTTCAGGAAACATTGAAGACAATTATAGAAATATAATGACAGACAGACAGACAGACAGATATTGCTCTTTAGCCTCTTCCAGATTCTTAGCATCTGCAGACAAAAAATCGCATTCGGTGTGAATGAATGTTATTTCTCCGATAGAGCAGAAAAAAATTGTCGGAAAAGAGAAAATGCTAGTTTTACGCGTTTACTCCATGTCCAAAAATGTTTTCAAACGGGTATCTCAAACAGGGTAGTTAAAACAGCCACCAGCTCTAAGAATTCTGAGTTTCGCAATTTTTTTGCCAGAACTATAATACAAAAAATGGAAAGGTAATGACCTCCTTTTTAGTTGATCCGCGCTTTGTAAAAAAGGGGGCTTAATGTGTTGGCGAAAAATATCGATTCAGGTCAGCCTGCGCGGACGGCCGAAGCTTTTCGCTATTGGTCAATTTTCTGCATGTCAAAGGACCAGTGAATCTCATGAATCAGTCGATTGTTAAACAAACTAGATTTTATGGATCCATAATAATGAGTAATGAATTGCTTGGTACAATGCATCACGGATATGCATTAAGCCTCATTTTGCCAGAGCACAGCACCATTTATTTGTTTATTATATGTGCAACGGGGACAAACGCACATCTTGACAATTCGCCTAGCTATTGTTTCAAACTGACCATATTGAACATCAGAAATAATTGGGAATGGTAGGTCTAAGGTGCAAATTTGACGTAAAGTGTGGTTACTTCAGCCGTCAATGGTGTAAGATTGCTGAAATGAGGCGTGTACAGTTTCGTCTTAAAGTTTTAAAGTCATGACCTTTCCGTCTCTGCTTCATAGTTTTATAGCCAAACACGCGAAACTAGGAGCTCCTGTAGCGCTCTGTTATAAGCATCAGGTTAGATTTTTTTTTTCTCTGCGCATTAATTTTTTGTTAAGCACTAATTTACAATTGACCACACTACCTCGAGTTTTAACCACTCTGAGAAAGAGCCATTTTGAAAACATTGTAGGAAAAGGAGAAAAAGCTGGCAACTAGCACTTCTCCTTTTCCCACGATGTTTTATACCTGTTCAAGGACAAATAGTAGTATCCTTTAAAAATCATCATTGTGATTTGCACTGAATTCTTTCAATATGGACGAGTCTAAACTTTTGCTGTGTGGTACAGGGGTAATAAAATTGGCGGTTAAATAACATACAGGTCTCTTTGCAATCGGAATATCCGTTTTGGAAATCAACTACGTACATGACGTCTGCGTATTTGAGGCTTGCTCTAGGAAAAGGGGGCTTAAAGCATCCCGGAGATACATGATACCAAGCAACTCGTCACATGATCATAGATCCACAAAGTTCATTTTGTACATCAACCGACTAAATCATGAGGTAGACTGATCTTTTGACAAACAGAAAATTGACCAATAGCGAAAAGTTTTGGCCCAGGTCAGCCTGCGCGGACTGCCCAGGCTGACCTGGGTCGATACTTTTCGCAGATGCATTAAGCCCCCTTTTCACAGAGCAAGGCTCACTTATTTTTTTTTACGATCCAGCACCAACAACGTTCAATCACGTGACATTGCCAAAAGCTTTCATAAAATTTTAGCACGAAATTTTGAAATACCTGGAGAGGGCAAGTAGCCAGTTACGAAAATAGTAAATGTCCTTACAGTTTTCTTTTTTTCCTGAGTAATGATTTGATAGCCATCGTCTTACTTAATCCCAAGGCTAATAAGTGCGTCTCACTGACCTTTGAGGACATTGTAGAGCAAGATCAGACTGCACAGAACGTGTAGTCTGATCTTGAATCTACACTGTCTGATAAGGACATATTTGTTTTCTCCGAAAACTAAGTCTGGAATAATATTATTCGGGTTTTTACTATTGCCTTGAAAGTTTTATTTAACTTATGTATTTAGAAGGATAAGGGTTAAAGACACGAATCATTTTGAAGTTTTTGTTTTAGAAAATGTGAATAACGCCCTTTAAGTGATGATAATTATAATGATCATTTTATGCGTCTCGATAATACTCGTCTTTGGAGGAGTATAAAACATTGCCGGAAAAGAGGAAAATGCTGGTGACTAGAATATTCTTCTTTTCCCACAATGTTTTCAACAGCCCACTTCATGACGGGATTGTTTGGTAAAGAACAAGAAGATATCACGCCATTGAAATAAAAGGTTTTGTTTTGCCTACATCCTGTATCGTATTACCAAATGTCTGATAAATACTGCACGTAGTCCACTTGAACCCTTTTATCAACACAGACTAACTTTATAGCATTCATAGATCACGATCAGATAGCAGAGCAAGTGCAGTGTACCTACAGTGCGGTACAAAACGTGCACTGCTTTAATTAAAAAGATATGAATTAATTGACTTCTATTTCAATGTATATATGTTTATAAATATAGCCAGTTGAAAACTAATGCAGTTAAACATTAATTTTATACATTTTGCAAAAGCGTTTGTCGAAACCGAAACAACCTTGAGTTGTTGATAAAGCTGTGGAAAATTGCCATTTGCTGAATCGGCATTTCAGTTCTATTTATAGGTTGTTCGTATTTCGCCTCTTTTAATAAAGTGAATGCATCCAAACTTGCAAATATCATAATTTAGTGTTTTTTTTTTTTTTTTTTAAATAGGCTACGGTCTTAAAGCACATTATCAAGTAAACTACAAAACCATAATTTTAAACAATAACCTGCTAAAGAAATGAAATAAAGCTTTACGGCCGTTAGCAAAAACTCAAATATTGCCATTTCAAAGTTATTTTCGGAGAAAACTATCTCCTAATCGGACAGTGTAAACCCAAGATCAAACTGCATATTGTGTGCAGTCTGATCTTGGTCTACACTGTCCGCAACAGGTCCTCGAGTCGCCCCTAGCAGAAAATGGGTTAAAGTGGGACGATTCGTCCGGTCTCCTTTTTTCCCAAAATTAAATCATGTTCAATCGTTTTGTTGTATTCTTGATAATTTTGTCCTCTTACAAATAATATGAGCCATACTCTGACAAAAGGGGGCTCAATGCATATCCGTGATGCATTACATCACCTAATTACGGATGCATAAAATCCATTTCGGAAAAGAACCAACGGAATCATGAGGTAGAAGTATCCTTTGACATGCAAAAGAATTGAAGATAGCGAAAAGTTTCGGCCCATGTCAGCCTGCGCGGACTGCCAAAGCTGAAATGGGTTGATACTTTTCGCTAATGTATTAAGCCCCCGTTTCACAGGGCATGACTCATATTTATGATATCCCGATGTCCAAGGCGGTAACGTAACGAAGTACTCTTCGGGTCGCGAGATCGAATCCAACCTTGGCGAATCTCTTTTTTGGGGGATCAACGATAACCACTGTGACAAAATTCGTTCGACCCTCAGCGCTGATAATTGTTCTGACTGTAATAACTTTATACCAAACCAAATTCGGTGCAATCTGATCTTGATCTCCATAGGTATTTAGGCTGACCTTGGTCGAAACTATTGCTTTTGGCAAATTTTCTGCATGTCAAAGGACCAGTGTACCTCATGATTCAGTCGGTTGCTCCATAAAATGGATTTTATGTATCCATTGATATATGATGGCTCGTTTCGATTGATTGATCACGGAGATGCGTTAAACCCTCTTTTACCAGAGCATGGCTCATTTGTGTTTTCCATAGTCACAACCTGAAGCTCTTCAAATTTATCAATCCTAGATGACTTTACTCAGATGAGGGCTTTAGGTCCAACCGCCCTTTTGTTCATGAAAATCGGCTTTTCAACTTGGTTGATCAAGGCAACTTAGAGATTCCATAAACGTTCAATGCAAAAGTTGAAAAGTGGCATTTACATCAGATATGTTGACAAAACTTTTATAGAAATGTATCTTGAGCAGTCTTGTATCATCCATATGATTTTAACCAACTGGTAGTCTTTAGCTCATCTGTTTACGATGAAAGCGTCATGCTATTGTCAAAACCTATGCGTCATTGTCGTCGTGCAAAGACTTCGACATTTTTCAATATTATTCCTGAAGATATTTACTTCAAACTTGTACAAGTTATTTACTGTCAACAAGGGTACCCATATACCAGAGCGGGTAACCATCAAAATATTTTTGACACAGTTACGCCCTTTTTTATTGCTTTAAATTTTCAGAACCTTTGACATTTTATCATATCTGTCATTAATGAAGATACTTACTTCAAACTTGAACTTTTCGTATACTATTAAAAGGGGAATTTATATCAGTACAACAGAGGTAGGTAACCACCAAAATATTTTTGGCAAAATAGTTAGTTATGCCCCTTTTTCGACTGAGAACTTTTAGCTCAGCTGTTTTTAGAGGCATGGTATTTTCATAGCCCTTGTGTTCGTTGTTTGTGTCGTCGTCATGCTAAATATTTGAAATGTTACAATATCTTTGTTATTATTGAAAATGTTTACTCAAAACTCGGACAAGTTGTTAACTATCAAAAGGGAAACATAAAAAAATAAGGGTAAATAACTGTCAGTAGTATAGATAACGCTAGATCTGGGTCAATCCCATTAAGCTCACGCATTCACTTAAGAAAATAATCCATGTTTAAGTGGCCCAGCAATTTTAAGTTAAGCATTTATTAATGTTTATCAAAATCAACCCACCCTTAAGCTCACGCATTCGCTTAAGAAAATAATCCATGCTTAAGTGGCCCAGCAATTTTAAGTTAAGCATTTATTAATGTTTATCAAAATCAACCCACCCTTAAGTTCATAGCTAGCCCTTAACCAATCAACCCACCCTTAAGTTTATAGCTAGCCCTTAACCAATCAACCCACCCTTAAGTTTATAGCTAGCCCTTAACCAATCAACCCACCCTTAAGTTTATAGCTAGCCCTTAACCTATCAACACACCCTTAAGTTTATAGCTAACCCTTATCCAATCAACCCACCCTTAAGTTTATAGCTAACCCTTATCCAATCAACCCACACTTAAGCATATGGCTAACCCTTAACCAACAAACCCACCCTTAAGTTTATAGCTAGCCCTTATACAATAAACTAATAATAACACTTTTATGTAACATTAACATGCTCATAAAATTAAAACAAAATGGGTTTAATAACATAACAATCTGATGAAGCTCATAAAACAAATTAACACAATCTTATTTATAAACTTTTTTACTTAAATCAAATTTAAAAAAAAAAAAAAAAAAAAAAAAAAAAAAAAAATTGATTTAGCTAGCTAGCCAGCTAACCGACTAACGCATTAAAAAAAAAAAAAAAAAAAAAAAAATTTTTGATTAAGAAAAAAAAAAAAACCAACGCATCAACCAACCAGTTACTTAACTAACCAGCAAACCCTTACATCAAACAATTGCTTAACCTTTTATCCAACCATCAATCAACGCATCATGCTATGGCTAACCGGCTTATGTGTTTGTGGATGGCTTAAGATTTTGTAGAAAATTTGTAAAAAAAAAATAAAAAAATAAAAAAAAAAATAAAAAAATTGTTGCTTGCATGCATCAATGCATAATTGCATAATTGCATAATATCATGAAAAATTAAAAAAAAAATAAATAAATAAATAAATATATAAATAAATAAATAAATAAATAAAATTTAAAAAAAATTTGTTGCATAAACATCATAACCCATAAATAAATAGTTACCGGTTTGTTGGTAAATATTTAAAGATGGAAAGCTATATCTGTACTGAGGGAATAACCCAGATGTTGAGAGTAAAGGGTTAAGAAATTTTTAAAATAAAAAAAAATTACTTAAATTAAAATTAAAAAATATTTGAATTTTTCGTAAAAAAATCTGCAAATATAATATATAAGATGAGTGATAAAATGAATAACTCGCTTATGATTGAAAATAAAAAAGATTGGATTGAAGGAAGGGTTTTAGAAGATGCAGAAAACCTTTCTTGTTTTGATGAAGGAGATTACGAAATTGAATATGTTAAGTTTGATTTTGATAATGGAGAAATTTTAGTTAATTTTGTTAGTGAAGATGATAAATTTTGTCATAAGTTTAAATTGGAAAAATATGTAAAAGCTTATGATGTTTATGAAAGAAAAGAGGAAGAAAAAAGAATAAAACTTTTTTTCCAAAATCTAAAGAGGACATGGATAAATTACAAGAAATGTTTAAAGAAAAAGAGAAATATGATCACGACATGATTGTTTTTTACAAGAAGGATTTGAAGCATCTTTAGAAAAATACTGTGATGATTTTCATGATTTATCTGAAAAATATATTGCTTATGCAAGAAACCAAGCTGAAAAGGTAATTAATAGAGTTAGAGAAGATATTTATCAACAATAAAGAGAAGCTGAAGTAGAAGATATGGAGCAAATTGTAGAAGATGGAGAAGAATATTTAAAAGAATATTTTCATTTAGAAGATTAAATGCAAGAAAAAAAGAAAAATAAAATAAAAACAATAATTTTTTTTTTGAAAAAAAATATTTTTTAATTTTTTAATTAAAAATAAAAAAATGAATTTTTCTTTGTTAAGTTGTTATAATATATAGGTAAAATGAACGTGTTAAACAAACTTACCAGTGACTTTAAATTAAAATTAGAAGAAACCATAAAAGAAAAATATGATTTTTATTTAAATTCAAATGGTTTAATGTATAAGAAAAAGTTACCCTTATCAAGAGATGATATAAATTATGAAACTCTTTTTTCTAAGCTTAGTTCAAAATTTTATTATATTTTTAGTAAAGCAAAAAAAGAAATTGAAGAAAGAAATATGGATTGGTTTAAGTTAGGTTTATTTATTGATTGGTCTTATAATAAAATTTATATAAAAAGCTCTAAATTTTTTCGTTTTACTAGAAAAAAATATTTTAGAAAAATATATTTCTTATGTAGAAGGTTTAGTTGAATATAATAATTGTTTTAATGTTTAAGATTTACACCGTAAAATATGTTTTATAGTTTATGAAGAAATATATCATCGAGATAGTGAAGATGTATCTGATGATGAAACTGAAGATGTATCTGATGATGAAACTGAAGATGAAGATGAAGAAGAACCACCAATAGAGCTAACTGAACATGAACAAGAGTTGCTAGATGATTATAACAGACAAGCAGAACAAGATGCAAGGCAAGAAGCTGCTAGTCTTGCTGCTAGACTTGTTAGAGAAAGGCAATTAAGAAGATTAGAATTACAAAATGTGCAAGAAAACTTTTCAACTGACGATTTTAACATATTTTGGGAAAATAGTAATAGATTTTTTGAAAGTGGAAGATATAGAAAATCATTTAATCGTTTTGGTATTGAAAGAATTGAAAGGATAGGTGATGTAGATGATGAACAAGATGAACAAGAAGAACAACCCCAACACATTAACACAAATGAAACCTTTAAATCAGAAAATTGCGTGCTATGCTTAAGTGAAAACACAAAACCTAATATTCTTTTTTTGTAATTGTGGTCATATATGTATATGCTCACATTGTGACCCTATTTACAAAGATAAAAAATGTCCATTATGTAAAGTAGAAAGTAAAATTAGAAGAAAGATACTTTTTTAAATTAAGAAAAAAAAAAAAAAAAAAAATTAAACAAATGAATTTAATTTTTAAAAAATTGATTGAAGAAGCAAATGCTAAACGCTTAAATGAAAAAAATATTTATGAAGATATTAATGAGCATACAATTATTAATGATGATTTTCCAGGTTTTAAGGGATGCAACAAGTTATGATATTTTACATGAAACTATATGGGATATACAAAAATATATATACCACGAATGGAGCATGCATAAAAAACTAAGTTCTGATTTTACCACTTATGTTTGTTTTTTTGTAAGTGGTAGCCCAGGTAATATACCAACTGATACACCACAACGCATTATATGTAAGTTACCTGGTACTTGCTCTGAAGCAGTAGTTTATAAAATATTAAATGATGTAATGAAAGATTTAAAATGGGATGATCGGGTACCACAAGAAGCAGTAGGATGTAAATCTTTTATTCCTTATGTTTTTTACCGGTGATAGATTTTGGCAACAATGTCCTACTTTGTATTCACTTTTGAAAAATTAAATATTTAACCTTTTTAATAGGTTAAATATTTTTAATCTTCTTAATCTTCATCTTCTTCATATTCTTTATCTTCTGAATAGTATGTTGTATCTAACTCAACAGCAAAAGAAAGGGTAGGCCACTTTTAAAATATAATTTTAACAGGAATATCGGGGGACGTATTTATCCAAGGATAAATTCTGTGAACCCCAAACACAGAGAGACTTAAACTTTGATATTCCTGCCTTAGCTAATATTGAAAAACGTTAAACTACCATGATATAACCATTTTTTCATGCCTCCTCACCGAAAACGAAAGAGGAAGTTATTTTATGCACAACTCTTTAACTTTTGCTTAACACACTAAAATGGTAGAACATTATAATATTAACAAACATTTTTACCCTGTTTTTAAAAAATGTTTAACTTGTACAATAATTGTATAAAATACTTAATATTGTTTTTTTAAACAGCAGCCTTACAACATTGAGATATGGTATTAACTTACGGGTTGTTAGACCGCGCCAGAGGTTACCGTGTTATTAGTAATATTTTTTTACAACAAGGAAGTAAGACTGCTTTAATTATCATAAATAAAAATTGTATTTTATACAATTACCATATACAGTTCACTTTTTAGAAAAAACAAAGCAAAAAAATTATTAATATCATAACATACTACCATCTTCCTCAAAAGTCCTGTCTAAAGTGTGTATTTACATTGCACAATATCGGAAAAAAGTTGTGAAATACTATACCACGTGATTTTAGTGTGTGTATCAATATAAACCCTTTTTAAATATTTAACCCTTTACTAGGTTAAATATTTTTTTTTATAAGTCTAACTCTATCAAAATAGTTATGTAAGAGTGACGCACGTTACTGTTGTTTGACCTTGAGATAAAGTTTATGACACCGCATTGCTTTATTTCGAGTGGTTTAGGAAAAACTACACAACTACAACTTTCATCTTTCTTTTTAATAATAGAGTAATCAACCTGCTCTATTCCATCTACCACAATATTAACTTTTACCTCTTTTGATATGTTTTTCTCATCTTTTACAACCATTAAACTACCTCTTATAATTCTACCTGACACACTCATACAGTAACCACCCAAACCATGACTAACACCTGAATTACCATTACCAAATGAAAACTCGTAATTACCATCTTCTATTGAACCATTTTCTTCGGCACACACGCTTATAATAGGTTTTCGTTCTAAAAGAGAAGGGATTGGTGATACTTTTTCATCAAGATATCCTTTAGTTACTAAATCACCATCACTTTCCGGTTTCTTAGCTTTTACTAATGTATTACCTCTTAAGTTTATATCTGCTACAACTGAAAATGAACCATCTGGATTTTTTCTAATAGCTCCACCATTATCAACATAATTCTTATTAGCAGCAGCATACCGCTCTTCAGGATTTGGTAAATTTATAATTTGGTTCCTTTTCATATCAATAGGTGATTCATAAACATATTTTCCATCTTCTTTTAGCAGCCTGCTACCATTTTGTATAATACTCTCTCTAATATTTGTTATTAAACTATCAACATAAAATTTATTTGCTACATGTCTATCTAATATAGGTGTTATAACGTCTAGAAAACCTTTTACTGCATAGTTTTTAACTTGACCAAATTGTGGATTTTCAAAAGAAGTATAGGTAAAAGGTATTGTATTTTTATCTACATAAGTTTTAGTAGCAGCATAATGTGTTTCTTCAGGATCAAAAAGATTATGTATTTTTTTAAAACCCATATTGATTGGAGCCGTAGCAATGAAACCACCATTTTCTTTTAATAGAGGTGATTCAACATTACCTCCTGCTGTATTATCAACATAATCCTTTGTCGCAACATCTTGAGGATTTACTGGATTACTAACCCTTGTTAGCGTGTTACCATTCATATTTATAGAACCGGTAACGGTGGTTGTTCCATCTTTACGTAAAAAATTATTACTTATGTAAGCGAGTGACACACCATCACCGCTTGTTTTAACCTCATCCATTCTTCCAAATTTATCAACAGGCATTTTTTATATTGCTAAAAACGTTTATTTAAAACATTTTGGAATTTATTACCTAAACACAATTCTTTAAGAATGTACAAACATAAATGACCACAAAATACATCACCAGTATGTTGTAATTGGTCTGTATTGTAGTATATTGGTGTTTTTAAATGGTCTATAACTTCAATAGGTGGTTGGATACCATAACTATCAAAATAAATTTCAGTTTTAACATCTTTAAACCATGCAACCCAATGCGTACCAGGTCTTCTGCTATCATCAAGGTTTAATATACCACATTCTTTATTTTTTACTTTTTTAGGTAGGGTATCTCTTAAAAATGTTCCTCTAAATTTTTTTAATTTTAATTTTTTTGCGGCATCATTTAGTTCAAAATTACTTAAAGGTTTATTTTTTAAAGTTACATTATCAATTTTTATATCTTGCATTTTTTGATACATTTAAATATTTATAATAGCACTATTATCAACCCATGAATTAAACTCATCAGAATAACCTTTCCACTTTACAAGAGATTTCTTTTTTCCTTTTTTAATAACCTTTTCTATCCTATACAACTCTTGACTTGTTTTTTGTAGTTCAGGTTCATAAAAGGTACCTTTTATTTCTTCTTCATTTAAATCTTCAATTTTATATGTTACAGGTGATGTATGTTTTACTTCTGAAACTGTAAAAACCTCTTCAGTCCATCTTGTGGTATAACCTTTTTCAAAAGTATTTTTCTTTTTACTTATCCTTACTTTATCTCCAACAGAAAACTTCGCTTTGATATCTTCTTTTACTTGATTATAATCAGGATACAATGTTTTCCAAACTTTATTTTCATTCTTCTTCTTACTTGCTTCAGTTGGTGTCATCTTAATAGAAGAATGCCTTGTGTTATTATATTCTTTAACAAGATTTGGTAACACGTTAATAAAAACGTTTGTTGAGTGAGCAGAAAAATACTTCCACATTGTTTCTTTCATTGTTCTAATCCATCTCTCAACAACGCTTGATTTTTCCTCATTTTCAGAAGAATATAATTCAATCAAATCTTTAACTTCTTTGTTATAAAACTCTTTACCTTTATCCACCCACATTTTCTCAGGTTTTCTTTTCTTAAAAATACTCTTCAATGCTATAGAAACAGATTTTCCTGTTTTATCTTTTAATGGTATAAGATAGCCATATTTTGAAAAAATGTCAATTACAGCAAGAAGATATTTTACACCACGATTAAGTTTAGAAAATGCTTGCATATCTACTAAATCAGCAGCCCATATCCTATCAATACCATTTACTCTAACTCTTCTTTTCTTAAATTTACTTTTTACTGGTTTATGTAATTCTTCTGCTAGCGTTATATTTTGGTCATTTTTTTTTAATTCCCATACCAAATCTTTTCTTGGTACCAATTAATGAAGAAACTAAACCACGTTCCATTTTTTCCCTAATTGTTGGATTATAGATACCTTTTAACTCTTTAAGCATATTAACATCACAAACAGCATTTCTTGTTGCAGTATCATCATGTTTAAGATAACAAATATCATGATGATATGCTGCTTTATCAACACGATTAACAGGCTTTGACCATTTTTTAGGTGTTAAATCAGGATTTAATCTTTTTTTCAACTTTGTACCAGGGCCAGTAAAATTATGACCTGGTCAGTGCATTTCAAAGGTAAGTTATTGATAACCTTGTTTAACAACGAACCACCCTCCTTATCTATTTTAATAAACTGAGTTTTAGTTGTTCCACATTCTTTACATTTACCCTTTTTCATATTTCTTCCATTTTTACTTACACCATAATTTAAATCAGTTGTTTCAGTTTGTTTTTTACACTTAACACAATACATTTTTTATATTAAATTAAATTTTTTAATATAAAATATGGATATTGTTAATTTATCATGGAATGAAGCATTAGCAAAAAGATTTAACCACCCCCTTTTACCATGAAGTATTAGAGGTTTAATAGTAGGTAAATCAGGATGTGGTAAAACTGCACTATTACTTAATCTTTTGTTACGTCCCGATTGGTTAGATTATGATAACTTATGTGTTTTTGGTAAAAGTTTGTTTCAACCAGAATATCGTATATTAAAAAAAGCATTTGAAGAAGAAATACCAAAAGAATATATATTAAGATTATTTTCATTTAAGGATGAAGTTCAAAGAAATGATATTTCTCCTTTAGCATTAGTTGAAGAATGGGCAAAAACAATTAAGGAAAAATCTAATAATAAGTGTGAATTTTTTGAAAATGCAAGTGATGTACCTGATCCAAGAAATTTAAATGCAACAAATAAAAACTTAATGATATTTGATGACTTACTTTTAGAAAAACAAGGTAAATGTGAAAATTATTATGTACGTGGAAGACATAGTAATGCTGATTGTTTTTATCTAGCATAAAGCTTTTTTAAATTACCTAGACGAACCATAAGGGGAAATTCTAACTTAATTATACATTTTAAATTACCTAAAAAAGACCAAGTAAATATTTATACTGATTATGTAAGTGAAGATATGGAACTTTCTGAATTTAGAAATTTTTGTAAAAAATGTTGGAATGAACCTCATGGGTTTGTTGTAATTGACTTAACAAGTAATGTAAATAATGGTAAATATAGATGTGGTTTTGACAATTTTTATATACCTATGAATTGTAGAGATTATTAAAAAATATATCTTAAGCAAAAGATATATTTTAAATATTTAAACAACCTTTTTACTAATATAAAAAATGGAAGAATTACTAAAACAAATAGTAAAAACCCCGACCGTAAATCTTCATTTCAAATTATCGTAAGTAACAACGTTGCTAATTTTAATACAAGATTTAAACCACCACTTCAACTTGAACGTGATAAAAAATATGAAGTAGCATTGGTTAATCTTGAAACTTACTATTCATTTCCAAATATTACCGATAGTAACAATATGTTTATTTATTCAATTGATAGTGGTGGAACATGGGAAAAAATCAGGTTACCTGCTGGAACATATGAATTAGTAGATATTAATGATTATATACAACAAGAAATGAAGAAAAAAGGACATTATGAACAATTTAATGATGATTACTATATTAGTTTATCTGCAAACACAAACACATTAAAATCAGTTTTAATTTTACAAAATGGTTATCAAGTTGATTTTAATCATGAAAAAAGTATTGGTAAGGTATTAGGATTTAACAGAGCAAAATATGTTAGAGGATTTCATGAATCAGAAAATTTAGTTAATATCTTAAGTATCAATAGCATACTTGTTAATATTGATTTAATCTCAGGTAGTTATGTTAATGGTTCTCAAAGAAACACAATTTACAGCTTTTTTCCAAATGTTGCTCCAGGTTATAAAATAATAGAAAATCCAGTTAATCTGGTATACTTACCTTTAACGTTGAATGTAATACATGATTTAAACGTAACGCTAACTGACCAAGATGGAAACGTATTAAATTTAAGAGGAGAAACATTAACAATTAGATTTCATATAAGAGAATCACGTTAAATATAAAATGACAAATTACATTACAGTTAAAGTAAATATAACAGAAGGGCAAAAGAAAAAGCTACAACATGTTGTTAAATCAAGTTGTCCGGTAAGTATTAGATTAAATCATGATGACCTAACAGGTGAAGATTTAATAGCAGTAACCGGGTCACAACTAAACAAATTAAATAAAGCATTAGAGGGAGGTAACGGGGTGACCATTAGAATGACCATTAAACAACTTAAACACAACATGAAAGTAGAAGGTGTTTTTTTACCATTAATTGCGGGTCTCGCATCAGCCGCGTTACCCGTATTAGCAAAAACTGTGTTACCTGCTTTGGGAGTTTGTGCCTTAACTGGTTTAGCTTCAACAGGAGTTCAAAAAGCAATGGGTAACGGATTGTATCTTAAGAAAGATGGTTGTATATGTCAAGTTGAAACTGATGGTGAAGGTTTATATCTTAAACCATACAAAGGTAAAGGGTTAAAAAATAAAGGTGAAGGATTGTATTTAAAACAAGGTGGAAAGATTTATGATGGAAAAGGTCTTCTTTTAGGACCTAATAGCCCATTTGCTAATATTCCTATATTAGGGGCAATATTATAATATTAAACATATGAATGTGCATAAATTTATTAAAGATATACCAAAAATATATCAACCAAAAACTACTTTTAGGAAACCTGTAGAAGTTAAGCATCCAGCTAAAAAAGTTAATCCTTCTACTTGGGATATTTATACACAACAACCTATAGTATTAAAACCAAATGAAACTAAAACAATTGTTTTAAATTTTGGTTTTATGATGAGTAGGGGTGTCGTTTTAATTTCTCTATCTTATAATTTAAAAATTAGACAATTTAGTTTAACAAATGAAGTTATTCTTGAGGATAATGATAATGTGGTTACCACAATTACAAACAACTCTGGTAACCTAGTAAAAATTGAGGAGAATGAATTTTTATGCCGCCTTTACTATTCTATTTAAAAATAATAGTTGTAATTAATAAAATGGAACTATCAGAAAAAATTTATCCGATACTACCAGAACCACGAAATATACCAAATGCACCATCATTAGAACCAATACTATCAGCAGCAGCAGAAGACAATGGTCAATCCTTCAGGCTACAAAAAATATCAGAAATTCAAACATTTCTTGAAAATGAAGTTAAGGTTAGAGAGCAGTTAAGTAAAAAATATTTAAAGATTAGCAAGAGTGTGGATAATGTTGAAACAGGACTAACCACCTTAGCACTAGGAGCCGGAGCAGGTGGAATAGCACTTTTAAGCACCGTTGTAGCAATTCCGGCAACGATAGCTTTAGAAGGTTGTGCATTAGCCGTTGGACTTACAGCATTAGTGGGTAAGTTTGTTGTTAGAAGAAACAGAACAAAATCAGAAAACCATCTTCAGATTAAAATGCTTGCTGATTCAAAGCTAAACACACTATTTACACATATATCTAAAGCTATTAGTGACAACAAAGTAGAACATTCAGAATTTACTTTAATTATGGATGAATTGGAAAAAAATATAAGGTGATGAAGGAAGAGATACGAGTTAAGTCAAGGAAAAAAAGCAAGTTAGATGAACAAGAAAGTTTAATCGAGAAGGGGAAACAGGAAGCACGAGAGGAATTCAGGAGACTAGTAGAAAGAAACAATGGAACTCATTAAGACTAAAACTAAAACCACCTAAGTTTAAGTGTTCTTGTGCTTGTGAGATAGGTAATACTGATTAAAAAAATAAGATAAAAAAAAATTTTACTTAAAAAAATATGTCGTTTTTTAATGTGGATTATAAAACAAGAGATAAAATGGTAAAAGATTATCTTGTAAGAAAAAAACTGGTTCGTGATAGGTTACTTGCAGAAAGAGTAGGTGATATTGAATTACAACAAAATCTAACTAAGTTTTTTAAACCCTTAACTAAAGCACAAAAGGAGATACAAGAAGAAGCAACTAAAAAGATTATCACGACACAACTGTTAACATCAAGCGGAATTATTTCTGAGTTAGAACCTATTAGTAAGGGGGTTTTGCAATTACCAGGAGCAATTACTGAGGGATTGGAACCTATTAGGGAGGGGATTATTAATTTGCCTATTCAACTTTCTGAAGAAATGAAAGAAAACAATCACCAATAAAGACACCACCCCCTACTTATCACGAAGTTAAGATATTTAAAAATGAAGAAGAAGTTAATCATTTTCTTAAAGTTTTTAGTGAAAAATTTACAAAAAAATATAAAGATGATTTTGATGATATCTATAGAATATTTTTTGATAAAAATTTTGGTATATTTAAATTTGGTAATAAATAATTTTTTTCAGACCCGAATGATAAAGGTTTTTTTTTATTTTGAAGAAAAAAGATATCCTGCTAGTGATGGGTTATGGGAATTGATTTTATCAAAAAATCCGAAAAATTATACCAAAGGAGATTTAAATAATTATCAAGAAATGCTTTATTTAAGTGAAATTATGTTTGAGGGTAATGATCGAAAAAATGAATTAAAAGACTATAATGTATTAGGTGAAAAATGGAACAAAATAGTTGAACCTGTTTTTAATGAATTTCTTAAAGCTGGTAGTGGAATAAGAAAAAAGAAAAAAACAACCATTGTTATACCATCAGACCCAAACGCACTATTAGAAAGGTTTGACCTTTTAATGTCTAGCAAGGATGCTGGTCATACAGGTGTAAAAAATGAGTTGGTAAGTATTTGTGATGAATTAAAAAGACAACGTATATTAAACGCAAAAAGCTATAAAAAGTTAATGTCTATACTATAAAATGATTACATCACAAAAGAGAGGAGTTAAATGAACTTATGCTTATGGTGGAGCAGGTATATTTGATACCTTAACTAATTTTTTAAGTAGATTATTTACTAGTGGAGCGGTTAAAATAAATAGCAAGTTCCGCAGTTGATGTTGGTAAAAGTGTGGCTAAAGAAGGAGCAAAGAAAGCTTTAGAGGCAGGTAAGACAGCTGCAGTTGATGCCGGAACCAGATTAGTTAAAAAGGCTTTAACACCAAAATCTAAAAAGATTATTGAAAAATATAGTCAAGTTCCAACCATACCAACAATACAACCTGTTGAACAAAATGTAAGTTCATTGATTGATGGTGGTGCCGTTAATATACAAACAATGGTTAAGAAGTTAAACAAAAAAAGAGGTAAAGGAATTAAAACAATATAATTTTTAATTTAGCTTAAGTAATTATTACATTAAATAAAAAATATGACAAAGCTAAAATTTAGATTAACAGAATATGAAAAATACAATACAAAAAGAATTGGAATACTTTATGCTCAATTTAAAATTGATAAAGAAGATGAAATTGTTGAAGTAAATAATACAAGTTATGATTATAAAAAGGTTGTTTTAAGATTATCTCCTGAAAAAGCAGATGTTGTTAAGGAGTTTGAAGATGAAGTAAATCAATATTTAGAAGAAAAAGATATACCAAAGGTAACTTTACTTTATGGTAATAAAATTTATCCAAAAGTAAGAAAAAATGTTAATGTAGAAAAACTTAAAACTATTAAACTTAAGGGTGTTTATGTAAATGATGAGGATAAATCATTTCCTCAACTATGGTTAGAAAATTAAAAACAAAACACAATTATAATTTTAATTTAAAAATTATAAATGTATATATAAAAAATGGACATTTTAAATGTTAAAGCACCAATTTTAAAAGATGATAGTATTGATGAATACGAATACTTTGAGTATGAACCTACCATAGGAACCAATTTAAACAACTCAGGGGGTAATATTAGGATTGATATAGGAAACAAGGGTGTTTTTCTTCATCCTTCTGAGAGTTATTTAAGTTTTGAAGGTGATTTGTTAAGAGAAAATAACGCTCTTTATGATGGTAATATTGCAAACGCTAATGATAATTTGGTAACGCTAACAAATAATGCAATAATGTATTTGTTTAAAAGTATCAGATACCAACTTGAAGAGCAAGATATTGAGTATATTAATTATCCTGGTTATGTTAGCACGATGTTGGGGTTGTTAAAATATCCTGATGATTTTTCTAAATCACAAGGTTTAAACCAACTTTGGTTTAAGGATACCGGACTTAGAGCAAGTCGTGATACTAATAATGGATTTAAAGTAAGAAGAGATTGGATTTTTAGTTCAAATCCGGTTGGTTCATTTAACTTTTGCGTTCCATTAAAACACATATTTGGCTTTTGTGAAGATTACAACAAAGTAGTATATGGTATGAAGCATACTTTAACCTTAACAAGAACAGGTGATGATAACGCAATTTTTAAAGCTGCTTCAGCTCTAGATGGAGGTGGAAATCCAACCAATAATTTTAGAGGAAAAGCTGTTTTAAGTACAATAACTCGGTTTATGCCACACGTAACACCTGAACTTGGTAATAGATCGGAACTTTTAAAATTCATTGAAAAGAAAGAAAGATTTCCTGTTGGGTATAGGATGATACAATCAGATACAATAGCAGTACCAAACAATACTAACTTTGCTTGGAGACTAGCAACTAAATCATCACCTGAAGTACCACGTTTTATCATTGTTGGTTTTCAATCAAATAAGCGTGATAATCAGGAAGAAAACCCAGCTATATTTGACCACTTAAATGTGAGAAATATTAAAGCTGTGTTATCCACAAAACAATATCCACATAATAAACATCAAATAAACTTTGATACTAACCTAATTGGAAGAATATATGAGGAAGCCGCTTCATTTAGAAAAAAAATTTTACAACATGGATGAACTAGTATCAAATCCAAATATTAATCCTGATGATTATAAAAAACTTTTTCCTTTGTTTGTTTTTGATGTTTCAAAGCAAAGTGAAAGAATTAAGTATTCTGTAACTGATATTCATATTAGAGCTAGCTTTACAGGTAATCCAGGAGCAAATGTTGAAGCATATGCTGTTTTACTTAGTGATAGGTTAATTAACTTTCAGAGTGATGGCAACAAGATGACAGTTGCATATTAAGTAATTTTTTGTTTAATATAAAAATATGCTAAAGATTGCTGATTTTAAAAAGATATTAACAGATAACAATATTAAGTCTTATTCATATTGGAACAAGAAAAAATATATTGATGTTTTAAAAGAGCATGGATTGTATCCTGAAGAAGCTATACCACTTAAAAAAGTACCTAATTATGATAGATTAAAAGATATTGCTAAAAATCCTAAAACGGTAATATTAAAGGATGTTGAAACTGAAGAAGAAACAACATTTCCATCAATTTACAAGGCTAGTAAATACATTGATCGTTGCCCTCAAACTATTGAAAATTGGAATGGTAGGGTTTGGAATGGTAAATATAGAATTGATATTCAATAATTTTATTATTTTTAAAAAATAATAAAATTTGACTTAAGGATATTTTTTTTAATATTAAAAAGTAATTATGGCTATCGATTATGATAATTATACTGTAAATGGATTAAGGGCTTTAGCAAGAAATAGAGGATTAAAGGGTTATTCACGTTTAAGACGACAAGAATTAATTCAATTTTTAAATTTGGGGGGTAGTCCTATATTAGATACAAGAGTTAAAAATATAAACGTGCCAATATTACAACCAACGGTTGCTCAACCATTACCATCTATATCAAGTCAAAGTCCAACTATTTCAATTAATGATTTGATAAAAGATTTAGAAAATGTTAGAGTGGTACAACCTAGTATATCGCCTGAACTTAATGCTTTAAAAAAGAAGATAAAGGATATATATAGTAAAGTAGAGCAAATTAATATAAAATTAAGTAAATCTGCTTTAAAAAATTATGCTGAAGAACATAAAATAGAAGGGATACCAGTTGCTACACCGCAAGAGTTTTTAGAGTTGACACAACCATCAATCATAAAAATTTTAAAAAATAAGCGTGGGGTTAAAGTAAAAATAAATCTTCAATGTATCATGAAAAGAGGAGAAGGTAAAGATGAAGAAAGAGTAAAAGCAAATTTTTCTTCTGATGCAAATGAAATTAATTTAAGAGGAACCAATGTAGAAGATTTATACTTTGATATGATTGAAAGAATTTTAGAAAATTATGTTAATTTTTGTAAAAAGGGTAGTGGGTGGGTATTTCATAGTGTGGTTCATTTAAAAGTGCATACCGTTATTTATAACCATTAAATGCTGGTGGGTGGATACCTTTACCTGATTGGATTGCTAACAAAAAGGCATGTATTAATATGAAAAGTGAGAATGATGAATGTTTTACAGATTGTATTTTAAGGCATTTAAATCCAACAACTAGTCATCCTGAAAGAGTTGATGGTAATTTAAAATCTAAGAAAAATAGCTTAAATATGAAAGGAATTAAATATCCTGTTTCTTTACTTGATATAGATAAGTTTGAAAGACAAAATCAAAAAATTAGCGTTAATGTTTATGAATATACAGATAAGAAAAAAAATCAGACGAATTAGAGCTATAAAAAGTTTAAGAGAAAATCATGTAAATTTACTTTATATTGAAGATGGTGAAAAATCGCATTATGTTTTAATAAAAAATTTTAAAACTTTAATGAGTGAACAAGTATCTGGTAATCATAATGTTGAGTATTGTATGCTTTGTGATGGTCATTTTGGAAGTAAAAAACTTTTAGAAAAGCATATGAAACGTTGTGTAGATTATGATGGAGTTAATTTAAAAATGCCTAACCCTGAAAAGCCTGAAAAAGTCATAAAAAAATTCGAAAATTATTGTAGAAAAATAATGGTACCTTTTATTATAGTTGCTGATTTTGAATGCTTGTTGGAACCTATAGAAAATATAAGTCAAGAAGAAAGTAATACAATTAAAACACAAAAGCATATACCTATTAGTTATAAGTATTTAATTTCTAGTTTTGATAGATATGTTTTAAAGTCAGTATTAAGAGGGTATATAGGTAAAGATGCGGAAAAAAAAAATTATAGATAACTTAACTAAGGATGTTAAACAACTTTATGATGAATATTATAAAAACCCAGTAAAAATTAAAATAACAGAAGATGAAGAAAAAAAAAAAAATATAAAAATGAAGAAGAATGTTGGATATGTGGTGGTAAATTTACACATAAAAATTATAAAGTAAGAGACCATTGTCATTTTACTGGTAAGTATCGTGGCGCTGCACATAATGAATGTAATCTTAATGCAAAAATTCCAAATTTTATCCCTGTTTTTTTTCATAATTTAGCTGGTTATGATGCCCATATTTTTATTAACTATCTTGGTAAAACAAATGGACGTATTGATTGCTTACCAAACAGTGAAGAAAAATACATTAGTTTTACTAAGTATGTTATGGTGGGGAAGAAAAAATACCTTAAATTAAGATTTCTTGATAGTTTTAAATTTTTACCACAGAGTTTAGATAAACTTTCAAAACATTTAAAAGATGAAGATTTTAAAAATTTATTAAAACGTAACTATACAAAAGACCAAGTACAATTACTAAGAAGAAAGGGGGTTTTTCCATATGAATGGTTAAATTCTTTTGATAAGTTAGAAGAAACACAACTACCACCTATAGAAGCATTTTATTCAAGTTTAAACAAAGAGCATATAGAACCTAAAGATTATGAGCATGCTATAAAAGTTTGGAAAGAATTTAAGATGAAAACATTTAGAGATTATTTAGAGCTATGAAATAGATGTTTTACTTTTAGCTGATATTATTGAAAACTTTAGATTTTCTTGTCTTGAAAATTTTGGTCAAGACCCTGCTTGGTATTTTACTTTGCCTGGATATGGATACGATGCAATGCTTAAAGAAAGTGGGATAAAACTAAAACTACTATTAGACCGAGATCAACTTTACTTTTTTGAAAAATCTAAAAGGGGTGGTGTAAGCATGTGTAGTAAAAGATATGCAAAGGCTAACAATAAATATATGGGTGATCAATATGACCCAACAAAACCTCCTAAATATATAGTCTATATTGATAAAAACAGCCTTTATCCTTGGGCTATGACCAAACCTTTACCTGTAGGTGGTTTTGAACGGATGACTAGAGAAGAATTAGATAATTGGGAAAATTACCCATGCTTTTTAGAGGTTGATTTAGAGTATCCAGAAGAATTACATGATGAACATAGTGATATGCCTCTAGCAGCAGAACGATTAAAAATAGGAAAAGTAGAAAAATTAATTCCAAACTTAAATGATAAAGAAAAATATGTTCTTCATTATGAAAATTTAAAAACTTACTTACGCTTAGGATTAAAAATTTAAAAAATACATGAAGGAATTAAATTTAAAGAAAGTAGTGATATTAAAAAATATATTGATAAGTGTGTAAATTTAAGAACAAAAGCAAAAAAAGAAAAAAATAATTTTTTAGAACAATTATTTAAGTTAATGATGAACGCAGTTTTTGGTAAAACTATGGAAAACATAAGAAACAGAGTAAATATAGAATTAGTTAATGGTGAAAATTGCGAACGTTTAAAAAAGCTAACCGCAAAACATAACTATCATCATCATACTATATTTTCTCCAGATTTAGTTGCTGTTCATTTGAAAAAAATAGAGTTATTATATGATAAGCCTATTTATTTAGGTGTAAGCATACTAGATATTAGTAAAACAACAATGTTATTAGATTATTATGAACATTTTAAGAAAATGTATGGTGAAAAAGTAAGAATGTTATATACTGATACAGATAGTTATATACTAGAAATAAAAACTGAAGATTTGTTTGAAGATATGAAAAAAGATGCTGATACAATGTATGATTTTAGTGAATACCCACCAAACCACCCATTATATAGTGAAAAAAATAGAAATGTACTAGGTATGTTTAAGGATGAATTAAAAGGGGATATCATAACTGAATTTGTAAGTGTAGGTGCAAAAACATATTGTTGTAAAAAACTAACATTAAAAAGAGAAAAGGAAACAAAAGAAAATCCTAATCCAAAAGCAATTTTAGATGAAAATGGTAAATTTATATATGAAAATCTTAGTAAAGTTAAAGATAAAGAAAATGATGCAGAAATCAAAAGATGTAAGGGGATAAAAAAGTCTGTTATTAAAAATGAATTAAGATTTAAAACTTATAAGGATTGTTTAGATACAGGAAAAGATTATTATACAAATATGGGTGGAATAAAAAGTTATCTTCATCAATTAAACACTGTGGAGATAAACAAAAGAGCATTAAGTTTTGAAGATGATAAAAGGTATATACTTTTGGATGGAAGTTATGATACTTTAGCATGGGGGCATCATAGGATTAAAAAAATAACTGAAGAAGAAAAAAAATGTATGAAGCACAGGGGGCAAGACCAAAAACACAATAAAATATTTAACCAAATAAAAAGGTTAAATATTTTCTACATGCATATTAAAATTTTATAAATTCTTTCTTTTTACATTTTAAGCATTTATAAACACGATATCTTTCAGATATATAATCAAAAGCTGGCATTAATGACCTTTCATTTTCTGTTTTATATTCTATAATTTTTTCACGTAAAAATTTAAATTCTCCAAAACAATCTTTTTCAAGGTGAATATTATTTTTAACTTTCATAGTTAAACCATATTTTTCACCATTAAAAACTATAAAATCATTCCAACTTTTTAAATTATCTATTTCTTCAATTGCTTTATCTACTCTTTCATTATGTTCGTTTGCTGGTCTATTTTTTTCATCTATCTCATCATAAATTTTCTTTGTTTTTGCTAAATATTTTTTAATATTTCTTCTTGCTAGTTTATCAAAAAATACACCCCAAATTAAAAAACTATTTTTTAAATTTATAAACTCTTCTCTAAGGTCTTTAATTCTATGTCTTTTGTTATACTCCATTTTAATTTTAAATTTTTCATAATCTTCTTGTACTTTTGGGTCATTTTTTGGATAAGAAATTATACTTTTTTTTCTTGGAGAATATCTTTTTATTATTTCTTCTGAATTATAACCATATTCTACATTTAAGTCATTCATTCTTCGATATCATTAACAAAACAAAATTATATTTAATTCAAATTTTATTTTTTAAATGCATTGATGCATGCAAGCAACAATTTTTTTTTTTTTTTTTTTTTTTTTTTTTTTTTACAAATTTTCTACAAAATCTTAAGCCATCCACAAACACATAAGCCGGTTAGCTGATGCGTCATGCGTTGGTTGATGGTTGGATAAAAGGTTAAGCAATTGTTTGATGTAAGGGTTTGTTGGTTAGTTAAGTAACTGGTTGGATGATGCGTTGGTTTTTTTCTTAATCAATCTTTTTTAAATTTTAAATTTTTTTTTTTTTTTTTTTTTTTTTTTTTTTTTTTTTTAATGCGTTAGTCGGTTAGCTGGCTAGCTAGCTAAATCAATTTTTTTTTTTTTTTTTTTTAATTTGATTTAAGTAAAAAATGTTTATAAAAAAGATTTTGTTAATTTGTTTTATGAGCTTCATCAGATTGTTATGTTAAACCCATTTTGTTTTAATTTCATGAGCATGTTAATGTTACATAAAATTGTTATTATTAGTTTATTGTATAAGGGCTAGCTATAAACTTAAGGGTGGATTTGTTGGTTAAGGGTTAGCCATATGCTTAAGAGTGGGTTGATTGGATAAGGGTTAGCTATAAACTTAAGTGTGGGTTGATTGGATAAGGGCTAGCTATAAACTTAAGGGTGGGTTGATTGGATAAGGGTTAGCTATAAACTTAAGGGTGGGTTGATTGGTTAAGGGCTAGCTATAAACTTAAGGGTGGGTTGATTGGTTAAGGGCTAGCTATAAACTTAAGGGTGGGTTGATTTTGATAAACATTAATAAATGCTTAACTTAAAATTGCTGGGCCACTTAAGCATGGATTATTTTCTTAAGCGAATGCGTGAGCTTAAGGGTGGGTTGATTTTGATAAACATTAATAAATGCTTAACTTAAAATTGCTGGGCCACTTAAGCATGGATTATTTTCTTAAGTGAATGCGTGAGCTTAATGGGATTGGCCCAGATCTAGCGTTATCTATACTACTACTGTCAAGTTACGCCCCTTTTTCAACTTTGTGTTTTCACCGAAAATCAACCTAGCATTGGCGCCCGAATGCGGACGTCTTTTTATTTGTTGCCATAGAAACCAAAACTTAAAAATAAAAAGAAATACGTAAAAGATTGTCTTCTCAGACACCAAATCCTGCTCTGTGATATTAGCCTTTAAAACTTTGTGTTTTGCCTTGTCATTGCTCAAAGGACATGATCATTATTTCAACCTATAGACTAGGTATGGTAAAATGAAAGAAATATATGATTCATTGCTTGGCCATTGTGGATTTTTGCACTTTCCAAAAATATTCCCTGCTGTTGCACGCTGCTCATTTTGGTTTGTTACCATAATTTGTTGCCAAAGCAACGTAAAGGAAGGAAATAGGAAGCAGAAAATCCTTTGAAAAGTGTTTCCTTTCAATCCATAAAGACCATGAGACCAAGGCTATACAAATGCACTCATTATAGAGATTTGTGTTTTTCCATTCTTTTGTCAACTCCACAGACTCTCAGTGTGAGGCATGTAGATATTTTTTAATTTGTCTATACAAAAGTGATAGCAGTTTTTAAGCCTGTACAAATGTGATAGCAACTTTGAGCTTCTGGGCCTCATCTTCCTACCTCTTCACCCGTTCTGATGCCCAGGCCGTCAGCGCTTTTTTTTTTTTTTTTTTTTTTTTTTCATTTTTTGACATATTTTGACTTGATCTATACCGGAATGCCGTGACTTTTCATCACTGGATGAAAGTAAAATGATTATTTTACAGGAAGTTTACCAACCGTCACACTACTGACCAGTTCCTTTTCTCGGAATTTAATCGAAACAACAACAACAATATAAACAACAATACAACCCCTTAAGTTAAATACTATGTCCTGAATTAAAAAAAAAAAAAATGGAATAAATGGAAACTATGTCCGTCTTCCAAATCTTCACAACTTATTGCCGAGTCACCTCTTACAGTTTGCAGGCTCACCAACTATCCTTAACCTTTATCCTGCTAAACAACAGAAATGAAACCTTCAAGCCGATAGTAAAAACCCAATAAATCCTATTTCAAAGATATATTTGGAGGAAATATATATCCTTATCGGACCATGTAGTCTGTGCAGTCTGATCTTGATCTACGCTGTAAGCACAAGGTCAGTGAGTCGTGCTTTGCAGCCTAAGGGTTAAGAATATATAAGGGGTGCTGCGCGGCTCAGTAGTAAAATGTATGACGCGACACCTGGAGGTACCGGGTTCGAGCCTCACTATAAAGCCCTTTTTTTGTCTTTGAGCAAGACACTTCAGAGCTTTAGATTGGTACTAGTGAAACCATGGACATACATGAATAAGCGAGTTAAGCGAAAAGGAATAGGATGGGTCCTTGCAGTAGAGACATTTGGAGTTCTATATTCTATTAATCAAGGTGTTGTCGTACTGTGCACAGAAAGTGAAAGTAAATGTGAGGGAAAAGTGGGGATTTCTTATTACTCAACGAATATGATTGAGGTAGAAATGACTAAGATATCGTCATGAATCAACAGATACTAGAATTCCGTATACAAGTAATTAAGATGCACTTGTACTGTGCACAGAAAGTGAAAGTAGATGTGAGGGAAAATGGGGGAATTTCTTATTAACCAACCAATGTGTTTGTGGTAGATATGAATCAAGAACTCATGGCTACTTGCACACGACGTATAAGGCAGGTTTATGTCGAGTTTATGCAGAATAAAGGGACAACATTCGTTCATTTTGATATGACCCCATTCACTAGTAACCAACACGTGTTATGGTAATCACGTGTTATCTCTGCAAACCTTCGTGAAATTCTGCCCTAAAAATCATAACAACTGAGCCATGCTCTGTGAAAAGAGGCTTGATGCATCTCCGTGATCTATGATACCAAGCAAGTCATCACCTAATTATGGATCCATAAAATCTATTTTGTCCAACAACCGACTGCATCATAAGGTAGACTGGTCCTTTGACATCCAAAAACTGACCAATAGCGAACAGTTTCGGCCGACTGCACAGGCTGACCTGGGTCGGTGCTTTTCACAGATGTATTAAGCCCTATTTCCACAGAGCGTGACTCAAATATTTTCAGAGTTTACATAGCCCATTAATGAAATACCACTGTATTTTACTTGCATTTGTCTTTCTTCTTTACCTATGGTTTACTATCACCCTGAATCAGTGATAGATCCTTGTTGAAGCTTCTTAAGATAATGAAATCTGGAATTTTAAACGTGTATGTAGCATTACAGGAGAATCCAGTTGCAGATACTATAGTCAGTTTTCGGGAAAAAATGGCCGACCTACATAATCGAACCATCGTCCCTTGGGTTTCAAGCAGTGTAAGTTATTAATTGAGCTTCCAGGCTCGGCATGTTAACGCTTATCCTGCTAGTAAGTAAAATGAAATTTTCAAACTAGTAGTACAAACCTGAATAATGCTGCTTCAAACTCAGTTTCTGGAGGAATATATATTCATATCGGACAGTGTAGATCCAAGATCAGACTGCACGTTTTGTGCGCGTTCTTTGCAATCTGATCTTGATCTACACTGTCGCAAAAGGTCAGTGAGTCGGGCTTAGCAACCTAAGGGTTTCCTTTATCATAGTGTTTTCAAAGGCCCATTTTTATCAGGGTCGTTTAAACAAAGGGTTGTGTGGTAAAGGGTCAAATAGGATCATGGGATGGTGTGCAGTCTGATCTTTGATCTGATCTGCTTAAACCGCTAAATCAGGCTAAACTATACTATGTGTAAAGCTGGAGAAAAATAAACGTATTTCTAGTCCTCGGTTGAGGGCTTATCTAGGTCTACAGTGTTTGCCAGACAAAAAGTAGTATTACAGGAGGAACCGATGTTGAAATGATTTTTTTTTTTTTTTTTTTTAATCTTTTTTTTGTTATCTTTGTTCTTGATGTACATGTCTATGCATTCTTCTTCTTCTTCTTTTTCTTCTTCTTCTTCTTCCTCTTCTTCTTTGTCTTATTATTACTATTAATTAGCAGGTATATACTGTGCAATTATGTAGAATATTAAAACATTTGTCTTAAATCGTAAAAAGGACAAAATTTATTTAATGAAATAAACCAGCATAACACAAAGGAGAAAGAAAGGGAACGATCGTCTGCTTGCACGAAAAAGCGGATAAGCATGTATGATTTAAGGGCAAGTGTTTTGTTTACAATATAAATATTACTTTGAATAAAGTCGCATGTCTTATTTCTAGGTACTGAACAGTTTTACAGGGAAAAGGAATCTCATAGGATAGTCCACATTGACCGATATATTCAACGCTAATCTGCTCTCTCTCTCTCTCTCTGTCCCTGGAGCAACTGTGGATCAAGATAAGACATCACGTTTTGAGCAGATCTTTAATTTTTCACTGTCCACGTTGTATAACCATTCCGAATAACAGCAGCCTTGATATTTCAAGGCATATAGGGATTCACAGACATAAAGAAAGATTAATATGACCAGCTAGAGCACCAATCTGATCTTCGAGCAGATGGCAATGTTTCTGTTGTTCCAGAGAGGTTTCAACTTGGTCATTGCGGCTGTTGGCTGGGCTATTCCTAAGAGTATTTCTGGCTTCGATCTTTCATCAGACAAGACAGATTCAGTTACTCTTTGTCTACACAGGCTGACCTGGGCCGAAACCTTACGCTATTTGTCAATGTTCTGTATGTTCAAGGGGCCGTCTGCTTCATGAGTAATCGGTTGTTAAAAAAGAGTGGCTATCATTGATCCATAATTATGTGATGGCTTACTTGGTATTATGTTTTACGGAGATGCATTAAGTATCCTGTTTGCCACAGCACGGCTCATTTCAATTTGTCTAACAACCGACTAATCGTGAGGTAGATTGCTCCTTTGACATTCATAAAAGTTAGAAAAAGAAAAAAAAAAGTCGAGCCATGATAGCATGAGTGTATTACGCAGGCAGACATGAATCGATACTTTTTTCAGATGTATTAAGTCCCCTTTCCACAGAGCATGGCTCATTTTATTTGATCCTTTGCTTTTGTGGTTTATCAACTTTGCTATTTCTTTTCATATTTTATTTTACTATTTGCAGCTAAAGATGGTCTATCAGTAGAATTTGAAATAACTTGACCCAAAACAATCTTTGTAACATGAAATGAAACAACTGTTGATCGTGTTTAGAGCATTTGTCCATTTTTTAGGCAGACCACATATATTTGATCTGTGCTCTGCCAAAAGGGGGCTTAATGTAAATTCGTGATCCAGTCAAGTCATCACATAATTATGGATACATAATAGCCATTTTTTTAAAACCGAAATCAATCATGAGGTAGACTGGACTTTGGATATACACAAAATTGACCAATAGCGAAAAGTCTCGGCCCAGGTCAGCCTGCGCAAACCGCGCAGGCTGACCTGGGTCGAGACTTTTCGCACTTGCATTCAGCCCCATTTTCACGGAGCATGGCTCATTTTGACAAATGAGGTAAAGAAAAACGTGGGCGAAAAAATCCCCAGACACTTATGTACATAACAGCGTCTTGATTCATACACGGCAATAACCATTGTTTTCTCAACAATCTACTTTTTACATTTGGTATAAATGAGCTGTGCGCTGGCAAAAAGGGGCTTAATGCATCTCCGTGATCTATGATGCCAGGCATGTCATCACATCATTGTGGATCCATAAAACCCATCCGGGCTGCCACCATAGCACAGTGGTTTAGACTAGACGGTTGATATGGGAATATTTTGCCGAAACCATGTAGCGCACTCGGTCGCGTACAGGACTTGAGAACGAGGGGGGAACGCTGGTTCGAATCCCCAGTTTGGCCAGTTTTGTTTCTAAGGTTTCCTAATTGTCATTGCGACAGGATTCATTCCTTTTACACTGCTGATCATGGTTTCGACGATGATTATGTAGGAAAGCAACCAAATTTTCGAGAAGAATTTTGAGCGAATTACTGGTAAATAGTAACTCCATGAAATCATGTATATGTTCACAGTTCGCTCCGACATAACTGAAATAATGTTGAAAATGGCGTCAAACACCAGGCAATCAATATGACAATCAGTGAGTGAGTGAGTGAGTGAGTGAGTAGGTGAGTGAGTGAGTGAGTGAGCCTGCCAGCTAGCCAGCAAGCCAGCCAATCGATCAATCGATCGATCGATCGATCCTTCATCTGAATTTATGCTGCTCCAATTAACTCTGTTCAGTCTTATCTTGATTTATACAGGATTACAGAGTATTGAGTACACTATAACCTGTATTACAGTGAAACAAGGAATTTTTCATTTTTTATCATAAAGAGAACCATTGTTTGTTGAAGATGTTCGTCAGTTACTTTTAAGAAGTTCCATTGTTGATAATTGGTTATTTTTCTTCCTGCACATTGTCTTCTGGAGTGCTTTCTTGATTTGTTCTACATATTATAAGTACTGTTCATTGTAACTTTATTTTCCTGCACTTTGTCTTCTGAAGTATGCTGTTGACCTGTTTCAAGCGTCACTATTGTTTAAAGTAACATTAATTTTCTGTACTTTCTGTTTTAACCCATACAGGCTGTTTTGACTTTCTAATATTTATCTTACATTGTACTGAGCTAACTTGCCACATTGCAAGTTGCAGGTTCATTTGTCTCGTAACCGGACTACTTTTCAAGATGGCAGTTCCTGCAGCGAATTTCAAAATAAAATACACGTTTATCAAAAACAACGCTAAACGGTACCATTTATCAAACCATGGTAAGCTGTAGGCTAATTAATGTTTTCAAGTTGTGCAGTAATAAGAAAGAACCCTTGAAGGGATCCCTAGGAGTTTGAGTCTTGGAAAGGACTATGTGCTTTTTAGCTAGAAATGATATACAAAATACCAACGTTCTTTCTTCCCTAAAAGGACTGTTTTGTCGACCTACACCAGTTTCATCTTTTTTATCTAAACAAACAAATTAATGTCTCTATTTTGATTCCGTTTCTTATTGAAAGTAATGTTTTCAACTTATTCGGTGATTAGGAAGAACCTTTCAAGGGGTTTCTAGGTGTTTGAGTCGTGGAAATGACAATGTGCTATCAGTAAGAAATAGCAAAATACTAATACCACCATTCCTACTTCCCTGAGAGAACTCCTGTGTTTTATTGAGGTACACCATACTAGTTTTAAAACAACACATGATTTAGACCTAAGAATGTTCCCGAGGAACAGTTTGTTTGCTAATACAACAATAACAAGAGTAGATTAACACTTTCCCACACAACTGATTTTAGACTCTTCCAAATTGATAGTTTTTTCAGCTGACAAATTTGAAGGTTGAACAAATAAACTAGTATTTTCTCCTTTACCTGCAATGTTTTCCAAAAGCCTCTTTCTCAGGGTCATGAAAACACGGGATTGTTTGGTAAATTTGTATTGGAGTTTAACGCCATTTTAACAGCTCAGGTCAAATCATGGCGGTCAGTGACGCACCCATGTATTTCCTGGCTTTCTCACAGCAGTACTGACACAACTTTTCTTCCAAAGCCACTGACTATTTTTTTAAATGCATCAGAGGTGAGAGACGAAAATTCATCAGAAAGAAAATTTGCCTCCACCGGGTATCGAACTCGCAACCACCAGGTCATGAGTCCGATACGCTTACCACTGAGCTACCCGGGTGGACTTGTTTGGTAAAGGGTTAATATCAGACTGCTTAGCATAAAACAATTCCATTCCTAAAGGCACTCTGTTTTATATTTGAACTGTCTGCTGTGTATATGAGCATACCCACTGTATTAAGGGAAAGGTTTAGAACATGTTGTATAGATAGTCTGAATAGATCTGAAACACACTATTTTAGAAATCAAAACTATAATGTATGGGTACAGAAGTTTCAATATTTTAACAAGGTCTTTCATAAGGATGAAGAGCAATGACTTTAGACATGCTTAGAATGCTGCGTGGAAAAAAAAAAACAAACAAAAAAAAAACTATTATCATTATGTTTAGGGTATCTATTTAATCACATGTTTACAAATTCTATAGTGAGCGGTTAGTATTTTCAATCAGACTAAAGCATAATCTCAAACAAAAAATCATTAGTTTATCTAAAAACCCTTTATTTTCAGTATAGCTGTGCTGCTGAATATAGCTCAGCCAATCAGATAAGTCGTTTCAATAGTTTTTTCCTTCAAACTGGGATAATATAGCCGCATTTACTTAAGTTAAAACGCATCCATACCAAAGTTTTCAAAAACTTAAGAGCTATATTTTGTGAGGCTGACAAAAATTTTAAGTAAAGGGTAACCCATGTAGGCTATTGTCAGATCCACATTTAGATGACTAATTAATTAAATAGTGTTTAATTCCGCTTTCCACATTATTTCAGTCATATAACTGCTATAGCTGGCTTATTGATATATGTCCGGGTTTCACCGTTACTAGGCTAGGACTCTGAAGTGTCTTGTCTAAGGACACTCCCACAAAAAATGGTGCTTCCGGCGAGGCTGGAACCTTGAGTCAGAAAATGTCATCTTTTGTACAGTTATTTATTATTATTATTTTTTTTTTTTTTTTTTTTTTTTTTAAATCTTACTCATCAACAACTCTAGTTTTCTATATATTTGTCAAATAACTTTTTCACTTATTCATCTTATTTTATTTCAACATGAACTGTACTTTCTATTACATTTAAGTACAATACAACATCCTGTTACAAAACTTGTCAAAAGTTAGAATGATTTTGAAAGCATTAGAAAGAATACTGGAGAAATAATCAAGTGTAAAAAAATGTCTTTTACAAAGAGCCATAATTATCTAGAAAACTTCTTCATTTTTCTTTTTCTTTTTTTAAAGACCGTAATATATATATATATATATATATATATATATATATATTTTTTTTTTTTCCTTTAAAGACCGTTCATCATCCAGTGCTTTCAGCGCTTTGATTTGGTTATTAAAATCATTGCAATTTTCAAGAAGTTCCAGACGAAAAACGGGTCTCAATTCTCCACGGAGGTATTTTTCTTTTCTGCTTGCTACTTTTTCACCTCCAGAATCCGAGTTGAGTGTAGCGCGTATTAATATTTATCTTGTACAGGATTGTGATGCGTCATAGCAGACAGGTCAATCTTTGAAGAATGTGACATGTGCAGACATGTCCAACTTTTAACCCTTTGACTACTAAGCACGACTCAGTAATCATTTGCTGACAATGAAGATCAATATCAGACTGCACAGAAAATGCAGTCTGATCATGGATCTACTCTGTCCGATGAGATTTTTTCCCTAAAAATACAGCTGAAATAGAAAATTTTGTCACAAAAGGAGACATTTAAATGACGAGAAATTTTCTTTTCTTTTCTGTCACAATCTATCTCTGTATATGAGTACATTTATGTCGAATCTTTGTTCTTAAACCTAATTCCAAACAGAGATTATAATGCAGATAAATCTTGATCAGTTCCCTTTAGCAATACAGAAAGTTCCACCCCCCGACGACCGACCGACCGATCAATCAATCAATCGGTCGATCGATCGATCGAGCTCATGTGATGAACACTTTTAGGGTCCATCAAGATTTATCAAACTGTGTAGTTATTCGGCGTAGCTTAGAATGCTGGTTGTTGACATACTTCTTGGTATTGATACATACATGTATTTACTCGAATGAATAATGTTTTTTTCTGGTCAAACTGTGAACATGATTATTTGACGGGCCCCTTTTTGCGGGCGCATATATGACACAAATATACAAGTGATGCTACCGCTTATCTATACCCCAAGGCTCTCATTCACACCATAGCGTGATATGTAAATTGAGCTAGTGACCTAAACAAATCAGGATCATCTTTTCTGCTTCAAACGCTATTTTTTTTCTCGTGTTTTTTCTTTTATGGCTTGTAGGTCTCGTCTAGCTACGAAGTCATCCAACCGATATGAAATTGACAAAGCATAGAAACTTCATCTAAAAATGAACTCCAGGAAGTATACAAACGCCATATCATCAATATATGTGTTCTTTATTTGCATTTTTTCAGTTGAAGGCCAAACAGAGACCAAACGTAAACGTTGCAGGTGTAATAAAATGCATATAAATTAAATCATATCATTTAAGTGTATGGAAATAATGTAAACCCTGTTATTGCACTGTCAATCTACGTGCTAGTCGCTGGCAGAAAAATGAATCTCTTAACCAGGTTAAAAGTAAACAAAGAGATCGAGCGACTTGGCGACTGTTTTATCTAGTTTTAAAATTCATTTTTCTGCACTTGACTTACACTTAGACCGACCGTACAATAACAGATTATCATCTTCACAGAAATGTCCATGCTTTCAAATGATGTAACTTATATATAAATGTATTTTACACCCTTCATTATTAACTTTTCACTGGTCTTTTGGCCTTTCAAGATCATCAATTATATCTCTTCCATGACACACTCTATTGTGACTTAAATAATCATGAGCGGTGGGTAAAATCACCGCATTGAAACGTATCGGACTTTTCAAAGGGATTGGACCATTTTTCTTCAACCTTGTACTGACCAACCGAGTTTTATCTTTACCAAGGCTGCTGATATCACATTCGCTAGTTTGTCAGTACTTTCAGTACTTTGATTTTAATACTTGGTTTGTCGTTTCGCCATTTTAATCTGTACCACATGTTGAGGTTAGCTTCTTTATAATATATGAGTCCTTGCTCTGTGAAAAGTGGACATCTGCGAAAATTAACGGCTCAGGTCAGCCTGCACAGTCTGCACAGGCTGACCTGAGACGAAACTTCTCGCTATTGGTCAATTTTCTGTATGCCCAGGGACCAGTGTCAACCAACCTCACGATTGAGTCGATTGCTAAAAATAAGGTGTTTTTATTGACCCATCAGTATGTGATAGCTGGTACCATGGATTACGGAGAGGCATTCAGCCCTATTTTGCCAGATCATGACTCTTTAAGAATTACTGTGCAAAATCTTGTAAACTGATATATACTTGTAGATGTAACTAACATATAACCGAGAGCTTTGATATTTGTTAGGTAGCCGCATTTAAGAACCTTTATCGAGTTGGCTTAATTTTTCCTTTCACTGCCTTTAGCAACATACCTAGTTTTTGTGGACGTCGTAGATCAAATACAAACCGTACGGTCTGATCCTTGATCTACACCATTCTCTAATGCATTCTAATTGACATTCACAGTTACCGTTTACATGTAATTTCTTTTGGTCTAGTACTAAATCTTTACCAAACGACAAAATTTTAGACTGGTCCAAATTGGAAGCATTTGCAGACGAAAACTGAATGTAGCTCAAATGATGATTTCGGTTTTTGATTGGAACGAAAACAATGTGGGAAAAGGAGAAAAATCTGGTTACTAGCATCTTCTCTATTTCCTACAATGTTTTCAGAAAGCTTTTTCCTCAGGGTCGTTAAAAGTTGGCATTGTATAGTAAAGTGTTAAAGCCTGTCGAAAAAAAGTCTTATTTGTCTAATTGGCAGTGAAAGAGTTAGCCTTTTCCCATTTGACAACATCTTTCTGTTTGTAGATTTTGTCCTCAAAACAGCAGAAACATGTGGAAATAAGAGAAAATGCTGGTCGGGTTGTTAAACAAAAAGTAAGACAACTTGCACCATTAACTTACTGACTTGTTCCATCAAACATTCAGTCTATAAGGTTGCAAAGCGCGACTCACTGACCTTTTGCGGATAGTGTAGATCAAGAACGTGCAGTCTGATCTTGGATCTACACTGTCCGTTAAGGAGATGCCTCTCTTTCAAAAGTACCTTTGAAATAGGAAAATTTACGTTTATACTATCGGTTTCTTTTATTTAGCAGGATGAGCCGAGCCCCGGTAGCTCAGTCAGTAGCGTACAGGACTTAAGAACAGGAGGTCGCTGGTTCGGTCCCCGGCTCGGTCGATTTCTTTCCGAGGATTGATGATAGTCATTGCTAAAGGATTAATTCCTCTCTCACCGCTGACCATTGATTTGACGATGGTTGAGTGGGAAAGCAGCCAGTGATTTGGAAAGAATATTGTATGGAGTACTGGTAAAAGAAACTTCAGGAAAGCATGGACAGGTGCACTGGCACTGAAATAATGTTGAAAACGGCATGAAACACTTTACAATCAATCATTATTTACCAGATAAAGATTAACAGCTGCAATTTTGGACCTTGTTCTGTCAATAGTCATTGTTACCAGAAACTGGAGAACGGTTTGGAGAGATAGGATAAACCCAACACTGCCAATTGCGACTTAAAGACCTTTTGTGGACGGGTGAGATCGAGATCAGAGTTAACCGCTCGTGCAGTCTGATCATGGATCATGGATCTGCGCTACATTTGGCTAAATTGAGACCAAACTCATTGCAGTTAAAATCTACGTTTTGACCTCGAAAAAGGGCGAATATATTAGTGCCATTCTCTGACTAAAGAGGGCTAAAAGCATCTCCCTGATGCGTTATAAGAATCCAGTCTACAAAGTTCAAGTGGTTTGTTTTCCTTTCGTTGAATGTTGCGTACACCATTTAGTTGAAAGCTCCAACAGCTGCCGAAAGTTAACAAAGCGGATGTTAAAAAGTATTCAAATTTAAATCATGTCAGTTAAATGAATGTGAAGTTATTGTGAAGGCGACAATCTTTTACTGTATGGTTGGCTCAAGTATTAATCGCTGGCAGAAAAATGAATTTTAAAAGTAGGTCAAAAATTGCCAGGTCGCTCTATCCTATTTTACTCTTCGCCTTATTTCTACATTCATTTCTATGTCAACGGATAACACTTGGACGAACCGCACAACAACAGGTAATCACAATTATCGGCATACTTTTAAAGGGTATGATTTAAATTCAAATGCGTTTTAACACATTTTTTTTTAAGAATCATAATGGATAGAACAAACTGCCATTGTTTTTCACTCGTACGTGTCCGCTTCTGGTCACATGTACACTCATAGGCAACTAAAATCCCATTGATTTATAACGGAATACCGAAATCTTCATTGGTTGATAATCGGACACTTTTACTTAGCATAGTACTTTGGGGGATTGCCTCTCTATCGTATATAATAACACAAGGTGTGCAACGAAATACGAGAAATTTTACCCATGTCCCCTTAAAGAAAAAACATTAAACAGAAAAAAAGCTTAGTGGTTGGTAAAGATGGATTCAGAAATGATTTATCTTTTGTTCCCTGACATTCGAACGTCAGACTTGCTTCAACCAAGCACTGACGCAGGCCTTCTGAATTAAAAACAGAAAACTTCCACATTTTCCGGATCACCACGCGCTGATGTCACACAGTTCATTATCAAGCATCGAATACCAGTGATAATTTCAATATTTTTCTTTAAACAACTATTAAATGTGTATTTGTCAATGCATTGATGAAATTATTAAAATGATAGGTCGTCTTTTTTTGGTATAATATTTCTTCGTCTAATCCAGTATCACGAATTTTATCTTCTAAATTATTTAGCATCTTTTCAAATCCGAATTTATAGTTTGTTGGTCAAAAACTTTGTCGCGAGTTCTGAGAGTTAATTCACGTGGATGATTATTCGCAGCGGTATTTTGATTTATATGACGTCATCGCATGGCGATCCGGAAAATGCAGAAGCATTTGTAAATTCTATGAGATCAGCGCCAAAGCTTGATTGCAAAAGTTCTTTTAAACCTTCAACAGTCATGAAACAAACGAGCGCTCATTTTGAACCCATCTCCACCCAAGGGGAAGCATCTTCGCAAGCCAAGGATACTAAGGTAGTACCCTTGGCCGCTCGCCTCTTTAAAAATCGAAACTCCCGCTGCGCCATTTCACTGGATGCGATCAAAACCCATCGCGTCCAATCAAACCATCCGTAACAAGAAATCTTCAGCGAAAAACAATAATGGCGGCGCCCGTCAAAAACGAAAGTTGTCGTGTTTGTGACGAAAATTTGCCAAAAAGAGTAGACGATCGATATTTAAAGAGTTTTTTATAGTTCATGATCAATTATGTGAAATATTAGGACGGGTTCCACAGCCATATGATTGCGAATCATCGTATGTCTGATTAATTTCAGAAAATTGTTATGAATTCGAAAGTGCAGCCATATTTGATGCATAGCCTAACAAATTTTATTACCAGCATTTTGATTGGTCAGAAATAACATCAGCAAAGGTTACGCAACTCGTGATATTCGATAGGTGGCGGAGCGGGAGTTTCGATTTTCAAAGAGGCGAGCGGCCAAGGGTACGTAACAAACAAAGTGGAGTTAGTAACCTTGGCTTGCAAAGATGAAGGGGAAGTTGTCTTTTCCGTTTTCGGATAGATATTTAACCCAAAGCCTAAAATGCTACCGAAAACAAACGGTATTGATGGGGCTTTAATACCTCATACACAACGCTTTTCGATAAAGAGAAAAGCAAAGATGATGACCAGAAGGAAATTATTTGTAACTGGGATCATTATAAACTTGAAGTCCGTGAAAAGTGTATATTAAAGGGGGTATTCAATTTTTATGTTGTAAATCAAGATTTCTTGTAAAACACTAATATTTTTATATATATGCTTTTATTTCTTTGCAATGGTAAAGGGACAGTGCGTTCAGTAAGATGTGTAACTTTGGGCGTTTTGCGCTCGATAAATCGGTCTTTCTTTGTTACATCAGGCATGGCGTCATCACACTGATTTGAACAGGAATAATCGTGATTAACGTGTGTTATTAAGTATGTGGCAAGACTTCCTACTAATCTTGCAAAACTGTGGGACGAGATCTAAAAGTACTTAAAAGGCTACACAGCCAATTAGTTAATATAAATGAAAGACATGTCTTGCTTAATTTTTGTATTTCTTATTTACAGATGAGTTGCCAGCTATCGAATTACTTTACCCTTCAGCTGCTAAGCGCGGCTTAGCCTACTGACCTTTTGCGGACAGTGTAGATCAATATCAGACTGCACATAAAATGTAGCCTGATCTGGCATCCACAGTGTTCGATAAGGAGATATTTGTCTCCAAAAGTAAGTTTGAAATAAGATAAATCGGGTTTTTTTACTATCTTCTTGAAAGTTTTATTTAATTATTTAGCCTTATAAGGAGGGTAGACATATAGTGATAAATCACTTTTGAAGTTTGGTATGTTTATAAAATCTCAATGGCCCCCTTTAAATGAACTTTTCAAAACGTTTTATTTTCTAAAAGGTCAAGGTCGTACTTTTCTCCTTCCCTTTACATTTACCGCATATTTTTTTCTCATAAGTGCTAGTTCAAAATTATAGAAGAGGACATGAAGTCTAGTATCTGAGTGAACAGTGTAGGTGATGGAAAATAGGGCCTCTTCTCAGTCTTCACATTTTTTTCCCGTTCGTTGCATTTTTTCCAGTATACTTGTACGTAAATACACATATCCTACAGACGAGATAAAGGTGTAATATGTACCAATATCACGCATGACAGTTGTGAAAAATCATACATTATGTTTTACTGCGCAGCGATTGGATAGATACACAGACCAATCGACTGATACTGTATGCGGAGCACTTCATAACTGCATGGTAACCGCTGACACCTAACAGATCTCCTTTGCCAGTACTCTCTACGAGATTATACCAGACAGCTTGCAACGTTTGTGAATACTTGGAAACGCAACATCTGAAACAAAAAAAAAAAGCACCGTGTAAGGCAAGAAACATTACAAAGTGATTTTTTTTTTTAATTGATTAAATTTAAAATTGGTTAAAGTCAGTCATCGTGTAATAGCATAGTATTCCGATAGATGGAAAACAGTGCAGTAGCATTTCTAATAGCTCGTATGAAGCATCGAGATTCGTATTCACCAACGATTCTTAAGAGAACATTCTTAGTTTAATTCTAGATTTAAGAAGTAAGGCGAATTCTGATTATGTTATTTCCGAATTAAGAAATTCTTCAGAATAACACTAAGAATTTTCTAACGGATGTTTGTGAATTCGGACTCGGAACGATCTCTACACTGTTTTCACAATATTCGTCTCTTTGAGTAACTGCGATAAATTAACTTTGAATTTCTATTGTGTTTGTTTTATTTTATGATCAATTTTAACGTTACACGCGCATGTTAACGCCAACAATTTCTGTAGGATATTGAAAGTAGAGCTGCTTTTTTCCAAACGACATTTCTTTTAAACTTGTCCAAATTCAAAGCATTTGCAGACGACAATTTGATTGTATCTAAAATGACTGAATTTGTCTTTGAAAGAGTGGTCAGTCGGTAGCGTACACGACTTGAGAACAGGAAGTTGCTGATTCGATCCCCGACTCGGCCAATTTCTTTCCTAGGATTGATGATAGTCATTGCGACAGGACTCATTCCTCTTACACCGCTGACCATTGTCTAGACGGTGGTTATGTTGGAAAGCAGCCAGTGGCTTGGAAAGAATATTGTGCGTAGTACTGGTAAAAGGAACTCCAGGAAAGCATTGATAGGTGCACTGCCCGCCGCGATATATCTGAAATAATATTGAAAACGGCGTTAAACACCATACACTCAATCAGTCATTGAAAAAGTGGAAAACTTTGTCTGAAAAGGATAAAACACTGGTTACACGGATTTTCCCCTTTTCCCACAATGTTTTCAAAATACTGTATTTCAAAGGTATTTTAAATTTGTGATAGTTTGATAAAGTATTCACCCCTAGACTGCTGAGTAATAGCGTAGGTATATTTGTGGACAATGTAGATATAGATCAGACTGCACACAACGTGCATGATCAGTATTTCACTCTTATTTCACTGGTTATGTCAAGTCATTGTAGGTTTAACCCATATTACTAGTACAAACATTATTACTATACGTTTGTCATAAACTGTTGAGTAAATATAGGTATTTTATTACAAAGTGCAGATCAAGATCAGATACATGGGATGTACTTGTAACCTTGTTTGATTTGTATTGGAGTTTAGCGCCAATTAAAAGCTCGGGTCATATCATGGCGGTCAGTGACGCACCCATGTGTTCCCAGGCTTTCTCACACCAGTACTGACACAACTTTCTTTACAAAGCCACTGACTACTTTTCTCACGTCCATTACAGGTGAGAGGCGAAAAATCGCTGGAAAGAAAGTTGGCTCAACCGGGTATCGAACGCACTTGTAACACTATAACAAACATATCACTGTACGTTAACTTTGACTGCACAGATATTACACGTATAAGTGTGATCAAGTTACAATATTTTATTGTACATTAAACTTTACAGTCCTGAGTTAGTGTTTGGGTACTGTGATAGACAGAGCAGATTAAGATTAGATTATATACTATACACAAAACCTGCATCATGAATCCAGACTAGCCGACTCGGTCAAATTTCCTCCTATACATATATTATTTACGTAAAACAGTGCAGTAGCTGCTCTGATTGTTGGTATGCATAATTGAAACTGCTGCTTTACTGTTCTGGTCATCTTCCTGGCCGAGGGTGACAATCTCTACATTTATTACATTCAACCCTAGCTGACCCAGTCGAATTTCGTAATCCCTATGATACGCATAATTGCTGGTTGCAGTCTGTTCTAAAAGCGACGTTTGATCATTTTTCGATGGTTGCTATCGTTATCAAAATCGAACAGGTAAACTATTGTGGGGATTACAAATCTCGTCCCATCAGCCAGGGCTGAATAGAGAAACGTAATTATTGTCACCCTTGGCTGGTGAAGATGCTTCTGGCTTGGCAAGTCTGTTCCAAAAAACGACTTAACCCTTTGCCACACAATCCCGACTTTTAACGACCCTGAGGAATAAGGCTTTTGAAAACATTGTGGGAAAAGGAGAAAATGCTGGTAACCAGCATTTTCTTCTTTTCCCACAATGTTTTCTACTCTATCGAATTAGCTGTTAAAGTGGCGTTAAACCGCAATACAACCAACCAACCTACTCTATCGAAGAAAAAACCGCATCGATTAAGCCTCATTGAAATTGTCGTCTAAAAATGCTTTGAATTTGGACGGGTCTAAAATATGGCGTGAGGTAAAGAGTTGAACCCTTTACACACAATCCCGAGCTTTAACGTTACCGAGATAAAGGACTTCGGAATACACAGACAGAAAAGGAAAAAGTGCTGGTCACCACATTTACCTCTTTTCCCACAACATTTTCTACCCTTCTAAAGTCAAGCTTAAATTTTTCGGGTTACATTTATTACATTTATTTCGCACTGTTTCTGTTTGGACAAGTCTAAAATTGTGTCTTTTGAAGAAGGGTAAAAGAAATAGCCATGTGATAATTACTACTGTGTATGATCAATATGACAGTGTATGTTTACCTGACAATTTTGTGTACGGTTTTTCGTAATTTAGTGAACGGTATAGGTCGAGATCAGACGACTCGAAAACAATATATTCGAATGACCATGTAGTTTCTGTGTGCACATGTTTCTATAACTTAGTGCCAAAGTAAACGGGCGAAATTTAAACTTATCAAGCATAGAGGCATGACAGCAAGTTCAGCAAAGTGACCTAGATAGATCTAGTGGGATCTGTCTTTCGAAGTGAAGACAACATTGTGGGAAAATGAGGAAAGGCTTCTTATCAGATTTTTTTTCTCTTTCCACAACGTTTTCAAACTTCTATATCTAACACAGGGTCCTTAAAACACAGAACTGTTTGTTAAAAATCAATATTACACTGTAAAACTTATGCCAGCAATACGGAGTCAGACTTTAGGCACCTACCTAGACAGTATAGATAGTGTAGATCAAGATTAGACTTTACAGAGCGTGTAGTCTGATCCTGAATTTTCACCGCCCGAGTACCCGCGATCAGCATAAATTGGTTCTGAGGGTTTAGATCAATGTTACAATGGATTTGTTCCTCTCACACCGTGGAACATTGTTTCGACTTCGTTCAAAACAGAAAGCAGCCAGTGGCTTGGAAATAATGAAGTGTGTAGAAGTGTGGAGGAAGACTAAATTGTTTTGAAATATTTAGCACCATTTTCAACATTATTACTTACAACAGATCCAGATCTAGGTCTAGTCTACTTAGGTCTAGACTAGATCTATCTAAGATTCGCCCACCTACAAATTTTAATCATGGAAAACTAAAATAGAAGACAAAAAGAGACTTATAAGGTTGTTTATAAACAAATATCTTTATGAGCGAATGCTCCTTTTTCCCGGATATTTTCAAAACCGCCATTTTGGGTGAAAAGTTGAAGATGGATTGCGTGTATAGAAATACACTGCAAGTACTCATCCATTCATTCTTCTTGTGCAATATTATCGATGCCGTCAATATCAGTGACGTCATACTCTGACGTAGTTTTTGTCTTCCCTTTACCGCGCAGCGTTTCGTTACAATGTACAAGCACCAGTAGAGATTATTTATTTAGAAATTCAAGTGTAAACAAACCTGGAGATTTCTGATATTCTGGTCATAGTTTACGATGTTTGGGTATTTTTCATATTTTGAATTGATATTTAAACACTTGTTTGTGTGTTTTGTTAATGAAATCTTTCTAATCGTCGCTAAGAGTGTGGATCAAGATCAGACTGGTCAAAACGTGCAGTCTAGTCTTAGATCTACACTTTTCACAATTTTGCAAGCTTTTTCTTTCATAGGAATTCTAAAATAGATTTAGATTTACTGACTATAAATCTAATAGACCAATGGTTTCTAGACGGATGTTTGCCGCCTTCAACAGTAGATATAATTAAGTTATAGATCTACCAGGGCGACAGCTTACCGTTAACTGTCATTTAGACGTTGTAATGATAGATCTGCATTTATCTAAACTGATAGATTTTTTTTTCAACGTGATTTCATCTCTAAGCCAAATAGCTAATCTAGAGTAGATATATCTATCTAAATCTAGATCTAGTAACTTTATTGTTTGTTTTCTTTTTCAGAATTCAAAAAGGACAGACGACCAAAACCAGTTAGGTTATATATCAGCTAGAGCTAAATATTTCGGGTAAATATCAGTAGATCTACCAGAGCATGGTTGTAAGGGTCTAGATCTACTAGATTTATACTTATTACAGAATCGTTGCTTTAGGTCATTTTCTGTCTTCATCATCATTTAGATTAAGGTAAGGACTTATCGATTGTTTTTAAGATCAGTCTATTGATTGGCTGAGCCAAAATGCTTGAACTGACCATATAGCTAGTCGTGGGAGATTGAAGTTTGAAACATTGGTAAAAATGGTTATATTTCTTTGTATTTATTTATTTTGTTAAATGGTACCTGTTTTGGCGCTGTCTTTCTTTCTAATGGTAGACAATATTGTGGGAAAAGGAGAAAATGCTGAAAACCAGCATTTTCTCCTTTTACCACAATGTTTTCTAAAGTTTTTTTTTTTTTTTTTTTTTCAAAATGGTTGAAACACAGGTTTGTACGATAAATATTTAGAAGCTTCATATTTATTGTAGCCTATATCTAAAGATGGCGGAGAAGAGTTCTGACAGTCGACACGAAACAAGCGAAGTCGATCAAGTACAGATCAAAGAATTAGAAGTTACTGAGGAAGACAAAGAGAAAGAGAAAAGTGAGAGTGAGAGAGTGGAGGAGGAAAGTGAGCGAGAGAGAGAGATAAGCTTGTTTTTGGATGAACTGATGAATGAGAGTAAACAGGAGAGACTGGAGAAGTTTAACAGAAGCTTTATTTATGATCGAGTTGACGTAAAACACGGATTGGATCTTAAGGATTGTAGGATACGTGGATTGTGTGTGCTGGAGAACCAAAGGTGGGTAGTCTGTGATTTTAATAATTCTTGTATTAAAATATTTACATTGGGAAGTAATATGTTACAGCGTTATATACGGGTTGTAGAGTCTGAACCTTGGGATGTTACAGAAATACTTGTAAACCAGAATTCGATTGAACCGAACTTAGTGTCCGGCAGGAGTTCTGAGGTTTCTGTAACAGACCGGGCTGATCCGAATAATCAATGTTTGATAGCAGTAACGTTAACATTTAAAAGTGAAATAATGTTTATAGATTTAAGTAAAAAACCCGCAGAAACACACAAAACAATCCCTACAGAAAAACCATGTTATTCTATACAGTTTTATGATGACAAGATTTTTACCGCCTGTCTAGAAGGTCATGGCTCTCCCTGGTCTGTTTATATAAAATCTACAGACGGAGTCACGCTACACAAGTTTGACAATGATAGATCTCGTTTCGTCCTTGTTCCTTCTCTCGCCATTGTTTCTGGACGAGTCTATATAACCGATAGGTACAATCACAACGTACAATGTAGAAATGTTGAGGGTCAAGTTATCTCGGAAATTACTATTAAAGGGTCGTGGCCTTTAAGAATCAGTGTAGACCCAGATAACAACGTGTATGTATGTGCACAGGGTCACAACAAAGTTTATAAACTGGATGCTGATCTCACTCAATACAAGTCGGTGTTAGATCAGACTGCAGATTATATAAAGGAACCCTACGCTCTGTGTTATCACAGAGACAAATTATTTATAAGTCATTACCCGTCGTCATCTTTAGAGAACTATGTTACTGTGGTCGGACTGTAACTACATCTCGACCCGGACATTGTATATCTTTATGTACTTCAGTTATGAAATATTTAAATCTGCGCCATAATGTATTCTATCGTTACCATGGTTACCGTTATAATCCGTTTCCCTGCCATTTGTAGCTGAATTTATTTCGCGGAGGTTGTAAACAAAGATCAGCCTGCAGTTACGTGCAGTGTGATCTTCATCTACAACGTCCGCTTCTCTGTTGATGGTCCTTTTTTTTCAAATCAGTTCGTTTAATTGCCGATAGACTTTACAAAATACTATTTTTATGACAGTTTGTATCGAACATTCTGCTGCATACGGGATAAATTAGCTTTACAGATACTTGATTCTCAACATTTCTCTATACTTTGTGTAGTACTTTAGCAAGCGGTCGTTTGAAATCTTGTCATCTTTTATCTATTTATTTATCTATTTATTTATTTGACAGAATGACAGAAAAAAAAAAAAATCTACAGTGAAAAGAACTTTCTGTATGTCAGTTTTAATTCCATTTACCCCACCCAGTCCCAATCATTGCTTGAAAAATATTTCTTTACCCTTCCCTCTCCCTTGTACATATCCGACATTTTCTATATTCCATAAACATTATTTGAACGTTAAAGCTATCAAACAGTGCTTATCCGACAAACAATGTGGCAGCAGTAATTTTTATGCGCCGTTACCGATCTTCTGTATGTGGCTTTTTCTCGAAAAAAAAAAAAAAAAAAATGCCGTCAAATCACAGACTACCCATCTTCTTATCTAGTCTACATAATTTACATGTAAATTAAATTGTGTGTGTGTGTGATATATACACACACACACACACACACACACACACACACACACACGTATATGGCCTACAACATGCGAAATGAGACCCTCGGACTGCGCAGTCCGTGCAGGCAAATCCGAGACAGCACTTTATGACTACATCAGATGTTTTCATACAGTAGACTTTCGTGAAACTGAAAATCGCACAAAAACAGGTAGTGTCGTCTAGGATTAGTCACAGGCTGATCTGCAACGTCACACTTTAACGCATATGTCCGAAGGCCCGTTATCGTGTGTTGCACGCCATATATGAGACATGCTTTGGGAAAAGGGGCTTAGTGCATCTCCGTGATGCATTATATCAATTAAGCCATCACATAATCATGGATCCATAATACCTAATTTAACAACCGAATTAATCATAAGGTAGACTGGATATACGGAAAATTGAATAATAGCGAAAAGTGTTCGGCCCAGGTCGGCCTGCGCGGACTGACGTGGGTCTATACTTTTTTGCAGATGCCGTAAGTTCCCTTTTCACAGCATTCATCATATTCATATCCGATTCGTGTTTTATGAGAGAGAGGGAGAGTTTGTTTGTTTGTTTTGTGTTGTACATTACTTTTTTGTATTAATTATTTCTTCTTCCTATTTAATTCATCAATTGTGATTTAAGAATGAGTAACTTCCACAATTTTATTTTTTTCACGTTTTGTGATTTTTGATATTGAGTGGTCTTTTTTCAATTCCTGGCTGTTCCAACATTGATTGCAACATTGATCGTTTGCTTTTGATTAGATATATATGTTATTAATTTCTCATTTACTGTACAGCTGAATAAATCTTAAATATTTGTACCAAGTAAATTTGTTGTTTTGTTATAATTTCTACATAACACTGTGTACAATTGAACTGTTTATGGTTAACCTTTATCCTGCGAATTAAATGAAATGAAACTTTCAAGCCGATAGTAAAAACCCAAATTTTGCTATTTCAAGGCTATTTTTCTGGGGAAAAGATATCTCCCTATCGGACAGAGAAGATCCAAGATCAGACTGCACGTTCTGTGCAGTCTGATCTTGATCTACACTGTCCGCAACAGGTCAGTAAGTCGCGCTTAGCAGCATAAGTGTTATAATGAGGCGAGTTTAACCAAGTTGCTAAGTAGCACATCTGTAATGATTTGTAAGTTCGAATTCTAACCTCGGCTGTCTTGCTATCAAAGAATTGACTTGCTTGTGTTTGTTTTGTATTTTATGCTGTGTTCAACACTGTCTAAGTCATCATGCAGCGGTCAGTGCATCCAACAACGGTTATTGAAGATTTCTTTTACCAGTTACTTCGAACATCACTCTTCCCGGTACTTAGTATAACAATCTTTACAAGCAACCGGCCGCTCTCCCGCACTGTGAGAAAGCTGAATCATGAGGTAGATTGGTCCTTTGACATACAGAAAATTGACCACAACAAAAGGTTCCAGCCCAGGCCTGACTGCGCAGGTTGACCTGGGTCGATACTGTTCGCAATGCATTGAGCCCCCTTTTTCTCAGAACACTGCTTATGTACATTTTCGTGGAGGGAACATGAAGTATGATCCTGGCCTGAAAACCCTACTATGATAACAACATGCTAAGTCATATCTTATTTTTACACGCAAATAAATTTGAGCTGTGCTCTGGCAAAAGCGGGCTTAGTGCATTTCCGTAATGCATTATACCAAGCGAGCCATCATGAAATCATGCATCCATAAAATCCAGTTTGTCTAATAACCGAATGAATCGTGACGTGCACTGGTTATTTACCATGCAGAAAATTGTTCAGTAGCAAAAAGTTTCGGCCCGGGTCAGCCTACTGGGTCGATACGCTTTGCAGATGTATTAAGTCCCCTTTTCACAGAGCATGGCTCAATTCATATTGCCTTATTATTAATAAATTGACCGATAATTAGACAGGATATGGATCACACTTGATTTTTGTACAGCTTAGGTAATTATTTATCACGCAGCATGCTGTAACCGGTCATTTACGAGTAGAGGCCAGTTACGGATATTGTAGATATAGGCCAGACTTCATAGATGCTACAGTCTGATCTTAGATCCACACCGTCTATACATAGTTTTGTGGCAAGATATACGAGAAATAAACCATTTAGCTCTTACCACACTATGACCCTGACAGAGAAAGCTTTTGAAAACATTGTGGAAGAAGAATAAAATACCGATAACCGGCATTTTCTCCTATTATTTGAGCTACACTTAATTTATCGTCTTCAAATGCTTCACTTTTGCCGGAGTTTAAATTTTGCCGTTTGGTAAAGAGTTTAAAATACATGTGCTTCAAGGCTTGAAGATTTATCTCCCTGAAATAGTTTGCATGTCATGAAAACTGCCCGTGTCATGATGAACTTGCAACACAGATCTTTTGTCTTTGTCTCCAGATTAAAATTAGCGAAACACGAAACTTAGAGCATGACATTAGATTTAGTGACAGTTTCCTGACAATTTAGTCAAGTTCCAAGTGTTGTTTAGACATCTTCGAAGCAATAAAGTTATTAATAAGATAGGAAGCACAAATACCTAACCTGTGAAGTCAAATCGTGATTTTGATGAAAGATAAAAAACATAAATATTAAAACACTTGGTTCACCGATACACTCACTCACTCACTTACTTACCAATTATTTCGCTCCAATATTAAGTTGCATTTTACGATATCATTGGCCTTTACAGTTCACTAATCATATCCATGTTGCTGAAAAGTTCAAAACGGCGTAGAATTTTCAAAAAGATAAGGGAGGTAACGAGTGTCATCTAGGCTAGATAACATTTAATCAAGTAACCTCCCTTCGCTGGCTGGCAAAAATAATATCGCCCTGGTCGACTATCTCTCTCTCTCTCTCTCTCTCTCTGCCTCTTTTCATTCGCCATGATTTATTTTCATTCATGAAGGGAAGAATGAATCCTATTGCAATCGTTTTGGCACTGCTAGTAAATACTTTTTGCAAAACCGAAATTAGAGCTCACAATCCCTCGGTTAAGAGCATGTCGTTTAAATCAATAGATATGGCCCGTGCTATGTGAAAAGGGGGCTAAATGCACTTTCAAAACGTATCGACCCAGGTCAACCTGGGCGGACTGAGCAGCTTGACCTGGGCCGGAACTTTTTGCATTCGGTAAATTTTCTGCGTGTCAAAGGACCACTAACTGATGTATCACATGATCCAGTCGTTTGTTATATACAAACGGATTTTTATGGATCTATAATACTGTGATGAGTTGCTTGGTATGCTGCATCACGGAGATGTATTAAACCCCCTTTTTCACAGAGCAGGGCTCATATATCTATTCTGCAAGATACTAATGTTGCTCGTACTGAGGTTTTCATTTATTCATATCAACCGTTTTAACACCACAGGACAGAACAAGTGGCTCTTGTGGACGGTTTTCTTGCGGATGATTGAGATGGGACTGCACAGAAGGTGCAGTCTGATCTTGGATCTTAACCGTCAACTTATATTGTCAAGCCTTTAAGATAAAAATCTTTTAGTCTCATTGGGTTGTGCATTCAGGCGTCGAAAGGAATCAAAATTATATGAGCCTTGCTCGGTGAAAAGGGGGCTTAATGCGTCTTCGAAAGGTATCGAACTACGTCAGCCTGCGCTGTCCGCTCAGGCTGACCTGGGCCGAAACTTTCCCTATTGGTCAATTTTCTGTATGTCAATGGACCAGTCTACCGTATGATAGAGTCGGTTGTTGGACAATTTTCTGTATGTCAAAGGACCAGTCTACCTTATGATACAGTCGGTTGTTGGACAATTTTCTGTATGTCATAGGACCAGTCTACCTTATGATACAGTCGATTGTTGGACAATTTTCTGTATGTCAAAGGACCAGTCTACCTTATCATACAGTCGGTTGTTGGACAAGTTTCTGTATGTCATAGGACCAGTCTACCGTATGATGCAGTCGGTTGTTGGACAATTTTGTGTATGTCAAAGGACCAGTCTACCGTATGATATAGTCCGTTGTTGGACCATTTTCTGTATGTCAATGGACCAGTCCACCTTACGATACAGTCCGTTGTTGGACAATTTTCTGTATGTCAAAGGACCAGTCCACCTTACGATACAGTCCGTTGTTGGACAATTTTCTGTATGTCAATGGACCAGTCTACCTTATGATACAGTCGGTTGTTGGACAATTTTCTGTATGTCAAAGGACCAGTCTACCTTACGATACAGTCCGTTGTTGGACAATTTTCTGTATGTCAAAGGACCAGTCTACCTTATGATACAGTCGGTTGTTGGACAATTTTCTGTATGTCAAAGGACCAGTCCACCTTACGATACAGCAGGTTGTTGGACAATTTTCTGTATGTCAAAGGACCAGTCTACCGTATGATACAGTCGGTTGTTGGACAATTTTCTGTATGTCAAAGGACCAGTCTACCGTATGATACAGTCGGTTGTTAAACAATTTTCTGTATGTCAAAGGCCCAGTCTACCGTATGATACAGTCGGTTGTTGGAAAAAATTATTTTTATGGATCCCTGACTACGTACATAATCTCTTGCTTGGTATGATGCATCACGGACATGCATTAAGCCCCCTTTTACCAGAGCATGGCTCATATATTTGGCACAAAAAAGTAGACTGGTGGTTGCATTTAGCCCAAGGCTGATAAGTTCAACAACATGTACATCCTATCCAAGCCTCTGGCCGCTTTGCTCCATACAAAACCCACGCGTTGCTAGGCCTTGAAACAATGTACATTACTGTTATAACGACTCTAATTTAATCTCTGAAAAGCGACTCAGACTTGGAACCTCTGAGTTTTAAGTCCTGTGCTATACCTGCTGAGCTAGCAACAGTGTTTTGCTAGGTTTAGTCTTGCCTGAGTCCGCTCATTTTTTTTTTTTTTTTTTATCATTATGACGTTACTTTAGCCTGGGCTCCAGTCCGATCATTTTTTGACACGGTAAAGTTCGAATATAAAGAAAAAATGATCGGCCTGGAACCAAGAACGAAAACGACAGATAGCTGCCAAAGGTCGAAAGCAGACCACGATTCTTAGTAGGGCATGACACGGAATAATCAGAATTATTACCGCCTGAACCCTGGCTAGGCTCAATCGTGTACGGAGGAATATTTCAGTTGGGCGGCGGGGTCGATCTTAACCCTTAATCAAATATCCGGCTATTTTAGGACCCTGAAGAAGAGGGATTTCGAAATTATTGTTGGAAACGGAAAACATGCTGGCAACCCTTGCAAAGACAAATACATTATTTGATTCACAGTTAATTTGTCGTCTGCGAATGATTTCAATATGGTTTAGCCGAGAAAATGTTTGCCTGATAGAGTTAAGGGACAGAATTATTGAAAACTAGGGGTGTGGGGGTTAGGGGTATGTCCTCACAGAGAACAAACATACTTTTTTATATATATATATAATAATGAAGTTAATAAGTGAAATGAAAACGAAGTTAATAAGTGAAATGAAAACGAACTGCATGGAATAAATATTGGAAAAAAATAACATGCTTAAAATATTTTGAATAATTAACAGAAAACAGATGTGCCTTTGCTCTGTGAACAGATAGTTTAACCCTTTCCAAAACAAGCCCTGGTTTTCACGTGTCTGCAGTACAAGTCTTTTGAAAGCAATGTGGGAAAAGGAGAAATTGCTCGTTACGAGCAATTTCTCCTTTTCCCACAATGTTTTCTACTCTTTTTGAGAACTCTCTGCCATTTTCATCAAATTTAAAATTGTCGACTGCAAACTCTTTCAATTTGGACCAGTCCAAAGTTTGTCGTTTGGGAAAGGGTTAATGCAATTATAATTGATTTCGCGCAGCCTGACCTTAATCTAAACGTCCCGTCACGAGAGGTTGTACATTTTTTGCATGTAACGTGCCATTCTATCTCATGACGTACCGGTAATCGCATTTTAGACAAAACGAATCCTGATGTGCGACAACTTGCCTGATATAATTACACAAAAGCATTATCAGCCTATTTCACAGAACGCTGCTGAAAATGATGGTATATGATAGATGATAAGTTATCGATTCATTTAACCAATCAAATTTATCATTTAACTATTTCGATGATATAGATTTTTTTAAAATTATGGCGGGAAAAGAAGAAAACAATGCTTGTAACAAGCATTTCTTTCCTTTTAACACCATGTTTTAAAAATAAATCCCGATGTTTTCTTCATTTACACAGACACCCCCTGCCATTTGGAGACATAAAATTTCTCGTCTGAAAATCCTTTCAGTTTGGACAAATATTTGAGCAATGCTCTGAGAAAAGGGGGCTTAATACGTCTGCGAAAAATATCGACCAGTCCGTGCAGGCTGACCTGGCCCGAAACTTTTTCGCTATCAGTCAATTTTCTACATTTCAAGGAACCAGTGTACCTCACAATTCAGTCTCTTGGATCCATAATTATGTGATGACTTGCTTGGTTTTATGGACCACGGAGATGCATTAAGCCCCGTTTTCACAGAGTATGGCTCGTTTGTTTTTACTGTCTGGTAGGGTTCATGTACATCTGTTTCTAATGCTATTTTTAGAAAACAGTGTGAAAAATCAATGAATTATTGAGAACTGAATATCAACCACAGATGACTTTGAACAGGACTTGTGTTTTGACGTTTAGAAAAAAAAAACACAATGAACTTTGAAAGATTGTGAAAGAGAAAGTGTTCAGAATGAGCAGAAGAAGGAGAAATAATACATAGCGAAATGGACAAATACCATGAAAAACATTATTCTGCGGCCTGAATATTTTTTAAGATGAATGTAATTTTGGCATAGCCAACTTTCGAGGACATGTAAAAATCGATATCTGCCCATTTTACCTGTACTTTTTTATTTAGAATTATGAAGGGCCCTGGTAGATAAACGTTTATAACTCCATCAATTTTCAGAATTGAAAATTTTCCCAAGTGAGGTATAAAAATTCAATTTATCCTTTTTCAAATGAATTAAGTTTTATAAATATCATAAAAGAAGCTTTTGGTCCTTTTTTGTCTTTAAAACTGCAGGTATAGTTTATATAGAATATAGAGGGAAATTGTATTTTCCGAAGTTAAAAAATGAAATATTTGTTGAATTTTCTTTTCTTGTGTTGAAATGCCAAAATTTTCCCAAGTGAGGTCAGAAAGCTCATTCATTTCCCTTTTAGTTCGTATATATTTTAGTCATTTAAAAAAGTAAACTTTTAGTGCTTTTTACAGTTTTTTAATGCCCCTATCCTATTTTTTTTTACTTTTTTCGTGATTGTTCGGATTGCGCCGGAGTTTCCCGATGATAGCCGAGTCTCGCTATTCGATAAGCCGTCTATCGGGTATCTTTACTGTGTTACGTTATGTTATCGTCTGACGGACCCCCTGCTATCTTTAGGATATCCCACATAATTTGTGGACCAAAAGTATACACCCTGGTTGTTTGATCATGACAGTATCCCTAAGACATCATGTATTTTACAGATCTAAAATGGGACCAGACTTTCGATATTTATGAGAATGTTTAGATTCGATGTAAAACTATCAAGATTCAAACTTAGAAAAAGTTCAGTTGCTTCCCTTTTCCTCTCTTCATCTTTTAGATTCAAATGTGTGGTGATTAATGCCATATCAAAAGTATTTTATGGCGACAGTTCACATATTCTTGTTTCCTGGCTACTTTAAACCCGTTTCCTGACCTGTCACATCACATTGAAGCTTGCAGGCTAGTTTATTATGCTTTCATTGCGAACGAAATTTGCGATAAAGTACCTGCAAGCCCTTGTAGACTCATGAAACATAGGGGGGGAAAAGTGTCGTTTTGAAATTTCTCTGTGGGGAAAAGTTATACTTAAACCTTTAGCTCACAATCCCGAGTTTTAACCCATAAAGCGCTGGAACAGACGTAAGTTGTTTTTGCTGATAGTGTAGACCAAGATCAGACTGCACAGAATGTGCAATCTGATCTTGGATCTTCACTGTCCGCTAATTTTTTTTGCACATTCTGGCCAAAACAAGCTTGAAATGACAATATTTCAAATGGTATTTCCTGTTTAAAGAGGTCCATTTCATTAACGTTCAGCATTCTAAGAGTTAACGATACTGGGGTAGAAGGCTTTTGAGAACGTTGAGGGAAAAGGTAAAAATGCCGATTACCAGTATTTTCCCCTTTTTACCCTTTTAAAGACAAATTCCATCTTTTTACCACATTTTATTTGTCTTGTGAAAATGATTTCACTTTAGACAAGTCTAAAATTTTGTCATTCGGTAAACGGTAAATAAAAAAATTAACCTATTACTGTACAAATACGACTTCTAAAGACCCTGCAGTTGATTGCTTTGGAAATATTGGGGAAACCGGCGCACTAATTTCTGTTATCTCTTGCTTTTTCCGAAATGTTGGTTTTCTCTTTACATCACTCATACAGCTTAGCTTTAGTTTCAAATATTTTTCTTTTGTATTATATGTATTATAGTTAGTTCGTAACAGTCCAGTAATGGATTACTTGTAGATCCGTCCATATTTAAAACAACGCAAACCTTAAAAAAAAGAATCGCAAAAAAAAAAAGACTGTCCTGATAGATTAAAACTGACACATACTATGAATATAGTGGGGTAAAAGGAGTAATACAAACGATTTCTTCTGTACCAGTGACTCATAAAATTAGCTGTTGCATTATTAGCAACTATGTATCAGTGTCACGAGACTGTTATTTAAGCAATACGAACGATGAATACTGTATATACATATGTCTCTAGACTAAAACTGTTCTAAGATTTCTGAATTTTTAAACTACTCACATCATTGACTGCAACAAAACATCTCAGCGTATCATATGGCTAGTGCTGAGTTTTAGAATTAGAAAACGTGTTTAGAAGCGTATGAAAGAAATCAAACTTTGCAAAAAGTCTATCTCGGTTCGATTGATTGATTGTATGGCGTTTAACGCCATTTTCAAGATTATTTCAGTCATATCGCGACGGCCAGTACACCTATCCATGCTTTCCAGAAGTTTCCTTTACCAGTACTTCGCAAAATATTCTTCCCAAGCCACTAGCAGCTTTCCCACATAACCATCTTCGAAACAATGGTCAGCTATCTCTTGGTTTGAACTTCCTGCTAGTGATATCCATGTATGGTCATTTATATGTACATTGTCTGCGTCAAACATAACTTCTTTGGGGAAAAACTTTTTTTAAAAATCTTTATCATCCCTGTACACGAAGAGTGTCGACTCGAATCAGTTTGCGCTAATCGGACAGGATGCTTTTCACATAGGCAATAAGGCCCTTTCTTTGCCATGTCTTATTCGATGATGAATAATTTGCTTTTACATTACTTTCTGTTTTGTCTAGAGCACATTTTGTTTCAGATGCAATGAAAGGAATATTGATCCCTGAAAACATGACAGCGCATTAACAGAGTTCAACCTCTTGTTATAATAATAATTTGTACCTTTTTTATGTAACAAAAATATGATTTAATATATAGGTAGACTTAGATTTTGCCTGAAAAGAAGCATCATTTGGGTATATCGCATTCATCCTTTCCATGGTATGCAGCTTTTAGACTTGCCCAAAATGAAAACATTTTGATAGAACTATAGATAGTAGTATACATTGTGAGAAAATGCGACATCGTTCAATGAGCAATTTTTAAGCGTTGCCGAATAGAAATCGCCACACAGTCTATGGAGTATTCGGACCAAGACATTTTTTTTTTTTTTTGATCAAAACCAACTTTCAATGAATAAGTTTCTCATATGCAGAATCGGTAACTTTTCGTGTGTATAAAATCATGTACTCTCACGGTTCTAAGCAGTATTCAAAATTAATACATGTATATCAGTATGTGCTATCTATGAATTATTTTTTCACCACCTTCCCCATCTTTATCCTAATCATAGAAAGTGTAAACTGTATAAATCAAAACGTTAAAAACCACACACACACACACACACACACACACACACACACAAAGTAAAATTTTGAAATAGTGACTAAATTACCCTATCTAGATATAATCTTTTACTCTACATATCACACGACATAATTTCATTGGTTTTTTAATTAACAGCATTAAAGACGACAAATGTGAGTCAAAATGAAACTTGTTTTTGAAAAGCTAGAGAACACTGTAGGAAAATGAGACATTGCCGATTACAAGCATTTCCCCTTTTTCGCATATTTTCAAAAAAGCCTTCCTATCAGTGTTGTAAAACCATGTTTTAATTGCTACGTAAATTTGCAAAAGGTTTAAACCGGTACTTCCTACAACGCCGAATTTTCTGCTGAATTCAGCAACCTGATGATGTTGCAATATAAAGAATTTTTTAACTAAAAGGATTTTGACGCATAGGATCAGTTAGGTTCAAGGTCAGACTGCTTGTTTTGTGTAGCCTGTTATTGGTCTACATTGTCAGCAAAAGTGTATACGGACGGATTAGGTTTGAAGATTGGACTGCTTCTTTTGTGCAGTTTATTATTCATCTGCATTTTCGGCAAAATGTGCATTTAGTCGCTCTTAGCAGTTTAACCCTTTACCACACAATACCGAGTTTCAACGACCCCGAGGTAGAAAGTTTTTGAAAATTGAGGGGAAAGGAGAAAATGCTGGCAATCATGAAATCTGTTGTCTTTAACTGATTTCAATCTGGTCGAGTTCAAAGTTTCGTCGTCTTGTAAAGGGTTGCCTATTTTTCAAACAAACAAAAAAAAAAAGGGGGGGGGTACACTTCTGTGCATTCTGATATTAATCTACAATATCCTTTAGCACTTCCAAATTTAAAGTTGAACTAAATTCTCTGACAGGTTAGAAAACATTATGGGAAAAGGAGAAATAACTTGTAACACACAATTTCTCCTTCTTCCACAACGTTTTCAAAAGCTGTCTTTCTTAGGCTCGTTTAAACTTGTGATTGTTTTGGTAAAGGGTTAAGGGCCGAACATCTGCGATCAGTTTTTGTCTCAGAAAATGAAAGCTTAACCCTTAAACTGAAGAATGAATTAATTACAAGTCGACTAATAAAGCTCAGTTATTGCAAATTTAATGCTCTTACGCAAAAAAAATCTTGACGTACCTGACAGTGTAAAACCAAGATTTTGTGCGGTCTGACAAGACTACACATTCTGTGCAATTTGATATTGATCTACACTATCCTTCAGCAGACAAAGGGTTCAGGCTGAAATCCGAAAAAAAAAAAAAACTTCATATATAAACCCTTTTACAACGCCGTTCGTTGGCAAGGAAATACGATCCCAGAATTCCACTTTCCGCGCAGGCGCAGTATTCGTAGGGCAAAAAGTTCAACATCGCAACTTTTGAAAGCTATTTTCACACGTATTGTTTTGGCTTTGTCGACAGATTTTATTGATAAAATCTGTGAAGATTAATCGTGTTACAGGATGCCGTTATCATGCTGTGCACCCGGATGTACAAACAGATTAGTAAATTAGTATCTGCCTTAAATGTCCCACAGTCTAAACATCCTACTTTTGGTTAAAAAGTCTGTAATTTCTATGCCGAATTGGTTAAAACGTCCCCTAAACGCGTCCCCGTATATTTTATTTATTTGTTTGATCTCGTATGTTTTTAAAAGAGATTTTTCACCGTTAACGTTTTGTATTTTAGTGACCATCGTCATTTAAGTTATTGATTTTTGACCCACATCCTGCCGTACTTTTATTTTGGACCAGCACAAGAGGAATTCGCGTTAAGTTTATAAATGTCATAAATCTTAATCAATATTACTTAACCCATAATTAGGATTTGTAACAGTCTATTTCAAGACCACGCTACCTCCATGTGCTAATAGATCTCTCATTATGTTTTTCGCAAAGTAAATTCGCAAAGAGAAAAGAAAGCTTTTCAAACATTGTAAGAAAAGGAGAATATGCTGGTAAACATTATTTCAATCTTTTCCAACATTGTTTTCAGAAAAGGAATGTTTCTACATTACATGTTACAACCGATCCCCGCTGGAAAGCAATTATGGAAAAGATCAGCCACAGACGACTACAGGGCAATATACAGTTGTTTGTTCGTTCTTCGTTCGCGAATTAGCTCATCCATTCATTCATCCATCTGCTCGCTCATTCATTCATTCATTCATTCATTTATTCATTTTTTTCAAATACGTCTGCGCCAGAATTAGTTTCATGGTGAAATTGATCACAATACACTCTCTCTAAACTATTAGAGGTAACAGCATGAACTATGCCGATCTCGACCCACACCTTCCGCCATTGAAATTAAACTAAAATATCCAGTGTATTGTCGATTAAACTATAAAGTATGTGATATATCAGATGGCTACCCTTTATAAACCCTTTACATAACTCTCCCTCATCTTAATTAACGACCTTACATCAATGGGCATGTGGAAACACTACGGCAAAAGGTAAAAAAATGCTGGTAACATGCATCTTGCCTATTCCCGCAGTGTTCCAGCCCATGCTTGATTGGGTTTGTCTGTTACTGCCTGGGTCGGTTATAATTTCCTTTGATGATAACGTCAACCCTAAACAGCGACACGGTTTTTTTTTTTTTTTTAACGTCTTCGTCTTAAATTGTCACCAAAATACGGATCATTTTCTTCCACGTTACTAAACCCTTAGCATATAAGTTAGTCTGATTATAGTTTCTTTGCCTCTGGGAGTAAGCTTTTCATATAATTGCTCATAATTTAACAATATTGTGTACACTTTCAATAAACTGCCAGTGTTTTATTTGGTCTTTCTGCCCTACACGAGTGCGCATGCGCAGTTTTCCGGTCTGGTTACCAGGAAGTGGTCAGAGACTAAAAGGGTCTATACAGTCCAGGCAAGGATTGTAAATTTGAAGCAGGGCTACTGTTACGTAATGTTACGTGTCTCTTATCTTTGATGGCCCGAGGCTATCGATACACGGTTTAAGTTCGCCAAACTCCGGAAACTCCCGAATCTTTACGTATGATATCGATTATCTTCACCGATTTATTGGTATGCGAGACTGCTGATAAGGCATGTCCGCGAAAGTTGGCTATGGAAAAGTTGCCCACCCCTTTGCTTTTGGACACCTTTCCCTAACGTTATATCGCAATAGCACTGTCTTTATAACAACATTTAAACCTCAAGGAGCATCAAACCAGATTTGATACAATTTCGTATGTCGAAAGGGTGGGGGGAGACGAAGGTTGATATTTGACTGTTTATCCCTAGGAGAAAAACGAAAACGTGATGAAAAAAGAAATTGTCTCCAGTTGAACTAGAACACGGGACCTTCAAGACCTTCATAGTCGACTTTGACAACTGACCCATGGAACAATTTAATACTTTCATTCGTTAAGAATATATTTCTAAACCGTTACTAAAGCAGTAGGAAATTTTACAGTTAAAAAAAAAAAAAAAAAAACTCATAAATTCCTAATCTTTTCTAAATGTATTTCTATATATATTTTTTATATTAAAGCCATATTTACAAAACATTTAATAATTATAATTAATAATCTTTGTGGAGTTTCTTAAGAACATGAAAAGTTCGCAACAAATGCATAGCTCAAATACAAACCGCTTTGGCTGGGATTCGGACCCGTGTGGCAAATATGCTCGTTTAACGAGGTTTAAAAGACCAATACACTGACCCCTGAGCCAAAGAGAATTCTTACCAACCAGTTGTCTGGTATTGATTTCACACGGAAAGAAGCCACGCTGTAAGCAAGGACTGATCTCCCGTAACAAGATTTTCTTAAATATAGAAAAAAAACTTGCAAAACAAATATCAAGCTCTTTTAACTCTTCATTCGAATGGGATGATCCAGTACAAATTACTTGAAACCATATATCATTAACTTCTAGACCGAATTTTATCAAAATTTATTTCAAAAAGAATCTTTAAAATAAGAAAATGTCGAATGAGAGAGAGAAAGAGAAAGAAACAAACATCAAAAAAATGCCCAATAAAACAATGTCATCATTCAATTCAAGACAGTCACGAGACAATTTATAAGACAAATTTTATGTTTAAAAGTTATGCTTAGGAACATATCTATTTAAACAGATCTTCTGACTTCTGAATGTTTTGCATTCTCTGTGCTATGTCCAAATGTTTCCCCATATCTAAATTTTTGACCTGAAAAAAAAAAAAAAAAAACATGATAAAATTGAAAATAAGATCATCACAGGAAAAGCTCTCTGACTCCATGCATTCCATTGGTAACAATCAGTACCACTTTGCCGTCAGTGTAGACCAAGATCAGAATGCACAGAACACTCATTTCGATCTTTGTCTGAACTGGCTGATAGTAATTGTAATAGGTATGTTTTAGCTTTTCTTCATCATTTCAAGAATGACTCGTTATCCATCCTGGATGTTACATGAGTGTTTATGTATTAGCATGTTTATCAAAAAAACTTAAACGATTTTCCTAAGAGCATACGGGTTTTGCTTGCGAGAATCATATATATTTTGGTCATGGAGTTTAATAAAAATGATAATACCGATGAGAGATGTAAAATATCATCAAATAAAACGAATGGCAGGCAAACAAGCATCCTGCATCAGCATCTTTAGTCTATATACTGCTTGTAAAATTGTCCATGTATACGGACGAACTTCGGTTTCAAACGTGTACGTACATATTAAGGTAGCTCCTTGATATATATACACAATGAAAGTTGGATGAAAAAATTGTTGAGGGAGTAAACCGGCATATTTCCACTGTTCAGTTAATTTTACATTACTGTCGAAATAGTTCATGTTGTTATTAAGCATTTAAATGATAATAACGTTTCAACATTTAGTATGTAAACGCCATAAGAATAATAACTTCATTATTCGGATGTACAAAATTCAGCACATGTTATCGATTGTTCCGATGGATTCATATGCTCATAATTTCATATCAGCCGGGTACGGGACCCTGTAACTGATGACACACTAAGTACTGTATTATCAATAGTGTATCTAGATACTGCTGGACAAAGTTTAGCAGTCAAAACGGTCAATCAAAAAACATGCAGTCTGACCTTGGATCAACACTGTCCGATAATGATTTTTCCCCCAAAAAATAAATAAATACATTTGAAGTATAATTATGCCTATACTGGTTTTCTACCGGTTTGAAAATTTCATTTCACTTGTTTAGCAGGGTAAGTTTTAATGTGTGAAATAGTCCATACTTCGCTGTTGACGATAAATCTACATAAAGAGGTGAACTTTTCGTGTCTTCTTTTCATTCACAAAATCCATTTACCCGGTACACGACCTGTATTAATGTGGAAAAAGTCCATTTCCTACAGGATAAACAAGTCTGGAATCCACTTACCCGGTACACGACCTGTATTAATGTAGAAAAAGTCCACTTCCTACAGGATAAACAAGTCTGGAATCCACTTACCGGGTATATGACCAGTATAGTGTGGGACAAGTCCGCTTTCCACAGGATAGATTAGTCTGGAATCTTTGATTGGCCTATCCTCTCTATGAATGGTTATTCCATGTTCTTTGATATCCTTCAAACGTTTTGTGTCTGATGTGAACTCGTTCAGGGCTTCATGGGTAATAAGAGGGTAACCCATACCAAATCGGGGTCTGGCCAGGGGGACAAATCCAGTGTAACCTGTTATAGTAAAGAGTTTAAATTAGATTTAATGTAAGTCAACGGACTTTCTAATCCCAGCTTGGCAAACCCTTTGTAAACTGATTCAAATTCAAAGTCTTTAGAATAATTAAAATAACGCGATTTCTGATTAGGAAACACATTAGTTTAGTTAATTAGAAATTACATTACTTCCCAAATTTAAAAATAGACTAAGATTTGAAGGACTGATGAATACGAGGCATTGGGATTCCTAAGGATAAAGCGATGCCAGATCGTTTTCTAGTTCCAGAAATTTCGCTAAATTGTTACATACTATAGAACTGTATTAGATTCCCAAGCTTCATGTTCAACGATCTATCAATTATCAATAATCTATCGGAACTGAAGATATCCAATAGAGGAAACACAACCTCGGAATAAATGGATCCGCGAGGTATCAATGATCAATCGGGACTGTAAGAGACTTAGTTGAAACTATACAACCTCTGTAATATTGACTTTGCCAGTTATCAAGGATCAACTGGCACCGAAACATGTCTAATACATAATACAGAGCCTCTCTAATACTGACTTAACCAGTTATCAATGATCAACCGGGACCGTAAGAGGTGTAATACAGAATACACAGCCTCTCTAATACGGACTTAACCACTTATCATTGATCAACTGGAACCGAAAGAGGTCGAATACAGAATACACGTCCTCTGTAATACTGGCTCTACCAGTTATCAGCAATCAACCGGGACCGAAAGAGGTGTAATACAGGATACACAACCTCTGTAATACTGGCTCTACTAGTTATCAACGACCAACCGGGACCGAAAGAGGCCAGAATACACGTCCTCTGTAGTACTGGCTCTGCCAGTTATCAACAATCAACTGGGACCGAAAGAGGTCTAATACGGAATACACATCCTCTGTACCAATTGCTCGACAAATACAACTGAATCAGCTATATTTCGTAATACTGGTTACTCGGCCACCGACCCATGGCACAATTCATACAATACTGACATACAAAGTTATGCAATTCCTTTACCAATGATTTCACAATATACCCTAGATTCAAACAACCATTTTTTTTTTTTTTTTTTTTTTTTATCTTTTTACTGTGACAAATAAACATAATAACAGAAAACATTATAATCAGTGAATGAGAAGGAGAAGCTCACACCAAGTTTTGAGATGAAATTCACGAATGATTTGAAAAATGTGAAACAACATTGAAAAGCGGTCAATGGGAATGATAAATTGCACATGTTAAGCAATTAATCTCTCTTACACAAAACCCTTCTAAACCGAGACCTGATTAAAATCAAAAGGGAGTTAAGGAAGTCTGATAGAGAATACAAAACATCTGTCAGTTATCAATGACCGACTAAGAGTTCTAACCGAGAATACAGAACCTCTGAATAATTTTTTCGACAAGTTATCAGTAATCAACGGGGACTAGAGGAAGTCTAATAGAGAATACAAAATCTGGGTATTACTAGCTCTGTCACTTATAAAAGATCAACCGGGCCGAAAGATGTCTGATAGAGAATACAAGAGCTCTGTATTACTTATTCTACCAGTTATCAATGACCTATTGGGACCGAAAGAAGTCTAGGAGAAAATATACCTTCTCTTTTACTACCTCTACCAGTCATCAATGATGAAGCGGGGGTAAAAGAGGTGTAACATAGAATACATTACCTGGATACTGCTGGCTCTGCAAGTTATGAATGATCAACCGGAGCTGAAAGAGGTCTAATACGGGCGAAAAGACCGCGAAGCGGCCTTGGAGCCCTTCTATAGGTAACACGTACGTGCGCCAGTCTACAATTCAGCACAAGGCCATAAAGAAAAAAACAAAACAAAAAAATATTGTCTGAGATGTTGTGGAAACAACGTACTGTTAAACCATGATAACATTAACCAGTAGAAGCAAACCGAAGTCGTTTTTTTTACAAGGGGGAGGGTTACATTTGTCACGTGACACGCCTTCTACGGAAAAATGGCTTCCTTGCTACATCTGCCGGTCTCTCGGGGTCGTCCTTGACTTAAACCCAATACTGATGCATTTGTAAGGCATTGAAACGTATGCGTGAAGAGGTTATTGTATTTAGATGTCTTAATTCTACCGACAGTTCATCTGATCCTATTCAGAGGTGAGTTATGAGAAGTCATGCGTTCAATTGTAAACACAATGACGTCACGGCATTCTAAATCGAAAATTATTTATCTCGCTCTTATTATTGATAATTGTTGGTTCCTTTCAGCTCTATGGTAATCTTATGACAGAGTATGTTCCCTGCACCCGGAAATTTACGTAAAGAATGCACAAAACCTTTTTTTCATTTCAAATTGGAAGGCAACGGTCACATGACGCATCATGTGATTTTTGTTTACATCGTCTTCCACTCCGGCTGTCAAAACCCTGTAGTACCGGATGTCTAGCTAATATTCTTACTGTCTTTATTGGATTTGGGGATGAACCACTTTATTTACAATATTCAATTCAATTCAATTCAATTTTAATTACAATGTACATAAAGGCCACAGGCCTAACATACAAAATACAACTTTGCAAAAGATAACAATTTGAGTTGTCATTAAATGATATGTGCATGTAACACACACACACACACACACACACACACACACACACACACACACACATATATATATATATATAAAATAAAAGAGAAATAACACTACAATTTGTCTTTTAACGTGCCAACCGGTTTCGCTTTAAAAAGCTCATCAGGGCAACGCTTTAATGAAACGACGTAACCAACGTCATTTTACGTCATAGCATAGTGGTAAAATACAGTTTAATTATTCTTTAGCCATGGCTAAAAACAGCAACAACACCTAAATAAGACTTATGATTATTCAATTTGTTATCCAGTGCATATATAAGAAGTCAATACTTATTTTCAAAATACACCATCAATTTCGTATACTGTTAAACTTGAGCATACCTACTTAATTAGTCTTAATCATTAAATTATCAAACTATTAATTTGATATTTCCAAAAAACCGCTATACCAATTACAAATATGTTATGAATATGCATTCGAATTATTAATGAGTAAATGAAAAAAAAAAAAAAAAAAAAAAAAAAAAAACAGCACAAACATGAAACCAACATGAAGAATTGAAGATAAATACAAAATTTTTGGGGGCGGGTGGGTGGGAATTTTTTAGAAATCTTTTAAATGACTTCCTAATACGTCCGAAACTTATCAAACTGTGACAATTTGGCATAAGAAGCGAAAGGCCCCATCTGGTTAACCAATCAAATTACGATGCATAATGAGCATCACAAGTTGCCTAGTCAACCCACGAATAGTGCGCTAGATTCTTACCTAACGGTATGTTACCCTGGGTAAAAGCCAATTAAATATTTTTCTTCATGAATAAAAATCTTCTAATTATTCTTTAGCCAGAGCTAAAAACAGCAACAACACCTAAATAAGACTTATGATTATTTAATTTGCTATCCAATGCATATATAGGAAGTCAATACTTATTTTCAAAATACACCATCAATTTCGTATACTGTTAAACTTGAACATACCTACTTAATTAGTCCTAATAATTAAATTATCAAACTATTAATTTGATATTTCCAAAAAACCGCCGACCCAAAGGCCCCCAAAAAAACAACAGAAGAAGTAAAAACAAAGACAATATACAAAGCATAAAACTTAGCTAATCAGAGTACATCTAGCGCATGCAAAAACTTGACAGACAGCAATAAAAGTTTTCAAGGTAAGGGTGTTGCTCAGTTAAATTGTTTTAAGAATTATTTACTCTTTTTACACATAATTTCAATCTATATGGAACGTACATTCAATATAAATACTGTACTATCTGCTTCGCGTAGATATGTTAATTCTGCCAGAGTTATGCATGACAAAAAACAACATACATGTTATAACCAATTATGTTTGTTTTTACAAAACTGGACAAGTTAACCATGAAATCCATACAAATAACAAATAAATTCAGATCTTTCTTACCTTCTATTATTCTTTACTTTTAACCATTGCAAGCAGGAAAGTACATCTAGAAATATTAAATTAGCTCCAAAGCATTACAGTTGAAACAAAACTTCTCAAACCTTCACTTATCAAATTTATAAATGAGTGATAACTTTCAAGAAGAAATGCCTCAGTTTGTTTGTCCCCTCTGTATTTAAATGCAACCCTCCGTCCTTTCTAGCAAACAACTCTCTCTTGATTTTCCCTGCATGAGTAAATGATTTATGTGTACAAATGAACTTGAAATTCAAATCTTTGCTCATAAATTTGTTTAAGTGAGAGTTGACCTCTCTAATAACTGGGTCGCTGACTTCGTGATCCACCGGTCTAGGTAAAATTGCAGAGATAACAATTTTGATATGAGGGTTCACTTTTCTACTCACTGCAACTAAATTAGCATAATCTGATAACAAGTGTTTGGCCTTCGCTCTTAATCTAATGTCGTTGGTACCCACATGATAAATCACAAAATCAAACTTATCTAATTGCACAATATTTTCATGAACTCGCTGAGTTAATTTAGCAATAGTATCTCCACGAAAGGCCTGAACCAAACATCCATCGATTCCAGACACATACTTGGCCATTGAATCACTAATAATTGTGACCTTCCTCAATTCTGTAAGTAGAATAAAGGGAAATAAATTGAAATTAAAAGTTACCTTTATTTACCGCTATGTTGTACTAGTCCATTAAATCAAAACCTTTTAATGAAAACTAGTTTCTACACCATCCAGTGGCAAGTAGACATCAAACCATACTCTGTTGAATGAAACATATACCAAATTTTATGAATATAATAGAGCCATATTAATGTTTGCTCCTGCAATCATGCACTTATGCATACAATAGAGCAATATTAATGTTTGATCCTGCAATCCCGCACCCATGATACATCACAAAGTATACGACTTCTTAGGATGAAAACTAGTCCAACAAATCAAGACGTTTTGATGAAAACTAGCATTTACATTTATTTGTAAATGTCATCCACAAAGCCGCATGCTAAGTGATAAAGACAACTCATGTGCACAACTCAAAACCAAATTCAAGACTATCTCCCTTATACATTTGTACAACTAGGATTAGGAAGTCAACTAGTCCATCAAATCAAGACCTTTTGATGACAACTAGTGTTTAGCTCTAATTGAATGTCAGCCCTTACAGTATGATAATAGTTAAAACGCTAAAAACTAATAACATTTTTTCAATTACATTTGTTGCTTCAAGGTTCAAACTTGCACAACATTACTTGTGGCATATGATATTTCTCTTCATTGAATCTGCAACCACTATTTTATCTTTCAAAGAAAAGCTTAAGTATTTTTTATACGCATCAGATTTCCAATCGCCATGCAATTGGATCAATTCTGAGGGTACTCCAGATTCAAAAGCATACATAGCTCCACCTCGCCTAAAACTATGCGAAGAGTATGCATTTGCATCATGACCTAATCTGGCTAAAAGTTCTTTTAATCTGTTCTGCAAGTTAGCATAAGTAATAAACCTTCTTTTTGATAAACTGAATAAAGGGTCATCCAGATCTACTTTTACTTTGCTGCACAAATTTTCAAAAGCCTTAACTGGACATAATATTGAGTGTTCTATTGGTATCAAGGGAGTTGATAATTTTCTTTCTCCGAACTGAATAGTTTTCGTCCAATCCATTGAAACCATTAACATCCCATCCTGCTTTTCTACGTTTCTATGTAACTTTCCTTTTTTAACCTCGTCCTTCGAATTCGGCACTAAGTTTGATTTTCTCGCAAATAGAAAAAATGCAAAGAGAAATAGACACCAATAGACCACGTCTGATTTATCCTCAAAATTTAGGACTCCTGACAGTTTAATCAATAATTCAGGTGTAATCGGTTCCGCCTGCTTTACACAATGTGGATTTCTTCTGGCTATACCCTTTAAAGTCAAGTTTATCAAGAATTCATTTATGTCCTCTGTAGGTAATTGTAATATAATATGCATGGTCTTAACTGCACTGATATAATTCTTAATTGAATGACTAGATTTAAACGTCCTACTCAAGAATTGAGCATATAAACAAAGTGTTTCTGAATTTGACGGTAAATACTTCAATTTGGAATGTAGACAGAATAAAAGATATGATTCCCATTGAGTTCTTAAATTCTTAACAGTTCCTTCAGCATAAGCCGCCCTTCTAGATTCATGTAAATCTTGCTTTAAATAGCCTAACTGTTTACCTGCAAACAATAATAGAATATTATTGTCACCAGTTATGCAAAAATCTGTATTTTTCAGGAGACACAAAACATTCCTTTAATCGAAAACCTTTAGTCAACTCAAAAAATTTCTCCCTATGTACAATATTATCATTCCATCTAGATAAATGATCAGCCACCCTATTAGCTTTTCCGCTCAAATGCACTGCTTTAATTTGAAATTCATACCGAGCCGAAATAAAGGCTACTTCTCTCAAACATGACTGCAGCATTTCGTTTTGACTTCTCTCTGAATTCAAAACTAAACATACTGACTCATTGTCGCAAAAGATTTTTATCCTTTTGCCCCTGAATTCCTCCCCCCAAAGTTTTAAACATAGAATTATTGCATACATCTCTAGAATGTTTATACTGTAATTGTTTTCCATAAATTCAGAAGGATAACTGGCATGGAAATAGCTTCCTTGCCAGAATCCCCCACAGCCTTCAAGACTAGCATCTGAAGAGAATACTTCATCTGGCTTTGACCATTCTTCGTCATTGACACTCCATTGTAATGTGAGAGGAAAGAATTCCACCATTGAATATCCTTCTTCACATATCCAGGAATTATATTCTCTTTCTTATCTGTTTTGTACAGAACTTTCATCCATTTTAATAACCTTGAAATGAAAATTCTACCTGGCCTTACGCAAGCTGATACAAAATTGAGTTTTCCTACTAAAGATTGTACCTGTTTTAATGAAGCAATTTCCATAGAAAGCCAAGCCTGCACAAGATTCCTTATTTCAATCATTCTTTCCGGTGTAATTTCCATAGTCATCTTTAGTGTATTAAATAAGACACCTAGAAACGACATTATTGGAGAAGGCGGACTTGCTTTGCTAACTGCTTCTTCAACTCCGCATTTGTGTAAAATTGTTTGTAACAACTGAAAGGCAAATTGAGCATTTCTTACTCTTTCCGCTGATGCCAAGTCATCTAAATAATTTAAAACATAAATTCCAAACTTGAACATTATAAAAGAAAGAGCATTTGTGAAGCGTTGACAGCATAATGCAGATGATCGACTACCCATGGTTCAAACGGTGTCACAAAAAATGTGTTTTTTTCCAATTAAATGCCACCAAATTATAAGAGGATGGACAAATGTGCAACTGCCTATATGCCCTACTTAAATCTGTCTTAAACAAAAGACAGCCTTTGCCTTTTTGCTTAATTATTTGGATAAAATCATCCACTTTTGGGTAAATTAGCCCGACTTTTTCACCAAGATAAAAATCTTTTGAAATAAAATCATTCATTGAATTTCCTTTGGGATGACTTAAGTCTAAAATTACTCTTCTTTCATCTTTGTCCTTTTTCGGTAATGAATTTAAGGGGGAAATTTTAATACCTGAACTGAAAGGATTATCCCTGAATGGCCCTATTATGGCTCTATTACTGCTTTCTTTTTCTAAGTAAGGCAAGATACTGGATTCAAATTCTGTTACTCCTTTATGATTCTTTACTCTTAAATTGTTGTTGTTGTTAATGATTCCTGAAAATTCTATTGGAAATTGAACGAGTGACATTTTTCAAGTTCTCTATGCATACCACTTCTGAGTCACATACTCAGATGTGGGCAACATGTAGAACTCTCCGGATGATCCAGCTTCTTTTTATCCTTGAGCCAACATGATGCACATATGTGGTTGGCTAATCTTTGTTTCCCTTTAATAACAACCAGGTGATTTGATTTGTGAAGACATTTGTTTCTCTGATAATCAGAACAAAACCAAACAGGATCATCAGATACTATTTTCCCCGACGCCATCTTTGTAAAGGGTTTGTTCTTTAGCAAATATTTGGATAAAATAACAGATTCAATTTGTTGAGGATCATCTGTCCAACTCTTTTTACCGAGTTCTATTTCCCTCAACCATGCAGCATAGAATGCTTTTAAACCTGTAAACTCATATGTACTGCTATAGTATACTATTTTCTTCAAAAGTTCTAGCCTACCTAACTTTTCTGTCTCTGACAATTCTTCAATAGTTATAATTTCAAGCTCTCCGGTAATGAACATTTTGAAATCCAAGTCATCATAATTCAGTTGTCGATTTACATATTCAAATTGTAAATGTGCATGTGGCCAATATTGCGGGAATTTAACTTTATCAGAGGATCTTGCGTTTATTCCAGACTTTAACTTTGTTTTACTGGACTTTTTAATTGTTGTACCTCCTCTTCTGACCGATTCTGAATCTGAGCTCTGCTCGATTTCAGACTCGTCCTCAGAAGATGAAGTAATATTACGGTCCAAGTATTGAGACAAACCAAACTTTTTTAACTCCTTTTTGTACTAACTTTTTTAAATTGTTGTCTTTCCTTAAATCATGTATTGTTACACTGTCATTGCTAACATTTTTAGTTTTCTTATTGTCAATCTCATCCTGTGGTATCGATCTATCAACCGATTGTTTACCTCTTAGTTCTTTCACCTTCTGTCTTTGAGTCTCCAACTCTCTGCGTAATTTTTCTGCTTCCAGTTGTTTTTTAATACGTCTTTCCTCGCTCTGCAATTCAATCATCTCTTGTTTCATTAGCTTAATGTCCTCATCTTCTTCATCGTCACTAAGCAATTTGGACAGTCTTTCATGTGTAACTACAACCGGAACCTGAAGTTGTTGTTGTTGTTTGACCCGTTGTTGTTGTTTCGACGTCGACGGAGCTCCTACAGGGGTATAATCAGCCTGATCGTCTGTTATCCTTTGTAATTCCTGGATATCGAGTCCTTCTGCCATCTTTTTATAATTTTTGGGTTGCTTTGTTCTCAGTCTTCCAGGAGAGCATTCCATACCACTTTTACAAATCCATTTCTTTTCACTTAGAACTGTGTGAATTTTCTTTAATTTTAGTCAGTATCTTAATTTTTCGACCACAGTAAAGATCGATTCGGACTCTCTACAAATTGTCCTTTTAATTAATTGTTAGACGTATTTTTTCAATTTTTTTGAAATCTTTTAAATGACTTCCTAACACGTCCGAAACTTATCAAACTGTGACAATTTGGCATAAGAAGTGAAAGGCCCCATCTGGTTAACCAATCAAATTACGATGCATAATGAGCATCACAAGTTGCCTAGTCAACCCACGAATAGTGCGCTAGATTCTTACCTAACGGTATGTTACCCTGGGTAAAAGCCAATTAAATATCTTTCTTCATGAATAAGAATCTTCCAGTTTTGGGCGGAATATTTTTATGAAGTATTTTTCCTGTATTAATCTAGCTTAAACATCATTAGATTTGCATTTAAAAAATGGAAAAATCGAAAATTTTGGATTTGTCTTGCAACAACTGTCTAAATGAGAACTGACTGGTATTTGCCTTGTTGAAGGGTCAATACACAATCAACAGATAAGAGACCCTTCAACAAGGCAAATACCAGTCAGTTCTCATTTAGACAGTTGTTGCAAGACAAATCCAAAATTTTCGATTTTTCCATTTTTTAAATGCAAATCTAATAATGTTTCAGCTACATTAATACAGGAAAAATACTTCATAAAATATTCCGCCCAAAATTAAACTGTATTTTACCACTATGCTATGACGTAAAATGACGTTGGTTACGTCGTTTCATTAAAGCGTTGCCCTGATGAGCTTTTTAAAGCGAAACCGATTGGCACGTTAAAAGACAAATTGTAGTGTTATTTCTCTTTTATCTTATACTTTCTTTTTCCAGTATACTTCTTCTTTTTACAATATATATATATATATATATATATATATATATATGTGTGTATGTGTATATATATATATATATATATGTGTGTGTGTGTGTGTGTGTGTGTGTGTGTGTGTGTGTGTGTGTGTGAGGCATGGTTTATGGGTCATGTCTTTATATCATGGGTTGTGGGAGCTTTCTTTTCCAGGGGCAGGGAGATAATAAACACTATATTTGGAAGTATTTCGAGATGTACAATGCACCTATTGACTTCATTTTACTTTATTTTTGTTTTTACAAAAAACGTTATAGATATCATTGTGGGACATTACACTGTGGGTCAATGACCCACAAGGCTATATACAGTATTTATATTTCTGTATTGTGGGTCATATCCCACAATCCGTTCTAATGTGAATATACAATATATAAAATATATATTTGGGGAATATGGGTCATATCCCACAACCCTTCTCATTAACCCATTTGTGCATAGCGTCCTATTTGTTGGACATAGGCAAACAGTGCAATCCCAGAAGAGACGCGGTGTCTCATCAGGGTTTACACGGTTTGCTCGAAAAGGAACGCCAATATACATGTATGTTAAGCTAATGAGATTAATATCAACCTGGCACCCTAAAAATGTTAAATCATAAAATGGACATACAACGCACAAGAATGGAAGCGTCCACTCGGCACAAATGGGGTAATGTGTATATGCATATGTATACATAATTATGTAACGTTCATGGAACGTTAATATGCAAATTCAGTAAAACCATTTCTCCTTGAAATGGAACAGGCGGTCTATATATAGCAGAATAAACACCTCTCGGTGCGAGCTTAAACTTTGCATCGACGGGGTATGTTCTTGCTGGAGGGGCCTCGATCATGTTACAATTAAATCGTTGTTTAAACTATTTAGAGATGCTTAAGCACCCAACTATTAATCTAACCTAACTGCTGCGTCGAAGCCGGCCGTCTGTAAAACTTCACATATCAAAAGACGATTGACATGATAACTGAACATTCCCGTTCCGTATTTATCACACTGGAGAGACCTTACGAACTTGCTCCTGGTCAACGTTACTGTCCCTGTCAATTTTACGTACCCGCTCGAGTAAAAAACATGGCTGCGCCCACACGATTACACAAGGTAAGCACAAAAAACATAATTTTTTTTAACATGTTATTGAATAGATATGCAGTTGCAGGTTGTCGCACGGAATGTCTGGGATTTCAGTGCAGGTTAATCTTTAGTTCTTTTGGTGGTTAATCGTTTGTTGAAGACGTTTAATCAAACAAAGTTTCGTCGGCGACTACGATTTCTGAAAAAACACTACTTGGAGTCTCCAAAAACCTTTGTAAAACATATACTCGATATTCTGAAGTGTGTGCCGTGTCAGATGACCAATACAGTGATTATCCTCAGAACTATAAACCGATAAAAAATCAAATAGCAGTTATTAAAGGATATTTTGCCATTTTTACATTACAACGCAAGATGCTCCTAAATTCAATACAACGATTCAGCTTCTGAGCTGAAAATACGGTATGCGTATGGGTTTGTGTTACAGTGAACAATTTTGTCATTTTGGTCAAGATTCTATATTAATTATCGTAGTCACAGTCGTAGTGTAGTTAAATAAATACTTGAATGGTAGTACAATTCTAAAACACGTTGAACTCTTTTTTTCTATCAATAGGCCTAGTGTTACTGGGCATGTATTCAGGCGATCTCGGGTTCTCTGTTTCTATCCCCAATTTTATTAAGCTGACAGAATCAGACACCCATCGTGAAAAATAGAGAGAGAGAGAGAGAGAGAGAGAGAGAAAGAGAGAGAGAGAGGAGGGGAAAGGAAGAAGAGAAAGAAAGGGAGAGAAAGGGAGGGATGTAGGAAGAAGAAGAAGAAGAGAGAGAGAGAGAGAGAGAGAGAGAGAGCGATTATGAAAGTTGTCAATGCTGAATACATTCATTTCATACATTATTAACACTCACTTGAAAGTCGCATATACACGTACTTTATTAAAAAAAAAAATTTAAAAAAAAAAAAAAATATATGAAAGAGAAGACGATTTCGGAAAATGATCACCTTGTTACGGAAGCCTACATACGAAAGCCTACAAGAGTCAAAATGAAGGTAAAATATCTTTTATCAAAATCACGTAATAACGTGAATTGAAAACACCTTGTAATGCAATAAGAAAGTTGCACTAAGGCGAAAAATCTGGTAATAACGTGTTTTAAAACATGTTTTAACGTGAATTTAAAACATATGATAACCCTTAATAAAAAAAGTTGCACTACTTTGGACAATCTTGTAATAACGTGTTTCAAAACACGTAGTAACGTGTTTAAAGGTCGCAGTGACGCGAAAAATATCGTATAACGTTAATTCAAAATACGTAACGACGCAAAAAAAGTCGCACTTACTTGAAAAAAAAAAACTCGTAATAACGCGTTAAAAGCCGTAGTAACGCGAATCGAAAATTCGCAGTAACTTTTTTTTTTACTTTATCAATATTAGATGAGTATAGTTTACATGCATGGATAATAAGTCTTTGACATGCATTCGTTATTCCCAATAAAGATTAAATTGTGTTGGTTATGAGTTTTATTTGTTTCCGCGTAATTTCAACCACATAACAAAAATCACTTTCTTATTAATGACCTTTCTAGAATTACCTAGTATTAAGTCTGCATCTTTACTTTGCCTTGCACCAATAACTCGCCAATAACTACCAATAATTCGCTTAAATATATTTGAAAGCTGCTGGCTGCAACCCTTGATCAAAGTCTTCCAAAAATGACAAATGGTGGAACCTTCTGCAATGACGATTATCAATCTCCGAAAAGAATTTGGCTGAGCTGTTGAGTCGAACCATGGAACAAATCCCCCCTTGCATGTTTCAAGCCTTGTACATTGTATGTCACTAACTGACTTACCAAACTCAGCGAGATCTCGACCAGATGTTCATAGAGTCAATATTCTTTAAAAGAAAAATCATCATGAAATAATGCATTTTCAATGAATTAAGCACTGATGAAAACAGATTAAATTCGAAAGAAACAAATAAGACTCGGGCATTATAGGAGTTGCATCGATTGTTTCATATTGTAGCCTTTATTGGATAATCTTCCGTGGTTAGGTGTCAGGATTATAACTTGTAATAAGAAATCCTGGTTCGATCACTTCTGCCGGTGTAATGCAAAGAAATAGCCCTCCCCTACAAAATGACCCATCCATGGGTCATTTCACTGCGTAGAGGAATGACCCGGGTCATTATTCTACGTAGAGAAATAACCCCAGGGTCATTATTCTACGTACAGAAATGGCCCCAGAGGGTTGTTTCTCTACACAGAATAATAATGACCCAGGTCATTCCTCTACGCATAGAAAAATTTTTAGGGGGGGGGTCATTTCTCTGGATTACACCGGCGCTAGTCATGCTACTTATGACAGGGAACAGAGTAGCTGAGGACTTATATTGATGCATCCTAAAAAGATCGGGATTGCCCTCCGGACAATTGCCCCCCGGACTATTGCCCCCTGAGGACAATTCCGGAACTGCATTATTTGCCCATGTCGTTTTCTTGTGCCAAAAGATTTATGGATATACCAGATCTGTTTTCGTGGAAAAAAAAATCAAAATCATGCATCCAATTAGTGTTTTTCACAAAAATGGTTGTTTAATTTGAAACAAATTTGTGATTCGTAAGCTACTTTAAGGTCTAATTAGCTATAGGGTCTACTGTTTTGCAAAGGTGTGGGAAGATTTATATATTGGAGCCATGCTCTATGAAAGAGAACTTCATGCATCTGCGTCATTCGTGGTGCCAAACAACCCTTCGCGTACTTATGGATCCACAATAATCACCTTTTTGGAAAAAAAAAACCCACTCAATCCTTAAGTAGACTGGTCCTTGAACATACAGAACAATGACCTAAAGCGAAAAGTCTCGGTCCAGTTCCGCCTGCGCGGAATGCACAAGCTGACCTGGGCAGATTCTTTTCTCAGATGCATTAAGCCCCCTTTTCACAGAGTATCGCTGATCAATATTTAAAGCATAGTATTAGATATTACTAGTTACTTTTAGGTGTGCCGCTTACAAGGCATACGAAAGGTTGTTCGTTGATGATCATTATTATTAAATTATATTCACGAAAACGAGTCTCTTGATGACGATATCCAAGATGGTATTTATAATAGTTATGGATCTTCTGCACGATAGTCATGATAGATATCCTTTGCATGATACTGTCTGTCATCAAGTTCTTCATCTATATCATGGCATTTCATTTCAAAAGTATTAAAAGGACAATAAATTTGACGGAAAGAAAAACCGAAAGATAGACAAGTAGACAGTTATACATATTGATTAAAAAAAGGGAAAAAAATCATTAAACTCGTACACAATCACATATGATGTCGTTCTCTGTTTCAATTCAGGAACTGGATCGTTTTATTGTGTTCTGGGGCGGTGAGCGTTGCCTACAAAAATTGACAGAAAAGTGCTTTTTAATGGATGTCGTATAGTTTTTGTTTTCTACTGTGGTGAATAAAGCATATGTGATTCACTTGACACAACACAAACTTCAGATTAATGTGTTTGTATGTTTAAAAAAGCTTTTTGCCGACTCCCGTGTGTTGATTATTCAGAAATCGCCGTCGCTGACGGAAGGTTGTTGGATTAAACGTCTTTAACAAATAACAAAGCACCAAAGGAACAATACAGAAATATGCACTGACATCCCAGACATTCCGTGCGACAACCGTCTACTGCACATCTACTCATCTGGTTGTTATAGAAGTATGTTTTTGTGCTTACCTTGTATAATCTTGTGGGCGCAGCCATGTTTTTTACTCGAGCGGGTACGTAAAATTGACAGGGGCAGTAACGTTGACCAGGAGCAAGTTCGTAAGGTCTCTCCAGTGTGTTTATTGTTAACGTTTACGTTGTAAGAAGTTGCCATTTTCGCTAATTTTTAGTTTAAACTTACTTATTTTACAGCGATTGGGAAACAAGTTCCCACAACTCATACTAACCTTTCCACGGTTCTTTGGGAGGACCAGTACTTTGCGCCTGAGGTTTTGAAAAAAAAAAAAAAAAAAAAAACTACTCAGCAGGATCTAACTCGCAACCTTTGGATCCATAGTCTTTGGACCACGGCGACCCTTGAATTTTAATTTTAGTTGCAATATTCATTTGACTAGTATTTACACGTGTGAACTTAAATTTGCGAGTTAAGTACCCCTTTGTAGTATTAATGTCTTAATTTTTGGCCACCATGGTCGAGCGGGTAACGTCTAAATTCGCTTTGTCTCTCAGGCTTCTTTGCGGTGTGTCGGCGGTTCTACCTGGGAATCTCTGTGATTAAACTCAATCTATCTTTCCGACTCTGTGACCGGATAAAAAAATCATCGGTCGCTTATGCGTGGATATATGAAAATAGTTGACTATTTCCCCCAGGAGGGGGGGGGGCTCTCATTATAAGGCAGTATGGATATATGCCGTGCTAAAGCCCCCCCCCCCCCACCTTTTCATTTTCATCTGCCCTGAAAGCACCCTCTTTTTCATAAAAATCAGCTCTGAAAGCCCCCTCTTTTCAAATCAATTAGCCTTGAAAGCCCCCACTTTTCAAACCTATTAGCCCTGAAAAAAACTTCTTTTTGCGTTTTTAAACGCCACTCGCTCTCTTGTCGTGCGCTCCGGTAGATCATTATGTACTAATTTTCGTGCGCTTCAATGAAACACAACTAACCTGTTTCCCTTTACCAGGCAGTGTACCAGACAAGCATTATCACTTCATATTTGTATTAAATGACCTGAGGCTCGAACTTAATTAGCTGATAAAGGCCAGTTTACCACGTCGTTCAGAGATGACCGAAAACTACTGAATTTTTGCACAAATTAAAGATATCAGAAATGGGACTCGGTCTAGTAAATAAAAGAAATCCTAATGTCTTTCACTATGAAAGCATCAGGGGTTTTCATTTAGAATACCACCGAAAGCCTCCAACAGTTCACTTCATTATGCAGTTTGAAAAAAGAACATGCACAAGAAAGAACCTCCTATTGTATCAAAAAAGGAAAAATAAAGTGAACTCAACATCTTCGGTTCGATTAGGACAGAAAGCATTCGCTTTTTGAGTTTAATCAGCTCTGAAAGAATCTGCTTTTTATTTTTTCTCTGAAAGTACCCATTTTTTTCAATTTGATCAGCTCTGAGAGCCCCCGCTTTTTCAGTTCGATCAGCTCTGAAAGCCCCCACTTTTTCACTAAGATCAGCTCTAAAAGCGTCCTTTTTTTTCAGTTTGATCAGCTCTAACACCCCCCCTTCCCCAATTTTTGACTCCGGTTTCATATGTGAGTACCCCCTTTCCCCGGGATTATTTCTTAGTAGTAAGGAGGGTTTGCCCCAAATGAATTAACAATCTTTTAGGTATTGCTAGAATTTAACCCTTTTTTCTATGTCTTTTCAATCATATAAGCGCCGTTCAGCAAATAACAAGGGAAAAGAATAATACAAGGTATAGAGGTCACTCTGGTAGCATCCAAGACCAAGTGAAAGCCAGCTGGAAGGCTACCTCACAAAAAAAATCTGAAGTCCTGATTTGGGTTTGAACCCACAGCGGTTAGAAAAGTGTAGTCAACGAGAGCCCCACCGGTGGATGAAACTCAAGCCTACATGCATTCATATCTTGATTTCATATAGTAATGTATTTTAAATACAATTCACTTTTTAATGAAAACAACTATTAGACAATAATTAGTGTAGTCATATTCATTTACATTAAACCTTGCTACATATACTCATAAAGTTAGAGCAATGTTTTGATTCACAATACAACCTGGAGAAAGTCTCTGGACATCACCATTAAAGCAATGTCACTTTCAATCCAAGATGAGTGCTTTTGGTTAAATAAAAACGCAAACAATATTCAAAATTTCAACATAGTTTATTGACTTCATTATTTAATTTTATCAAGGTTCAATACATAACAAGTGATAACTAAACAGTCAATATCTCCAAATCAATGTTTCTCATGAGACAATCATACACCCAGTATATTTGTTACATACACATCATAAAACTTTGATGTTTTCGATGTTTTGAAAATAAGCATTGTTTGTGAGACATATATGTCCCCCTCATATGCTTGGTCACTGTGACCTTGACCTTTGACATAATCATCTAAAAATCAAAAGGGTCTATTAACTTCCAATTGTCAACTTTTCAACACAATGTGAGGACAAAGTTTGCTCAACCGATAGACCTACAAACCGACATGCCCTCTTTTTTGAAAAGGGAGGGGTTGGGGGCATAACAAAAGTAAGGATGTACAACTAGGGTCTCTGAAGGAGCTGTCTGATCAAGGTCCATTTTGTTTGCAGGGGCGTGAACAGGCATTTCCATGAGGGAAAGGGTTAAAATCCATCAATGAATAAGATTTCTCATCTTACATGAACATCAATGCACTTTTTTTTTTTTTTTCGTGTGACCTTGACCTTTGAGCCACAAAAATTGATTTTACGTAACACATATTTCAATGTGCCAAACATTCATACATGAACTTTGAGCTGAGGACAAATTTTTGTGTACAACACAAGTTGCTTTAATAATCATAAAAGACTGTGACTGAATTGTTGACTGGCACAAATATCAATGCATATTTTTTTGAAAATAATCCTGACTTTAAACATACAAGTATTACCTTTATCTTTCAGCTAGAGACGCGATTCTTGTTTGAGACAAGTGATTCTTGTTTGAGACAAGTCGTTATCATGTTCAACCCATTATGCATTTTCTTTTAAATGAAATTTACCCAGGAATGACAGAAATGTTGACTGGACAAAACCATCAATGCACTCTGATGAAAAATTCCTTTATAGTATATGTGTAACCTTGACCATTGACCTACATATGACATCTTTGCAAAATTATTTCTAAATCTTCTATGGTAAAGTTACCTCCGAAGGGAGGATAAAGTACACAATATTATTAATTTCAACTGATGAAGGCCTTTGGCCGAAATATTTTGAAAGAGTGAAATTAATAATATTTCTAAATCAATAAATGAATAATACAATTATGGACATGACAAAAAGTTCAGATGGACAGACAGATCCTGCTAAAAACTACTGCCTGTTTATTTTGAGTGGGGCATCAAAACAAAATAAAGTATCAATGCAATCACGCATAGGAAAGTTACTACAGGCCTCCAAGTAGCCCACTTGAAAAATATAAGTTTTTATATAGGTTCCTTTTACCCCTTGTGAATGAACCATAATCTAGAAGAAACTATGAAACCTAGAAGATTACAACTCTTTACAACTAGCAAATCAATAATTTGTTGTTGAATTTACAAAACTAGAATGTACAAAGATCAAAATTCAAAGTAGAATGACATAAGATGATGACAGTATGAAAAATATTTAATAGATTATACATTGTTGAGAACAATACTGAATTCTACTGGACACAGCTACAAAACCTATAATATAATGGATGAGATGCTAGCTGATTCAAATATAGCAGATATGTTTAAGTCAACAATGTATTCAACAGTGTAAAATTACCTGTTTTTCATCTCCAATGTTTGAACATTTTTACTTGAAGCACAATATGGATTTTTTGACACAGATGAAGAAAACTTTACAATTGGATTCAATAATAATCTACATATATAACATAATGTGGGGCAAATACCTGAAGTCTATTGGTTGCACTTTTTATTGATACTTTTTTAGTTAACCAATGCTACCAATCTTTCAGTTATATTGGTAAAGACATGCATGCATTTCAAGTTTCATCTACATCCCTGAAGAAACCTAGAATTGATTGTGCCACAAAATAGTACATCAAGGTTACGGATGCACACACATAAAAAGAATGCCAGACACTTTTATACTTGGTGGTTAAGATATATCACAATTTTCATCTTAGTTATAAAAAATAAATGAAACTTACCTGTAAGTTGATATTGAACTCTAATTCTATTGGGTCAATTTAATGTGGACTTTAATGTGGATCAGCTTGAAATCAATATTTGTTTTTCATGACTATTCAGAATAACTGCAATTTCCATTCATTGTCAAGCTCAATTCCTTTTAAAGTATGATTGTAGGATTGAGAAGGAGGCATTACATTCTTCTGTAATTCTATTGACTCAACTGAATTACAATTTAATATCAACTTGCAGATAGTCTAATATGTTATTTTTTATTTCTATTTTGTCAAAATTACAAAGTAATTGAATGAAACTTAAATTGCAGCGATGTAGAAGTTTGTGCCACAAAAGTACCGGTACATCTGGTTTGGCAGTTTCTATATCTTGACTTAGTCTAAGGGCACAAAACTCTGCAACAACCTGATGGAGGAATATAAAACACACTTCTAAACTAATGAGGGGTGTTATCACTAAACCGTGTTATGGTGTGCAGTCATACAACATTTACTAAACCCTTCAGAAGTATTCACCCTTAACAGAAGTACATTTTCTAGCCTTGAAATCTACTCTGTGAAGACAGAAAAGTATGCCTCTTTGGGCACACCCTGAAGGTACTGGACAATTTCACTTAGTACTCTTCAAGACTCATATCGACGTCCAGATAGAGTTTTCTTCAATACACAGTTCCCACATCCATCATCTTCTGAACTCTTGGGGGCCAATTTGAGAGCATATCTGTGAAGCTGATATGTTCAGAATAACAAGACCTTTAAAATAGCCCCTAATTTCAAAGTTTGACGCATTATTCATTGTACAATCAATAATAGAGCTAGTATAAATGACTACACCTATTTGGATTTTTAATTACTTTCAACAGACTTTTTGAAATTTTACAAAATTTCTTGCCATTATTCTTTAACCCTTACCCATGAAATGGCCACAATTTCAACATGATTCTTAATACCATTAACAATTTAATGAACACCCCTCGTAATGGTGAACACAATAGCAATATTCATCTTAATTTTTGCAGAAATGTATGAGAACAAGGGTTATTCAGAAATGAATGAGAGTTACTTAATTACAGAAGAACTCGAGTGTTTCTCACAAAATCTCTTCACAGTCCTTCAACATAATCTCCCGCTAATGATATGCGCTTCTCTAATATTTTATTGGCCATAACTTTGATAAAATGCAAGAAAGAGATATGTACTCTAGCCTGATGATGGAGTCAATAATGGATAACAAGTATTCAAAGTCTGATTTTTTTTTTTTTTTTTTTTTTTTTTAATTACTAAGGGCAGTCATGGACTAGTACAAAAACTTTTACCCTGACAATGGCAAATTTCTAAATCAGTAACAAGAGCAGTCTGAAGACATTGGCTCAACTATTCTCAACATTCAAAGAGTACCGAGTGCATGATAGTAAGAAAACAACTGAGCAGTTTTTGATGAAATTTTACAGGAATGATCCTGAGATGATGCTGCACAAAAATAGCTAAAATCATTCCGGTCTGCCAAACAAGATGGTCGCCAGAGCTAAAATTTGAAATATTCTAAAACAATAGCTTCTCCAAAAATACTAGCCAGTTTTCATAGAAACTCAGTCAGAATGATCTCTGGGTGATGCTGCAGTACACAAAAATTATTAAAATCATTCCTGTCCATTAAACAAGTTGGCCGCCATGGGCAGGGTTATTAAAAATTTTGCCTTTAATGCATAGAGAGAAATCTAAGAAAATCTACTCCAGAAATACTAGCCAGATATTGATGAACCTCATTATGAATGATCTTTGTGTGATGCTTCTCAAAAATAGTTAAATTATGGTCTGCCAAACAAGAGGGCTGCTAGGGGCAGGGTTAATTTGCCTTATATGAATATAAAAAAAAAAATCTTCTCTGAAACTACAGGCCAGATTTGAATGAAACTCAGCAGGAATGATGTTTGGATGATTCTGTATATAAATAGCTTAAATTATCCTGGTCCGCTAAACAAGATGGCTGCCATGTGCAGGGCTAATTTGCCTTATATGTATATATCGAAAACTAAACAATTCTTCTTCTCTGTAACTACTGGCTAGATTTTGATGATACTCAGTAGTAATGATCGTTTCTGCACAAAAATAGCTAATATTAGCCTTATCTTCCACACAAGATGGCCACCAGGGATGGAGCTTATTTGCCTTATTTCTCAATTTGTTCTTAGCATATATCTTGCTTTTAAGATGGAGCTGTTTAATTGAGGTGAGCGATTTAGGGCCAAGATGGCCCTCTTGTTTCAATCAACTAACCGTCATTCATTTCTGGATAACCCTTGTAGTTTGTGTCATAACATTAATGAAGCTTACTGTTAAGTTTGATCAGATGTTGAACTTTACTCTTAATTTGATGGATATTTCTGTTTTTGAAGGTGGCAAATTTATTAATCACAATTCTGGCTTCTTTATTTTTTGGGATGGTTTTCCAGTTTATATGTTCCTTAAATTCTTTTGAGAGAAGACATTCTTCTTCTCTAGACCATCTCTGGCGTTTTGAACTTGGTCGGCAAATTTCCTCAGATTCTGTTTCTGATGCACTGTAATCTTCATCATCACCTGAAGTAAATCATTTGCATCTACTAAAGAGCAAAATATGATATTTAGAATTAATCAAAACACAAGAGGCTGAAATTCATCTTTTTTTCTTCAGTTTGCGTCTTGTCGTGGACAATTGAATATAAAAGTTATACAAGAGCACTGCAAAGCGTAGCAATATACGCCCAAAGGTATTGAAATGTGAGGATTTTTTTGTTACATAATAAATTTCTGATATCAATCATTATAAATACATTTAACAAAAATAGTCACCATTTACATCAAGCGGCTCAAAAGATACAAAGCGGACACAAACTGTTCTTACTTTACACCAGTATGAAATTTGACCTTAAAGGGTGACCTTGACCTTGAACCGAATCATCTGAAACCAATGCTCTGCACATCCTCTCAGTTTGGTTAATATTTCTGCCAAATAGTTTTTATCTGTTCAAGCAGTTCAAGAGATACAGAGCGGACACGAAATATACTAACTTTACACCAGTTAAGATATTTGACCTTCAAATGTGACCTTGACCTTGAACCTAGCCAAACAACGCTCTGCACATCCTCTCATTTTGGTTGATATTTCTGCCAAATTGTTTCAATTTCCATCAAGCGGTTCAAAAGATACAGAGCGGACACGAAATTGCAAACGGACTGACAGACGGACGTACGACCAGCGGCATAACATAATTCTGCCCTTCGGGGGTATAATAAATATGAATGATTTTGTAGCATAGCTTTAACAGTCTACAGCCACACTTAACCCTTTCCCTGTTTTGAATTTTTGAATAATTTTGACCCCTCATGAACATTCAATAACATACCTCTTACAATATAGCCTGAACCTCGTATACTTTTTCAGGGTAGATAGTTGACCTTAAGCTAAAAGATCCTATAGGCAAACAGAGTAGACCCTGTAGGAGATGTCTGATCAGGGTCTATTCTGTTACCATGAGGAAAAGGGTTCATAACCAAAGTAGACATAATAGAACAAAACAATTGGTAGAACAGAAGGATGCTTGCTAAAAATATGCTTATTCCAAAGGTGTTTGGAGCATTAATTCCAAAATACTGAATACAGAGTAATGTTTCTAATATACAGAACTTTTAATAAAATCTATCTACCTAGGAAGTTTCAAGTTGATAATCCTTGAGTATTTGTGCTATGTTCCGGACATATTGAAGTATCAAAAATAACAAAGGGCAACGACTCCTAAATCATGTAAGATAGAGAGATAGAATCTGTCAAATAGTTTACATACTTGATACAATCAGTCTTTTTCTACTAACTGCATTCTTCGAGGTACTTGGTACAACTGTACTTGAGACTATGGTGTTCCTGGATTATAAAATGAGTTGTTTTTATAATAGTTATATTCATAACAAACTGACTGAGAAACGGGTAATTAAAGTAACTTGATCTGTCCCAATATGTTCCTGGTTTAATACATGAGGGTCATGATGGCCCTGATTCTGCTCACCTAAGAACCAGGCATTAATTGTGTGACATTACATGTCACACTGTCTTATATAGATATTAATATTCTTATTACAAATAATTTAATAAAAATGCTAAGTTCAAACTGATAAACTAGTTTGTTTGTGATGACGAGATTACATGTCATAAGATACAGGTGCATATGCTATGCACTGACTTTGGCTGTCAACATTGACAGTTGGTCATGCATACTTCTGTGCCATATTACTTTCAAATCCAGTCAGTTCTTTTGCACAAGAACATTTTTCAAATTTGTACTATATACATTTTTAAGGAAAATTGGCTCCAGCCCCTGGCTAAACTGTTTTAAAACAGAATGGAGTAATTCAAACAGTCTTGCTGGAAGGATACCCAGACTGAACAGATGTACACTTATTTTATTACAATATATTCATATTACTCAGGAGTTTTATGGGTCAAAATATTGAATACTGGCGTTTTATGGGTCAAAATATTGAATACTGGCATTTTATGGGTAAAATATTGAATACTGGCATTTTATGGGTCAAACTATTGAACATTGGTGTTTAATGGGTCAAAATATTGAACATAGGTGTTTAATGGGTCAAAATATTGAACACTGGTGTTTAATGGGTCAAAATATTGAATACTGGAGTTTTATGGGTCAAAATATTGATAGCCCACAAACCACCAACAATTCAATTTAGGTTTTGATGAAATTCAAATATTGAACACAGGCATTTTATGGGTCAAAATTTTGATAACCCACAAACCACCAACAATTCAGTTTAGGTTTTGATGAAATTCAAATATTGAACACTGGCATTTTATGGGTCAAAATATTGAATACTGGCATTTTATGTGTCAAAATATTGAATACTGGTGTTTGTTTGTTTGTATTGTTGCTTAGCATCCCAGTCAGCACATTTTTGGCCATGTTGGGATGGAGACCAATGCTTCCTGGGTACTTCAGTTACTTTCCAGTACTAAGGGAAGTAAATGTGTCTTGCTCAAGGACACAATACAGTGCCCATACAATTATAGACATAAAAGATAATGGTACTCACCTTTTTTCAGTATTGCTATGACCTGTCCCATCAGCAACTGAAACCACAAAAAACATTACATAAAACATTCCAAACTAGAGGCGGGTTTCTGTCACAAAAACCAATACCCACGCCTCTTCCTGCTCAGCTCCAAAAAAATCGTTTTTTTTTTAAAGTAGCAATCATACTATCACTAAAGGTGATTGATTTGTTTGTTTATTTGGGGTTTAAAGTCTCTGTCGACACATTTTTAGCTCACCTGGCACGAAGTGCCAGGATGAGCTATTGTGATGGGGCTAAGTCCTTCGTCTGTCGTCGTGTGTCTCAACATTTTCTTTAAATGACATCTCCTCTGAAACTACTGGCCAGAATTTCACCAAACTTTATCAGAAGCATCCTTGGGGAGTGGGGAACAAACGATACAGAACAGAATTTTGATTTTGGCATTTGTCTGGTTGCCATGGCAACCAAAAGAAAAATCTTTAAAACTCACTATCTCCTTTACTAATGGCCAGATTTCAGTTTTATTTGGTGGAATTAGTCATCTGGTAACCCTTCACATGTATGCTAAAAATAAACCTGTTACCTCAAAAAACATGGCCGCCAGAGGGCAGAGTTAGTTTTCCTTATATGTCTATAGAAAGTAAATGTATCCTTTGAATGACATCTCCTCCTAAACTACTGGTCAGAATTTCACTAAACTTTTTCAGTCAAATCCTTGGGTGATGGGGAACAAACGATATAGAACAGAATTTTGATTTTGGCATTTGTCTGGTTGCCATGGCAACCAAAAGAAAAATCTTTAAAACTCAATATCTCCTTTACTAATGGCCAGATTTCAATTTTATTTGGTGGAATTAGTCATCTGGTAACCCTCTACATGTATGCTAAAAATAACCTCTTACCGCAAAAAATATGGCCGCCAGGGGGCGGAGTTAGTTTTCCTTATATATCTCTATAGAAAGTAAATGTATCCTTTAAATGACACCTCCTCCTAAACTACTGGTCAGAATTTCACTAAGCTTTAACAGTAACATCCTTGGGTGATGGGGAACAAAGGATACAGAACAGAATTTTGATTTTGGCATTTGTCTGGTTGCCATGGCAACCAAAGAAAAATCTTTAAAACTCAATATCTCCTTTACTAATGGCCAGATTTCGATTTTATTTGGTGGAATTAGTCATCTGGTAACCCTTCACATGTATGCTAAAAATAACCTGTTACCGCAAAAAATATGGCCGCCAGGGGGCGGAGTTAGTTTTCCTTATATATCTCGATAGAAAGTAAATGTATCCTTTAAATGACATCTCCTCCTAAACTACTGGTCAGAATTTCACTAAGCTTTAACAGTAACATCCTTGGGTGATGGGGAACAAAGGATACAGAACAGAATTTTGATTTTGGCATTTGTCTGGTTGCCATGGCAACCAAAGAAAAATCTTTAAAACTCAATATCTCCTTTACTAATGGCCAGATTTCGATTTTATTTGATGGAATCAGTCATATGGTAACCCTTCACATATATGCTACAAATAAACCTGTTACCTCAAAAAACATGGCCGCCAGGGGGCGGAGTTAGTTTTCCCTATATGTTTATAGAAAGTAAATGTATCCTTTGAATGACATCTCCTCCTAAACTACTGATCAGAATTTCACTAAACTTTTTTAGTCACATCCTTGGGTGATGGGGAACAAACAATATAAAACAGAATTTTGATTTTGGCATTTGTCTGGTTGCCATGGCAACCGAAAGAAAAATCTTTAAAACTCAATATCTCCTTTACTAATGGCCAGATTTCAATTTTTTTGGTGGAATCAGTCATCTGGTAACCCTTCACATGTATGCTAAAAATAAACCTGTTACCTCAAAAAACATGGCCGCCAGGGGGTGGAGTTAGTTTTCCTTATATGTCTCTATAGAAAGTAAATGTATCCTTTAAATGACATCTCCTCCTAAACTACTGGTCAGAATTTCACTAAACTTTATCAGTCACATCCTTGGGTGATGGGGAACAAACGATATAGAACAGAATTTTGATTTTGGCATTTGTCTGGTTGCCATGGCAACCGAAAGAAAAATCTTTGAAGATCAATATCTCCTTTACTAATGGCCAGATTTCGATTTTATTTGATGGAATCAGTCATCTGGTAACCCTTCACATGTATGCTAAAAATAAACCTGTTAAATCAAAAAACATGGCCGCCAGGGGGCGGAGTTAGTTTTCCCTATATGTCTATAGAAAGTAAATGTATCCTTTGAATGACATCTCCTAATCTACTGGTCAGAATTTCACTAAACTTTATCAGTCACATCCTTGGGAGATTGGGAACAAATGATATAGAACAGAATTCTGATTTTGGCATTCGTCTGGTTGCCATGGCAACCATAAAAAAAAAATCTTTAAAACTCAATATCTCCTTTACTAATGGCCAGATTTCAATTTTATTCGGTGGAATTAGTCATCTGGTAACCCGTCACATGTGCGCAAAAAATAAACCTGTTACCTCAAAAAAACATGGCTGCCAGGGGGCAGAGTTAGTTTTCCTTATTTGTCTCTATAGAAAGTAAATGTATCCTGTAAAGGACATCTCAGAAACTACTGGTCAGAATGTCACCAAACTTTATCAGAAACATCCTTTCGTCCAAGTGTTTCAAGATCCCTCTTGTATAGCTGGCAGATTGATTTAGTCACAACATATTTCAACACGCTCATGAAGGAAATGCTAGAATAAAACTAAGACCCCAAAGCAAATGCTAGCACATAAATCAACATTATACATATAAAAATTAATCAATACCCACACTGCCTTTTAATGCCAGGTGAGCAATTCAGGGCCCTCAGGGCCCTCTTGTTTCTTTTTTAAATTTATTTATTTTACTTTGATTATGCAGAAAGCTTTTAACTTATAGAGGTTTTCTCAAAGCAAAGGGTGTTAGCACTCTTTATGGTCTTTCGTGTGGTGGGGGAAAACCGGATACCCCGGAGAAAAGCCACCAACCTGGACAGGCGACCACTGCCCTGTCACTTGGTATGCCGACACAGGGGATTGAATGCCGCCAGAGATAAAAATGTAACAAATTGACACCTGGCAGATTAGTGGCCGTAATATTGGACATTTTTTACACAGTAATTGCTAAATTGGTTCTTTAAACTCTGGCCGGAATACATAATAGCAAGTGGCCGTATTTTCGGAACGAACTATCATTAACTGAATAGGAAATAATTCGGTTCTGGCAAAAATCGGCCTCTTTAGCGGGGTGGCGGTTGTTTCGGGGTGCCCGTAATGCTGAATTTTACTGTATTCTGGTGAATACCCTCATTCATAGAATAATTTGATTTGATGGTGTCATCTTCAAAAACAACCAATATTATATGCTGTCAGCTACTACATCATGAGGTCAACATTTTCAAGTAATTATAGTTTGACAAAAACTTATGACAGTTCCTTTCCCTTTACAACTGAATATAGCATTTAGCAATTTTGTAAACCGAGAATTATTTATCTAAAATAAAAACAGTGCAAGATATTTTGGATCACCCTGTACTATACAGGCTCTGGTCCCTGATGGCAATGTTTTTCAATGAATTAAAATAATTTGAAGAATCTTGCAAGAGAGAGACCCAGGGAAATCTGGCTAGTGGTTTCTGAAGGAGAGTTTTTACATTTTCATGTTTTTTTTTTTTTTTTTTTTCTTTCCATCAGTATGGCAACAAGATTTCTGCATGAAATCAAATTCTTTATACAGATATGAATAAGCATTGCCAAGGAGCATTCCTGTGGTTTCTTTAAAATTGACCCAGTGGGTTAGATATCATTTTAGTAAAATGTTAATGCCGGAGACCAGAACACCAGTGATGGCACAATATATGCTGCCACAAAATATAAAGGGTCAAGTGTTCATTTGAATATGGGAGGTTTGTAGAAACAATGTTGGAGTCATCAAAATGGCCAAACCGAAGAATCATAATTTCAGGTACTCTATAAACCAGGAATTCCTTGCTTCTTGCACATCTACACATTATAGTGATGACACTGTCAAAGTTTCTTAAAGATCCATCTGAATGTGTTCACAAGGCTGCAATATCATTAAGCTTCAGAGACTAAGTTTCAAGGGAAGTAACTCGTGCAAAAATAAATGAACCATGAAATCCTTGCTTCATGCACAATCTACCCATTATAGTGATGACAATGACAAAGTTTCATAAAGATCAATCCATAAAATAGGAGTTGCATTCACAAGAAGGTGGACATACAGACTCGTGAACAGATGCAGAGGATGATTGACTGAATGGTGTTTTACGCCGCTTTTAACAGTATATCAGAGATGCAGAGGATGACTCTAATATACAAATGCCTCCAGCAGCGTATAAAAAGTTGAGCTCTAAATGATGAAAATACTTTCATCAAATTCTCTAATTTACATCTGAACTTACCATTAAACTCTTCATCAACCATGTCAACATCATCATGCAGCTCTTCTTCTAAGACGTCCTCTGCTGGGACAACAAGATCTGAAAATGTAACTTACATTAAATACACCTAAACTAGTATTCACTGTCACTGAAAAAGCATGATCCTCATCAGATTCAGCAGGGCTCACACTACCGATCGCCATTGTAACCATTTGCTACAAAAAAATCAGTGGCATTGGCGAAAAGTACATTTTCGCCAGTTTTGTAGGTGGTCACAAAAATAACCTTATTTGTAAACACTGTATTTTTATCACCTTAAAGATACTCTCCAATACTCAGAATCTAGACTGTGTCTATAAAACAATTACCCAGGTCAGTGTAAGCCAACATGTAAAAATATATAACCAGTTTTGATATTTGTGGAAAACATGTGAAAAGCTCCCTTATTCGGCATACAAAAATTAGCTGAGCTTACTAGTGACTTGGAGGAACTGCTGTAAAATAAGTCTGTTGACTCAGTGCATGATAGAGTGTGAAATGAATTATCAATGCAGATCTCTAGCTCTGAATACAGGGTTTAGATGCAGACGAGATGGCTCAAATGAGCCTTCTCATCTGGACCCAGACATTTTTTTTTTTTGTAAATTTGTTCCCTTTCTACCAAATTATTTAGAAGGCTTTTAAAATAAATACCTATTATTGCTAGCAGCATGAATTCCAAATTCAGAATTAAACCTTATTGCACTCAAAGTGGCAAAAACAATATTGAGTTTTATGTATACGTTTTATCCATATAATTATATAATACTTTAAAAACTATTCTCTCTTACTATGGCCATCAGTATGCAAGTCAATGCAGATCCGAAAATTCTAAATTGTTTAATTACAGATGTCTCTTTTGAGCGATCTCTTCAGAATCTATTCTAATAAAATTATCTCACTGGTGTACCTCTTTGCAATTCAAGAACTTGCCTATTTTAACTTACAATGGCTTGTAAATACTACTTGGAGACAGAATTCTTGGCTAAAGTCATTCTGATTTGGCTACAACTTTTTCAAAATGGCTAAAGTGTTGGCTACAAAAATTTCGAGCTGGGGTGAGCCCTGGATTCAGAGTTGGCAATTACATCTAATCCTCCATTTTAAATATTCATGTGTAAAAATGAATTTGAGTTTATACCATGAACAAAAACTATGTTTAACTGTTAAGACAAAACAAGTTAATGTCGTATTGCTATGCAATACAGGAGTCCCCCACCAGATTACAAAAAAACAAATGGTGAGGACAAACATCAAAATATGAAAAAGGGGGATAACTCCAAAAATTTTGATGTTATAGTTCTGACCCTTGTGCCTGACAATTCCTCTCATAATGCTTTATTCATATGTAAAGTTTCAAAACAATTGAACCAGTAGGTAAAAAGTTAATGTCAGGACAAGAAAATCTGAAAAAGAGGAATAACTCCAAAAATATTAATGCTAGAGTTATGGCCCTTGTGCACATCGTCTCATCGTGGTTTTTCCTTGTGTGAAGTTATAATGAATTTGGCCCACCCTTGTAGAAGATATGGCCCGGACACTAAGCGTGACAGACGGATGGACGGTCGGACTGACGGACAGACAGAAAAGAGCTACCGGTGGGGGACTAATAATTGACTAAATACATAGATTGGCAATATATCTGCTGAGCAAGAGCAACATCCATAAATTATAATTATATCATTATGACAATAAATGAAGCTATTATATGCTAAATTTACCTGAGACATTGATTTCAGACAACTTTTTTCCAGCATATTTGTTTAGGTGTCCTTCATCAGCAGCTAAAATAAGGCTTCCAATTTTTGCAATTTCAACTGTTGCATCATGCTGCCTGTAATGCTTTTTTGTGAGTATTCAAATCATGGGCAAGATGTCTGGACAGCCATTCCAATTCATAGTCCTCAAAGTCCAATATTTGACACACTGTTGCCAGATATTTTCGAAGTCGGGATGATGAGATAAGATGTGGTTGTTTGCATCCGGCTTCCTGTGCCATTTTATTCATAGCGTGCCATGAGTTTATTTGAGAATCATGGCTTCCAATACTGGCAAAAACAAACGGATTAGATGCAGAAATTTCACACTCAGTCCGTGTTTCTTCCAATGTGTCCAAAGCAGCTACAAAATGAAAAAGTTCTCTGGGCTCTGTTTCTCCTCATTATTCTAAATAGAACTAGAAAAAGTGTGTTTGTAAAACACAGTGCCCCCAACCAGATGCTTGCCCATAAACTGCCACAATTTCACGAAAAGTGGAAAAATGAGTCAAAATTTCAAAATTGCATTATTCTGTCAAAATTTGACATACAATTCTCAAAAGTTAATCAGGTGATCTACTCCTCATACCAAATATGAAGGCTCTAGCTCAAATACTTTTTTAAATATCTTGCGCACAAGATTTTCAGAATCTGCTTTCAAAGGGCATAATTCAGAAAAGGGGCATAACTCTGACATGAGAAAAAATACGGGTCAACTATTTTTTCATGAGGAATATGTATATGAAATTTCAAAAACTGTAGCACGCACCAATCAAAAATTAACAGACACACAGACAGACCCACCCACCCACAGACAAGCCCAAAGCAATATGTCCTTCCAACTTTTCAAGTTGGGGGCAGAAAAAAGTATCTGAAAACTGGAACCTCTGAATTCTGAATACTGAACAGATTTCCAAGAACATTCCAATACTGTTCCATTAAGAATTACCTCCAGCTCTACAAACCGAACATGTCCCAGGTGCTCATGAGAATGCAAATATGACATATGTATATTGTTTATCACATTCAAGTTTTCAGTATTTGACAGGTGACTGCGTATGGTAAGTTAAGGTTTGAAAATAAAAGAATCAGCAGATAGCTTAAGTGTAGGTGATGTCAATGATTTAAAGAGGTATTTTGCCCATTGCCAGGAAGAATTATTGTATAAATTTCTTTGCATATGAAACCTGAATCAGCCATATCATAATTAATACGAGTAAAATATATACTATGTAATTGTTCATGGATGAATAATTACTTTTACCATTAGCATCAATTAAAATAGGCATTGGTAAGAATAACATGACAATTTTCAGTTAGATTTTCAGTCTGTTTATGAAGAAATATTGTTTACATATACCCACAATAAAACTTTATGAAAATATGAAATAGCATGACCAATCCAACTTAATTGTTAGATTCTTACATGTATATATCCATTTTGCATTATACCCAGAAAACAACTTATATGAACCTACTAGTATTCATTGTGTTGTTGCTTAACATTCCAGTCAGCACATTTTTAGGCCATGTCTGGACAAAGCCCATAGTTTCCTGGGTACTTATTACTCTAGTTACTTAACCAGTACTATGGAAAATAAATGTGTCTTCCTCAACGACACAACACAGTGCCCCCTGCAGGGCTCGAACCCTTGACTTCTTTCTCCAGAAGCCGGCGGTGCACTATCTCCTAGGCTACCGCGTTTCCCTACTAGTATTCATCCATGAATTCAAATAGTTGTAGTTTAATTAGTGATCTTTCATACTAAAGTATACCTAATATTACATGAAACCTCCCTAAACTGGAAACCTCTCTAAACCGAACTTTCAGTTCAGTTCCAAGTGCTCGGTTTTCAGAGGTTCCACTGTATACTGTATAGTTTTTTCCGCATGGTTTAATTTTCGCATATTTCTAGGTGGAGACTGCTTCCGCAAAAATTTAACCTGCGGAAATTTCCAGAGTCCTATCTATGTGTCTTTTATCGTCAACCTATATAAAATCAGATATGTAGAGGAAGGAATCGAATTTTGCCATATGCTGTGTACGATGTTTATCTTTTCTGCTGCTTTTTGACAGAAAGGATAAAATTCGTAAGAACAAATGAATATAACCCGTTTTATTTCAATACTTGCTATTTTAATCAAAGTCATATAAAATATTGAATACTGGCATTTTATGGGTCAAAATATTGAATGCTGGCATTTTATGGGTCAAAATATTGAATACTGGCATTTTATGGGTCAAAATATTGAATACTGGGGTTTTATGGGTAAAAATATTGAACACTGGAGTTTTATGTGTCAAAATATTGAACACTGGAGTTTTATGGGTCAAAATATTGATAACCCACAAACCACCAATCCAATTTAGGTTTTGATGAAATTCTAATATTGAATACTTGCATTTTATGGGTCAAAATATTGAATACTGGCGTTTTATGGGTCAAAATATTGATAACCCACAAACCACCAACAATTCAATTTAGGTTTTGATGAAATTCAAATATTGAACACTGGCATTTTATGGGTCAAAATATTGAATACTGCCATTTTATGGGTCAAAATATTGAAAACTGGCGTTTGATGGGTCAAAATAGTGAACAGTGGAGTTTTATGGGTAAAAATATTGAACACTGGAGTTTTATGTGTCAAAATATTGACCACTGGAGTTTTATGGGTCAAAATATTGATAACCCACAAACCACCAATCCAATTTAGGTTTTGATGAAATTCTAATATTGAACACTTGCATTTTATGGGTCAAAATATTGAATACTGGCGTTTTATGGGTCAAAATATTGATAACCAACAAACCACCAACAATTCAATTTAGGTATTGATGAAATTCAAATATTGAATACTGGCTTTTTATGGGTCAAAATATTGAATACTGGCCTTTTATGGGTCAAAATTTTGAATACTGGTGTTTGTTTGTTTGTATTGTTGTTTATTTACCTATTTCTCAAACAGATTAAGCATGTCACTATTATGCAATGATTATTACATGATGACCTACCACCTGCATGATCCGCCCCGAGGCGACGCCACTGTAGGCAAGCCTTGATGGTTGGGTGCATTGAGTCTTAATTGGCTCAAATTATTAGATATTAAGAAAATTAGCCATTTTTACTCTTTTTTTTTTTTTTTTTTTTTTTTTTTTAATTTCATTTTTGTAAATGCACAAATATAACACCCCCAAACTTTTTTATTTCACGAAGAATGTGAAAATTTAACCTTGCAGAAAAAAAAATCTATATAGTATCTAAGCGATTCAACCCTGTTTTCAGAAAAAATATGGCATTTATTTTTTCTGAATGGGTACATATTTATAGACACTATCTACTGTTAAAGTGTTTACCTTTTTAACAAGACTTTTTCAACAGGCTTGAGGTTGTTCAATATCTCCTCATTCATATTTGTTGTCCAGCGAGAACGTTTCTGGTAACTTGTTCTTAACATTTTGGCAACTTCATTGCTTCTTCTTTTGTTAAATAACGTGATCCTCGTCATTGTAACCTCAGCCAATGATTTCCACAGTGCACTGTTTGCATTTTCAGACAATTCCTTTGTGAGACCAACCATCTGTTCATCTAAGTATTTTTTCAGCACAAGCAAGTCACTGGTTACTGGCAAGGCAGCTGGTTTATTAAACTTTTTTGTTTTTAAGGTAGCTAATGCTAACGATGAAATACTGTGAGTCCAGTCTGATGCATGTAGTTCCAGGAAATTCACGCTTTCACTTTTTGCAACATCATCTCTTGATCTGATAGCAATTCCTCTTTTAAGCTCTGCAACTTTGACAAGATTATGTCCTAGTGTCAGAGCTAGGGATGGGGTCTCAAACACACAAATGCCTTGCTCATTTCGTGTAAAGCCTGCCATTTCTTTTACAGCTGATATTATTAGATCAAATTTTTGTGGAGCTATGTAAGTGCCTAGGGGGTGATTATCTTTGCTCATTTCATTTACTTTTATTTTAAGCTTACCCAACTGCCTCATTCTCTGTGACACATAATTTGTCCTCCGAGGACCTAGTTGATTAATTAACACCTTTCCAAATTGAATGATCAATCTATCATTTATGACTGTATCGTGAACTTCATCTGTTCTCATTTTCTGGAAAACAGTTTCCTGCAATTCCTTTGGAATGTCGGCTTCATAGGATGAAAAAGGTGTTATTCCACCAGCAAGAAGATTTTTGGATCTTGATATGACTTCTGTCTGTTTTTCCCCTTTTCTCAAGTTAAGAGGACACTTTCGTGAGTGCCTCCATAGTTCTTTTTTATAGAAAAACCCATAACAATGAATACATGGAAGAAAGTCCTTGGCCTCTAATGTTTTCTTTCCAGGTCGTCGTGCAACAATTAAACTACCATGACCAGCTTTTATGACTTTAATGTTGTACTTAAAGGCTCCAAGGTTCTTTATTTTCTTCATTTTGTTGTCCCTTTCAGCTTTTAATGTTTTTGCCATTGCTTCCGCAACCATGATTTCATTTGCATGTGCCTTTTCTATATGCTTTTGAATTCTGTTTCAGAAGCTTTCCACAGAAGTAGCATGCTAGTTTTTTGTCATACATCCTGTGACCGTGTCTTTTTGTAACTTTGGTGACGCATACTGAAATAAAAATTTCATTAATATAATAAACAAATTCAGTAAATACAGTAAGACCTGTCTTAAGCGGCCAACCTAAAACAAAGTATGAAGTCTTGTAAAGACAGGTGGTTGCTTAAAATGAATTGAAAGTAATGCAGAAAGCTCCTGATGGAGCTTTCTGCATTACTTTCAATCCATTTTGAGCAGCCACCTGTTCATAAATATCAAACTATGAGCCATATTTTACTTGCCGTTTAAGACAGGTTAGACTGTAGTCAAAAAAAAAAAAAAATGAATAGATTCAGGATTAACTTAAATGAAAAGTTTCATTATTGAAGGTGAAGGTTGAGATCAAAATCCTTAAGATTTGCTCAGGTTCTCATCATGACAAACACTCCTGTCAACTTTTATTAAAACTATTAGGGACAACTGGACAGGCAGCCTCAGTACCACCATACAGGGGATTCAAAAAGATATTCGAAGCAAATAAAACAAGAGGGCCAACATGGCCCTTAATCTCTCACCTGACCACTGTTGGAAGGTATGGGTAAGAATCACTTGATGTTGCAAAAATATTCTTGAAACAAGTGTTTATAGGTTTTCCTATGATAGTGACCTACTTCTGACCCCATTTGACCCATATTTGAACTCTACCTGGTTATTGCTCAGATGATCATTCTATGCAAGTTTAGAGAAGATTTGACCAAAACTGTGACCTCTACAGTGTTCACAAGGTTTTTCAGTGATTTGGCCTAATGACCTACTTTTGGACACCACATGACCGACATTCAAACTTGTTCGAGATAGTGTCCAGATTCTGTGCAAGTGTAAAGAAGATTTGACCAAAACAGTGGCCTCTACAGAGTTTACAAGGTTTTTCTATGATTTGGCAGAGTGACCTACTTTTCAACCCCACATGACCAATATAGAAATTGTCCAGATGATCATTCTGTGCAAGTTTAAAGAAGATTCGTCCAAAACTGTGGCCTCTACAGTGTTCACAAGGTTTTTCTATGATTTGGCCTATTGACCTACTTTTCAACCCAACATGACCCCTATTTGAACTTGTCAAAGAAATTGCCCAAATGATCATTGTGCAAGTTTAAAGAAAATTCGACCAAAACTCTGGCCTCTACAGTGTTAACAAGATTTTCAATGATTTGACCTAGTGACCTCATTTTCAAACCCACATGACCCATATTCAATTCTGTCTGAGATATTGTCCAGATGACATTCTGCACAAGTTCAAAGATGGTTCAACCAAAACTGTGGCCTGTACAGTGTTCACAACGTTTTTTTCTATGGTTTGGCCTAGTGATCTACTTTTTAACCCAACATGACCCAAATTCAAACCTGTCCGAGATATTGTCCACATGATCATTCTGAGCAAGTTTAAAGATGATCTGACCAAAACTGTGGCCTCTAGAGTGTTCAGAGTATGATTTGATGTAGTGACCTACTTTTGAGCCCCACATGACCCATATTTGAACTTGTCCACGATTTTGTTGAGATGATCATTTAGAGCAAGTTTGAAGAAGATCTGGTCAAAACTGTGGCCTAAAGGCTGTTCACAAGGAAAAGTTTATGGATGACGCACGCCACACGCCGGAAAACAAAGCATGGTTCCAAAAGCTCACCATGACAAGTCTGTTTGATTTTAACACAGAATATATTCATGATAGACAATGTAACAATATCTGTTCATATAATGGCCATACTTTTGTTCTGTTATGAATTGTGTCTTCTTTAATGTTGCTTATTAGTATTATTTCTACCATAAAGGTATACATGTACACACACTTTATCAGTATGTTGGTGCAATCAAAAATAAAGTTGCTAACCCTTCTGGCCAGACTGGGAGGGAATGTCTAAGTTTTCTTGGTGTAGTTTGACATCTGGAAAGCTGTCAAGGGACTCCTCCTGAAACAGTTAGTAAAATCCTTACAAATAATATGAGCTATCTTTGAAGGGGATTAATATCCCTGCTTCATCACCCTGAGTATACACACACACAAACTTCTTAACGTCCACCTAGGTATTCTATAAAAATATGTTGTTGTTTTTATATATTTTTAAGTTTAAAGCCAAACTCTCAAGCATCTTTAAATGATTTTGGTACAACTTTAGAAGCTACTTAGTAACATTGAATTGCTGCAATATCCGATTTAATTTACAACCCACAGAATAACACTGAATGCCTTCACAATTACTGAAATATTTTAACTTATAAGTGGATGTTTAGAAGTTTGTGTGAGTGTATATATAATACACAACATATATATAAAATAAAACAAGAGGGCCATGATTGCCCTTGACTGCTCACCCGAGTACCATAGAGACTATGACCAAAATATCATCAAAACAACTATTTTTAGGCAACAATCAAGTAGAAGCCATATTTGAAGATGTAAACAAGATTTAAGCTAGATTTGACTTAGTGGCATACCACTGGACATCATACCACCTTTGATTCAATTTTATCGAGAAATCCACTGTTGCAGCCTACAAACAGATCCACTGTTGCAGCCTACAAAGATGCCTGCAGACAACTCCAGCAGCTCACTCGCTCTCTTAAGACAGCTTGGTGGGATAGAAAAGCAGAAGAGCTACAAAGAGCGGCAGATAGAAATGACATGAAGGGATTCTATAATGGACTCAGACAAGGGGACCCGTGCAACTGAAGTCAGCAGATGGCCAGGAGACTTATTCAGACAACAGGACGGTCTTAGCAAGATGGAAGGAACACTTCCAGAATCTCCTTAATGTCCCAGGTGAGATTGAACAGGAAGCGCTTGACAGCATACACCAGCAAGACACCAACATCTGTCTTGATGAGCCACCTACAATGGAAGATTTGAAAAGAGCAATTGCCAGTCTGAAAGATGGCAAAGCCCCAGGTGGAGATGGAGTTCCTGCAGAAGTGTGGAAGCATGGAGGAACCTGTATGACTATCAAACTTCATGACCTGATATGCAAGGCATGGGATGACGGTTCAGTCCCACAAGCTTGGAAGGATGCTACCATAGTGACTATCTATAAAAAGGGAGACAGAACGGATTGTGGAAACTATAGAGGAATCTCTCTCTTGTCCATTGCCGGTAAGATCTTTGCCAGAATTCTTCTAGACAGACTGACCCGACACATCACCCCACAGATAGTTTCAGAATCGCAGTGTGGTTTCAGAGCCAACAGGAGCACAATTGACATGATCTTCAGCCTCAGACAGTTGCAGGAAAAATGCTTTGAGCAGGATCAGCCACTGTATATCATCTTCATTGACTTTACAAAGGCCTTTGACACAGTAGGTAGATCAGGACTGTGGGAATTATTGAGGAAGTATGGATGTCCTGAGAAGTTCACATCCATGATCGAATCCCTCCATACAAGAATGAAGGCAGAAGTCAGAGACAGAGTAGACACTTTAGAAGCATTTAATGTCACAAATGGTGTCAAACAAGGCTGCGTGCTTGCACCTACACTCTTTTCAATATTCTTATCAGCAATGCTGGAAGAGGCTTTCAGAGACATGACAGATGGTGTCTACATACAGTCCAGACAAGATGCTGACCTTTTCAACGTGGCTCACTTCAAAGCGAGGACCAAAAGCCTTCAAATACTTGTCAGAGAGTTACTGTTTGCAGATGACAGCGCACTGATTGCCCACTCCCCAGAGAAAATGCAGCGAATCCTGGATGCATTTTCAAATGCATCTAAGAAGTTTGGCCTCAAGATCAACATAAAGAAAACTGAAGTTCTTTACCAACCAAACTCTTCTAGAGCCAAGGAAGTGGATATTATGGTTGATGGAACAAAACTCAACTCTGTTGCAGAATTTACTTACCTTGGGAGCACTGTATCGAAGGATGGAAGAATCGATGCAGAAATACAGAAAAGGATGGCCAAAGCCTGTGCCTCTTTTGGTAGACTTTGCCAAAGACTCTGGAATAACCACCATGTGTCCATGAAAGTAAAGGGAAAAATCTACAGAGCAGTTGTAATATCTACTCTCTTATATGGAACCGAAGCCTGGACAGTTTACAGGCAACATGTAAAGACGCTTCATGCCTTCATGATGCGCCATCTAAGATTCATGCTGAAAATAAGCTGGAAGGACAAGGTTACCAACAAGGAAGTGCTAGAAAGAACAGGATTACCATCTATGGAAGACCTCCTGATCAGAAAGAATCTGAGATGGACCGGACACCTTATGAGAATGCCTAATCACAGGCTTCCAAGACAGATTCTGTTCTCACAGCTGCCTGTAGGGCAAAGAAAGAGAGGCAGACCTCGTCTTCGGTACAAAGATACTATCAAGAGAAATTTCAAGCAGAGAAACATCAAGTTAGATTCCTGGGTTAAACTGTCTCAACAAAGGAATGATTGGAGACATGCTGTGAAGTAGACATAAAAACAGACATAGTCGCTCTGCGACTGTCCGCAAATGATGATGATCGAGAAATGGTCAAAACAAATATATCATCAATTCAATTTTTACCCCACATGACCAGCTTTCGAACTCTTTAGAGATTTCATCATGATGACCAAGTTTAATGAAAATTTGGCTAAAATGTTGACCACTAGAGTTTCACAAGCTAATTGTTAATGACGCATGAAGCATCAAAGACATTAAAGAATCAGACCAGTTCACCATGTGTTGAGCTAAAATCTGGAGAATAATTTCAAAGAAAAAGATTTTTTTAAAGTTTTTCCCATAGTCATATTAGCAGGGCTCACGCAACAGATCGCCATTGTAGCCATTTGCTACAAAAAATCACAGTGGCATTGGCGAAAAGTACATTTTCGCCAGTTTTGTAGGTGGCCACAAAAATAACCTTATTTGCGAACACTATTTTTATCACCTTAAAGATACTCTCCAATACTCAGAATCTAGACTGTGTCTATAAAACAATTACCCAGGTCAGTGTAAGTCAACATGTAAAAATATATAACCAGTTTTGATATTTGTGGAAAACATGTGAAAAGCTCACTTATTCGACATACAAAAATTAGCTGAGCTTACTAGTGACTTGGAGGAACTGCTGTAAAATAAGTCTGTTGACTCAATGCATGATAGAGTGTGAAATGAATTATCAATGCAGATCTCTAGCTCTGAATAAAGGGTTTAGATGCAGATGAGATGGCTCAAATGAGACATCTCATCTGGACCCAGACTGTTTTTTTTTTTTTTTTTAAATCTGTTAAATTTCTTCCCTTTCTACCAAATTATTTACAACAAGGCTTTTAAAATAAATATCTATAATTGCTAGCAGCATGAATTCCAAATTCAGAATTAAACCTTGTTGCACTCAAAGTGGCAAAACAATATTGAGTTTTATGTATAGGTTTTATCCATATATATAATACTTTAAAAACTATTCTCTTCTACTATGGCCATCAGTATGCAAGCCAATGCAGATCCGAAAATTTTAAATTGTTTAATTACAGATGTCTCTTTTGAGCGATCTCTTCAGAATCTGTTCTCATATAAAATTATCTCACTGGTGTACCTCTTTGCAATGCAAGAACTTGCCTATTTTAACATACAATGGTTTCTAGATACTATTTGGAGGCAGAATTCTTGGCTAAAGTCATACTGATTTGGCTACAACTTTTTCAAAATGGCTAAAGTGTTGGCTACAAAATTTGAGCCAGGGTGAGCCCTGTATAAGTGAAATTAGCCCCCCCCCCCATCAGCGGCCTTGTTTTTCCTTGATTATTTAAGCAATATTTGTAGAGAGTGACCCAAGGATCATCTGTGCTAAAATATTTCAAAATTGGTCCATTCCATTTGGAGAAGATTTTAAAAGATTTAACTATGGACATATAAGCCCCACCCTCTAGCTGCCATGTTTTTTGACAAATCAATTTTTTAAGTAATCTTGGTAAAAGTTTACCTAAGGAACATTGTTGCAACATTATTTCATAATCAGGCTAGTATTTTCAGATTTTTTTTAGTTTTTTTCCCATAGACATATAAGGGAAATAAGCCCCAACCCTATGGATCAGAATTAGCAATCTTGGTAGAGGGTCACCCAAAGAACATTTATGCCAAATTATTTCAAAACCTGGGCAGCAGTTTTTGAAGGGATGAAATTTGAAGTTTTCTACATGGATCAAAATTGTTTTAGCATCTTTTGTAAGGACTCACACAAAGATCATCCCCGGCAAGTTACATTAAATTCTGCTGAGGGGTTTCAGAGATGTCGTTTAAAAACATTGTTGATGCCACACAACTGTTGACGAAGGACACAGGGCAATCCTTATAGCTTACAATGAGCACTTTGTGCTCAGGTTAGCAAATAAAATGTCACTGATTTTCAACCTTGCCGAACTCTTTAAGGGTTAAATAGAACTTATGTTAGCACTTAGACAAGGTTTGCTGTACCAGGTGACCGTCCAAAATGTGCAGAGCAATATTATCCCCTCTTCTGAAAAGTAAGGGGATAATAAGATAAAATATTTCATGAATATATTATGTGAAATGCTACCTTTGAATATCTCAGTTCATTTCCAGTTGGTAACATAAATTTCCCCGTGGAAGGACACAAAATCAAGTCTGACTGTTCTTCCTGTAAAGATAATTGAGTAATAGTAATTTAATGAAATCATCAAACCAGATGAATCTCAGACAATTTTAAAACAATTCTATTAGACCTTATGCATGTGTGCAGCCCTATTTACATATGTAATAAAAATTTAATGAAACATATGACTCCCCACCCCCCACTATGAGTTTATAAAGAGTACATTCAGCATTTAAAGGGTTACAGTAGCAAGAGTTTTATGCAGTTGACTGCAAGTCCAACTAGAGCTATCAATAAAGGTGATTAATACCCCCTTGCAAATACTTGTCACTAAATAAATAAGCCATCAGAGGAGATGACAAAGTCCCCAATCCTAAGGTTTCCAAAGTCATAGGTTTTATTACTGAAATATCTCAAAGTCCAATCAGGGGAAACTAGACCTAGATGATATGCTCATTAATATTTTCAGAAAATTTGATGTTCTTTGCTAAAATAGTTTCAGTTAGAGAGCTGTCAAAATAAAGAATACCTATTCTTACTAATTCAAGGGCCACAACTCAGGTACTATTCATGTAATTAGGGTGGAAATTGAACTTGACCTTGATTTAGTACCCACAAACATTTTCAGAAAGTTTGGTGAAATTTCGTAGTGCATTGTTCGATTAAGAGAGCGGACAAAGTAAAAAATGTTGTTTTTTTTAACTGATTCATGGACCATAACTCAGCTATTCTTTATGCGACTTCACTGGAAATCAAACTTAGCCTAGATTTTATGCCCATATACATTTTCAGAAAGTTTGGTGAAATTTTGTAGAACATTCCTTAAGCTAGAGAACAGACAAAAATTAAACCAACCTATTTTTACTATTTCAAGGGCCATAACTCCAGGACACTTCAACCGATCATCATGAAAATGACAGGTGCACAATGGCATATTATGACAAAGACGCACACAATGTTTGAGAAAGATTCATCAAAAGATGACAAAGTTATGCTCCGGACAAAACAGAACAGACGGACGGACAGACGGATGGACAGACAGACGGATGGAGTGATTCCAGTATACCCCCCACAAACTTTTTGTTGGGGGTATAATAAATCCACTAGTCACATTTCGCAGACTGGTATCATGTGACCTGTCAAATTGAGTCTCTCAAAAATCTTACATAATGATGATTGTCAAAAAACAAAGTACTGACCTGATCCATTTCATCACTAATTAGCTGTGAAGGCAATTTAGAGATGGGTGGTGGAGCTGGAGCTCGAGGCCTGGACCAAGCTTGGCTAGGTGTACAGGTTGGCTGTGGGGTTGGAGGTAGGGGCCCTCCAGGTGTGGGCTGGACCTTGGGCCTGTCTGGTTCTTCATAAAACTCCTGGCAGAAACAAATAGGACATTCACCCTTTCATTCATGGACATAATCAACATGCATGAATAATCATGCCTGATTAGATTTCTTGTTAACAACCTGACTGCCAAAGCCTAAGGAGCAACAAATTGCATTAAACCTCTCACAGGCTGGTCTTGTTTTATGCTGTTTGCAAATGTCGTTATCAGTGGTTCTCATACCAGATAAAAGGTTGATGGAGGCTTTGCAATCTTATCAGAACATGCAGGTTAGCACTTTTAACTTCTATCCTTTTATAAAAACAAGAGACCCATGGGTCACGAGGAATCAGTAATATCATACACATTTTGGGCATCAAAAGGCATTTTTATACCAAGTAATACTAGAGTGTAGCCTCATGACCATTTCCACTGACCATTGGTTACAGAGATTGGGTTACTAATATTTTTATTTCGGTTGCCATTGCAACCAAATGCCAAATTCAAAATTTTGTTCTGTATCGTTTGTTCCTCAGTCCCCAATGATACTTCTGATGAAGTTTGGTGAAAGTCTGCCCAGTATTTTCAGAGGAGATGTCGTTTAAAGAATACATTTAATTTCCCTATAGGCATATATGGACAACTAACTCCGCCACAAAAAAAAAAAAACACAAAAAGACTAGAAAAACGCAGATCAGCAAGCCTATAACTCTCAAGCTGAAAACCTATATGATGTTAGCTGCACCTAGTTATTTGAAATGTTATTTCATCTTATCAGGGATAAATCCATAATAGTATAGGTCACACCTTATGCCATAACATTGCAGGGTGACTTAAGGTGTCTATATGATATAGAGGTTGAATCTAATACTGGTATATGTGAACAGCATGAAACAAAACATAAAACAAATGAACAGTCAGTGAGTAGCTTCATTCCAGCTGATTCTGTTTTATGTTATTTGCTGCTCCACAATAGTTTGATATATCTTAAACAATAGACTGGATCAGACTTTTGTAGAATGAAAATGTGTGCATATTCGTAGTAAACCACGTACAAATGTCAAGACACATCCAAACTAAAATGCTTTAAAGCTTATCACCTTCTCAGAAAGTTCTGGCCATTTTATTGACATCTCTTCATCGTCTGTAGAGTTATCTACTTGTTCATCTAGAAGCTGGTCAGACTGGTCTGCTCCTGTACCAGCGGTGGCAGGAGACTGGTTGTCTGTTGCCATGTCTTCATCGTCTCTAGAGTTATCTTCTTGTTCATCTTCAAGTTGGTCAGACTGGCCTGCTCCTGTACCAGCGGTGGCAGGAGACTGGTTGTCTGTTGCAGAAGACTGGTTGTCTGTTGCCATGTCTTCATCGTCTCTAGAGTTATCCTCTAGTTCACCTTCAAGCTGGTCAGACTGGTCTGCTCCTGTGAAACAAGATTTTGCGAAAATTAATTCCTCATCAATTCATTCAACTTACATCTTTAAGCATCATATTTTGATTGCCATATCAAATCAAAAATAAAATGCAGAGTCAATATTTCATGTGTTATGCTCATTTTGTACATCTGAAGATTTAGTGAACAAGAAATTTGTACCGTCGGTTGCAGGAGACTGGTTGTCTGTTGCCATGTCTTCATTGTCTCTAGAGTTATCTACTTGTTCATCTTGAAGCTGGTCAGACTGGTCTGCTTCTGTACCGTCGGTGGCAGGAGACTGGTTGTCTGTTGCCATGTCTTCATCATCTCTAGAGTTATCTTCTTGTTCATCTTCAAGTTGGTTAGACTGGCCTGCTCCTGTAAAACAACATTTTGCGAAAATTCATCATCAATGCATTCAACTTACGTCTTTAAGCATAATATTTCAATTGCCATATCAAACCAAAAATAAAATGCAGAGTCAATTTTCATGTTTTGCGAAAATTAATTCATCATCAATTTATTCAACTTACATCTTTAAGCATGATATTTCGATTGCCATATCAAATCAGAAATAAAATGCAGAGTCAATTTTTCATGTGTTATGCTCATTTTGTACATCTGAAGATTTAGTGAAAAAAATTTCAATTGCAATATCAAATCAGAAATAAAATGTAGAGTCCATTTTTCATGTGTTCTGCTCATTTTGTACATCTGAAGATTTAGTTAACAAAATTTGGATTGCCATATCAAATCACAAATAAAATGCAGTCAGTTTTTCATGTGTTCTGTTCATTTTGTTCATCTGTAGATTTTGTGAACAAAATTTGGATTGCCATATCAAATCAGAAATAAAATGTAGACTCAATTTTTCATGTGTAATTCATATTTTGTACATATGTAGATTTTGTGAACAGAAAATTCGTACCGTTGGTGGAAGGAAATTGGTTGTCTGTTTCCAGACCAAAGGGATCACTGTCTTCACTGTCCTCATAGTCTGAAAAATTAACCATTGATAAAGCAAATGCAAAGTTTGCCCAAGTTTTTTCTCATTAGCGTTGATACATTGTAAATATCTCTTCATCATAGCAGAAAAATTAAGCTTAAAATGCAGGGCTCACACTTAGTACTTCTTAAAGGAAAGCAGGAAAGATTCGACAACACCATGGTTAATGAACACTTATTTAATGTCTAGCAGTGTACTGTAGACTTGATTACTCTTTGGTTTATGTTTAATACGTAAACAGCATGTCATCAGGTTTTTGTCCTTGCCATGCTGAAGCCAAGAATAATCTTTGAACCATTTGCTTTGAAATGACCTTTTTTCATCAAATAGCTTTGGGGGTTCAATTAGATCAGATGTAGCCTGCCCCTGGTCACTTTGGGGTTCTACCGTATTCTTGACAGGTCTTTCTAGTTGAGGAAGATCGGCCTGGACGTTGTCATTCGAGTCGATCTCGGGCAGCTTTGTGAAATATGTAAGAAACATCCGATGTTTCTCTTTTTCTTCCTACTCTTGTTTCGGCATCTTTTACTAAACACCAAGAAGCATTATATGTAACGGAAAAATGGATTGGTCGAGAGCCATAAGTAAACTCAAAGTCATCCAATGAAATGACAGAAAAGAAATAACTTGCAATCGTTTGATTTTAGATTTGTTTGCATGTCCATGCTTGTTCAATGAAAACCAGACCAGATTTTTTGTGCGCCTGTTCGGCCCATCGGTAGTTTTTTTTTTTTTTTTTTTTTTTTTTGTGCCATATATGGGGAAAATGGGCCATATGCGCAATGGCACAGCCACGAATGAACACTGCATGAGGCATCAATAACAAGAGACCCATGTTTCTCAAATCACTAACCTGGTTCATGAGCACTCAGCCAGATCATATGCATTTTGAGGTGGTGGGGGTATAAGTATATATTCAACTGATATGCCAAGGGGTGGGCATTTCTGAGCCCGGGCTCATGATTTGAACATACTTGGCAGTGGTCCAACTGATGATAGTTAATACAAAATACCAATGCTCTACGCTTAATAGTTTTACAGAAAAATATTTTTTTTAACATTTTTCCTTTCGAAATTGTGGCCTCTAGAATGCAAACAAGATTTTTCGAAGATTTGACTAGTGACCTATTTTTTGACCCCGCACCATCCATGATCGTACTTGTCCAAGATATCATCAAGACAAACATCCTGAGCACATTTGAAGACAATTGGATCAAACTTGTGGCCTCTAGAGAGTAAACAAGATTTTTCTAAAAGCCTTTGACCTAGTGACCTGTTTTTTGAGCCCGCACCATCCATGATCAAACTTGACCGATATATCATCAAGACAAACATCTTGAGCAAGTTTGAGGATGATTAAATCAAAATCGGGGCCTCTAGAGTATAAACACTAAAATCCGTGATGACGACAACGAACGACCGACATTCAAGGGACCATAAAAGCTTCCTCCTTGGTCCACATATTATAGCCTACATAATTTTTATGTGATACCTCAATGTCAATATTAGTATCTCCTTAACAACCATACTTCCACCCTATGATCACCTGTTTTTCTTATACAAAAATACAAAACAGGGAAAGGGTTAACATATTTCATGTTTAAAAAGTACCATTAATTAATGCCATATACCGTAAACCCCCGAATAAACGCCCCCGGGGGCGTTACATTTTCCAAATTTTTTACTCCAAACAATGTTAGAGGTCCGTTTAATCGCCCCCCTTAAGGTTTATTAGTTATAAATGCATTATGACTAAAGCCACAGTACTCTTGTCTATAGCACTGGCTGGCTCTATTGATCGATGTAAATTGACGAGTCGCCAGGTGTATTTAAGATAACAGATGTACCATATATACTACCAAACAAGTGTTTACCGTTTAAAATCTAAATAATTTCTTCTAGTTTGGCATTAAAAAGGTCATGCATCTTTTACTCATTTGACTTATTTTTCCAGACAAAAAGGGGGGAGGCGTTTATTAGGTGGGGTGTTTATTGGGGGGAACGTTAATTCAGGGGTATATGGTATAACAACATTATTACTGAACAGATGACATTCAGGTATCAACAAAATTTGGCATAAATGATTCCTCTAATACAGGGATTCTCTCAAGTCTTTTTTTTTTTTTTTTTTTTTTTGAAGATGTTGCAAACCTCAAGGAATCATGTGACCACTGTAACAACACCTGTAGAAGTGTGAAACAAGAACCTACATAAAAGCTGAATTTTGCAAGTCAAAAAAGGGTTGAGGTAAACTGTTGTAAAGTTACAAATAATTTTTTATTAAAACATACTGTAACTTAAGATATAGATATATCGTACATGTAAGTCTTCAAGTACAAAAAGTGGAACGAAAATATTTGAAAGAAAAAAACTTAAAACCAATACAAGAGCGCATGATTTTGTTTAGTAAAACAGGTCAATTTAAGAAACATGGTCTTTGTAATTTACATATTTACTCTTTAAGATATGCGAAAAAATAAAAAAAAAAAAAAGGCACCTGTAGTTGATAGACAGGTTGTTAATACTGCAATTATCCATGTCTGCTCCTTGTGATCCCTAAACTAGTTATTTTCATTGCAAAATCCAGCTAAAATATAACACTATTGTGATCTGAACTCTGTACCTGTGCTTTTGTTTCCATTTGTCTGTTTGAAACATACCATTAAAAGCATTACACATAAACATGTAACATTTTCTTATCAATTTCTTTCATCTGGTCAAACAAACACTACAACTTATTTTGCATGTGTTAGGAAACGAGGGCAATTATGATACTAGATTGTTCACCAGGGTAAAACAGCAAGATTATGCCCATGATCAGGCATATATTGTACATAGTTATGCTGTCTGTCTATTTGTGTGTGGTTTGACACAAATTTAAAACTTTGCATATAAATTGAAAACTTTTTGGCCTAGACTCTAACAACTCACTAGACTGGAAAATTGTTCACTAGTTCAAAGGTCAAGAGCACAGCAGGCTGTCATAACAATTACATTTATTTAGATTCAAAACAAGAAGGCCATATGGCCCTAGTCCTAAGTTTTAGACATAATCCTTGGATTTAAAGCTAGCCAGCACTGGGCAAAGGATGTGTGGACCCTGCACTGTCACAATTCTGCTTATCTAAATTAGTTCAAATCTCTTGATTTTACCTGGTTTTTTCCAACTGCAACCAAACTTTTAGATAAAATTTGCCTTTTTTGTTTTGAATTTAAAGCAAATGTGTGAAGTTAGTCTGACATCTGATCAAAATTGCTTGAACAATTGTGATATCAAACCATGGCGCAAAAAAAAAAAAATAATAATAATAATAATTGTGAACATGTGTCACAGGTTAGGTGATGTAAGATTTTCTATAAGCAATTATGTGATTCATTTTTCAAGGGATCAATGTCATTTAAGCAAATATGATATAGCACTATGAGGTACCATAGGAACTTTAATTCTGACAATGATTTCAGTGGAGAAGATTTTTGAAGAAAATAAAATTCTATTTACTGCTATGGCAACCAGAGTTTATTATAGCAAATTTTGTGGAGGTTCATCTAAAGATGATCCATTCAAAACTTCAACAATTTCTACTCAGTGGTTTCAGAGATATTGTACAAGACAGATGACACACATGTCATGGGGAAAACAGGAACATCAGAGATAGAATTAAGCCCATTTTTGTCAATTAAACTGTCCAATTATCAAAACTGAAATCCTCAGGGAAGAATGTTTTTCAAGAAGCTACTATATACTTGGGATGTATAAGGTTTTAAAAGAAAATTGCTTACAAGTTATTCATATTCTATTCAAATACCAAATATTTTGATAGCTCAAAGCCTCAAAACACTCATGATGTCATCTATCATTACTAACCTTGTGTCTCCAATATAATTTAGCTTCATTATCCCCATAATCATATCTTATTTCAGCACCCTTTTCAATGCAAGATGTGGCAAATAGACAGAGCCTTGGGTATCCTTCAATGGTTATCAGCTTCATTTTTGAGTTGCACTCCTTGGATCCATTTTCTGCATCATTTACAAAGCGGCCTAGTCTATTTGTTGTTGAACCATCAATCCTGGGTAAAGAGATAAATAAGGATCTAAGCAATATATTGAAACTAAGTTCTTTCTAAACAATTCTGCATAACAAACTATGTACATTTAATCAACTCAGAACAAAATATTCTATACTAGTTTGTTAAATGTCCAAGTTATTTGAGTAGATCTATAGAAAATTATGAATATGCTATTTCTTAAATGAATGGGTATTGCTGCAGTAGCTTTAACACAAGTTTATGCCAATTTTGGTACAAACAGAATGAATGAGGGACCATGGGCCTAGTGACCTACTTTTTTAACAAACTGAAAGTGAAGCATTTGTAAAAAACTTACCAATAGTGTTTCCCATTGTATTGGTACCCAAAGAGAAAACAGCTGTCTCGCTTTTTAACTGCGGAGTCTAAAATTCGCTCCCCAACATATTCCAAGAGAAAATCTCCCTTTTGGAAAGCTTTTGTAGTGTAAACACCATACCCTGAAAGACACAATAAATCATACTAGAATACTACTTATTTACCTTCAGAAAAATGTGGTTGTTTTATCATGAATATGTGGGAATGAGTAGCTATGGTATTTCATTAATTGTTGCTAACTCCCCTACCAGTTTCACCAAAGGGCCTACAGGTTAACCCTCCATATGTCCCACCCTCTATCAATCAGTCAGGAAAAATCAAAAGTACAAAAGCTAGATTGATGAAAGAGGACCATATGGAGATTACTCACACCATTTTCAGCTTTTCATTGGACCAGTCAAGATAAAATCATTGAGTTTGTACTTCTGGACAAGAGAGTTTCTCCAATTATAAGTAGCCTCTGCCTCCTGGTTCCCAGGGATGAAGGTAGGGAAATGGACATTATACTGGAAGGGGATGGCTGCAGTGTCTGTGACAAGCTCCTGTTTTAATTTAATCCTTCATACAGTACACGCATCGCGGACATTTTATTTTTCGCAGTCCCCTCGCTGGCACTTTTCGATTTGCGCAGACTTCCCTCGTAGGAGGCCAACCACAGACAAATTAATCACATTCCATTGCATTCTGCCGTGGCCTGCCCTGAATTACAGGTAAGTCTATAATCGAGGGGTTCGTCGTCGAATGGTCTCCGCGGTCCACTGCGACTGATCAGATTCTTCATGTATAAAAATGCATTCCCTGCTCTGCACCATTTATTTATACAGCTTACATGTTGCCTTAAAATATTGCCCAGTTTCTAGTAGAAAGCTTGAGTCCTGGTTTTTCCAAACCTTGACACCAAAGCATTATTTTATGTTCATACAAAACACGAGAACATGTTTGCAAAACTGAATGTTCCTAATATGTACAAAGCCATGAGCCTAAAATTGATGGAATTCATGCAAGTGGGATTGATTTCATATCTTTTTGTCCTTGGATTGAGTCATGCTATTATTTATTTATTTACTCGCAAATGTTTATTTAGTTGGTTTGGTGGTTTAACACTCTACCCTACAGATAACCATATCACGACAGACAGTTAGGCTCCAGATCAGATGCCAAGTAACTCAATTTGACAGTTTTTGCAGCAGACAAAAATTAATACCTGTATAGTCTAACAATGGTTATTTCATTGCAATGTGTGCACTGTACAACATACATATGCATTTTGATGCCCTTCATACACACAGTAATCAGCATTTGCCAGATCAAATTTCCTGTTAAAAACCTTATTTTTAAAGCGCTAATGATCAGCAAGCATCATCAAACCTGATCAGCCTGCAAGTTACTTACAGGCTGATCTGGTTTTATGATGTATGCATAGATCAATTTCATTGGTTACTGCATCAGGTAAAGGGTTAAACTGCTAGTGTAGTAAAACTGCCTTACCAATGTATTTTGAAACCAGCTTAGTTTCAAAACCTTCTTGATCCAGGCCTGCCTTTACCCAGAATTTGGCACTCATCAGTGGTGATTGTCTTCTGGGCTAAGAAATGATACAGAATTTCAATTCAGAATTATTCCATTATTCTTACAAATCTGTTACATATCAATTAACAATGATTGATCTATAGATAAATTATTTGAATTTAATGTTGCTGTAACAGTGTTCCAGTCATATGGCAACATCAAGCTAATTACAGATTGGGGGAGATTCCAATGCTCTGAGGCATCTGAAAAGAACTACCGACCTAATGCTATTCAGCTGGAAAAGCCTCCTCATATGAAAAACCAAATGTCCCTTGAGGGACTCAAACCTACACAGTGAGGGTCCGAGTGAGTTTTAAAGCCATGAACTTTACCCTCTTGGCACAGAAGGCCTCATAATAACAATAATTCTGTTTCCAGTAAATAGAATTTGAACATATACATGTAAAAAAATAATGTTCATATTTATGCTGTAACTAATTGCTGTTGCTTTTTTGGTACACGGCTGATTTGGACCATGGCTGATTCGGACCGCATCAGTGGCTGATTTAGACCCTATCAGTGGCTGATTCGGACATCTATGGCTGATTCGGACCACATCTATGGCTGATTCTACTAGTGGCAAATTAGGTACATGTGTAATGAAAATAAGAAAAAAGTTAGATAGTTTTTCATTTACTATTTACAAGTGTGCAAAAGTAAACATTATTTAAGGTGATATTAGCACAATCAGATATCACTTAGTTGTTAGTGTTTAGAAAGGAAAACGGTAAAAAGCTACAGTCGGTTATAAAGCCCATTATGAGCTTATGTTATATTGCTATAATGTCTTGCCGACTTTAAGTAAAAGCTACTTACTTAGAAATACATAACTCATCAACATGACATATGAAAGGTGGTAATAAAAGGGGAATAATTCTCTAAATGGAGAGTATACCCGCCCTAATTCACCATATTCTTGCATACAACACACAAATGTGTAGCCATCCCAGCATAACATACAATCATTTTAAGACTATATATCTTTAGTAACTCTGGCAACGAAATGATATAGTAGTAGAGTATGGCTGATTTCTTATTCTGGGGTAGATATGTATCTGATTGGCACATTGTGCTACTATCATCTTACTTGCCTGATGCATTTTTTCGGCTTAACTTGGCTATAATTACATGTCGATTATTGGTCTTAATTGGATACAAGAATCACTTAATACAATTTGGGCCTGGTGATAGATTACTAGCAATTAACTATTTCAATTTTTATGTTGTTTGATATTGTAATAAATAGAATACAGAATAGAGCAGGATGGAAAATGTCCATCAGGGTTTTCCCGGACGCAGGATATTGCGTCCTAGACTCTCAAAGTTGAGTTTTGGACCCGCAAAAACAAATCATGTGCGTCCCGAGGGACTCGCGGAAAATAATATCAAATTTCAAAGGAAAGTTCTCACAAATAATTGCGGTGTAAAATATTCCAAATTCTCGTAAATTTACTTTCGTTTTAGCCAACGTTTTTTAACAGCTCTATTTTCGTGGAATCTAATTTTAGAGCCTTTTGTCTTAGCAAGCAAAAGGTGAATACATCCAGGTTAACATATCGATTTTTGTCACGTATACCAACTTTCCTACTCCAGAAGACTACATGTATTACAAGTGTGTGCTTATAGTTTTACGTCCCACCAACAGCTAAGGTCATATGGAGACGGGGCCACATCTTAACCCTTTCCCAAACAAGCCCTGGTTTTCACGTGTCTGCAGTACAAGTCTTTTGAAAACACTGTGGGAAAAGGAGAAATTGCTCGTAACGAGCAATTTCTCCTTTTTCCACAGTGTTTTCTACCCTTTTTGAGACCTTTCTGCCATTTTCATCAAATTTAAAATTGTCATCTGCAAACTCTTTCAATTTGGACCAGTCCAAAATTTGTCATTTGGGAAAGGGTTAAAGTCTCATCCGACAGACTAGACCGGACCAGGATCGAACCCATGACCCTACTGTCAGTCGATAGAAAGTGGATTACAAGTCCTGCCCTCTAACCGACTGCGCTATGCGGACCGGTCACATGTATTACAAGTATAAGTTGTAGTTCAGAAACTACGTTGTCAGAAGGAGCAGTAATCTAGCATAGAGCTGCTAGTGTCATCTGCTGTATGCACTATGAATCTCTATGAAATTGCACAGAACAGAGGGGTCTTATGAGAATTACATTGGGTCCAGATGAGATGGCTCATTAGGAATTTAGGAGTTGTCACATCTGCATGAACCATTATTGCAAATTCATCTTAATATCAGTTGGTTAACAATATACATGTATATAGTTAAGGGCAATTGTTGTAGGTCCAGATGAGATGGCTCACCATGAGTCATCACATGATCTGCATCTATTCTGCCATGATTGCAAGTTCATATTTCTTTATAGTTACCATAAACTGTTTAAAGTGGTTGTTCTAAGCTATGGGTTCAGAGACTGCAAACAATACATAAAAAAGTTATAAGTTGTTTTATGGGGGTGCAGTGGCCTAGTGGATATAATGTTGGTCGTGGGTTTGATCCCAGCAGTCGGCACTGTGTTGTGTCCTTGAGCAAGACACATTTACTACCCATAGTACTGGTTGAGTAACTTAAGTACCCAGGAAACTGTGGGCTCCGTCCCGACATGACCTAAAATAAGTTGACTGGGACGTTAAGCTACAACCAAACAAGTAAGTTGTTTACTGATAATGCTGATAATGGTTGGTTGAATTTGATGTTTGAATTGATAAAAATACTAAAAAACTATTTGATTATTTGCTTCTTCCCCCCCCCCCAAAAAAAAGTTTTTTTTGTTTCCAAAAACTAATTGAGAAAAAAATATTATAGTTATAAATAATTGACCTAAAATCTTATCTGGAGCATTGAGTCCGGTTCAGATTTTTTATGCATTCATAATTCTTGGATTCTATAATCTAGTCATAAACCAGTCATAATCATATTGGTGCATTGTTCAACTTCTGTTTGTGTTATTTACTGACCTTATTAATTTTATATGAATTATTATCAATTTATGAATTAAATATGATCATCAAATTTATTTCAGCGTTTTGTTAAATATCAACCCTGTTGCAAACATTTCTAGTCCAGGAAAAAAACTCCAGGAAACCTGTGTATCTCAATGAAACAGAAAGTAATAGTTTAACAAGTTGGAAGCAAACTCAGACACACCATAGTTGTAGTAACTAGTTAATTTTATTTTTTGCATTTTCACGTGGTGGGACTCTTAAAATTGACCCAAGGACTCTCAAAAATCACAGCTGAGAGTCCCAAGGACTCCTTAATTACAAGACCGAGGGAAAACCCTGGTCCATTAAAATGTAATTTTGAAAAGAACAAATATGACAATTCATCTACGAAATACTAATCCATTTCTTATTCTGAGGTGGGTAAATTTTGTTACTAACATTTGGTCTTAAACACAGTGTGCCCACTGACTTTTCTTAAAAGTGGGTACCCACGCCTGTTCAATTTTAGGGGTACACAGCAAATTTTGGGGGTACATTAAGAAAACAAACAGAAACGCTGTTTTTTTTTTTTTTTTTTTTTTTTTTTCTTTACATTATGATTTGATCCGAGTCTTTACCCTTAAACAGCGAGACCTTGATCAAAACCATCAAATTTTGATATGCAACACGAATGGTCTGCTTATTAACTCCGGGCGTCATTTATAACAACGGGAAGTCAACGGAGGACCGTGCTATTGTGTTAAAGCATTCCGAGATGATTTCTGGACGAAAATTCGCCTTAAACATACACAAACGCCAGCACTGTCTTCTACAGGTGCTGATAATCTAGAAATTACGGCAAGTTGTCCATCTTTGGGCTGACTTGTATTTATTTTTCTCAAAGTCGCTACCTTAAATTACACACGAAAGGAAGATAAACTTTACCGTATTGATCACATCTTCGTTTTTAACAAATTTTAATTTGTCCATAATTAGTAAACGGATAATCTCACGGGTTTGATAATTAATACCAAAAAGTGGTATTCATAAATCTGTTTGATAGAGCTGTCACTCAGAAGATGCAGATACCCAACCGCTTTGCGCTGCTCTGATTGGTTTAAAATTTATCAGGGGCACATCTATCACTGTCTAAACATATTAACCTTTAGCTGTCGGCGGCAGTCTTTTGATCTTTTTTGGTAACAAACAAAATAGAAACAAATCTACTGGACACCTGCTGTTCACTTGCAGACCTACTTGGTGAAAAAATTGTGACGCGTCAAGGGAAAAGAAATTGGCGTAGGCGTCTTAATTCACTTTTTTAACAATAACATTGCGTAATTTGTCTGGTAGATGAATACGAGGGACACTTTTTAAGTTCGTAGAGTAAGCCTATAACTTTTTAACGCAATTATGAAGCTGCACAATTTTTTACACAGAGCTTGCGTAATCATTCCTCTCTCGAATGATGTTACGGTATGCGATCTACCCATTTCCGGAACGCCGCCCGGTAGTCCTCTTTAGGTATATGTTGCAGACACTGGTAGACCGCACTGCCTATACCACAACGGGATTCAAAACGGTGCCCTGCCAGCATTTCCTTTAGTCTTGGGAACAACCAAAAGTCACAGGGGGACAGGTCAGGGCTGTATGGGGGATGATCTAAGACATCGAGCCCAGATTCTTTCTGATATTCCTGTACCGTAGCGGATTTATGGGCTGGTGCGTTATCATGGAGTAATTTGATGCTGCAGACACCGGTGCACGGTCTGCGTTTCTGATAGAAATTAACCAGTTGAGTAAGAACACTTTCTCTGTAAAACTTTCCAGTGACAGAACTACCTTTCGGGACTGGAATGTGAAGGACTGGACCTTTCGAATCAAAGAATATCGCATACAACATGCAATTTGATGTTTTGCAATGGCCCGCAATGACAGGTCTGTCGCCCTCAGATGAAACCCAAACCTTATTTTTAGCCTTAAAATCGGGTTGAAAATGATAGATACAAGTTTCATCACCTGTAACTATCTTTTCCAAATGACGTGGGTCACATTTATCATATTTTCTATAACTTGCGATGCAAGTCTAACCCGACTTTGTTTCTGCTTGTCAATGAGCAAATGGGGCACCCAACGCGCACAGATCTTACGTAGCCCAAGTCGTTTACGTAAGATCTTCAAAACACTTGACAAATGAATGCCATTTAATTCTTCTATCTCTTGCACGGTATAACGTGCGTCTTCCTCAATTAACTTTTTCACAGTAGCAACGTTCTTTTCCGTCAAAACAGAAACCGGCCTACCCACCCGAGGGTCATTTTCAATTGACTCCCGACCATCATTAAAACGACGTACCCACTTGCAAACTGTAGCATATTTTAAAGCACCATTCCCATAAACTTTTCGCAAATCAGCATGAATTTCTGTTGGCGGAAACCCGAGCTTTGCTCGAATCTTACAATATGCCCTCTGTTCACAGATTTTTACATCCATATTGCACGCTATATTTTACTATAGTGTATAAAACCACGTGTTGAAAATACCCAGTGCAGAGCGCACGTGGACCTCGTACACCGCATACCGTGGCACCGTTCGAGAGAGGAATGATTACGCAAGTTCTGTGTAAAATATCGTGCAATTTCATAATTGCGTTAAAAAGTTATAGGTTTACTCTACGAACTTAAAAAGTGTCCCTCGTCCAGTCGTGCCGCGTTAATACGGACGTCATTAATCCGGAATATTCAAGATCCGGAAAAAAATTTGTGGGAGCGGATTTTTTATTCATAAATTGTACCTTTTAATCCGGAAATTCGCGTTCTGGATCCAGAAAGAAAAAATCGGGAACGAAATACTCAAAAACCGCACAAATATGCTTCAATAATCCGGATTAAGTGTTGAACATCCAAATAGAACCTGTTATAATTACTAACTGTCATAACCGTTTTGGTAGGATTAACGAATTTGTGGTCTAGATTGACTGCTTGACACACATGAATAAACAGTGTTTATCTGGTAAAACTTGATAGTAGACAGTTTTCACACCTAACAAACAACTTAACTAGTGAAACATGTCGGAATGACTACGTGACAATTAGCATTCTGCCCACCAGATATCTGAAACAACAGCAATAAAAAAATCAATAAGGTCGGACGAGACCCAGCTTGATTTGCTTATCCGGAAATACGCTTACTCCGGACACCACCATAGGAAACCAAAGTGTCCGGATTCACGCGACACGCCTGTATATATTTGTCTTTTCTTTGCGTGTACTGCACGCTTGAGGCGTCATTTTTTACGTGCATTGGTAATTATTTACGTGATTCACGCAGAATCTTACGTGAATGGGAACTCTGAAACAGTCATTAGACCATGTGCAATAGTTATTACAAATATAACAATTCATCATCATTGCTAAAACCTGGTCTGAATCAGCCACTAAATCTGGTCTGAATCAGCCATGGTTCGATTAGCCATGGTCCGAATTAGCCAAAGAGATGGTCCGAATCAGCCATGGGCTGAATCAGCCATAATTCGGTTTTTTTTTTTTTTTTTTTTGCAAAACTGAACCTTTTCAATATACAAAAATATATTTCCTAACAATACTAAGTATGTAGCTGAATACATACATGTTTATAGTTTGACTTCACTGACATTCAACTTGCATTATGAAGTGATTTGTGGTTTTGGAGTTTACCGTTGCTGCGACTCTTAAAGTAATATAGCAACATGCAGCTAATTACTGGTGGAGGAAGACTCAGAGTGCACAGAGGCACCCAGGTAGAACAACCAACCTACTGCAAGCCAACTTGAAGGCTTGCATTATGAAAGAAGATAATGTTATGGCATATTAAACATGATGGGCAAGGCAAATATTTCTCCTCTAGATAATTCAAGAAAAATGCAAGATATAAAAGACTAAAAGACAATGAATTACCTTTGCAAAGTCATTGTTCATATCTATTTTTCTCAAACTCTCTCGAAACTGAAAATCATAAATGATTACATTCAATAAACTGGGCCCTAAACAATTTGCCACAAAATATGAGTGGCACCCCCCCCCTCCCCCTAAAAATATCATCATTTCCCTTACAATTTAAAGGAAAATATCAAAATTTGGAGAAAATGGGTAAGTTACCGATTTTCAGTGTACTAACTACAATCTTAATTTTACAAAATAGTGGTGCAGTCTTCTTCAAGTAAGCTTGAATTGCAATAAAAAAAAAAAAAAAAAAAAAAAAATGTATGATTCACCATAAAAAAAAACAAAAAAAAAAAAAAACGTCCAGTGTTACATGTCACAGACTTGATCTCAGTATTTCATCCAGGATTTGAAAAAAGTGGGGGATTTTCACAAAACACGGGGGCCATCACAACACAAACTATGACTGAGCTAGTAGAAAATGGCTTTGTGATCTTTACAATCAGCATGCCTGGATAGAGTTGCGGTACTAAAATTGCCGTTTCCAGAGGTAAAATCCTTCAAACAATACCAGCAAATCATGTCACCCTTTTCATACTTTTGTAACCACAGCCAGTCTTTAAGCCTGGATTAATATTGTTGGAAAACCTACTGCTTATGGCTAACCGATTGCCCCTCGTTAAGACAAACACTATAGATGAGACATCTCCGTTGTGAGCAACTTGATGTGAATTCATAATGCATGGAGTGGACGACACAGGTAGATGACTATGTTTAACATTACAATTCTTCAGACCATGTAGAAACGTGCTTCTAAGATGCTTATAAGTGAGCAATGTTGGTTTACTGCAGATGGTTTACTGGCCTGGGTCACACAAAAAAATAATAAGACTACCTGTGAAGAACATATTACCTTCGGCCTGCTAAATACTAATATGCACAGAATTGGCAAAGGATGTAGATAAACAACACTTATTTTGGAAAGGATATTATCATAATTAATCACAATGGAATGACATTGTGAAACAATTTGCATTGTTACTGTGATCAATTAAATAAACTTGGCGCGAAAATAATAGATTAACATGAGGGTCCTAACATGGCAAGGTTCAAGTTGTGTTCCAGAGCAGAAGCTTGTCAGCACTGTAGATTATAGACCACTAATATTAATGACCATAGCTATTGTTTATTTCCAGTCATTTCTTGTTAATTGAATAGCAAAAATGTCTGAATTAGTTTCACTGACTATCATTTACAAAGTCCAAGTGCATTAATAAGAGGTTTTGGTGGCTTTCGGATCTAATTGAAGGAAAATGTCAGGGCGAGCCATGTTAAAAAATGGAGTATCGCTCCTGGAATTTTAGTTTCATTTTCAGAAAACGGTAAACTATCCTATTGGAGAATTGGTAGGTTTTTAAATTTGGATTTTAAGTTGATCACGGACAACCCAGCTTTGTGAAAATAACTTTTTTTTAATTTGAAGTGTGGGCTTGGTCCCGCACAGCGGCAGAAAATGTGGGGCCGGGGGACGAAAATATGGGGGAATCCCGCGTCCAAGATTTAAACACTGGATCTTCTTCCTAGAAAAACCCCATTTATACGCCGACAAGATATCGACATTAATATTTCTTGTATTATTCAGAAAATCTCGTAAAAATGCAAAATGAATTACAAAATGATAATAAATTTGATATTTTTTGCTTACCGCTCGCTTGCCTCGAGAGAGCGCCGCCATTTTGTTTCCAACAATGCAATGCGTCAACGTCAACCCGTACTTCAGGGTCATCGAGTAGATATATAAATAACATTGTGGGCAGTCTCAAAAAATACGAATTTCTTGCACAGAGGCTGTGCTATGAGCGTGTTCTAAAAATAGATCGTACCTTGTGGGTCATTTTATTACAGATAATTGTGGGTCACGAAAATGATTTTTTTCGTAAACATTCGAATCATGCGATTTGCAATAAAATTCTGCTTCCAAATTGCCGGCGTTTTATGGGTCAAAATATTGATGACCCACATACCACCACGGTTACCCAAAACATGAGTCAGAATTTGACGAAATGACCCGTATTACGCCTGTTAGAAAACTATATATATATATATATATATATATATGAAAAGTTCAACTGGTACCGGTTCAAGGATAATACGTAAAAAACAAGAATAACATCACATGGGAGAATATAAGAATAAGATTTATTGCCGACCGGTTTCTTCCATTAAGGAATCATCAGGGCAATCTAACAATAAACGACGTAGCAACATTGCGTTGCTACACACAATCACAAAAATCAATGACGTCATTTACTTAATGTGCAATTTAGGCATAAATTTTTTAATGAATGATTGTTCTTTGACCGATTTCTTCTCTTTCGATACCTAGATGTCTTCCTACCTCTATATTGAATTTATGATTAGAACATCGAAACTTTGCCAGATACTTTCTCAATGAATTTGAAATATTTAAGCTTAGATATCGTTCGGGATTTAACATAGTTTTAAAACACCTATATGTGCTACATCGTGACGAATTTTTAATAGCCTCTTCCCAATTTTGCTTCATGCAATCTGTGATCCTCTGTTTAAAAATATATAAAATACTTCGATGTTTCCCACTTCTTGCGATAACCATACATATCCAAATCCATGTAAGTATAATTTCAACCAGTATTTAATGCACTTTAAATAATAATCTACACAGAGTGGCAATCTACCACATTCTCCCAGTACAATCGAATCATTTGTTGAAAGTCCCACACCTACAAAATCTTTACAAAACCTAATTTGAACTTTTTCAATTTCATTGGTATATTCGAATCCCCAAATGTCTCCCCCGTACAGAAGTATTGGCTTTACCATAGAATCAAACAATTTGAAATGATCAGTAAGGGTGAAATGTCCAAATTTCTTTTGATAGGTTTTTATTGCAAAAATTGATTTGCTAGCTTGTGCTGCTAGTTTCAGTTAAGCTTTTCCCCACGATAGAGTTGGGGTGAAAATCAGCCCATGTATTTATAAATTGGAACCACATTAACTGCTTCTCCATTGTAAGTCCAGTGTCCATAGTTAGTGGCCCAGAATTCCTAAAGACTATGACTTCTGTTTTCGATTGATTTACAACCAAACCTGTCTGAATACAAAATTTGGAGATGTAATTAAGTTGTATCTGTAAATTTATTGCTGTGTCGGCACAGTTTGCAACATCATCCGCGAAAAGAATACAAATTACATCTTGAATGTCTTCTGTCACAAAAATTCCTCTGTGATTTTTATTTCTTAAAAAGGTAAGTAACCCGTTGATATACAATGTAAAAAGGATCGTACTAGTTACGTCCCCTTGTTTAGTGCTGATGTTACAAGAGAATGGTTCCGTTAACGTTTGATTAATTCGAACAAAACTGTGCATATTTGAGTAAATAGACAATAAGATTTTAAACATTCTGCCACTGACACCAATGTTTTTTTTTTTAAACAATTGAATAAATTCTGGTGCACCACAGAGTCGAATGCCTTTTTAAAATCAACAAATAATACATAAAAGCTCCCTCCCTGTTTACTTAAATACTTTTGAACAAGGCTTTGTAGAATAAAGATATTGTCAGTAGATGAATATCCTGCCCGAAAACCAGATTGTGCTTCATCTATCTTATTGTTTTGCTCAGCCCATTTACATAGCCTGTCGTGTACAATGTTTGAAAATATCTTGTACATTACATTTAAAAGGGATATTCCACGATAATTTGAGGGATCATCTCTTGGCCCTGATTTGTACACTGGTATTATAATACTGTCTCTCCACATGTCTGAAAAAAATTTCCCGTAGAGAAAATATTGTTAAAAAGAGTACGTAAAATTGGAGCAATTTCGTGACACGTGTGTCTGTAAAACCCAGCGCCGATACCATCAGTACCTTGGGCCTTTCCTAATTTTAGTTTTCGTATGCTTTTGTGAATTTCATCTATTGTAATCTTGTCATTTAATACGCCCTCATTGTTATCGTCACCATCGGCCAAGTTAAAATTATCAAGCGACGGCTGATTATCTTTATAAAGCAACTTTTCAAAATGATATTTCTGACATCTCACTCTTTCCTCATAGTTGGCTTGATTAGTTTTGATCGATTTTAAAGCCAAATTTGGTAGCATTGTTGACATTTTCCATTGCAGTTTAGCCTGTGATGCCATAGCCAGACAATCTCTTGATTTTGTTGCAGAAAAGGGTTCAACCATGTTGATCTAATTTTTTTTTTTTTTTTTTTTTAACACATTTAAATCTCCTTTTTTCCTAATTTTCAAATCTTGAAAACCAGTTTTCACTGTGTTTTTAAAGAAAAGCCAAGTCAAATTTAGCTTTTGCTGCCTAACTTGTCGTTCACAGGATTCATGCAAAATGAGAGATTTTTAATGTCCCCACATCGAAAGATTGGGGGGCTATTGTTTTACCTTTGTCCATCTGTCGGTCTGTCCTTCCATCCGTCTGTTCGAAAACTTAACATTTTCCTGTTCTGCTAAAGTCTTTAAGTCACAAGGCTCATATTTGGTATGTAGGTACATCTCATCGAAACGCATCTTTCGGTACCAAGGTCAAGATCATCCATCAAGGTCAAGGTCAAATATAAGGTCAAATATAAAGGTTGCGTTCTAAAAAACTCAGTGCAAATCTATAGTTTGATAGCTCACATATATTTGAGTTATACTGAGGTATCATCTTTATTCATTATAAAACATTTTGTCAAATATTTTCATTTTTGCCATACATCAAAATATACTGGCAAGGGGAGGCACTGTTAAACCACAAACAGTCTTGTTGTAATTGCAAATCAATTTGAAGAGACAGGTAGCTTAAAATGTTGCCTTTGATATTCACTTTTATTTACACACGTATCTCTTGATTTTCATTTCCTATTCATAATGTGTTGATGCAAAGTATATCAACTCAACACCATTCTGACACATTTGTCCATTAAAGAATTATAATTAAGGTAGGCCCACTGTAATGAGATCGTGAAACATCGCCCGATGTCGGTCAATATCGGTATTCTACGCTCAACGATCGAGTAATCTCGTCTGTTACCGAACCGTGGTCTTTCAAACTATATATCGCCGTTTTTCATAAAAGGACAATGGTATTTATAAATTAAATAATACTTCTATCGTTTAATCGTCGATAAATTGGACAAATAAAAAACAAAAAGGAAAATAAATATTTTTTCAGGCACTTCCGTTTTTTTTTAGTGGTTGTAAAAGTAATGACATTTCGCGACGCTTCACGCAGAACAGAGAAAGAGCAAAGCAGCTCATTCTTGCCACCAGACCAAATTTAACTTATAGTACTAAGCCCTGCATAAGGCTGGTCTTCATGTGAAAGTAGAGTGGACAACTGGAACGTCGGCCGACATATTTCATTCGATGTTCTACTAGACAACTGGAGAACAGACAAGTCATATCGTCATGAGCCCTTGTCATTTACACACTAAAGTGTTGTAGGAGAGATGCAGAATGGGCATGATTGATATATGTTTTGCCCCCTAATACAAACCTTTGCACAGAGAAGGCCTACAATATTTTTTTTCAGATTTTCTTTTTTTTTTTTTTTTTTTAAACTGAATAGTCATGTCTCTCGCTCATTATTTTGTCTGCACTGAGAAACATAACTAAAAGGAAGAGATGTGGTATATAAGAAATGAATACAATAGTCCTTCCTTCCTAACACGATGACCTCAGTATCCATTTCATGCCACTGTTCTTCTCATGAAAATAACTGGTATCAGGCCGCAATATACAGTAGTTTCAGTAACATAAAAGTTGGGTAAAGTGGGCGGATATAGTTAACGGCTATTCGATGTTTCGATAACAGGGTTATTGCAGTCATACCACTTTATTTGCACTGTGATCAGCGTGAAAGAATTAGAAATACAGAGAACAATCAAATGCATTCAAGTGATATTAAAAATCTATCAACAAACAAAGTGTTATCAGGTTAATAAGAAGACGGGTCTAGTCTCTACAATGTTAAATCTTAACCACACATTCCCAAGTTTAACGACCCTGCAAAAGAAGCTCTTTGAAAACAATGTTGGAAAAGGACAAAATCCTGGTAACCACCATTTTGTCCCTTTCCCACAATGTTTTCTACTCTGTCAAAGGCAAATGTCATCATCTGAGCCACATTTGAATTGTCATCTACAAAATTAACGCTTTTAATTTGTACAAGTCTATATTTTTGACACGTGGTATAGAGTTGGCAGTAGCCGTTGATGCTTTTGTTCTGAACCAAGGAACTTGACCTTCCTGTCTGTGCTAGCAGAGAAAAAAGGATGGAAATGAATGTAAAGGATCAATATTTTGAAGCAGATTGTAATATTCTTTTGATCATTGGTGCTTGTGAATTTTTAAGTTTGCATCTTTGATCGAGAGATATGTGACTTTCTGCAAAAACATCGAGATCATCATCTAGTCTACAATAAAGTGACACAACACCAGGTTACATGGCTTAAGGAGAGGGTAACCGCCATCTGATCTGTACCTTTACATTTCATAACCAGTCATATCAAATGAAAAGATGGAATATTTAGGTAAGATTTTACCAAAAGTCTATTCTGTGTGCTATTGTTTACTAAAGATGTTTGAAATAGAGAGATAGAAAGATTATACTGTGAGCAATATAGTGGAAAAAGTAGTTCTGGCAAACATTCAGAAACTATATCACTACTTGTGATGATATTCACTATGAGAATTATTCACTATGAAATCCCAGTACTTCACTGATAGAAATATGATAAAGAACAAAATGTATGCTGACTGTAAAAATTAGAATTTAGGAAGAAAATCTTAGAAAATACAGTGGGAAAAGGAGTAGCTGCTTGTTTTTAAAAGAATTTGTGAAAATTTGTATTATCGACCAGAAAACAATATTTTGCTTTGTATAAATTTTCTTCTGATCCATTAACCCTTTCCCAAACGACAAATTTTGGACTGGTCCGAATTGGGAGAGTTTGCAGACGACAATTTTAAATTTGATGAAAATGGCAGAAAGTTCTCAAAAAGGGTAGAAAACACTGTGGGAAAAGGAGAAATTGCTCGTTACGAACAATTTTTCCTTTCCCCACAGTGTTTTCAAAAGACTTGTACTGCAGACACGTGAAAACCAGGGCTTGTTTGGGAAAGGGTTAAAGTATGTATCTTAAAAAAGGGACATATCGGTGTACAACAGTATCCTATATAAGGACAAAAACTTGTCAGCGAATGGGTTTAAAATGTTAATTCAAATCTCTAAGCACTATTTAGAATCGATTTCTCAATGTTTGTTAATAAAGGCAGCACATTTTGTGAGTTGGATGCACAAGTTTTAAGTTGATTAGCTTTTGGTAATTTTACATATTTTCACGGAAACATCCAATATTGTAACTCAGATATTTTGAGTTATGTGTGGTGAAAGATCCTGAAAATGTAAGATGTTGTTCCTTATAGGTTTATGAAAAAAAGTAGGTATAATTCATCCATGCCCCATTCACAGAAGCTGGAAATTATTTTTGAAAAACTTGAAGGGTTTGTCTCGAAATTAGGGTTAAATTAAAACTATTCCTGTTACACTTTGTAAAAGTTCTGTCATATTTTCTCTCAATGTATGATTTTACCTAAAAATTTAGGGTATTTTTAGAATATTATGTGCTAGATGGTTTGGTACCAAATTTGATACAACGGTACACCTTTTTAACTCGGTCTTTAAAAACTTAGAAAATGACAGAATAAATACAGAAAGTTATCATAATTTTGATAATTCATGGGACTTTAAAAGATACAATTTCAGCTATGAATAATTTACTCATTGCCAGACGACAAAATTTTACACTGGTTCAAATTGAAAGGAGTTCGAGAAATAATTTATATTACTTTTTTTCTGTAACCTATTAGTAAACGACTAAATTCTAGACAGGTTGAAATTGAAAGCTGTTGCAGACGACAACTTAAATATAGCCCAATCTGTGAAAATTGAGTCAGAGAGATTAGAAAATATTGTGGGAAAAGAAAAAAATTCTGATTACTAACATTTGCTTCTTTTTCCACATTGTTTTCCAAAGCTGTCTTTCTCAGGGGTGTTAAAATTGGTGATAGTGTGGTAATGGGTTAATAGAGTAGAAAACATGAAAGGAAAAGGATAAAATGCTGGTTACCAGCATATGTTTTACACAGTATGTTATTTGTTGTCAAAAAGCATAAACATGATGAATGAATGCAATGTAAACCATTAAATTTTCTGTATAAATTATCACTATAATAATTTTAATCAATATTTGTGGGTGACAGGTAAGTCACTAACAATACCATGTTTTTGTGGTAACTTACTGTAAAGTTTGAATTATAATTACTAAACACTGTATATAGTTTGTTTGATTTTCTGGTTGTTTTGTATCAATTATCAAAAACATTGTATAGTTGATTATAATATAAAGACAAATCTGTATGTAATCAGTTAACTGTGGGTGACATGTAAGTCACTAACAGAATACTTATCTAAACTTCATTCTGTCTTCACATGTAGATTTGTTAGGGGTTTGATTTATGCTACGAACTGGTATATTCATAATATAAAAGACTATAATGTAAAAGGCTATACATTTGCAAACAAGATTCTTGAGTAATACATGTAATCAGTTAACTGTGGGTGACATGTAAGTCACTAACATAATTCTGATCTAAACTTCATTCTGTCTTCACATGTAGATTTGTTGGGGGTTTGATTAATGCTACGAAATGGTATATTCATAATACAAAAGACTATAATGTAAAAGGCTATACATTTGCAAAGAAGATTCTAGAGTAATACATGTGATCAGTTAACTGTTGGTGACATGTAAGTCACTAACAGAATTCTGATCTAAACTTCACTCTGTCTTCACATGTAATTTGTTGGGATTTGTTTAATGCTACTAAGTTGTATAATCATAAAAGGCTATACATTTGCTAACAAGATTCTTCAGTAATAATCAGTTGACTGTGGGTGACATGTAAGTCACTAACAGAATATCTGAATTCAAGTTTATAAGTTTTTGTCTTCCAATGTAAAATTGTCACACATAATTCTTAACACTATTTAATGGAATCCTTGCCTCTATTTAATGGCATTATTAAGATATAATCATAATTTAATAAAAAGATGATATGGAGAAGGTTTAGCCCCCCCTCCCCAGTGAGAGAATGCTTTGCCTGTGAATAAGGTAATATTAAAGATAAAGATGGATTTATGTTTTCTATATTTATCAGTAAAGGAGAAAGATCATTAATTATCAATCTCATGGAGTCATTAAATCTTATCATTTTTTACTGATGGAATTCATTTATCTGTTAGTCCTAATAGTAACAACAATTTACATTGATAAATTTTAAAAAAAAAATCTACATTGTTCTGAAAGTGCTCTTTTAATGGGAGGAAAAGTACTTAATGTCATCATTATGTCTTAATCAAATCATATTTATTGGTTAAATATCTTGCATCCTTATACAGAAGTAAACAATCTGTTGTATGCCATGCACCAATAGATCTGCTTTGAAAGTTATAGTTGAAACTAGTTTGCTGTATTTGTTTGAAGTTATATAAGTTCATTTGTTCTGTTTGTTATTATGAGCATGGTGTAACACACTGAGTTACGTCGCTGTTTTGTAGTAGATCATTAGTATGTAACCTGTCTATAATGATGAATTTTGTCTTTGTTTGCCTTTTCGCCCGTATTTAGGCTTTGCCTATTTTCATATTAGAGAATACTTGACAAATGGGTCACATCTAGACACTAATTATTCATCAAATCTGAAAGAGTTCTAATGGAGAATACACAACATCTGGATTTCTTTCTCTACCAGTTATCAATGATCTATCTGGTCTGCAAGATGTGTAACAGACAATACACAAGTACTGTTACCAGCTCGATTAGTTACCAATGATTTACCGGAACTAAACGAGGCCTAAGACAGGATTTTCAACCTGAGGATAACTGGCCTTCAAATGATTCTTGATTTACCGGCAGTCAAGCGGTCTCATAGAGAATACAAAACGTCTGGATTCTCTAGGTCTTCGATTTATCAATGATCCCCAGAAGCTGAAATAGGTCCAAATATGGAAAGCAAAGCCACTAGATTTCTGGCTCTGCCAGTAAGCAATGTTCTACCTTGACTAAAAGAGGTCTAGAAGATAATTCAAAGATAAGATATATAGAAGAAAGAAAGGAATTTGCACTGGTGTAGACAATCTTTTATAATATTTTACCATTTTATTACTAGATAGCATGGGTCGAGAAGAAAAAGCCTAAAAGTCTATCAAAATCATTGTGGGAAAATGAGAAAATCATGGGTAACATTTCCCGCGATATTTCTTTGAATTTTTTCAAAAAGAATTCCATTGTTTGCCATATTTAATTTGGTAACTGCATACAATTTCTATAAGACAAGTTTACGACTTTTGTAAAAACAAATCCAATGATTTTAGCTATATATGCAATGCCTGCCGTCAATCTTCAGAGACTGGCTGAGCTGGGATTCCAGCTAACAACCTCTCGATTATCTGACCTAAATGTTGTCGACTGAGCTGCCAGGCTCAGCCACTGAAGCAGAGACTTTTTAATGGTGTTTTTTACGAAATCTCACCTGACATAAACCATTTCATATCGTTCTCATTTTCCATGTAGAAGGGTGACTCTGCACTTTTGACAACATTAGGCGAGATGTAAGGTTTAGGCTCTTTGGCGATCGCTTGTAATGGGTCACATGACGACTTTTGATTGGCTGAAAAAAAAGACGAAATTTAAGATAAAACGTCTAATTTTTCCGTATGCTGCAATGTATCTACATGTATATATTATATTCATGTATAGAATATTAGTTCATGTTGTTTTTCAATGATTTACAAGGATCTTTTCGAAGTCGTATTTTGCTGTTTGTTTCAGGAGTTATATAGAATCTGACAAAAGCTGGCGTTTGAGATAGCTGGAATATATTTAAATAGTCTGCACTGCCGTATAATCGGATCAGATCGAGTTACATGTGCAAAGATGTGCGTATCGGATGAGACCGAAGGTCAAATCCAATGTGAACCTCTTTACACATGCAACAAAACCTGATCCGGTCAATAGAAATGCAGACTGGTTTTAATCAGTGTTTTGATTATCATGTACCTCTCCTTTAAAACTGGTATAAGGAAATCACAAAACAAATAATGATTTAAAAAAAAAAAAAGCAGAGAGCCGCACATTTACGGAATCTGCAGGAAAGAAACGAAAGTGAATACAGAAAAGCAGTCCATGTACACGATGGAGTTATACACTAAGTACATGCGTGATACGGAAAAGCAAACAGAGAGTACATGCATGATACGGAGAATCCAATATAGAGTATATGCGTGATACGGAAAAGCCCACAAAGAGTACATGCATGATACAGAAAAGCCCATTTAGAGTGCATACATGATATGGAAAAGCCATATAGAGTATATGCGTGATACAGAAAAGCCCACATAGGGTACATGCATGATACGGAAAAGCACATTTAGAGTGCATGCATGATACGGAAAAGCCCATATAGAGTATATGCGTGATATGGAAAAGCCCACATAGAGTACATGGATGATACGGAAAAGCCCATACAGAGTACATGCGTGATACGGAAAAGCCCACATAGAGTACATGCATGATAAGGAAAAGCCCATATAGAGTATATGCGTGATATGGAAAACCGAACATAGAGTACATGCATGATACGGAAAAGCCCATATAGAGTATATGCGTGATACGGAAAATCCCACATAGAGTACTTGCATGATACGGAAAAGCCCATATAGAGTATATGCGTGATACGGAAAAGCCCATATAGAGTACATGCATGATACGGAAAAGCCCATATAGAGTACATGCATGATACGGAAAAGCCCACATAGAGTACATGCATGATACGGAAAAGCCCATATAGAGTATATGTGTGATATGAAAAACCGAACGTAGAGTACATGCGTGATACGGAAAAGCCCATATAGAGTATATGCGTAATACGGAAAATCCCACATAGAGTACATGCATGATACGGAAAAGCCCATATAGAGTATATGCATGATACGGAAAACCCATATAGAGTACATGCATGATACGGAAAACCCAACATAGAGTACATGCATGATACGGAAAACTTAATCTGATCTGTTTTAAGTAGTGTAGATAAGATCCATACTTTAGTTAAAATTTCATTGTAACGAGACTTGAATTCAACTTGTTATGAAGCCTTCCCCTGGCCGACTATGTAAGATTCTTCTTGACGAGTTTAATTCGATTTTCTGAAATTTATGCCAACAAGTGCCAGATTATCTTTTTTATCAAATAACGATATCATGCTAATTATGGGTCAGATTATGCAGTACCATACACGCAAAAGTGAGTAAAAACCCGACTCACAACTCTGAAGTAGCTTCGAATGACCTCACATATGACGTCACATCATGCTTATCTCAAATACGTGTAAGATGAGAGAAATCTTATTTTTATTGTTTTTTTTTATTTAAAGAGTAATTCTAAAAGATAACGATATCCTTATACTCTCACTGGCTATGAGCTCATTTGCATACAGAGAAATGGGAAACAGGGTTGAAAGAAGCAGATGATGGTGATGATGATAAGAAGGAGAAGATGATGATGAGGAGGAGGAGGAGGAAGAGGAGGAGTAGATGATGATGATGATTAAGAAGAAGAAGAGGAAGACTATAAGGTGGCGGCCAAGAAGAAGAAGAAACTTACTGGTAAATTCGGAACCGCTGATTGGTCAATTTTCCCAGACTGGATCGCCTCAAACATGCGGAGATCCTCGGTGTTCTGTTTCGTTTTTCTATGGTCGAATTCGAAATCTGAAATTGCCCCTTTGCAGTTGACGGCGTATCTTTTACCGAAAAAGTGTTCACTGCGGGGAATAAAACCTGCAATTGTAACATCATTTCCAAAGTTCTCCTATCACATAACTACCCCTTGTTTCTTGTACTCATGTAAAAGTTAACTAATTTGTCTACTTTTTAGGCTTCAGTCATTCAAAAAAATCAATACATATGAGCCATGCTCTGGTAAAAGGGGACTTAATGCATCTCCGTGATCCATGATACCATTCAAGTCATTGCATAATTGTGAATCCATAACATTCATTCTGTGGGTGTTAACTCTTTACCAAACGACAATATTTTAGACTGGTCCAAATTGAAAGCATTTGCAGACGACAAAATAAGTGCGACTGAAAAACTGAATTTTGTTTTGGGAAGGGTAGAAAACATTGTGGGCAAAGGAGAAAATGCTGGTTACCAGCATTTTCTTCTTTTCGCACAATGTTTTCAAACGGCTTCTTTTATAGGGTCGTTAAGAGTCGGGATTGTGTGGGAAAGGGTTAAAATCCAAATCTGATCTCTGCCGTCTGCAAAACTCCCTGTTTAAGCCTTTGGTGCTTAATTCTTTACCACACAATCCAGAGTTTTACCGACCCTGAGGAAGAAGTCTTTTGGAAACATTGAGGGAAAAGGAGAAAATGCCGATTACCAATATTTCTCCTATTCCCACAATGTTTTCTACCCTATCAAAGAAAAACTGCACCATTTAAGCCACATCGAAATTGTCGTATGCAAATGCTTTCAGTTTGGACTAGTCTAACATTTTGTCTTCTGGTAAAGGGTTGAATATATATTAGACTCGACAGATGGCTAAATTCCTGGTATTATACCATATATAACGGCGTCATTTTACGCTTTCACTGGTTTTCAGTGTTTCTCCTGATAAGGCTGGGGCTTTGACGTGGCTTGACAAAGGGTAATCCCTAGAGACCAGTGCAGCCAGCGTTGAAAGAACCTAGAATCTCCAGATTCATCAACGAACATTTGTCTCTAAGGATTCTATAAACAAACAAACAAATAAAAAAAAAAAAAAGAAAGAAACAGCACAAAATAACAAAACTGCATGTCCGGGAATCATTTGCTCCAGAAGTTTCTGGTCTCCCCAGCTGTGTGTCCTCGACCTTAGCAGTTCTTCTCTCAGGTCCATTGGCGGTACAGGGGCGCTGTTGGCACAAATGCTCGCCAGAACGAGGCTACCGGAACTAGCAACTGCATCGTAATAGCTTTAATGTGGTCTTTCCAAAGTCTCCCCGATCTGGTATTTAAATTGTGGACAAAAGCCGCCATATCTGCGATAAGAATTTGAAAACTACAAGTCTTTTCTTTTTCACCAAAATAAACATTGGAAATCATACATAATACCAACATATACAAGGCCTAAATGCGACCATATCTTATATCTCTTTAATAGTGAAGGAAGATACATGTATCTTCATCTGGTATCGAGTCAAACTTGAGAAATCTGTTGGTTGCATTTAGTGACAAAAAGAGATCCGACTAAATATTTTTGTATTGATAGTTTTCAAGGTTATGTTCAAATGAGAATCTCAAAAAGATGAAAGACCAAAAAACATACAAAGCTGAGGGATTTCTTTATCGTAGCAAAGCTGTTATATGACTTCTACTTCCAGTTGAGAACGGTAAGATATCCCGGGCATTGATTGGTTACCTCCCTTGATATATTCGCACATATCAGTTAAAATGATGAGGGACCAGAATTTTAGCAGAAAAAAAAGTGAATAAAAATACATCCGTAACTTTACACTTGTTTTAATACTGTCAGGCAAATTTAATAGTCGTTTATGCAAATCAGAAGTTAACTAAACGTGTTTTAGAATGCTCTGGAAAAAGGGAGTTTAATGCATCTCCGTAAATCATCATTATACCCAGTCACGTCACCATATAATTATTGATCTTTACAATCCATTTAGTCTGGTAATCAACTGAATTTTGTGGTAGAATGGTCCATGGACATGTATAACATTTATAAAAAATGAAATTGTTTCAACATATTCCTCGATTCTTTTTCGCAGATGCATTAAACTCCCTTTTCACAGAGCATGGTTCATTAAAAAATGAATTTATCTTTTGACCTAGAAAACACAAAATCCATTTTACCCTTATCATGATAAATAAGTGAAATAAAACGTTCAAACCTACAGAAATAACCTGAATAATGTTATTCTAAACATATTTTTGGACAAAAATATCTCCATATCGCACTGTGTGGATCCAAGATCAGACTGCACGTTCTGTGCAGTCTGATCTTGATCTACACATTTCGAAAAAGGTTAGTGAGTCGCAGCCTAAGGGTAAACTCTTTACCAAACAACCCCTTATTTAACCCCTTAACAGATGACGAAAATTTAGACGGGTCCAGTTTGAAAGAATTTGCTGACGACCATTTAATTGTGGCTCGAATGTTGGAATTGGTCCCTGTTAGGATAGAAAATATTGCACGAAAGGGAGAAAATGGTTACCAGCATTTTCGCCTAGGTCGTTTTAAAATGGGATTGTTTAGTAAAGAGTAATAAGCCTGAAGAAGAAGGCCTTTGCAAACATTGTTGAAAAAGGAGAAAGTGCTGATCATCAGCATTTTGTCATTTTCTTTATTTTTCTTTAGCCTTCCAAAGATAAATACTGTGTCTTAACCCTTTACCATACAGTGACGGGTTTTATCGAACCACAGGAAGAGGCCTTTTGAAAACATTGAGAAAAAAGAGAAAATGATGGTAACCAGCATCTTTTGCTTTTCCAACAATGTTTTCTAGCCTATCAAAAACATAAGTTCATTTGTACCACTTGCAAATTTGTTGTCTGCACATGCTTTGAATTTCGAAGGGTTCAAAATATGTCGTTTGGAAAAGGTTTAACCATCTGATATGTCGTCTGCAAAATGCTTTCATTCTGGACAAGTCCAAAATTTTGCCGTGTAGAACAGGGTTTACGAGACAGCTTTCCTCTAGATAAAGGGTAGGTCTAGTGATTTATAACCAAAAGACAGTCCGTTCGTTCAATAGCAGATATCGCATTTCAGACTTTTCAAATGACAGTCACTGAATAGAAGAAAGAAATGCTTTACTTTTACAACCCTGTATATTATATAATTTTATACTTTGGTAAGCTCAAGGCCGTATTAATCCATTTCCAAACGACTCGGTGTTTTAACGACCAAAACGTGGATGCCTTTTGAAAACACCTGTATTTTCTCCCTTTTTTCCCACCCACAATGTTTTCTAGATTATTCGAAGATAAGTCTCCTTACATGAACAATATGTGAAACATTGTCGTAATGTGTTTTCAATTTGAAGCAGTCTAAAATGTTGTAATTTGGTAAAACGTTCACGGAGACTTCTCAGAACTGGTAAAATTCTTACTTTGCAGTTTCTCTACCTTTCAATGTTTAATTAGCCGAGCCTGGTAGCTAAGTTGGTACTGTACATGGCTTGAAACCAGAGGTCAATGGTTCGAATTCCTAGCTTGGACAATTCTTTTGCGAGGACTGATGATAGCCATTACGAATGGATTAGTTCCTCTCACATCGTTGATCATTATTTCGAGGTTGGAACTCATGTGGGAAAGAGCAGCCAGTGGATTGGGAAGAAATCTGTGCAAAGTACCGGTAACATGAGCAGAACGAAACCGAACATTTTGTTTCTTGAACTTCTGTACCGGTAAAAGGACGTATAGGGACGAATGAATAGGTTCTCTGGTCGCCGCGATATGAGTGAAATCTTAATAAAGCATTAAAAATACCACAAAAAAAAAAAAGGCTGTCGGGCACACCAAACTTTCTGTATCAGAATCAATAGGAACGAAGGCCACGTTTTTATTTCTAACAATAATATTCAGTTTAATCGAGTACCTACTATTGAATAAACAACGCTGTTTATCTTAACATTTCGGCTGCTATGAGCGACTCGCTGTCCTTTTAAGGACAGTGTAGACCAGGATCAGACTACACAAAACATGCAGTCTGATCTTTGATATACACCGTCCGATAAGGAGATATTTTTTCTCAAATAAATAGCTTTGAACAAGCAACATTTGGGTTTTTACTATATAGTTGAATTTTTCATTTAACTTACTTAGCAGGAAGAGGGAACCCCTTTCCACATGACAAAATTCTAGACGAAATTACTTAATAATCTAAGGCACAACATAACTGTGCAAGCATTATTAGATAAGGAAGAAAAATAGCAATATATGTTTTCAATCCTTCAAATTCTATTTCGTGCTTTAACGGCAGGAAGGAAGAACCCTTTTTGAAAACATTGTAGGAAAAGGAGAAAACATTGTTTTCAAAGGTTTCAGTACCCAAAGTCTGAGTAAACAATATTTTAGCAGTTCTTTTGCAGCTGCATATCGGTTTTAAGATATTCCACTTGTAATGATTAGAGTGGAAAACATTGAGATAAAAGAAGCCATCACCCATACAAGCAATGGCATATCATTTACAATTAGTTTCCAAAAGCATTTTGACTCATGTTCGGTTAAGTCCTTGATGTTTCATTGCCACTTTGTTCCATTCAGTAAAAAGATGTCAAAGCTTGTATGAGAAATGGCTTGTTTATTTTTTCACATTGTTTTAACTTTAACCCTAGACAAGGGTTACTTAATCTAATGACAGAATAGAAAACATTGTGGGAGAGGAGAAATAGTTTGATAGCAGGAATTTCTAAGCTCCAGCGCAGAGGTTGCTTTCCTGGATTTTCAATATCATACAGACATACAATGTGTTTCGTTCTAGAAATCACTTCAAGTTTAAAATTTTTTATCGTAGGATTCAGGGTTCTCTCCAGGTCAACAAGCTTTTGTGTGCCCTCTGGTCCTCCCAAAAAATGAAAGTTGCCTATACAAATTGCGATCCTACCTACCCCATCATTATCTAGTACATTTTTTTAAAAAAATATATTGCTTATAGAAATACAGCAAAACATCAGTGGGAAAAATGGGATAAAAGCTCAACAGAAATTGTGAGAAAAGAAGAAATTGCTCGTTAGGAGTAATATCTCGTTTTATCACAATATTTTGAAAGAAGCAATAGCTATACTTTTACAGCTTCAAATTCCTGCCTGTGTTTGCTTGTTTGTTGTGTGACGCCGTGGCAATAGTATTATAATTATTTTACGTTGACAGTTCACAAATCCATCTTTCTCTCTTAACTAATACGACCCCGTAGAAAGCGCTACTTGTATCAGTGCATCGTTAGTGTTACCATTTGTGCAAAAAATACAAAGACTCACCGTTAGATTCACTGTCAATCGCAAAAAAAAAACATGCGCAGTATTGATGCCCGCAACATTTGTGATACACTTCTTTACGTTTAACCGTTAAAGTGCTATGCTTTCCAAGGTTAGTCATCTACTGCCCATTTGTTCCATTTCAAAATATCATTCATTTCGGGAATTTGGCTTTATGTAAAAGTTCATGTAGATAAATGAAGTAAATGCTGTGTAAACTAAAGGCATGGAAAAGTGGTCATTGGATGCAAATTTGCTACAACGTTGGTGTTTTTGTGAAAAAAAAAAAAAAACTTTCGTTAAAAAAAAAAAAGAATACTTTCAACTTTCTCTCGTCCAAAGGGTCTTTCCCCTCTTAGATCAGCCTTTCTTATCACACCCCTTAGGAGAGTATTGACCCTGACGTGTATTAAGATTTCTTTAAAACATCTTTTACTACTAAAATGACAACGAAACATCTCTCGTTTCCTTTGAAACAACGGTGGCGGTGCTGGATATAATGGCAAGAGACGGATTTCATGCGGCGGCCATGAAACTTACGCAGGATTATCAAATTGACACAATGGTGTAAGCTGGCGTAACTTGACGCCGAAATTTACGGAAACCCATAAACTTAAGCATTTAATAGAAAAGGGTTTAAGACTGGATGCTTGTGTACGAAAATACTTACGCAAATTACGTACGTACGCAGTTTAGTAAGAGGCAGCCCAGGACTGACCTACGGAGCTCTGCATTTTGAAATTAGAATAGTTATGTGTCTCTTTTATTGAAGGACTACTACAATCTACTCTAAAAATTTTAAACACAGGACGAATTTGCAATATTCACAGATTGTATTAAATACAGGATAGATATTGCCTAGAGACTTGGTGAGTGAGCTCACAGTGACATTTCATCAATATTAACAGGTTCATACATAACACGTTGTTGAATGCACGTGAACAAGTCAAATAAGAAGGTTTCGTAACAAAAAAAAAATGTAGAGTATAAACGTATACTGTTAAACCGACCGAAATTTGGAAAGTTTTCTACCTTAGTTACAACTCTATTTTTAGCATAAGATCATTACAAAGTGTCACTGAGGTTTTTATATTATAATTACGTAAACCACACATTTCCTAAACCCCCCCCCCCCCCCCATGTAATAATCAAAGTCCTGAAAGTGTTGGAAAAACTAGCGAATGTGGAATACGCGGCATTGGTAAAGATAAAACTTGCAACCTTCCATACAAGATTGAAGAGAAATGGTCAACTCCGCTTCTTTTATCCGGTCTGATCCAATCCGTCAATTCAGATTGATAAGCTCGCTTCTCAGTCCGCTGGAAGAAATTTTACAAAATAGAGGATTTGACTTCCACCAGAAAGTAGAAAAAAAGAAATGTGGGAAAAGGAGAATTCGCTGGTTACCAGCATTTTCTTTTTTTTTTTTTTTTTTTCTTTTTTTCACAATGCTTTCAAAAGCAATCTCGTCATGGTTGTTAAAATTCAGGACCATGTGAAAAAGGATTAAATTTCAATCCTCCATATCGTTACTAAATCCTGCTCCTTAAATCCGCTTTTCAGAACTTGTAGATCCCTTGATTCACATTTTTTATAGGTTGGACGAACTCGTGGTTAGATGAGACATATAACACCCAGCATGAGAAACACGAGGATGAAAAAGATTCTGTTGGGATAAGAAGAAATGATACTGATTTGCATAGGTTACTGGCTGAATTTACATGATAGAAAAACATATGTTATCGATGACATGATGTTCAGTCTATGACTTTGCTAGTACACATAGTTTAACATTGAGTGACAGATATTTTGCAGTTCATGTCAAAATTGTCATGTATAGCAGAGTTTCAACTTCTAAGAAAAATAATTACTCTCTGTGGGGCAGTATTTGCTGACTTGTTTTGATTAAATTTGGATCTGGGTCACTCTCGCGAAACTTCACCTCTTCATCTCTCAACATGAAGACAAAACGAAAAAACAACGAGGGAAAAGAGGCGATCGTATTCCTGGACTTTTTCCTGTTCCGCCTTTTAGTGTTGGCGTTTACTCTTTATCATGAGTGAGATTTAGATATCAGATGTCACAGAAAACTATTGTTTTATCTTTTGCGATCGAAATAGCCTTGAGACTGCAAATGTTCCTGTCATGTACTGCCGTAACCTATAACCAAACAATTCCGTGATTTAAAGATCACTTGGGAGGAAGGCTTTTAAAGAACTGTGGGAAAAGGAGAAAAAGCTGGTAACTAGAATGTTCTACTTTTCCCCCGAGCTTTCTAAACAAAACTAAATAAACTAACGAAACTAAACTTTTGTCGACTTGTAAAGAGTAAAGCCAGTCATCCTAATGAAAATAATTTCAGCGGTTAAGATGAATACCGATTTTTTGTTCGCTTTGTATTATTTCTTTCAAACATTGTTTGTATTTTTACAGGGTTGTCCTTATCTCATACATTAAGCACTTTAGCGTAATATTTGAATATGATAAACCATTCAAAAACGATTTATCTCATTTTTCATCTAAACAAACACCTCAGATTTAAATAGAAAGACTATCTTTAAAAAAAAGATAGACGACATAAACTTGCCCACAAAATAGGCATGCAGCGGCCCACACTATAAACATTTCCACTTTTCTTTTTACCAATCGCAAATTACAATTTATTCATTCGAGTATCAATACCGAGAAGTAAGTGAAAAGCAAGTGCATTTAGCCACGCCAAAACGTTTCTGATTTTTTGTTGTTGTTGTTTAACCTCCTGCTTTGACTTTGGTTATCAAGTGTCTGTGACTTAATGGTTTCATGCTTGAGCCATACTGCGCATGCGCCATTCATTTCGTAACACAAGCCTATCGTGAAGTTTGCAGAAAACCTGAAAAATATCAAAAACATGATTAGCCTTTTGCAACTCGACAAATTCTCGACTCTTCATAGTTCAAGAAAAAAGTTTGAAAACGACGATCATTGTTTTGATAAATATAACAGAGATTACCGTACTTAGGCGGATGGCATTGCAAGGACAGAAATCGCACTTCACGAGAATTTTCTATTTTTCTCATACACTTTTCAAAATGTTTCCCTTACAGGTGCGCTAAGTTCACGCTTCAGGCTGTTTACACAAGTACTAAACGGTGGCCCTCAAAGAAATTGCATCAGACAATAAAAAACACACAAGACAACATAAATTCTGCAAGAATGTGAAGACCTCGCTAGTCTTTTTCATGCATGAAAAGTATTGAATTAATAGTTTTTGTACTGTTGTGGTTTCAAGGTAAGATAAAAACAGAGAACGACATATTAGGGATTTTTTACCTAACCTGATCTACTATAATTATGTTCTCTGTGCCGTTTAAAATTAATTGGAATTAAGGGGGCGTCTCAAGACGGTTTTATAATGTTTCAGTACAAACCAAACTAAAGTTTGGTTTCATGAGCAAATTTTATTGACACAAATGAGTTGTCATCATCAGATGACCCAGTTCCTAGAGTCCCTTTCACTATTGGAGTGCGACTAATTGGTCTTATTTGGCCTTACGATCGACTTGAAAAAAAAAAGAAAAAAACTATTCTCGCAGTGGACGGCAAAAAGTTTTCACAAATGCAACAGAAGTCGTTCAACAAGAGCGAGTGGAAGCGACCACTGCAAGACAAAGGAGCGTTTGCTCGTGCGAATGATCGTACGTTTTCCTGTGAGTTTTGCACGAGTAACTTAGATCGGTGTGACGTCAACCATACTACTTGCGGGATCGATGGGATTGTCGTGCAATTTGTCTCAACGGCGTGTCTTGATGAGACCTGTTGCACGATCATTGGAATGGTCGTACGAGTGGCTATGCTACGAGTCGGAGATTTATACTCGCCCATATATGAATTTCGTCAGATCAACACTGAACTCCATATAACGAACGAATATCGTCAAAAAGACAACAAACACCGAGCACAAACACAAAGTTAGTAGAAAGAGATTCCAGCTTTTTTGAAAAAGGGCTGGTGACCATTTTAGTTGCTGGCAGATTTTTCTCCCTAAAATAGTCGCATAGACTCTTTTTAAGCCATGCAACGGTAGTATAAAGTTGCAAAAGGGGATGTGTATTGTCTAATAACAATCTAATAGTCTCATTTCAAGCGCAACTGAACGCAAGACCAAATGCAAGTACTTTGGTCGCATGCAGTCGCTTCAGAACTTTGAACGTGTTCAAAAGCCTAATACGATCGGTTGCGACCGTTTGCAACTCTGTAATGACTGCGACAGAACGCAAAACACCATACGAGTGGTCATAAACTTGTCGCACGGCATAGAAATTGTAAAAGGGGCTTTAACCACGATTTATGCGGGGTAGTGTCCCTCTAAAAAATAATCGTACAATTCGTGATTTTCATGAATGATGTTACAAAGCCTGCGACGACGGCGAGGTGTTTCTCTTCTTCCGTGGTCGTCGGATTCCCTGTCCGGACCTGGTGTCTAACAGTTTCCGCCATCTGGCATGTCTGTCAAGTAGGTTTGCCTGATCATCATCTGATGATAATTCATTTGGGTTAATAAAACTGGCTCATGAAACCAAACTTCATTTTCGCTTGTAGTGAAACATTATAAAATTGCCTTGAGACGCCCGCTTAATTTTAATTCATTTTAATTGGGATAGAGAACATTTTTTTTTTTTTTTAGGTTATGTGAAAAATCCCGATTAAGGTGAAACAAAAACGTTAAGAAAATAGGCGAACATAGCTAAACAATGAGTAAACCATGATCTGTGAAAAGGGGGTATTATTCTGTTGCATCTTGGACAAACTGGATTTTATGGATTCCTAACTATATGATGACTTGCCTAGTATAATGCACACCGTACACGCATTAAACCCCCTTTGGCAAGAGCATGGCTGAAAAAATTTCACTATTCATTGTCGAATATGTTTACTGGTTTCGCTCGACCAACATTATACAGGGAAAGCCCCTTCAATTTTCGTCAAATCTGTGCCGCGTGATCATTAAAAACGTGGAGAAATTCAGTCACACTTTGAATACTTCGGTTGAAAGTACTGGAACATGACACCATAAGAAAAAACAAGTCAGTCTACTTTTATAGACAATTCTGTTAATTTTGCAATACTTATTGTTTCGTCTACAATGGCTTTCAATTTGGATAGTCTTAAACTTTGTCGTATGGTAAAGAGTTAAACTGCTAGACGTGACTCAGTATGCTTTTTTGAGGTAGTGTAGATTGAGATCAGACTGTCTGGGAATCTTAAGTTTACCTATTTAGCAGTTTCAGGATTAAAACGTATCTGCTTTAGTGGTTACAGTAGAAAATAATCATCGTGAGGGATGATAAACTTTACCTCATATTGACACATGGTTAATTTTCTTTTGTAAACACTTTAACCCTCTTCAATGTTGATTCTGCATTGCATTTTCCTAATGTACAAACACCCATAACTAGATTTAAGTCGTGAGTTGAACATCGGGACAAATTGTTAACTTGCTCTACCTTTATCTCATGTGGACACACTCGTAATTATCGTTGGAAGGGTAAATTTGTTCAATCTTTACCTCATATACACAAAGCCGTAACAATCTTCTGCAGTTAATTACAAATATCGTGAGAGATGGTGAACTTGTTCTACCTTAACCCTTAAGCTGCTTAGCGCGACTCGTTGACCTTTTGTGGACAGTGTAGATCAAGATCAGACTGCCCAGAACGTTCAGTCTGATCTTGGATCTACTCTGTCCGATAAGGAGATAGTTTTCTCCAAAAACTAAGTTTAAAATGACTATTTTGCTTTATACTATCGGCTTTTAAGTTTTATATAACTTAATTAACAGGATAAGGGCTAACATCATACAGACTGGCCAATAATGATCTGCTACAGCTCACTACAAACATCTTGAGAAACGGTAAACCTTTTCCACGTATACCTTATGTAAATATTCCATAATTATCTTGTGCAGTTAACTGAAAACACCGTGAGAGATCACAATTCGTTTTGCCCCTACATCATATACAAACACCCCTAATTACTTTCTGAAGTTAATTTTAAACATCGTGAGAGATGGTAAACGTGTTCTACTTTAACCTCAAGTAAACACACCCTTAACTAGCTGAATCATTCAGTTATACTTCGCAGCAGACGGAAAACTTTTGCTTTAACCTCATGTATATACATTCCATAGTATCAATCGAAATAACTTAGAAAACACCTTGACAAGTCGTCGACTTTCTGCAGTACTTTGTAGAAACATCTTTAAGTAGATCTATATGTAGAAAAACCGGAAAAATCAGCATTAGAAAAAAGTCGACTTTCTGCATTGGTTTACTTTACGCAGAAACATCCTAAAGCATCTGTAGAAGTAATAATGAGTTCCCCTGGACAAATTGTCGACTTTCTGTATTACTGTGTACCTCATATTGAACAGATTATCGATAGAAGAAATGCACAAATCACCTTGACAAATGGTCGGTTTTCTGGATTACTTTATCTCATGTAAAAACACCTTAATGTGTGTGTAGAAATGATGTAAAAATCACCTTGGCAAAAGGCCAACTTTCTGCATTACTATACCTCGTGTAGAAACATCTCAAAGTATTGATAAAAGTAATGCATAAATCACCTTGATAAATTTTCGAATTTCTGGGTGACTTATCTTATGGAGAAACATCCTAACCTGTCTGTAGTAATAACGCAAAAATCAACCAGGTAAAAGATCAACTTTGCGCATTACTTTATCTAATGTAGAAACACTCTGAAGTTTCTGTAGAGTAATGTAAAAATCATCTGGACAAATTGTAGACTTTCTGTATTAGTCTTTAGGCATGGAGAAATGTCCTAAAGTATCGTTAGAAATAACGAAGAAATCGTATCGATACAAGGTCCACTTGCTGCATTTCTTTTCCTCGTGTGTTGTCACCCTAAAGTACCTGTAGAAGTTACAAAAAACACCCAGGCACATGGTTGAGTTTTAGTATTATTTTATCTCATGTAGAAGTATCCTTAAGTATCTGTAGAAGTTACAGAAATAACGTTATAAATGGACGATTTTCTGCATTACTTTACCCAATGTACTAATATCCTAACGTATCTGTAGAAGCAAAGTAGAAATCGCGTGGACAAATGGTCGACTTCCTGCATTACTCTATCCTATGTAGATATATTCCAAAGTATCAGTAGAAATATTGTAGAAATCACCTTGATAAATGGCCGACATTCTGCATTATTTTATCTCATACACACATATCCAATGTATCAGTGGCGGTACCATAAAAATCACCCTGATAAAGGTTATTTTTCTGTACTACTTTATCTCATGTTGTAACATCCTAAAGTATCTGTAGAAATAATGTAGAAATCATACTGACAAAAGATCGACCTTCTTCATTACTTTTTCTCAGGCAGAAACTTCCCAAAGTGTCTGAAATAATGTAAAAATGAACTTGACTAACCGTGGATGTTCTTCATTACTTTACCGCATGTAGAAATACCCTAGAGTATCTTTAGAAGCAACGAAGAAATCACATTCAGTTGACTTTCTGCTTAATCTTGCCTCATGTAGAAAAATCCTAAATAGGCAAGTCAGTGCACCACATTTTTGGGGTCAACCTCGAAGTAATTGCAAAAGTTTTGAAAGTCTGTTTTTCTGCTACTGCTATGTATGTACAGGTATCCATTAAAAGTACTGAACTTTTGCAGTTGCACCTTTTGAAAAAATAGACGCCGGAATATGAGAGTTACCTTGGATATTACAATTTACTTAAACGTTGATTATTTGAGACCGTTAAGAAGCATTTATCAGAACACTCAAGTTGGAATTAATTGTAACACAATACATTATGATAAAGGAGGGCAAAGCATGCCCTTTGAATCAATTCATTATTATTATTAGTCCCCTATCGGCGAAGCCGGAGGGGACTTTAGGTTTGCACTCCGTCTGTCCGTCTGTCCGTCAGTCCGGCAATTCAGTTTTCCGGACTTTTTTTCTAAACGCTGGTACATATTGAGCTGAGTTTTGGTGTGTAAGTCACCCACCATCACTTACAGATCAAGTTCGACTTCCGTTCCGGTCCACTGGTTTTTCACGGATTTACGGGCCTTGGACTTACAGAATTTCACTGATAAATCAGTTTTTCGGACTTTTTCCTAAACGATGGTAGGTATTGATCTCAGATTTGCTGTGTAACTCAACCACCATGACTTACAGATCAAGTTTGACTTTCGTTCCGGTCCACTGATTTTTCACGGATTTACGGGCCTTGGACTTACAAAATTTCACCGATAAATCAGTTTTCCGGACTTTTTTCCTAAACTCTGGTAGGTATTGATCTCAGATTTGCTGTGTAACTCAACCACCATGACTTACAGATCAAGTTCGACTTTCGTTCCGGTCCACTGGTTTTTCACGGATTTACGGTTCTTGGACTTACAAAATTTCACTGACAAATCAGTTTTCCGGACTTTTTTTCTAAATGCTGGTAGATATTCACCTGACTTTTGCTGTGTAACTCAACCACCATGACTTACAGATCAAGTTCGAGTTTCGTCCCGCTCCACTGCTTTTTCACGGGTTTACGGGCCTTGGACCTACAAAATGTCACTGAAAAAAAAATTTTACCGCACTTTTTTTCTAAACGCTGTTACATATAGAGCTGATTTTTGGGGTGTATATCAACCACCATGACTTACACAACAAGTTCGAGTTTCGTCCCACTCCACTGCTTTTTGACGCATTTACGGGCCTTGGACTTTAAAAATTTCACTGACATGCCAATGATACATACGGCCGGTAGGGGACGGTGTATTGCTATGCAATACTATCAGAATGCTTGTTATTATTATTATTATTACACAGTGAAATTAAATGTAATTTTACCCCACACACCAAGTTACCCTAGTTCTTCGTAAATGTTCACCCTTCAAATAATCAATCACCATCTTGCATATTTCTTTGAGCTGCTGTGAGTCACTCTGTTTGTAGTGGACTCAATAGTAAAGGTTATTAGCACTTTACACTGCTTGTACATGCATTACCCTTAGAAATGTGCCTTAGAGGTGTCTTTCCCTGTTCTAAAATATATATTGCAGTGCTAGTGGTAAATTACATGTAATATTACCCCACCCATTAACGTGGCTCACTGGGTGTAGTATCCAAAAGTAGACCCACTTGGAAATTTGATATCTACCACTTCTGCCACACTGTTTTATCATGAAAGATGATAGGGCAAGTCTGAAATGTGTTTCTGAAGTTGATTTGATTATCTGTGCAGAGAATACATGCATTTTTTTGCATTTCTTTCAGGACTATTTTTTGTTTGTGACTTAGCAAAGAGGCATGGTCTATCACCAGTGAGGGCCTAGACTGACAGCCATTTTCCGAGGGGTGATGTGTTTGAAGAGGAATAGCAAAAGAGTTCATTGCTCATGATGCCATTTTCTGCACTTTTTTGTGAAGGACATTGGATATATATTTGATAGAAAAAAACTGCTTTGCTCCCGCTTTGTCAGGGAATCAGCAGCAGCCAGTCGAAGAGAGTGATTTTTACTCTATTTTCAATGAGCCAAAAAGGTTCCGGTGTGACACCCAGTTGAGCCGAGATCCGAAAACAGGAAATGGTGACTGTGACCTTATCAAGTCGGAGTACTGGATGAAATTTGGAACACAAGCAGCTGTTATGACACTTAATAGGAATTTTTAACAAAAAATACCATCAACAGGTATTTTAGAATTTAATTAGAATTTAATTTTCTTTAATTCTGTTTACAACTGAAACTGCCATAATGCATATGCTGTGCAAATGTTCTTGCAAGTGACGTAATTATCCCGTCGTCTGCAGAGCTCTGTCAACGATAAGGAACAAGGCTGCAATCAAGTTTTGTCTCTGTCAGTCAGTAATCAATCAGTCTGTCTACCTGTCTGTTTGCAGTCTGTCAATCTGTCTGTTTATCTGTCTGTCTTCTTCTCTTTCTTTCTCTCTGTTTTTCTCTCTGTCTATTTCTCTGCACCTCTCCCTCTCTCTCTCTCTCTCTCTCTCTCTGTCCCTCTCTGTGCATGTTCCGACCCCTGTCTGTGTGTCTGTGTGTGTGTGTCTATCTGTTTTTGTGAGTGTGTCTGTCTATATGTCTGTCTGTCTGTCTCTCTTTCTCTATCCCAGAAAATGATACAATAGTTAAGGTCAGTGGAATGGACAGGGGTGACTTCGGATTTTGAAGGAGAAGGGACTCAACATTGCGGCAGAAGCTGAATCTGTCATCTGTCTCTGACAAGGGAATCGGGTTATGGTAGGACACAAGGAGAATTAAACGCTGTTGCAGAACTCGCTCTTTCCCCAAACTCTCTCCCTCTTCCTGTCTCTCTCTCTGTTTGTCTCTCCCTGTGTCTCTCTCTCTCTATTTCTTTCTCTCTCTCTCTCATAGCACAGTTTGGCAAGGTACCTGGAATTAGGGTTGGATGTGACTAAACATTGTGGTGGAAGTCCAATAAATTTATCTGCCCTTCTCATTGAATTCTTTGTTTCGGCCACCACAGGCCATTGTCAGTGGTGCTGCTATACACCAGGCAGATCATTCACTTGCATGATCATTAGCTCTTGCTCCGTCTCAATTCTTATTGCTTTTTTTTTTTTTTTTTTACCCACACTGCCCTATCCTGTCATGGGGTCCTGCATGGCTCAGTGGTAAAGTGTAGGACTTGTATACAGGGGGCCCTAAGTTCAAGCATCACTGGAAACAGTGGGTTTTCTGTGGGAGTGTCCTTGGACAAGACACTATACAGCTCCAGCCTAGTACTGGTTGAACCAAGGACATACATAAATATGTCAGCTATCATTGTAATATGCTGAAATAATGTTGAGATCTGCGCAGAACACCACTCTTTCGATAAATTATCCCGTCATACTTAATAGTAGTAGGAATAAGACCAGTAGTAGTAGTTGTTGTTGTTGTTTTTACTATTGTTTTTTAAGAAGAAGTAGTAGTAGTAGTAGTTGTTGTTGTTATTATTATTATTATTATTATTCATGGATAAGGCATGGTTAGGGATACTTAGCGCTTTAGTGTTGCATTGATGATTTCAGATTTTACTTGCTTCAAGAAATTGTTAGAGAGGACTATTTTTTGTTTGTGACTTGGCAAAGAGGCAGGTCTATCACCAGTGAGGGCCTAGACTGACAGCCATTTTCCGAGGGGTGATGTGTTTGAAGAGGAATAGCAAAAGAGTTCATTGCTCATAATACCATTTTCTGCACCTTTTGGTGCAGGACACTGGACATATACTAGATAGAAAAAAACTTCTTGGCTCCCGCTTTGTCAGGGAATCAGTAGCAGCCAGTTGAAGAGAGTGATTTTTACTCGATTTTCAATTAGCCAACAAATTACCGGTGTGACACCACTAAGATTATGTACCACATACATGTTTACACTTCAACATATTGCCATTTTTCCATATTAGTTCAACTTTGATGCATTTTTATATGACTGGAATTCATGAGACATACAAAAAAAATAATTAATACAAGAGACTCATGTTGGCCTGAATCGCTCTACTGGCAGTTACTAAAATGTGTATGCATGTACAGAAAGTTTGCTTTGGACTATGAGCTATTAGGCAATGAATGAAAGATCTATTCTGCTAGATAACAGCAAGCCCTAATGTAACACTTTAGGATTACAGGAACATTAAAGTGCCGTAGAATTGAAAGACACTCCGTTTTAACGATGTAAAAAAAAATAATAATAATAATAATAAAACAATCCGAACAGACTTTTTAATTTTTTTTATTATTTTCTAGCAGAATCTGTGTTTGAAATCGAGCCAAATTTGATATGGCTTTAGTGCTCATTGTTATTAACAACCCCTGCAATTTCAAAGTAAAAGGAATCAAGAAGGCTGGCTTCGTTGAGAGGAAAATAATAAGTCATCGAAGGACTATATTTGCTCAATTGTTGAGTGGATTTTCTTCATTTTCAATGGGGTAATGTCCTTGATAATGCAGATACTCTGTGCAGTTTTCAAAAGAGTCGGATGAAAAGGCTTATCACATCAAACAATGCAGACTTTACCCCATAAACAAAAAAAGGCCGACGAATGGACGAAGAAATCCATGCCATAAACTCCTCTAGCCGAAGCCTTCGACGAGTAGAGCTAAAAGCGGCGACACCAATTGTGCACATATAAAACATACAAATAACTTTAAACTAATTATCAACGGTAATTAGTTACAGTGAGTAAAAAGGACTCAAAAGTAAAGTTGCACTCGGCACTTCTTATATACATGTATATACATGAGGGCTGATCGATAATGTAAGTTGTGAGACTTGTATTGTAAGAGTTAAGCAGGGATGTCTTTTTTAGGCCCTGCTATTCCCTACTATTTAAGGTTGTGTACACGAAAACTGGTGTCATTTTGTCAGTTCATGTCGAGGAGGTAACACTCTATAGTAAACAAGGAAAATGACTTTTCGAAATACATGTAGACAAAATTGCTGAAAGAGAAGTGATTCAATATTTGCATAAGAAAGGTCTAGCACCTAAGGATATTCCTACTGATGGTAGTAGCACTAGAGAATGATGCTCCTTCATATGCTACAGTGAAAAGGCGGGTGGCGGAATTCAAGCATGGCAGGCAGAGCCTTGAGTATGGTTCCCGTCCTGAAAGGCCTATCACTGTTGCAACCCCAGAAATGGTCAATAAAGCTTGCGATATTGTTATGGCTGACGGGTTAGTTACAGAGAAATACTGTTAATATACATAGTATATACCCAGTACTGTTGGGAAATCACTACAGGTGGTAAATAGCTTCAGTAAAGCGTATTCTTACATTATCTGAGCACTGAACACCCCTTTGAATGAAATGTTTTACAATATTACTTTCATACACTAATTCTAAACAAATATTGCTAATAGTGTCACTTACAGTCAGTTGCCATGAATATTTCGTCCAATTCCGAATTCTTGTTGACTTAAATGCATTTCTCATTGTGCAAGAAACTGAATTACGCTGCTTCTTATCATACAACGAAAACTATACTTAGAAGGCCAGGTTACAGGGGCTATTTGTTCTAAAGCCATTATTTTTCATCACATGACATCAGCTTGTAGCCCCTAAAACTTGGTAGTGTTATTTTTCTGTTAAATTTTGGCGACGGGAAGTCCATGTGAAAAAAAAAAAAACCTTTTTCCGAAATTGTTGATCAGTTTTTTAACAGATTAATTTCTGTCAAATTGCATTGTATTGAATCTGGAAATATATACTGTATTTCAATGCCAAAGGAATGTTTGCTCTATTTTCATATAAGTTTCTGATTACAGCATCATTTTAACCCACAAAATGGTAAAGTTGGAAATACATGTAAGTCAGTTAGGATTCGGTCTATGACGAAATGTTTATAGCCACTACTGTAGCTGTTAGCAATTGACATATTTATGCCACATATGCACTTCCGTAGATTGAAAAATCTACTGCATCCCATTTATAATTTCACAACTTCCGGCATTTTTTTAAAGGAAAATTACAAGCTGACGAAATTTTAAGTGAATTTATGACTTCGATTTGATATCTTATTAATAATTGACATGTTCCAGGTCTCTTGCTTCACTGACTGGCCTAAAAGTATCTATAGAGATAATAAATAAATCACTATGACAAAAAGTCGACTTTCTGCATTACTTTAACGTATGTAAAAACATTCAAAGATATCTGTAGAAGGAATGTTAAGTTCACCCGGACACATTGTCGACTTTCTATATTGCTATACCTCGTGTAGAAAAATCGTAAAGTATTGAAGTAATGTACAAATCACCTTGAAACATGGTCGACTTTCTGCATTAACATACCTAATGTAGAACCATCCTTGGGTATCTATGCACATATCACCTTAATAAATGGTCGACTTTCTGGATGACATTTTCTCATGCAAAAGTATTCTAAAGTATCAAGACAAGTAATCTAGAGTTTACCTGGACAAATGGTCGACTTTCAGTACTCATGTGAACAAATCATGGATTATCTAAAGCGGTCAACAAAATACACAGTGACGGATAGTGAATTTAGTATAAATTTGTCTCTAGTAGACAGACCTTTGATCGTCACCAGTAATCAATTTAAAAACAATCACGCTGAAAGACTGACCTTTCACAACTATTACATATTTCAGACATAACCCGAATGGTCTGTAATCATCTAGCAAAAACACTGCGACAGATGGTAAATATTCAATACCGATACCTCAGTAGGCAATTTACAACATATTGACAGATCGACTAACACTTCCATGAGGGTCTGAATTACTCTATTTGCAGTAGCTATTATTTTCCCCCGCCTAAATCCCAACGTAATACAATGAATACATGAGAAAAGACTGAAAAAGAGATCCGTAACAATAAAGGTATGAAAGAGAGCCAATAGACACCGAAATTCCAACGTGAAAAAGGCCCATGCATTGAAAAATGATAATGCAAAAGCCGTTTCCTTTGTCAGAATGCAGGGGCACACTCTTGAAAACAAATAGTACAAAAGAAAATTATGAGACGAGACAACAATAGAAAATGCAAAGCAAGAAACCTTGTAAGGCAAAAATGCACAAAACAAAGGTAAGGAACAGAATAATCAAGTAATGAGTATTTAAATTAATAGACGCCTAGAATATATATATATATATATATATTTTTTTTTATTACAGTTCCATTATATAGCAACGGATTGTGAAACTCTTGTGACAAGTAAAACATTTTTTTTTTTTTTTTTTTTTTTTTTGTTTTTTGTTTTTTTTTTTTTTTTCCTCTTCTACGTTCTTCGTTGCTTTCTTTTTAAATATGTAATTTTCTATCATTGTTTAACAAAATCAAAGCGCTGATGCACTGAAAGCAGCGAGACTCTTTTCCGGCACTATACGCTTAGAAATGGGTGTGTTCTAGGAATTTTCCTCCTAAACTTAAAAAAATCCAGATCAACAGTCCTATTAGCAGAATTGAGTTGAAGTGGTACGTACGCATGACATCAATACCTTGGGTGAGTTTTATTTTTTAACGCAATAAAATTTAAGCTTATAGCGGTAACTGGCTTCGCTATTAAAGTAATAGCATGACTCGCAAGTTCAAATAAATCAAAATACTGAGAATGTAATGTTTCAAAATACCACAGTGTGCTCGTTGGCTTTGTTTAATCTATTTCTATTTCTATTTTATTTTCAAACCTCTACCCATTCGTAGTTTAGTGTACCCTATGAATGTGTGTGTGAATTCATTTTTTAGAAAATGATGTTTGCCTACTCTTCAGCCTATTCTGCGTACTGCAGATTAGTCATTGTCATCATATTGTATGAGAGAGAGATTTGCGTTTGTGAAGCATAAGCCCAATATTACACAGCAGTCACTAAGCAAATAAAATAACAAATATTTATGTATATAAGTTTATAATTTTATGTAATAACTGGACCTTATTGACACACTAGAATAGATAACAATTGGGTGAAATTTTATCAATAAAGTTTGGTATCAGAAACCGCCATGTCAACAGATCAAGAATTTTGAAAACAAGAGGACCACGATGGTCCTATGTCGCTCACCTGCAGCAAACGTATACAATGAAGATAAATACCAAATATCGAAGTGCAAGGCCAAATGATAATGAAACAAAGAGAAATCTCACAACTGTTATAGAGGTCTAGGCCCTTAGACGACCCAGAGAAATTTTTAATAATTGTCTGACATAAAGCTACGTACAAACATGTGAGCCCTGGGGCAGGGCCTGTAATGATCCCAGGCTCATGTTATGTTCAAAATTTGTAGAGGTTTTAAAAACATTTCCTTATTTATCTTTAAGTAAAATTTGGCAAATATAGGAATTTTTCTAATTCAAGGGAAGATAACTCCAGTTGTTCTGGTCCTATTAGAGCTATAATCAAACTCATTCGAGATCGTACGGTCATATATATTTTGACAAAGTTTGGTGCTGATTGGTTTATATTTGTAGATGCTAGAGTGTAAACAAAGTCAAGTGTAGCATTTTTTTTAATTCAAGGACAGATAACTCAAGTTGTTCTGATCCGGTTAGACCCATAATCGAACTCATCCGAGATCTTATGGTCATATATATTTAGACCAAGTTTAGTGCTGATTGATTAATATTTGTAGATGCTAGAGTGTAAATAAAGTCAAATATAGCATTTTTTCTAATTGAAGGGTAGATAACTCCAGTCGTTCTTGTCCGATTAGACCCATAATCGAACTCATCCGAGATCTTATGGTCATATATATTTTGACTAAGTTTGGTGCTGATTGGTTAATATTTGTAGATGCTAGGGTGTAAAAAAAAATGTGAACGGACGGATGGACGGGCGGACGGACATACCAACGAATGACCACATTATGGGTAGTTATTGTCCATCATTACTACGTACTTTTTGTTGGGTATTTTAACCTAACCGATAGTGTACTTACGAATGACCACTGTATGGGTAGTTTGTTCATCACTGGATACTTAATGGGTACTTTTGAAATACTTGAGGTTGATGGCCAATTCCAACAAAATATTCAGATTTATTTGCATACACTCAAAACAAGAGCTGTCAGAAGAACAGCATGCGAGACTATTTGAATAGTACGAATTCTGACTCATACCTCTTAGTGCCACAAAGAGAATAAATTTGTACCAAATACAAGCTCATGAAATATACGTAAGTCACCTGTGAAATTGTGGAAAACTGCCTAAGTTCTGCATTTATTAATCATGAAGTTACAAAGTTATAAGGTAATACAAAGTGTCCTATTAAATTTTAAGTATAAAAGGGGGATAATTCTGTCAAAATACAAGCAAGAGTTATGGAACATATCTGGGACAACAAGATATTTGAGTAATAACAATTGTGTGAAGTTCTAGACTAATCCATTATGGAATCATCAAGTTGTATAAGAATATGCACTTTATCATAAATTTCCAAGTGTAACAAGAGCAATAATTCAGTCAAAACACATACAAGAGTTATGGAACTTGACTGTGAGAACTTTGTCTTTAATATATAAGAATTGTATGAAGTTTGGAAAGGATGTAAATAGGCATCATGAAGTTATACAAAAAGTGCAAGCAAATTTTAACCAAAGTGTGGACGCCGACACTAACGTTGATGCCGACACCTGGGTGAGTAGGGTAGCTCCCCTATTCTTCAAATAGTGTCGCTAAAAAGGAGTTTTTTGCAAAACAGTTGCATCTGCACCCGATACAAGAGCACCACACGTGGATGCCAATGCTGGTCTGCTATTTCCTCAGTCCTTAAAAGGGAAATAATGTTTTGCTTCAGTCTCTTTAATTCCACAAATCATTGTTGTAATGTCAATACAAAGACAAAGGTTTATTGAAAAGATACAAGTCATGTACATTTTTGTAATCTTATTTAAAAAATTCACAACTTTGCAAGCAGCTTATAAAGAAACATGTATCTAGTCTCTCTACAAGTGTTTAACTCTTTCAACACTATAGACCGGTTTCTTGTGCACCGGTGACATTTGCAAACAATGCAGATTCAGATCAGAGGACTCTTATAGAGCAATAGTTACTAACTATACATAATTTCAATGGGAATACATTCAGGTAAGTTATAAATTAAGAAATATGTCCAATGTGCAGAGACAAATGCATTTCCATGAACTAAAAGTCATATACAAATTCATTCATATACATATACAATACATTCTGTGTTATGCAAACAAGACCTGAATAGCACAGGGTCACCATGCTTTTCTTTTCAAGCTTTGCTATTCTAAACATAGCCGCTGTGCTATGATTTTGACCAAATACAGTGTTTCGCCTTAAATATACTTGTCCCTCCACACTGACTTTTTTTTTTTTTTTAATTTAAAACTTGTCTGAACCTATTTCCATTAAATACAGGGTTTCATCTTTACAGTTTGACCCAGCTTTTTAATGAGCAACTGATGTGAAAAAGGAGATAATTTACAGCTACATTTTCAGTATACAGAATTTTCAAAGTCTTCAAAGTATGATACATGTATAAAATTGAATTGTTTTTGTGTCATATTCACAAATCCAAGCAACTTAACCCATTACTTCACATAAACACCGTAGAGTGCCTGCTGCTGCAGATGACTTGAATACATTGCAATAAAAGTTGAAACTGTTGAAAACCAGCAGTGTCCCATTTTATTTCAATATTGTCAATTTTTTGTCACCTTAAAACTTTAAGCTTTCTAGACGGTTGTCCAAATGGTGATTGTTTAGCAGACAACATTTGAAATGTTCTGTGAAGTAATGGGTTAAAACAGTGTAGACCAAGATAAGGGGGTTCAAGAAGGAAGCCCTCTCATTTGGGACTGAACTGTTGGTTATATTTCAGCATTTATAGTAAAAACACAACAAAAAGTAACAAGAGCTGTCAGTGAACATCTTTGACAGTTTTTGAGAAATGGACCTGAACGAAATCCTTACCCAATGTGGATGAGAAGGTCATGACAATAGCTCCTCTTTTTTTGTTCGAAAAGTGGAGATAAAAATACCATTTCAATTTAGAATTTCGATATTAGATTCACTTGCTTATTAATTTACTTTTTAGCACTGTCCGAATAATGTGCCAATTAAGTGGTGTTGATGTAAATAAATAGCAGTGTCCGTTAATGTGTGTATCCGTAAAAAATACATTTGTGCAAGAAAGCTGCGCACAAACAACTGTGATATACGCCTTTAATAAACATCTTTTTTGAAAACAAATCACTATTTAAGCTATTTTCTGTGAATAATTCCTTGGATTGGAAAAATTAGGGCCAATGCCACTGGAAATGTATATTCAGTCTGGTTAAGCCAAGACACTGGACTAGTGTTTAATATCTCGCCCTAGTGCAACAACTCAATAAATACATAATGTGAGTACTTGAGTTCTTGCTCTAAGTTGCCCACATGTTGAACACAACAGCTTTTTAAACATGTTCCACATTTCTGTCTTACGAGGGGAGGTCCGAAAGGTCGTAGAAGAGCGTATTGGGCCAAACATTTCTTTCCGAATTTTGACAGCATATCACCACTTTGAACATATCAAGTTCATTTGTCACAACATATTTGTGTGATTCTCGGAGGTATTGCAAGTTGCTGACTATCAAGCAATGATGGAAAATCAAAATGTTGAGTTTAGGGCAGTAATAAAGTTCCTTACAGAAGAGGGAACAAATGCCAAAGAAATTCACCGGTGAATGTCTGAAGTATACGCCTTTACGGTATACGTATCCCTCTTTTGTAAAGAACATTATTACTGCCCTCGGAGAATCACACTAATATATTGTGATAAATGAACTTGATGTTCAAAGTGGTGACATGTTGTGTTGTCAAAAGACGGTAAGAAATGTTGTGTTACGCTTGGCTTAATACGCTGTTCTACGAACTTTCTGACCCCCCTTCTCGTATATGGTTTCACACAGTTTCAATGTTCATTTTACTGAGTTGAATGGCTTTCGGACAATCTTTTACTAGAATAATTCCTGGGATTGGAAAAAATAACCGTCAATGCCACTGGGAATGTATATTCAGTTTATGGTTAAACCAAGACGCCTGACTGGCGTGTTAAATGTTGAACTCTACAATAAGAACTACAGTTTTAGCCAAGACGCCTGACTGGCGTGTTATATGTTGGACACTACAATAAGAACTACAGTTTTAGCCAAGACTCCTGACTAGCGTGTTATATGTTGAACACTATAATAAGAACTACAGTTTTAGCCAAGATGCCTGACTGGCGTGTTATATGTTGAACATTACAATAGGAACTTCAGTTTTAGTCAAGATTCCTGACTGGCGTGTTACATGTTGAACACAACAACAAGAACTACAGTTTTTTAATCATGTTCCACACTTTTTTCATGGCGGTTTCCCACGATCTTTTGTGTAAAGTTCCACTGTCCATTTTACTTAGCTGAATGGCTTTCTGGCAGTCTTTCATCCCCGGGGTAGTCGTTGTTGACAGGTTTTCTTTGAAATACATCTGGATTTCCTTTACTTCCTCTTCTGTCCACATCACTCTGGTTGCGGCAGCTGCAACAGAAAAGAACAAATGAACCTGGTGTGAAACGATACATTCAGTTTCTATTGAGTATTTTACACATGTACATATCTAATGACATCAGAGAATTATCACTACAAAGGAAAGATATTGAAAACCGAAAGACGCTATAGCTATTGACCCACACTCTATGGTGTGATTGATTAATAAAAAAACTTGGCTGGTGTGTGTGGGGCTTATTTTTACTATTTGACATAATATGTTATAGTGTACTGAAAATGCTGTCTATACATGGTCACTCTAAAGTATGGTAATATTAACATTAATAATTGATGCTACAATTAGCCAGTGGAGCGACACAGGGCCGTCATGGCCCTGTTGTTAGCTCACCTGAGCATATGCTCAGGGTGAGCTATTGGGATCGCCCTCTCTCCACCCAAGATGTACTGTCCAAAATATTGTTGGGTGTTTTAATAAGTGTTAGTCTATTTACTGGGTACACAGTCCAAACATACACAGCTGGTTTTCTTGAATGTTTGGTCCACCTTTATAAGTTGTACTGTCCAAGATATTGTTGGGTGTTTTGAGAAGTGTTGGGTACTTGGTCCGTTCATTTATTGGGTACACAGTCCAAAACATACATGCATGATTTTCTTGAAAGTCTGGTTCTCTCTGAGATGTATTGTCCAAAATATTGTTGGGTATTTTAAGAAGTGTTGGTCCATTTATTTTTTCGGTACACCATCCAAACATACATTGGTGGTTTTCTTGATTGTCTATTCCACCTTAATAAGATGTATTGTCCAAAACATTGTTGGGTGTTTAAAGAAGTGTTGGTCCATTTATTTATTGGGTACACTGTCCAAACATTCATGGGTTTTCTTGAATGTCTGGTCCACCTTTATAAGATGTACTGTCCAAAATATTGTTGGGTGTTTTGAGAAGTGTTGGGTACTTGGTCCGTTCATTTATTGGGTACACAGTCCAAAACATATATGCATGTTTTTCTTGAAAGTCTGGTTCTCTCCGAGATGTATTGTCCAAAATATTGTTAAGAAGTGTTGGTCCATTTATTGGATAAATAGTCCAAACATACATTGGTGGTTTTCTTGATTGTCTATTCCACCCTAATAAGATGTATTGTCCAAAATATTGTTGGGTGTTTTAAGAGTCCGTTTATTTATTGGGTACACAGTCCAAACATACATGGGTTTTCTTGAATGTCTGGCCCACCTTTACAAGTTGCACTGTCCAAAATATTGTTTGGTGTTTTGAGAAGTGTTGGGTACTTGGTCCGTTCATTTATTGGATACTCAGTCCAAAACGTACTTGCATGTTTTTCTTGAAAGTCTGGTTCTCTCTGAGATGATAGAGAGAAAAATTCTGACCAAGTCTGATGACATTTGAGCAAAAAAAAGTGGCCCCTAGAGCGCACACAAGGTTTTTTAAAGATTTGACCTAGTGACCTCATTTTTTTTACCCCAAGTGACCCAATATCGAACTTGTCCGAGATATGATGGAGACAAACATTCTGATTAAGTTTCAAGATGTTTGAGCAAAAAATGTGGCCTCTAGAGTGCACACAAGCAAAATGTGGACACATGACGCACAACACACGACGCACGATGGACACAGCCCGATCACAAAAGCTCACCTTGAGCATGTTGTGCTCAGGTGAGCTAAAAAAAAAAAAAAAAAACACTGCAGGTAAACTAAGATCGAAACCTAACAAAAGAATCAACGTTAACTACATAAAGCTGTTACCACTGGACTTGGTTTTAAATTCTTCGAAATCTGTCCGATCCGGCACAAATGGCACAAGCTGGTCTCGCTTTACATTAAAACTGAAATTGTGTTCCATTTGCATAATAAGTAACTGCACAAGCACAGCTCCATTGTGAACTAGAGGAAATATAGCTATTAATTACAAGTTGTTAGTAATGATTTATTAATACTTATTTCAAAGCTTGCTGTAAATATTCCGGCAAGTATAAAAGAACTAGAACTAAAAGAAACTGCCCTGCACACTTACACCAGTATGTAAACAAAGATGGAATATGCAGCATATACACTTACTAGGCATCGTCTTATCTGCAGTAGACCAGTACTTTTGTATCATCCGAAGCCCAATCTTCAACTCGCACAAGCCATTTTACATTCTTTGACAGGCCTGGCAGACAGGACCAGTACACTAAGTCCATGATCTGAAATACATAATATACCATGTCTTTAAACAACTGTAACAGTTTTAATTTTTATTCAATTTCAATGAAATGAATAGATAGGTAAATAAATTTTCTTTTCAATCATGTTGGGTTTTTTTTTTTTTTTGTGTGTGTGTGTGTGTTCCTATTCATAATTTTATCATGAGATTCCCATTTACACAGCCGCATTAGAAACAGAAAGTAACATCTATTTTTAGAAATACTGGATTGTCCGGGGGTAAGTAAAAGTTGTGTTCGGAAGAGTTTTAAGGTGATAAAAGAAAATATAAGCCAATTCACACAAAAAGGTACCTTCAGGCTTTTGCGACCAGCATAGACCCAGACCAGCCTGTGCATCCATGCAGTCTAACCAGGGTCTACGCTGTTTGCTGGAAACATCTGGAATGTTTCTTTAAAGCACCCAGATTGTTTTCCCTACTTATTAGCAAACAAGTAGACCTTGACCAGACTGGGCGGACGCACAGGCTAATCTGGGTCTATGCTGGTCGCAAAAGCCTGAAGGTACGTTTTTGTGTGACTCGGCTTTAATATCTTTTCTTTTATCAATTTTCTTTTATCAACTTAAAACTCTTCCGAAAGCAACTTTTACTGATCTGGGTCTATGCTGGTCTGAAACGCCCGAAGGTATAGCACATAAAATAGTGCTCTTATATACTCAACAAAAATGGAAATTTGACATCATCGGATTTCCCATTTATTAAGATATAAATCAGTTTAATGCACCAAGAGCCAAGTCACAATGAACATGTTGCAGATAATTTCTGCCTATAAACTCCTTTTTGGCATGAAATCTGTGGCTTATTAGCATTGCTTTAGCATCACCAGTTGCTAAAGCAATGCTAATAAGCCTCGATTTCATGCCATGTCCCAAAATCATCTATAGATATAATAGATCTGTAACCAGTACATTGTGACTTGGCTCTTGGTGCATTAAACTGATTTATATATTCTAATTACAGAATGACAATAGATATGTATGTATCAGTATAACAATATGAAAAATGGGAATTTTTCATCGATATTGTGTTGCATTTTAAATATTATGTCTAAGAAAAGTCATATAAGTAGTCCCGGGGTATCCCGGGATAATTAGTCAGACCGAACCAGACACAATACATCACTTTTTCTCAATAAATGCACTCGAATCGAAGCCAATACAGCTATCTCAACATGTTATTGCGGATGAATGGTTGAACAAACTACCGAAAAAAAGTATCCCGCTCAGAATTATTAATTATACGGGTAAAATACCCATAGATTTTCATCTTACCTATCTTGCTGCCTTGATCGTGTTATTCCGGTTCACAAAATGGCTGATATCGAATGTGCGCGCCTCGACACATCGCGCATGCGTAGCTGAAAAAGGCCGAGGACTCCGAATGCGCGTTTGACGGAATTTGGTGCGAAAGTTAAACAATAAATTCATGGTAGTGTCCGAGATACGGACAAAATTACGGACAAAATGAAATCCGTCATTTTCATAGGTACTTTTTGGCAGATACCCAGGACCACCAATATGGACACAGATTAATAACTCAAATTGTTGGGTATACCCAACAATGAAAAAGTACCCATTAAGCCCAATTTGTACATATATAGTACCCATAATAGGGCCCCTCGTAAACACGGACGGACGGACGACGGACGGACGACGGACGACGACGGACGGTGAGTGATCACAATAGCTCATCCTGAGCACTTAGTGCTCAGGTGAGCTAAAAAAAAAAACTATGAAAAACAGATGAGACGAGCGGTACACGTATAGAGCATAGGTTTTGCATAAACACAGACAGTGTGAAAAGAATACAAAGTGAGAGGAAAAGACCACACAGAATTTAAATTAAAGAAGAGATTGTTGCGGATTCAGTTGCCTTTGAAGAACCTAACACATGAAGACATTTTTTTAACATCCTCGAAGATTTTGAAACAAATCTTTGATCCTTTACCCCATTTTTTTCCAGGAAAAAAAAAACTATTTGTGTTTAGGTCAGAAAACAATCATGTTGTAAAAGGGGAAAAAAAAGGTTGTATGATTGTTCTCCTTGTCCCCACAATGCATAAAACGCTACTTCAGGACAGTGGAAACTTGGGATTGTCTAGTGTAGGTTTCAGGAAACATTGAAGACAATTATAGAAATATAATAACAGACAGACAGACATTGCTCTTTATGGACTCACAGTGTTAGCCTCTTTCAGATTCATAGCATCTGCAGACAAAAAAACGCATTCGGTGCGAATGAATGTTATTTCTCCGATAGAGCAGAAAAAAATTGTCGGAAAAGAGAAAATGCTAGTTTTACGCGTTTACTCCATGTCCAAAAAATGTTTTCAAAACGGGTATCTCAAACAGAGTAGTTAAAACAGCTACCAGCTCTAAGAATTCTGAGTTTCGAATTTTTTTTTTTTTTGCCAAAACTATAGTACAAAAAAAAGGAAAGGTAATGACCTCCTTTTTAGTTGACCCGCGCTCTGTGAAAAAGGGGGCTTAATGTGTTGGCGAAAAATATCGATTCAGGTCAGCCTGCGCGGACGGCCGAAACTTTTCGCTATTGGTCAATTTTCTGCATGTCAAAGGACCAGTGAATCTCATGAATTAGTCGATTGTTACACAAACTAGATTTTATGGATCCATAATTATGAGTAATGAATTGCTTGGTGCAATGCATCACGGATATGCATTAAGCCTCCTTTTACCAGAGTACAGCACCATTTATTCGTTTATTATATGTACAACGGGGACAAACGCATATCTTGACAATTCGCCTAGCTATCGTTTCAAACTGACCATTTTGAACATCAGAAATAATTGGGAATGGTAGGTCTAAGGTGCAAATTTGACGTAAAGTGTGGTTACTTCAGCCATCAATGGTGTAAGATTGCTGAAATGAGGCGTGTACAGTTTCGTCTTAAAGTTTTGAGGTCATGACATTTCCGTCTCTGCTTCATAGTTTTATAGCCAAACACGCGAAACTAGGAGTTTCTGTAGCGGTCTGTTATAAGCACCAGGTTAGATTTTTTTTCTGCGCATTAATTTTTAGTTAAGCACTAATTTACCATTGACCACACAACCTCGAGTTTTAACCACTCTGAGAAAGAGCCATTTTGAAAACATTGTAGGAAAAGGAGAAATGCTGGCAACTAGCACTTCTCCTTTTCCCACGACGTTTTATACCTATTCAAGGACAAACAGTAGTATCCTTTAATAATCATCATTGTAATCTGCACTTAATTCTTTCAATAGGGACGAGTCTAAACTTTTGCCGTGTGGTACAGCGGTAATAAAATTGGCGGTCAAATAACATACAGGTCGCTTTGCAATCGGAATATCCGTTTTGGAAATCAACTACGTACATGACGTCTGCGTATTTGAGGCTTGCTCTAGGAAAAGGGGGCTCAAAGCATCCCCGAGATACATGATACTAAGCAACTCGTCACATGATCATAGATCCACAAACTTCATTTTGTACATCAACCGACTAAATCATGATGTAGACTGGTCTTCTGACAAACAAAAAATTGACCAATAGCGAAAAGTTTTGGCCCAGGTCAGCCTGCGCGGACTGCCCAGGCTGACCTGGGTCGATACTTTTCGCAGATGCATTAAGCCCCCTTTTCACAGAGCAAGGCTCACTTTTTTTTTTTTACGATCCAGCACCAACAACGTTCAATCACGTGACATTGCCAAAAACTTTCATAAAATTTTAGCACGAAATTTTGAAATACCTGGAGAGGGCAGGTAGCCAGTTACGAAAATAATAAATGTCCTTACAGTTTTCTTTTCTTCCTTAGTAATGATTTGATAGCTATCGTCTTACATAATCCCAAGGCTGATAAGCGAGTCTCACTGACCTTTTGAGGACAGTGTAGATCAAGATCAGACTGCACAGAACGTATAGTCTGATCTTGAACTTCTACACTGTCCGACAAGGAGAGATTTTTTCTCCAAAAACTAAGTCTGAAATAATATTAATAATAAATTGCCTTGAAAGTTTTATTTAACTTATGTATTAAGCAGGATAACGGTTAAAGACACGAATCATTTTGAAGTTTTTGTTTTAGCTAAGGAAAATGTGAATAACCCCCTTTCAGTGATGATAATTATAATGATCATTTTATGCGTCTCGATAGTACTCGTCTTTGGAGGAGAATAAAACATTGCCGGAAAAGAGGAAAATGCTGGTGACTAGAATATTCTTCTTTTCCCACAATGTTTTCAACAGCCCACTTTATGACGGGATTGTATGGTGAAGAACTAACAAGAAGATATCACGCCATTTAAATAAAAGGTTTCGTCTGGCCTACATCCTGTATCGTATTACCATAGGTGTGATAAATACTGCACGTAGTCCACTTGAACCCTTTTATCAACACAAACTATACTTTATAGCATTCATAGATCAAGATCAAATAGCAGAGCAAGTGCAGTGGACCTACAGTATGGTACAAAACGTGCACTGTTTTAATTAAAAAAAATATGAATTTATTGACTTCCATTTCAATGTATATATGTTTATAAATATAGCCAGTTGAAAACTATTCCAGTTAAACATTAATTTTATACATTTGGCGACAGCGTTTGTCGAAACCGAAACAACCTTGAGTTGTTGATAAAAGCTGTGGAAAATTTCCATTTGCTGAATCGGCATTTCAGTTCTATTTATAGGTTGTTCGTATTACGCATCTTTTCATGAGTGAATGCACCCAAACTTGCAAATATTAGAAACGATTTAGTGTTTTTTTTTTTACAGTCTTAAAGCACGTTATCAAGTAAACTACGAAACCGTAATTTTAAACAATAACCTGCTAAAGAAATGAAATAAAACTTTACGGCCGTTAGCAAAAACTCAAATATTGCCATTTCAAAGTTATTTTCGTAGGAAACTATCTCCTTATCGGACAGTGTAAACCCAAGATCAGACTGCATATTGTATGCAGTCTGAATTTAATCTACACTGTCCGCAATAGGTCCTCGAGTCGCCCCTAGCAAGCAATGGGTTAAAGTGGGACGATTCGTCCAGTCTCCTTTTTTCCCAATAATTCTGTCCTCTTACAAATAATATGAGCTATACTCTGACAAAAGGGGATTCAATGTATATCTGTGATGCATTATATCACCTAATTACGGACGCATAAAATCCATTTTGGAAAAGAACCGACGGAATCATGAGGTAGAAGTATCCTTTGACATGCAAAAAAATTGAAGATAGCGAAAAGTTTCGGCCCAGTCAGCCTGCGCGAACTGCGCAGGCTGAAATGGGTTGATACTTTTCGCTAATGTATTGAGCCCCCTTTTCAAAGGGCATGGCTCATATTTATGATATCCTGATGTCCAGGGCGGTAACGTAACGAAGTACTCTTCTGGTCGCGAGATCGAATCGAACCTTGGCGAAACTCTTTTTTTGGAGATCAACGATAACCACTGTGACAAAATTCGTTCGACCCTCAGCGCTGATAATTGTTCTGACTGTAATAACTTTATACCAAACCAAATTCGGTGCAATCTGATCTTGATCTCCATAGGCTGACCTGGGTCGAAACTTTTTGCTTTTGGCAAATTTTCTGCATGTCAAAGGACCAGTGTACCTCATGATTCAGTCGGTTGCTCCATAAAATGGATTTTCTGGATCCATTAATATATGATGGCTCGTTTCGATTGATTGATCACGGAGATGCATTAAACCCTATTTTACCAGAGCATGGCTCATTTGTGTTTTCCATAGTCACAACCTGAAGCTCTTCAAATTTATGAATCCTAGATGACTTCACTCAGATAGAGGGCTTTAGGTCCAACCGCCCTTTTGTTCATGAAAATCGGCTTTTCAACTTGGTTGATCATGGCAACTTAGAGATTCCATAAACTTTCAATGCAAAAGTTGAAAAGTGGCATTTACATCAGATATTTTGACAAAACTTTTATAGAAAAGTATCTTGAGCAGTCTTGTATCATCCATATGATTTTAACCAACTGGTAGTCTTTAGCTCATCTGTTTACGAAGAAAGCGTCATTCTATTGTCAAAACCTATGCGTCATTGTCGTCGTGCAAAAACTTCGACATTTTTCAATATCTCTATTATTCCTGAAGATATTTACTTCAAACTTGTACAAGTTATTTACTGTCAACAGGGGTACCCATATGACAGGGTGGGTAACCATCAAAATATTTTTGACACAGTTACCCCCTTTTTTATTGCTTTAAATTTTCAGAACCTTTGACATTTTATCATATCTGTCATTAATGAAGATACTTACTTCAAACTTGAACTTTTCGTTTACTATTAAAAGGGGAATTTATATCAGTACAACAGAGGTAGGTAAGCACCAAAACATTTTTGGCAAAATAATTAGTTATGCCCCTTTTTCGACTGAGAACTTTTAGCTCAGCTGTTTTTAGAGGCATGGTATTTTCATAGCCCTTGTGTCATCATCTTCGTTGTTTGTGTCGTCGTCATGCAAAATATTTGAAATGTTACAATATCTTTGTTATTATTGAAAATATTTACTCAAAACTTGGACAAGTTGTTAACTATCAAAAGGGAAACATAAAAATAAGGGTAAATAACTATCAAGTTACGCCCCTTTTTCAACTTTGTGTTTTCACTGAAAATCAACCTAGCATTGGTGCCCGAATGCGGACGTCTTTTTATTTGTTGCCATAGAAACCAAAACTTAAAAATAAAAAGAAATACGTAAAAGATTGTCTTCTCAGACATCAAATCCTGCTCTGTGATATTAGCCTTTAAAACTTTGTGTTTTGCCTTGTCATTGCTCAAAGGGCATGATCATTATTTCAACCTATAGACTAGGTATGGTAAAATGAAAGAAATATATGATTCATTGCTTGGCCATTGTGGATTTTTGCACTTTCCAAAAATATTCCCTGCTGTTGCACGCTGCTCATTTTTGTTTGTTACCATAATTTGTTGCCAAAGCAACGTAAAGGAAGGAACTAGGAAGCAGAAAATCCTTTGAAAATTGTTTTCTTTCAGTCCATAAAGACCATGAGACCAAGGCTATACAAATGCACTCATTATAGAGATTTGGGTTTTTCCATTCTTCTGTCAACTCCACAGACTGTCAGTGTGAGGCATGTAGATATTTTTTTAATTTGTCTGTACAAAAGTGATAGCAGTTTTTAAGCCTGTACAAATGTGATAGCAACTTTGAGCTTCTGGGCCTCATCTTCCTACCTCTTCACCCGTTCTGATGCCCAGGCCTTCAGCGCTTTTTTTTTTTTTTTTTTTTTGACTTGATCTATGCCGTGACTTTTCATCACTGGATGAAAGTAAAATGATTATTTTACAGGAAGTTTACCAACCGTCACACTACTGACCAATTCCTTTTCTCGGAATTTAATCGAAACAACAACAACAATATAAACAACAATACAACCCCTTAAATTAAATACTATGTCCTGAATTAAAAAAAAAAAATGGAATAAATGGAAACTATGTCCGTCTTCCAAATCTTCACAACTTATTGCCGAGTCACCTCTTACAGTTTGCAGGCTCACCAACCATCCTTAACCTTTATCCTGCTAAACAAAAGAAATGAAACTTTCAAGCCGATAGTAAAAACCCAATAAATCCTTTTTCAAAGATATATTTGGAGGAAATATATATCCTTATCGGACAATGTAGTCTGTGCAGTCTGATCTTGATCTACGCTGTAAGCACAAGGTCAGTGAGTCGTGCTTTGCAGCCTAAGGGTTAAGAATATATAAGGGGTGCTGCGCGGCTCAGTAGTAAAGTGTATGACGCGACACCTGGAGGTACCGGATTCGAGCCTCACTATAAACCCTTTTTTTTTTTGTCTTTGAGCAAGACACTTCAGAACTTTAGATTGATACTAGTGAAACCATGGGCATACATGAATAAGCGAGTTATCGCCGTGGTCTGACTGAAATAGTATTGAAAGCGACGTAAAACACAATTCAATCAATCAATCTGCACATACTGCTCACAAAATAATAAAAGGAATAGGATGGGTCCTTGCAGTAGAGACATTTGGAGTTATATACTCTATTAATCAAGGTGTTGTCGTACCGTGCACAGAAAGTGAAAGTAAATGCGAGGGAAAATTGTGAGGTAGAAATGACTAAGATGTCGTAATGAATCAACAGATACTGGAATCCCATATACAAGTAATTAAGATGCACTTGTACTGTGCACAGAAAGTGAAAGTAGATGTGAGGGAAAATGGGGGAATTTCTTATTACCTAACGAATGTGTTTGTGGTAGATATGACTCAAGAACTCATGGCTACTTGCACACGACGTATAACCCAGGTTTATGTCGAGTTTATGCAGAATAAAGGGACAACATTCGTTCATTTTGATACGACCCCATTCACTAGTAACCAACACGTGTTATGGTAATCACGTGTTATCTCTGCAAACCTTCGTGAAATTCTGCCCTAAAAATCATAACAACTGAGCCATGCTCTGTGAAAAGAGGCTTAATGCATCTCCGTGATCCATGATACCAAGCAAGTCGTCACATAATTATGGATCCATAAAATCTATTTAGTCCAACAACCGACTGCATCATAAGGTAGACTGGCCCTTTGACATACAAAAACTGACCAATAGCGAACAGTTTCGGCCGACTGCACAGGCTGACCTGGGTCAATACTTTTCAAAGATGTATTAAGCCCTATTTCCACAGAGCGTGACTCAAATATTTTCAGAGTCTACATAGCCCATTAATGAAATACCACTGTATTTTTACTTGCATTTGTCTTTCTTCTTTACCTATGGTTTACTATCACCCTGAATCAGTGATAGATCCTTGTTGAAGCTTCTTAAGATAATGAAATCTGGAATTTTAAACGTGTATATAGCATTACAGGAGAATCCAGTCGCAGGTACTATGGTCAGTTTTCGGAGAAAAATGGCCGAGCTACATAATCGAACCATCGTCCCTTGGGTTTCAAGCCCTGTAAGTTGTTAATTGAGCTTCGAGGCTCGGGATGTTAACGCTTATCATGCTAAATAAGTAAAATGAAATTTTCAAACTAGTAGTAAAAACCTGAATAACGTTGCTTCAAACTTAGTTTCTGGAGGAATATATATTCATATCGGACAGTGTAGATCCAAGATCAGGCTGCACGTTTTGTGCACGTTCTGTGCAATCTGATCTTTATCTACGCTGTCCGCAAAAGGTCAGTGAGTCGGGCTTAGCAGCCTAAGGGTCCCCTTTATCATAGTGTTTTCAAAGGCCCATTTTTATCAGGGTCGTATAAACACGGGGTTGTGTGGTAAAAGGTCAAATAGGATTATGGGATGGTGTGCCGTCTGATCTTTGATCTGATCTTTTTAAACCGCCAAATCAGGCTAATGTCAAGCTGGAGAAAAAATACACGTATTTCTAGTCCTTGGTTGAGGGCTTATCTAGGTCTACAGTGTTTGCCAGACAAAAAGTAGTATTAGACGAAGAAATGATGTTGAAATGTTTTTTTTTTTTTGTTATCTTTGTTGTTGATGCACATGTCAATGCATTCTTCTTCTTCTTTTTCTTCTTCTTCTTCGTCTTCTTCGTCTTATTATTATTTTTATTATTATTTATTCGCAGGTATATACTGTGCAATTATGTAGAATATTGAAACATTTGTCTTCAATCGTAAAAGGACAGAATTTAGTCAAAGAAATAAACCAGCATAAAACAAAGGATAAAGAAAGAGAACGATTGTCTGCTTGCACAAAAAAGCAGATAAGCATGTATGATTTAAGGTCAAGTGTTTTGTTTACAATTTAAAATATTACTTTGAATAAAGTCGCATGTCTTATTTCTAGGTACTGGACAGTTTTACAGGGAAAAGGAATCTCGTGGGATAGTCCTCATTGATCGATATATTCAACGCTAATCTGCTTTCTCTCGGTCCCTGAAGCAACTGTGGATCAAGATAAGACATCACGTTTTGAGCAGATCTTTGATTTTTCACTGTCCACGTTGCATAACCATTCCGAATAACAACAGCCTTGATATTTCAAGGCATATAGGGATTCACAGGCATATAGAAATATTAATATGACCAGCGCGCGCACCAATATAATCTTCGAGCAGATGGCAATGTTTCTGTTGTTCCAGAAAAGTTTCAACTTGGTCATTGCGGCTGTTGTCTGGGCTATTCCTAAGAGTATTTCTGGCTTCGATCCTTCATCAGACAAGACAGATTCAGTTACTCTTTGTCTGCACAGGCTGACCTGGGCCGAAACCTTACGCTATTTGTCAATTTTCTGTATGTTCATGGGGCCGTCTGCCCCATGAGTAATCGGTCGTTAAAAAAAAAGTGGCTATTATTGATTCATAATTATGTGATGGCTTGATTGGTATTATGCATTACGGAGGTGCATTAAGTATCCTTGTGCTAGAGCACAGATCAATTCATTTTGTCTAACAACCGACTGATTGTGAGGTAGATTGCTCCTTTGACATTCATAAAAGTTAGAAAAAGCAAAAGAAAAATCGAGCCATAATAGCTTGAGTGTATCGGTACTTTTTTCCAGATGTATTAAGCCTCCTTTTCACAGAGCACGGCTCGTTTCATTTTGTCTAACAACCGACTGATCGTGAGGTAGATTGCTCCTTTGACATTCATAAAAGTTAGAAAAAGCAAAAAAATTTCGAGCCATAATAACATGAGTGTATTACGCAGGCGAACATGAATCGGTGCTTTTTTTTTTTCTTAGATGTATTAAGTCTCCTTTTCACAGAGCATGACTCATTTTATTTGATCCTTCGTTTTTGTAGTTTATCGGCTTGGTATTTCTTTTTTTTATTTATTTTTTTTACTATCTCCAACTAAAGATGGTCTATCAGTAAAATTTGAAATAACTTGACCCAAAACAATCTTTGTAACATGAAATGAAACAACTGTTGATCGTGTTTAGAGCATTTGTCCATTTTTTAGGCAGACCACATATATTTGAGCCGTGCTCTGCCAAAAGGGGGCTTAATGCAAATCTGTGATCCAGTCAAGTCTTTACATAATTATGGATACATAATAGCCATTTTTTTTTTAAAAACCGAAATCAATCATGAGGTAGACTGGTCTTTGGATATACAAAACATTGACCAATAGCGAAAAGTATCGGCCCAGGTCAGCCTGCGCAAACCGCGCAGGCTGATCTGGGTCGAGACTTTTCGCACTTGCATTCAGCCCCATTTTCACGGAGCATGGCTCATTTTGACAAGTGAGGTAAAGAAAAACGTGGGCGAAAAAAAATCCCCGGACACTTATGTACATAACAGCGTCTTGATTCATAATTACGGCAATAACCATTGTTTTCTCAACAATCTACTTTCTACATCTGGTATAAATGAGCTGTGCGCTGGCAAAAAGGGGCTTAATGCATCTCCATGATCTATGATGCCAGGCATGTCATCACATCATTGTGGATCCATAAAACCCATCCGGGCTGCCACCATAGCACAGTGGTTTAGACTAGACGGTTGATATGGGAATATTTTGCCGAAACCCTGTAGCGCACTCGGTCGCGTACAGGACTTGAGAACGAGGGGGGAACGCTGGTTCGAATCCCCAGTTTGGCCAGTTTTGTTTCTAAGGTTTCCTAATTGTCATTGCGCCAGGATTCATTCCTTTTACACTGCTGATCATGGTTTCGACGATGATTATGTAGGAAAGCAACCAAATTTTCGAGAAGAATTTTGAGCGAATTACTGGTAAATAGTAACTCCATGAAATCATGTATATGTTCACAGTTCGCTCCGACATATCTGAAATAATGTTGAAAATGGCGTCAAACACCATGCAATCAATATGACAATCAGTGAGTGAGTGAGTGAGTTGGTGAGTGAGTGAGTGAGTGAGCCAGCCAGCCAGCCAAAAAGCCAGCCAATCGATCAATCGATCGATCGATCGATCCTTCATCTGAATTTATGCTGCTCCAATTAACTCTGTTCAGTCTTATCTTGATTTATACAGGATTACAGAGTATTGAGTACACTATAACCTGTGTTACAGTGAAACAAGGAATTTTTCATTTTTTATCATAAAGAGAACCATTGCTTGTTGAAGATGTTCGTCAGTTACTTTTAAGAAGTTCCATTGTTGATAATTGGTTATTTTTCTTCCTGCACATTGTCTTCTGGAGTGCTTTGTTGATTTGTTCTACATATTATAAGTACTGTTCATTGTAACTTTATTTTCCTGCACTGTACCTTCTGAAGTATGCTGTTGACCTGTTTCAAGCGTCACTATTGTTTAAAGTAACATTAATTTTCTGTACTTTCTGTTTTAACCCATACAGATGGTTTTGACTTTCTAATATTTATCTTACATTGTACTGAGCTAACTTGCCACATTGCAAGTTGCAGGTTCATTTGTCTCGTAACGGGACTACTTTTCAAGATGGCAGTTCCTGCAGCGAATTTCAAAATAAAATATACGTTTATCAAAAACAACGCAAAACGGTACCATTTATCAAGCCATGGTAAGCTGTAGGCTAATTAATGTTTTCAAGTTGTGCAGTAATGAGGAAGAACTCTTGAAGGGATCCCTAGGTGTTTGAGTCTTGGAAAGGACTATGTGCTTTTTAGCAAGAAATAACACACAAAATACCAACGTACCTACTTCCCTGAAACGACTTAAATCGGACTGTGTTTTGTCGACCTACACCAGTTTCATCTTTTTTATCTAAACAAACAAAGTAATGTCTCTATTTTGATTCCGTTTCTTATTGTAAGTAATGTTTTCAACTTGTGCGGTGATGAGGAAGAAGCCTTGAAGGGGTTTCTAGGTGTTTGAGTCGTGGAAATGACAATGTGCTATCAGTAAAAAATAGCAAAATACTAATACCACCATTCCTACTTCCCTGAGAGGACTCCTGTGTTTTGTTGAGGTACACCATACTAGTTTTAAAACAATACATGTACATGATTTATACCTAAGAATGTTCCCGAGGAACAGTTTGTTTGCTAATACAACAATAACAGGAGTAGATTAACCCTTTCCCACACAACTGATTTTAGACTCTTCCAAACTGATAGTTTTTTCAGCTGACAAATTTGAAAGTTGAACAAATAAACTAGTATTTTCTCCTTTACCTGCAATGTTTTCCAAAAGCCTCTTTCTCAGGGTCATGAAAACACGGAATTGTTTGGTAAATTTGTATTGGAGTTTAACGCCATTTTAACAGCTCAGGTCAAATCATGGCGGTCAGTGACGCACCCATGTGTTTCCTGGCTTTCTCACATCAGTACTGACACAACTTTTCTTCCAAAGCCACTGGCTACTTTTTTAAATGCATCAGAGGTGAGAGGCGAAAATTCATCAGAAAGAAAGTTTGCCTCCACCGGGTATCGAACTCGCAACCACCAGGTCATGAGTCCGATACGCTTACCACTGAGCTACCCGGGTGGACTTGTTTGGTAATGGGTTAATATCAGACTGCTTAGCATAAAAAAATCTATCCCTAAAGGCACACTGTTTTATATTTGAACTGTCTGCTGTGTATATGAGCATACCCACTGTATTAAGGGAAAGGTTTAGAACATGTTGTTTATAGATAGTCTGACTAGATCTGAAACACACTATTTTAAAAATCAAAACTATAATGTATGAGTACAGAAGTTTTGATATTTTAACAAGGTCTTTCATAAGGATGAAGAGCAATGACTTTAGACATGCTTAGAATGCCGTGGGAAAAAAACTATTATCATTGTGTTTAGGGTATCTATTTAATCACATGTTCACGAATTCTATAGTGAGCTGTTAGTATTTTCAATCTGACTAAAGCATAATCTCAAACAAAAAGTCATTAGTTTATCTAAAAACCCTTTATTTTCAGTATAGCTGTGCTGCTGAATATAGCTCAGCCGATCAGATAAGTCGTTTCAATAGTTTTTTCCTTCAAACTGGGATAATATAGCCACATTTACTTAAGTTAAAACACATCCATACCAAAGTTTTCAAAAACTTAAGAGCTATATTTAGTGAGGCTGACAAAAATTTTAAGTAAAGGGTAACCCATGTAGGCTATTGTCAGATCCACATTTAGATGACTAATTAATTAAATAGTGTTTAATTCCGCTTTCAACATTATTTCAGTCATATAACTGCCACAGCTGGCTTATTGATATATGTCCGGGTTTCACCGTTACTAGGCTAGGACTCTGAAGTGTCTTGTCTAAGGACACTCCCACAAAAAATGGTGCTTCCGGCGAGGCTGGAACCTTGAGTCAGAAAATGTAATCTTTTGTACAGTTATTTATTTATTTATTTTTATTTTTTTTTTTTTTTTTTTCTTATTTTTTTTTTTTTTTTTTTTTCTTATTTATTTTCTTATTTTTTTTTTTTTTATTTTTTTTTATTTTCTTATTTTTTTTTTTTTTTTTTTTTTTTTTTTATTTTTATTTTCTTATTTTTTTTTTTTTTATTTTTTTTATTTTTTTTATTTTTTTTTTTTTTTTTTTTCTAATCTTACTCATCAACAACTCTAGTTTTCTATATATTTGTCAAATAACTTTTTCACTTATTCATCTTATTTTATTTCAACATGAACTATACTTTCTATTACATTTAACTACAATACAACATTCTGTTACAAAACTTGTCAAATGTTAGAATGATTTTGAAAGCATTAGAAAGAATACTGGAGAAATAATCAAGTGTAAAAAAATGTCTTTTACAAAGACCCATAATTATCTAGAAAACTTCTTCATTTTTCTTTTTCTTTTTTTGAAGACCGTACAATATCTTTTTTTTTTTTTTTTTTTTTTTTTAAAGACCGTACATTATCCAGTGCTTTCAGCGCTTTGATTTGGTTATTAAAATCATTGCAATTTTCAAGAAGTTCCAGACGAAAAACAGGTCTCAATTCTCCACGGAGGTATTGTTCTTTTTCATTTTCTGCTTGCTACTTTTTCACCGGCAGAATCTTAGTTGAGTGTAGCGCGTATTAATATTTATCTTGTACAGGACTGTGATGCGTCATAGCAGACAGGTCAATCTTTGAAGAATGTGACATGTGCAGACATGTCCAACTTTTAACCCTTTGACTGCTAAGCACGACTCAATAATCCTTTGCGGACAATGAAGATCAATATCAGACTGCACAGAACGTGCAGTCTGATCTTGGATCTACTCTGTCCGATGAGATTTTTTCCCTAAAAATACAGCTGAAATAGAAAAATATCGGTTTTTACTATAGTCTTTAAATTTTCATTCCACTAATTTGGCAGGATTAGGGTTAGTAGAAGAATGTTAAACAAGATTGACCTTCATCAGCCAATCTTTTTCGTCTTACTTTAGAAAAGTTCGAAAATTTTGTCACAAAAGGAGACATTTAGATGACGAGAAATTTTATTTTCTTTTCTGTCACAATCTATCTCTGTATATGAGTACATTTGTGTCGAATCTTTGTTCTTAAACCTAATTCCAAACAGAGATTATAATGCAGATAAATCTTGATCAGTTCCCTTTAGCAATACAGAAAGTTCAACCGCCCGACGACCGACCGACCGATCAATCAATCAATCGGTCGATCGATCGATCGAGCTCATGTGATGAACACTTTTAGGATCCATCAAGATATATCAAACTGTGTAGTTATTCGGCGTAGCTTAGAATGCTGGTTGTTGACATACTTCTTGGTATTGATACATATTTACTCGAATGCATAAGGTTTTTTTTTTTTGGTCAAACTGTGAACATGATTATTTCACGGGTCCCTTAAGACCTTTTTGCGGGCGCATAATTATATGATACAAATATACAAGTGATGCTACCGCTTATCTATACCCCAAGGCTCTCATTCACGCCATAGCGTGATATGTAAATTGAGCTAGTGACCTAAACAAATCAGGATCATCTTTTCTGCTCCAAACGCCATTTTTTTCCCTCGTGTTTTTTTCTTTTATGGCTTGTAGGTCTCGTCTAGCTACGAGGTCATCCAATCGATATGAAAGTGACAAAGCATAGAAACTTCATCTAAAAAAATGAACTCCAGGAAGTTTTTAAACGCCATGTCATCAATATATGTGTTCTTTATTTGCATTTTTTCAGTTAAAGGCCAAACAGCGACCAAATGAAAACGTTGCAGGTGTAAAAATGCATATAAATTAAATCATATCATTTAAGCGTATGGAAATAATGTAAACCCTGTTATTGCATTGTCAATCTACGTGTTAGTCGCTGGCAGAAAAATGAATCTCTTAACAAGGTTAAAAGTAAACAAAGAGATCGAGCGACTTGGCAACTGTTTTATCTAGTTTTAAAATTCATTTTTCTGCACTTGACTTACATTTAGACCTACCGTACAATAACAGATTATCATCTTCACAAAAATGTCCATGCTTTCAAATGATGTAACTTATATATAAATTTATTTTACACCCTCATTATTAACTTTTCACAGGTCTTTGGCCTTTCAAGATCATCAATTATATCTCTTCCATGACACACTCTATTGTGACTTAAATAATCATGAGCGGTGGGTAAAATCATCGCATTGAAACGTATCGGACTTTTCCAAGGGACTGGACCATTTTTCTTCAACCTTGTACTGACCAACCGAGTTTTATCTTTACCAAAGCTGCCGATATCACATTCGCTAGTCTGTCAGTACTTTCAGCACTTTGATTTTAATACTTGGTTTGTCGTTTCTTCATTTTAATCTGTACCACATGTTGAGGTTAGCTTCTTTATAATATATGAGTCCTTGCTCTGTGAAAAGTGGACATCTGCGAAAATTAACGGCTCAGGTCAGCCTGCACAGTCTGCGTAGGCTGACCTGAGACGAAACTTCTCGCTACTGGTCAATTTTCTGTATGCCCAGGGACCAGTGTCAACCAACCTCACGATTGAGTCGATTGTTAAAAATAAGGTGTTTTTATTGGCCCATCAGTATGTGATAGCTGGTACCATGGATTACGGAGAGGCATTCAGCCCTATTTTGCCAGATCATGACTCTTTAAGAATTACTGTGCAAAATCTTGTAAACTGATATATACTTGTACATGTAACTAACATATAACCGAGAGCTTTGATATTTGTTAGGTAGCCGCATTTAAGAACCTTTATCGAGTTGGCTTAATTTTTCCTTTCACTGCCTTTAGCAACATACCTAGTTTTTGTGGACGGCGTAGATCAAATACAAACCGTGCAGTCTGATCCTTGATCTACACCATTCTCTAACGCATTCCAACTGACATTCACAGTTACCTTTTAATTTATTTTGGTCTAGTATTAAATCTTTACCGAACGACAAAATTTTAGACTGGTCCAAATTGGAAGCATTTGCAGACGACAAATTGAATGTAGCTCAAATGATGATTTCTGTTTTTGATAGGAACGAAAACAATGTGGGGAAAGAAGAAAAAAATCTGGTTACTAGCATCTCCTATATTTTCTACAATGTTTTCAGAAGGCTTTTTTCTCAGGGTCGTTAAAAGTCGGCATTATGTAGTAAAGTGTTAAAGCCTGTCGAAAAAGTCTTATTTGTCTAATTGGCAGTGAAAGAGTTAGCCTTTTCCCATTTGACAACACCTTTCTGTTTGTAGATTTTGTCCTCAAAACAGTAGAAACATGTGGAAATAAGAGAAAATGCTGGTCGGGTTGTTAAACAAACAGTAAGAAAACTTGCTGCATTAACTTACTGACTTGTTCCATCAAACATTCAATCTAAGCGCGACTCACTGAACTTTTGCGGACAATGTAGATCAAGAACGTCTGATCTTGGATCTACACTGTCCGTTAAGGAGATGTCTCTCTTTCAAAAGTACCTTTGAAATAGGAAAATTTACATTTATACTATCAGTTTCTTTTATTTAGCAGGATAAGCCGAGCCCCGGTAGCTCAGTCAGTAGCGTACAGGACTTAAGAACAGGAGGTCGCTGGTTCGGTCCCCGGCTCGGCCGATTTCTTTCCGAGGATTGATGATAGTCATTGCTAAAGGATTCATTCCTCTCTCACCGCTGACCATTGATTCGACGATGGTTAAGTGGGAAAGCAGCCAATGACTTGGAAAGAATATTGTGTGGAGTACTGGTAAGAGAAACTCCAGGAAAGCATGGATAGGTGCACTGGCACTGAAATAATGTTGAAAACGGCATAAAACACTTTACAATCAATCATTATTTAGCAGATAAAGATTAACAGCTGCAATTTTGGACCTTTTTCTGTCAATAGTCATTGTTACCAGAGAGTGGAGAGCGGTTTGGAGAGACAGGATAAACCCCACCACTGCCAATTGCGACTTAAAGACCTTTTGTGGACGGCTGAGATCGAGATCAGGTTGAACAGCACGTGCAGTCTGATCATGGATCTGCATCGTGCGCTACATTTGGATACATTGCGACCGCACTCATCTTTAAATGCAATTGAAATCTACATTTTGAGCTCGAAAAAAGGGGAATATATTTGTGCTATGCTCTGACAAAAGAGGGCTAAAAGCATCTCCCTCATGTATTATAAGAATCCAGTCTACACATAATTATGGATCCTTGAACGCTTTTTTATTGTCTAAAAACCGACTGACTCATGAGATAGAATGAGACAGAATGGTCTTTTGACAAGCAGAATATTGATAAAAAGCAAAATTTTTCGACCCATATAATCCTGCGCGGACTGCGCATGCTTACATTAGCGCGATACCTTTTTTTTGTAGGCGCATTAACCCCCTTTTCACAGAGCATAGCTCATTAAGAGTTAAACATCCGGGAGAATTATGATAAAGATCCGTCAAGTTCAGGGGATAAATTGCTGACGTTAGGAACATAGTTCAAGTGGTTGGTTTTTATTTCGTTGAATGTTGCGTACACCATTTTGTTGAAAGCCCCAACAGCTGCCCAAAGTTAACAAAGCGGATGTTAAAAATCATTCAAATTTAAATCATGTCACTTAAATGTATGTGAAGCTGACAATCTTTTACTGTATGGTTGGCTCAAGTGTTAATCGCTGGCAGAAAAATGAATTTAAAAGTAGGTCAAAAGTTGCCAGGTCGCTCTATCCTTTTTTACTTTTCGCCTTATTTCTGCATTCATTTTTATGTCAACGGCTAACACTTGGACCAACCGCACAATAACAGGTAATCATCTTCACAATTATCGGCATACTTTTAAAGGGTATGATTTAAATTCAAATGCATTTTAACACCCTTTTTAGACACATGATAGAACAAACTGCACTTATTTTCCACTCATGCGAGTAGATTATAAAAGGCGGTTTCAGTTGTCCAATCCGTATCCCCTATTTTGTCCGCTAACCCATTTCACAAAATCACTCGTCCCAAAAATATTTTAACCATAACAAACCAGCAAACCAATCAACCCACGCAAAAATCAACCCACTTATGCAATCCCACCACCCTTAACCAACAAACCAACGCTTAAACATATGGCTAACCCTTATATAATACATTAATATAACAATAAACAACAATATAACAATTTTATGTAACATTAAGCATGCTCATACAATTAACATAAAATGGGGTTAACAAGTCAATCTGATTAAGGTCAGCAAACAAAATAGCATAACCTTTTTTATAAACATTTTTTACTTAAATCAAATTTAAAAAAAAAAAAAATAACATTAAAAAAAAATTAAAATTCAAAAAAAATTAAAAATAAAAAAAAAAATTAAAATTAAAAAAATTTAAAAATTAAAAAAAATTTAAAAATTTAAAAAATTAAAAAAATTTTTATTAAGAAAAACCAACGCATGGCGCATCATGTTAACCGACTAACCAGCTAACAAATCAACCAGCTCATAAGCTAACCAATGCAATAACACCCAACAAATCCTTACATCAAACAATTGCTTAACCTTTTATCCAACCATCAACCAACGCATCACGCACCAGCTAACCGGCTTATGTGTTTGTGGGTGGATTAAGATTTTGTAGAAAATTTAAAAAAATTTAAAAAATAAAAAAATTTTTAAAAATAAAAAAATTTTACATGCATGCATCAACGCATATTAATAAAATTTTTTGATATTTATTTATATCTTAACATATATACAAATAAAATGGGCAATGAAGAAACATATAAACCTTATGTGATACAAACATTCATCTTATTAAATTTTTAGCCTCTATAAAAATGATAAAAGGATATGGTGCTTTTCATAAAGCGAACTAATAGATATTCTTACTCCTATAATAACACAAAAAGAACTTATATGGCTGCAACAAAGTAAAAATTTTCATAAATAAAAAAATTTTAAAAAAATAAAAATTTTCATAAATAAAAAAAATTTAAATTTTAAAAAATTTATAAAAAAATAAAATTTGAAATTATCTTTAAATATCCTACAAAATAATATGCTATGATGGCGGCGAATGATAATATGAGTCATAGTGATATTGATGCTGAAAATAAAAATATAAGAAGGCTTAAGGATGTATTGATTGAAGAAAAGCAAGAAAGGCAAGATAAGTTTGATGAACTTTATGAAAAAATAAGAGATGATGTTGGTGGTGAATTTGCTTATCATATAGAAAATATAGTATGGCCACTTAAAAGAAGAATTGATGCATATTTTAATGAGGTAGTAGAAAGAGGGCTTGATGAAAGAATAGATGAGTTTTTACATGATGGTGAAGAGGATTTGCTAGCACTTAAACCAGATGAAGTAAAAGAAAAATTAAAGGATATTATGTTATCTTATCTTGATGATTTGAAAGATTTAGAAGAAATAGAAGAAAAAATAAATTTTTAAAGAATTTTAAATAAAATTTGATATTATTTTTACTTACCCTAAAAATAATATCCATGATATATAGGTAAAAATAATCATGGCTTATGAAAATAATATTGAGCATATGGATGTGACATATGAAAATAATATTGAACATATGGATGTAACATATGAAAATAATATTACACAAATGGAGGAGTTTGACCCAAACACTTATGAGTCTGATGATGAATACATTACCGCAGAAATGTTAGGCTTTGATGAATGCTTTACAACAACAGACGCTAACGGTAAACCAATAAAAAAGCTTACCAAGGAAGAAATAAAAGCGTTAAGAACAAAAAGTGAATTGGCTAAACAGGCTAGCCAAGCATAAATAAACTGATATGTAACCTTTAAATAGGTTATATATCCATAGAATCATGGACAAGAAAGTATTTAATAAAATATGGATAGTTGATTTAAATAATATTTCTAACTCTTTAGAAAGGAAAAATAAAATCATTATAAAGTCAAGCAAAAGATTTTATAGATGTCATATTTATGAAATAGAATTTAAGAAGGATAAGGCTTTAAATGATTTTACTTATTTAATAGGAAAAGCAAGAAGTATTCTTTATTATCTTTTCTCTTTAGAAAAAAGTAAAGAAAAGTTAGATATGTTTTTTCCTGTTGTTACAGTAACATGGCAAGGAAAATTAACATATAAAGATGGGGAGGATTATAATGGACCTATTTTTTCTGGTTTTTTCTTACCAACATTTTCACTTAAATCATTCTTTTCTAATTTTAATTCTTTATTTTTAAAATTAGTTAATAAAGATGAAATAGTAAATCACAACTGTGAAAATATTAGAGTTTTTTTATCATTTAATGAGGAAAGCTTTGTTTGTAAAGAAGGAATGGTTAAAGCAAATAGTTCTGGATGTTTAACAAGGGCAGATATTTATATAGAAGAAAAATATTTAAATTGTAAGCAGGATGAAAGTGAAGAAGAGGATGAAAGTGAAGAAGAGGATGAAAGTGAAGAAGAGGATGACTGGGAAAGGCAAGCAAAAAAACAAAGAGAACAACAAGTAAAGCTTTATAATGAATGGAAAAGAAAAAATAACATAAATGAAGAAGAAACAGATCCAGTTAATTTACATAATAATTTAATGGCTTTTTATGAGGAATATGGTTACATATAAATAAATATTTAACCTTTAGGTTAAATATTTTTATAAAAAAAATATATATATTTTTTTTTTAATTTTTAATTGAAATAAAAATTGAAATTTTCTTTGTTAAGTTGCATAAAATGATATAAAAAAATGAGTGTGTTAAATAAAATTTCACATGAGTTTAAAGAAAAGTTAAAAAAGACTTTAAAGAGAAAAATAGAATGTGAGCCTGATTATGATGGTAGAATGGTTTTTTTTTAAAGGAATTGCAAGAAGACGTTATATAGATACATTTTATATAGCAAAGTCTGCTATTTATTACCAATTTAGTAAAAAGATGAGAGAGATGTTTGAACGTGGACAAGAAAATAATCTAACTATATGGATTGGGCTTGGTAAAATTAATTTAAATAGAACAGGGATGTATTGGCTTGATGTTAGACCAGAAAATGAAAAATATTTAGTTACATATTACCAAAAGATAGAAAATTTATATAAATATGATGGAGCATTTATGCCTGGTGTATATGGAATAAATGAGGTTACCCTTGAGCCTAGCGTTGATGATTGTCTTTGCCCCTGCATAGAATTTAGTGGAAGATATGAGGATTTAACTGGTTATCCAGAATATGAAGAAGATGAAGGTAATGTGGTTGAGGAAGATGAGGAACAACCCCAACACATTAACACAAATGAAACATTTAAGTCTAAATGTTGTGTTTTATGCTTAGATGAAAACACGACTCCTTCAATTTTGTTTTGCAGTTGCGGCCATCTATGCTTATGTGAAAAATGTGATAAAGTATATGCTAAGAAAGAATGTCCAGTTTGCAGGGTAAAGAGTGAGATTAAAAGAAAAAAATTAAAGTAAATGCATAACTTTTTTATAAAGTTATAATTTTTAACAGGAATATCGGGGGACGTATTTATCCAAGGATAAATTCTGTGAACCCCAAACACAGAGAGACTTAAACTTTGATATTCCTGTCTTAGCTAATGTTGAAAAACGTTGAACTATCTTAAGATCACCTTTAACTCTGTTTTCTATACCTTAACATAAGAAAAAGTATAGATAAAGTAAGGCGAGCACCATGATATAACCATTTTTTTTCATACCTCCTCACCGAAAACGAAAGAGGAAGTTATTTAATGCACAACCCTTTAACTTTTGCTTAACACACCAAAATGGTAGAACATTATAATATTAACAAACATTTTTTTACCCTGTTTTAAAAAATGTTTAACTTGTACAATAATTGTATAAAATACTTAATATTGTTTTTAAAACAGCAACCTTACAACATTGTGATATGGTATTAACTTACGGGTTGTTAGACCGCGCCAGAGGTTACCGTGTTATTAGTAATAAATTTTTTTCAACAAGGAAGTAAGACTGCTTTATTTATCATAAATAAAAATTATATTTTATACAATTACCATATACAGTTCATTTTTAGAAAAAACAAAGCAAAAAAATTATTAATATCATAACATACAACCATCTCCCTCAAAAGTCCAGTCTAAAGTGTATTTCAAAATATTGGAAAAAGTTGTGAAATACTATACCACGTGATCTTAGTGTGTGTATCAATATGTAACCCTTTTTAAATATTTAACCCTTTACTGGGTTAAATATTTTTACAAGTCCAATTCTATCAGTATTGTCAAATATGCATTTTTAGCATTAGGGTTATCTGACCTTGTTATAAAGTTTATAACATCGCATTGCTCTACTTCTAAAGGTTGTGGAAAAACTATACAACCACAACCTTCTCCTCTCTTTTTTACTATGGAGTAATCAACCTGTTCCACTCCATTTACAACTATATTGACTTTTGCCTTTTCTTTTAGAATGCCGGTTCCCTTAACAATCATTAAAGTTCCTCTTAAAATTCTACCAGGAGCAGCCATACAATAACCTCCTAACCCATGGCTTTCTCCGGTGCTTCCATTACCAAAAGCGAACTCATAATTACCATTTTTTAATTCACCTTGTTCCTCGGCACACACGCTTATAATAGGTTTAGGGAGCGATACTTTTTTATCCACATAAGATTTTGTTGCTAAATCTTTTTCTTCTACGGGTGCCCCAACATTTTTTATAGAAAAACCTTGCATATTTATATCTGCAACAGCTGAAAAACTTCCATCAGGATATTTTACGATAGCTCCACCATTATCAACATAATTTTTATTAGCAGCAGCATCACGGTCTATTGGATTTGGTAAACCAGTGATTGGGTTGCCGTTCATAACTATTTTACCAGCTGCTAAAAAAGCCCCAGCATGGTTTTTTGTTAAAGCTTTTTCACCAATGGTAGCCTCATTCACAACTGTATCTACATAAAGCTTATTTGCAACATCCTGTGGTTCTGAGGGTGCCTTAACATCTGTTAAAGTATGACCTTGCATATTTATATCTGCAACAGCGGAAAAACTTTCATCTGAATTTTTTACAATAGCACCACCATTATCTACGTAAAACTTATTAGCAGCTTCACTTAGCTCCATAGGTTCAGGTATGTTTCTTATTTTATTAAAACTCATGTTTAAATATCCCGTCATAATGTATCCACCGTTTTCATCTAACAACCCTGAGATACCATCAACGTAACTCTTTGTTGCAACATCCTGAGGATTTACTGGATTACTAACCCGTATTAATGTATTACCTGCCATATTTATAGAACCGGTACCGGGGGTTGTTCCATCTTTACGTAAAAAATTATTACTTATGTAAGCGAGTGACACACCATCACCATCACCACTTGTTTTAACATTATTCTGTCTACCAAATTTATCAACAGGCATAGTTTTTAATATTGCTAAAAAAGGTTATTTAAAACATTTTGAAATTTATTACCTAAACCCAACTCTTTAAGAATGAACAAACATAAATGACCACAAAATACTTCCCCTGCATGTTGTAATTGGTCAGTATTGTAGTGTATTTGCCTTTTTAAATAATCTATAATTTCAATAGGTGGTTGAATACCATAACTATCAAAATAAATTTTAATTTTACCATCTTTAAACCATGCAACCCAATGAGTACCTCGTCCTCTGCTATCATCAAGATTTAATATACCGCATTCTTTGTTTTTTACTTTTTTAGGTAGAGTGTTTCTCACGAATACCCCCCTAAAATTTTTTATTTTTAATTTTTTTGCGGCATCCTCAAGTTCAAAATTGCTTAAAGGTTTATTTTTTAAAGTTACATTATCAATTATAATATCATGCATTTTTATATATTTAAATATTTACAATAGCACTATTATCAACCCATGAATTAAACTCATCAGAATAACCTTTCCACTTTACAAGAGATTTCTTTTTTCCCTTTTTAATAACCTTTTCTATCCTATACAACTCTTGACTTGTTTTTTGTACTTCAGGTTCATAAAAGGAACTTTTTATTTCTTCATCATTTAAATCTTCAATTTTATATGTTATAGGTGATGTATGTTTTACTTCTGAAACTGTAAAAACCTCTTCAGTCCATCTTGTGGTATAACCTTTTTCAAAAGTTTTTTTCTTTTTACTTATCCTTACTTTATCTCCAACAGAAAACTTTGGTTCGATATCCTCCCTTACTTGATTATAATCAGGATACAATGTTTTCCAAACTTTATTTTCATTCTTCTTCTTACTTGCTTCAGTTGGTGTCATCTTAATAGAAGAATGCCTTGTGTTGTTATATTCTTTAACAAGATTTGGTAACACGTTAATATAAACATTTGTTGAGTGAGCAGAAAAATACTTCCACATTTTTTCTTTCATTGTTCTAATCCATCTCTCAACAACGCTTGATTTTTCCTCGTTTTCAGTGGAATATAATTCAATCAAATCTTTAACTTCTTTGTTATAAAACTCTTTACCTTTATCCACCCACATTTTCTCAGGTTTTCTTTCCTTAAAAATACTCTTCAATGCAATAGAAACAGATTTTCCTGTTTTATCTTTTAATGGTATTAGCCAACCATATTTTGAAAAGATGTCAATGACAGCAAGAAGATATTTTACACCATGATTAAGTTTAGAAAATGCTTGCATATCTACTAAATCTGCAGCCCATATTCTATCGATACCCCCTACTCTAACTCTTCTTTTTTTAAATTTTCTTTTTATAGGTTTATGTAATTCCTCTGCTAGCGTTATATTTTGGTCATTTTTTTTTTTTTTTTTTTTTTTTTTTTTAATTCCCATGCTAAATCTTTTCTTGGTACCAATTAATGAAGAAACTAAACCACGTTCCATTCTTTACCTAATTGAAGGATTATAGATACCTTTTAACTCTTTAAGCATATTTTTATCACAAACAGAATTTCTTGTTGCTGTATCATCATGTTTAAGATAACATATATCATGATGATATGCTGCTTTATCAACACGATTTACAGGTTTTGACCATTTTTTAGGTGTTAAATCAGGATTTAATCTTTTCTTTAACTTGGTGCCAGGACCAGTAAAATTATGACCCGGTAAGTGCATTTCAACAGGTAAGTTATTGATAACCTTGTTTAACAACGAACCACCCTCCTTATCTTTTTTAATAAACTGAGTTTTAGTTGTTCCACATTCACTACATTTACCCTTTTTCATATTTCTTCCATTTTTACTTACACCATAATTTAAATCAGTTGTTTCAGTTTGTTTTTTACACTTAACACAATACATTTTTTATATTAAATTAAATTTTTTAATATAAAATGGATATTGTTAATTTATCATGGAATGAAGCATTAGCAAAAAGATTTAACCACCCCCCTTTTACCAAAAAGTATCAGAGGTTTAATAGTTGGTAAATCAGGATGTGGTAAAACTACACTATTACTTAATCTTTTGTTACGTCCCAATTGGTTAGATTATGATAACTTATGTGTTTTTGGTAAAAGTTTGTTTCAACCAGAATATCGTATATTAAAAAAAGCATTTGAAGAAGAAATACCAAAAGAATATATATTAAGATTATTTTCATTTAAGGATGAAGTACAAAATAATGACATTTCACCTTTAGCATTAGTTGAAGAATGGGCAAAAACAATTAAGGAAAAATCAGATATTAAGTGTGGGTTTTTTTGAAAATGCAAGTGATGTTCCAGACCCAAGAGAACTAAATGCACAAAACAAAAACTTAATGATTTTTGATGACTTACTTTTAGAGCGTCAGGGTAAATGTGAAAACTACTATGTAAGAGGAAGACATAGTAACGCTGATTGTTTCTATTTGTCACAAAGCTTTTTTGAATTACCAAGGCGAACCATAAGAGGAAATTCTAACTTAATTATACTTTTTAAATTACCTAAAAAGGATCAAGTAAATATTTATACTGATTATGTAAGTGAAGATATGGATCTTAATGAATTTAGAAATTTTTGTAAAAAATGTTGGAATGAACCACATGGTTTTGTTGTAATTGACTTAACAAGTAAAGCAAACAATGGTAAATACAGACGTGGTTTTGATAATTTTTATATGCCAACAAATTGTTGAGAATATTAAAATTAAATCTTAAGCAAAAAGATATAATTTAAATCATACTAAAAACTTTAATTTTAAACTATAAAATGCAATAAGAATTACTAAAACAAATAGTAAAAAACACAGACCGTAAATCTTCATTTCAAATTATTGTAAGCGATAACAAATCAAATTTTAAAACAAGATTTACTCCACCACTTCAACTTGAACGTGATGAAAAATATGAAATAGCACTAGTCAATCTTGAAACTTACTATTCATTTCCTAATATTACTGATAGTAACAACATTTTTGTTTATTCACAAGATAGTGGTAACACATGGGAAAAAATAAAAATACCAACAGGCAGCTATGATTTAGTTGATATCAACGATTATATACAACAAGAAATGAAGAAAAAAGGACATTATGATCTATTCAATGAAGAATATTATATTTGCTTATCAGAAAACACTAATACATTAAAATCTGTTTTAATTCTTGAAAATGGATATCAGGTACATTTTAATCAGAGAAACAGTATTGGAAAGGTATTAGGATTTAACAGAGCAAAATATGTTCGAGGGTTTCATGAATCAGAAAATTTAGTTAATATCTTAAATATTAATAGCTTACTTGTTAATATTGACTTAATCTCAGGTAGTTATGTTAATGGTTCTCAAAGAAACACAATTTACAGCTTTTTTCCAAATGTTGCACCAGGTTATAAAATAATAGAAAATCCAGTTAATCTGGTATATTTACCTTTAACGTTGAATGAAATACATGATTTAAACTTAACGCTAACTGACCAAGATGGAAACATATTAAATTTAAGAGGTGAAACATTAACAATTAGATTTCATATAAGAGAATCACGTTAAATATAAAATGACAAATTACATTACAGTTAAAGTAAATATAACAGAAGGGCAAAAGAAAAAGCTACAACATGCTGTTAAATCAAGTTGTCCTGTAAGTATTAGATTAAATCACGATGACCTAACAGGTGAAGATTTAATAGCAGTAACCGGGTCACAACTAAACAAATTAAATAAAGCATTAGAGGGAGGTAAAGGGGTGACCATTAGAATGACCATTAAGCAACTTAAACACAACATGAAAGTAGAAGGTGGTTTTTTACCATTAATTGCGGGTCTCGCATCAGCTGCGTTACCCGTATTAGCAAAAACTGTGCTACCTGCTTTCGGAGTTGGTGCCTTGACTGGTTTAGCTTCAACAGGAGTTCAAAAAGCAATGGGTAACGGATTGTATCTTAAGAAAGATGGTTGTATATGTCAAGTTGAAACTGATGGTGAAGGTTTATATCTTAAACCATACAAAGGTAAAGGGTTAAAAAATAAAGGTGAAGGATTGTATTTAAAACAAGGTGGGAAAATTTATGATGGAAAAGGTCTTCTTTTAGGACCAAATAGTCCATTTGCTAATATTCCTATATTAGGAGCAATATTATAATATTAAAAATATGAATGTGCATAAATTTGGAAATAAATCTAAAATGGTTCAACCAAAAACTATTTTTTGGAAACCTGTAGAAGTTAAGTATCCAGCTAAAAAAGTTAATCCTATTACATGGGATGTTTTTACGCAACAACCCATAGTATTAGAAGGTGGTGAAACTAAAACAATCGTTTTAAATTTTGGTTTTATGATGAGTAAAGGTGTCGTTTTAATTTCTCTATCTTATGCTCTAAAAATTAGACAATTTAGTTTAACAAATGAAGTTATTCTTGAGGATAATGATAATGTGATTACCACAATTACAAACAACTCTAGTAAGTTAGTAAAAATTAATGAAAATGAATTTTTATGTCGTCTTTACTATTCTATTTAAAAAAATAGTTGTGCCGGAGCAGGTGGAATAGCACTTTTAAGCACCGTTGTAGCAATTCCAGCAACGATAGCTTTAGAAGGTTGTGCCTTAGCTGTTGGATTTGCTGCAATTGTTAGTAAATTTGTGGTTAGAAGAACCAGGACAAAATCAGAAAAACACCTTCAAATTAAAATGTTAGCTGATGCAAAGTTAAATACACTATTTACACATATATCTAAAGCTATCAGTGACAACAAAGTAGAACATTCAGAATTTACTTTAATTATGGATGAATTGGAAAAATATAAGGTGATGAAGGAAGAGATACGAGTTAAGTCAAGGAAAAAAAGTAAGTTAGAGGAACAAGAAAGTTTAATTGAAAGGGGTAGGCAAGAAGCACGTGAGTCCTTTCGGAGGTTGGTTGAAAAGAACCATGGGGGCTCCCTTCCGTATTAAATGCCCTAAGTTTAAGTGTTCTTGTGCTTGTGAGATAGGTAATACTGAATAAATTAAAATAATTTTTTACTTAAAAAATGCCTTTTATAAATGTTGATTATAAAACAAGAGATAAGATGGTAAAAGATTATCTTTTAAGAAAAAAACTGGTTCGTGATAGGTTACTTGCTGAAAGAACCGGAGATATTGAATTGCAACAAAATCTAAACCCTTAACTAAATCACAAAAGGAGATACAAGAAGAGGCAACTAAAAAGATTGACTTGTATCAACTAGAAGCAGCTAGAAGAATTACTGAGGGATTGACACCTATTAGGGAGGGAATTCAACAATTACCAGGAGTAATTAGTGAGGAATTGGCACCTATTAGAGAGGGGATTATTAAATTACCTGTTCAACTTTCTAAAGAAATGGTGACTAGTCAATTATCAACTGCGGAACTTCCTTCTTATCATGAAGTTAAGATAGAAAAAAATAAAGAAGAAATTATGCATTTTATTAAAGTTTTTAATGAAAATTTTACAAGAAAATATAAATTTGATTTTGATAATATCTATAGAATAGTTTTTGATAAAAATTTTGGTATATTTAAATTTGGTAATAAAGAAATTTTGTTAGACCCAAATGATAAAGGTTTTTTTTTATTTTGAAGAAAAAAGATATCCTGCTAGTGATGGGTTATGGGAATTGATTTTATCAAAAAATCCGAAAAATTTTAACGAAGAAGATTTAAAAAATTATCAAGAAATGTTTTTTTTAAGTGATATTATTTTTAAGGATAATGATCGAACTAAAAATTTAAAAAACTATTATAATGAAGAAAAATGGAACAAAATAATTAATCCTGTTTTAAATAACATTATTAAACAAATGGAAAAAACTGGAAAAGGATTAAGAAAAAAGAAAAAAACAACCATTGTTATACCATCAGACCCAAACGCACTATTAGAAAGGTTTGACCTTTTAATGTCTAGTAAAGATGCAGGTCACACAGGTGTAAAAAATGAGTTGGTAAGTATTTGTGATGAATTAAAAAGACAAAAAGTATTAAATACAAAAAGCTATAAAAAGTTAATGTCTATACTATAAAATGATTACATCACAAAAGAGAGGAGTTAAAAGAACTTATGCTTATGGTGGAGCAGGTATATTTGATACCTTAGCTAATTTTTTAAGTAGATTATTTACAAGTGGAGCGGTTAAGCAAATAGCAAGTTCCGCAGTTGATGTTGGTAAAAGTGTGGCTAAAGAAGGAGCAAAGAAAGCTTTAGAGGCAGGTAAGACAGCTGCAGTTGATGCTGGAACCAGATTAGTTAAAAAGGCTTTAACACCTAAATCTAAAAAGATTATTGAAAAATATAGTCAAGTTCCAACTATACCAACAATACAACCTGTTGAACAAAATGTAAGTTCATTGATTGATGGTGGTGCCGTTAATATACAAACAATGGTTAAGAAGTTAAACAAAAAAAGAGGTAAAGGAATTAAAACAATATAATTTTTAATTTAGCTTAAGTAATTATTACATTAAATAAAAAATATGACAAAGCTAAAATTTAGATTAACAGAATATGAAAAATACAATACAAAAAGAATTGGAATACTTTATGCTCAATTTAAAATTGATAAAGAAGATGAAATTGTTGAAGTAAATAATACAAGTTATGATTATAAAAAGGTTGTTTTAAGATTGTCTCCTGAAAAAGCTGATGTTGTTAAGGAGTTTGAAGATGAAGTAAATCAATATCTAGAAGAAAATGATATACCAAAGGTAACCTTACTTTATGGTAATAAAATTTATCCAAAAGTAAGAAAAAATGTTACTGTAGAAAAACTTAAAACTATTAAACTTAAGGGTGTTTATGTAAATGATGAGGATAAATCATTTCCTCAACTATGGTTAGAAAATTAAAAAACAAAACACAATTATAATTTTAACTTAAAAATTATAAATGTATATATAAAAAATGGACATTTTAAATGTTAAAGCACCAATTTTAAAAGATGATAGTATTGATGAATACGAATACTTTGAGTATGAACCTACCATAGGAACTAATTTAAACAACTCAGGGGGTAATATTAGGATTGATATAGGAAACAAGGATGTTTTTCTTCATCCTTCTGAAAGTTATTTAAGTTTTGAGGGGCGACTTGTAAGAGAAGATAATGGTACTCCTTATAATCCTGCTGGTGCAGAAGATACTTTTGTAACGTTGACAAATAATGCAATGATGTATTTGTTTAAAAGTATCAGATACCAACTTGAAGAGCAGGATATTGAGTATATAAATTATCCTGGTTATGTCAGCACAATGTTGGGTTTGTTAAAATATCCAGATGATTTTGCTAAATCACAAGGTTTAAACCAACTATGGTATAAAGATACCCATAGAAATGCAGATATTAATACTAATAATGGATTTGCTGTAAGAAGAAGCTGGATTTTTAATTCAAATCCTGTTGGTTCATTTAACTTTTGCGTTCCGTTAAAACATATATTTGGTTTTTGTGAAGACTATAACAAATTAGTATATGGTATGAAGCATAGTTTAACCTTAACAAGAACCAATGATGATAACGCTATTTTTAAAAGATTTTCGGAACCCCTTGGTGATGCGGGTGCCGCAACTAATAATTTAAGAGGAAAAGTTGTTTTAAGTAAAATTACTTGGTTTATGCCACATGTAACACCTGAACTTGGTAATAGATCAGAACTTTTAAAATTTATTGAAAAGAAAGAAAGATTTCCTGTTGGGTATAGGGTGATACAATCAGATACAATAGCGGTTCCAGCAAATACTAACTTTGCTTGGAGACTAGCAACTAAATCATCTCCAGAGGTTCCACGTTTTATCATTGTTGGTTTTCTAAGTATTTCTAATGATAATATTTCTACTGATGATAGATCTGGTGAAAAAAATATACCAAATAATAACAGACAATTAAACAACCCTGCTATATTTAATCACTTAAATGTAAGAAATATTAAAGCTGTGTTATCCACAAAACAATATCCACATAATGAACATAATATAAACTTTGAAACAAATCTAATTGGAAGAATATATGATGAAGCCGCTTCATTTAGAAAAAAATTTTACAACATGGATGAACTTGTATCAAATCCAAATATTAATCCATCTGATTTTAAAAATCTTTTTCCTTTGTTTGTTTTTGATGTTTCAAAGCAAAGTGAAAGAATTAAGTATTCTGTAACTGATATTCATATTAGAGCTAGCTTTACAGTTAATCCACCACCTAATACTGAAGCATATGCTGTTTTACTTAGTGATAGGTTAATTAACTTTCAGAGTGATGGCAACAAGATGACAGTTGTATATTAAGTAATTTTTTGTTTAATATAAAAAATATGCTAAAGATTGCTGATTTTAAAAAGATATTAACAGATAACAATATTAAGTGGTATTCCTATTGGAACAAGAAAAAATATGTTGATGTATTAAAAGAGCATGGATTGTTTCCTGAAGAAGCTATACCACTTAAGAAAGTACCTAATTATGATAGATTAAAAGATATAGGTAAAAATCCTAAAACGGTAATATTAAAGGATGTTGAAACAGAAGAAGAAACAACATTTCCATCAATTTACAAAGCTAGTAAGTTTATAGATAGATGTCCTCAAACGATTGAAAATTGGAATGGTAGAGTGTGGAATGGTAAATATAGAATTGATATTCAATAATTTATTAATTTTTAAAAAATAATAAATTAAAAAAATTTGAGTTAAACAAAAATTATTTGTTTTAAAAAAATTATGGCGATGAATTCTTTTTCACGAAGATTTATCAACAGATTAACAGATGGTAGTCAATGGCTAGCATCTAATTTATATAGTGGTGCTCAAAGGGTTGCCTCAGCGGTAATTCCTCAGAGTGTTAGAAGAAGAGTAAGAAATTTTACTAATTGGCTAACCGGTAACGTTGAACCAGAACAAATTCCACAGGTAATAGATGAAGTTGAAAGAAATATAGAAGAAACGTTACCAAGGAGAAGACCAGAAGATATTAATGCAATACAATGCAATTCTTCATTAAGGGGTTGGGCAAGACAATATAGGATAGAAGGGTTTCCCGTTGATCATCCTGCTGATTTTTTAGAGGATAGCAAACAAGCTATAACAAATATCTTAAGAAATAATCGTAGAGTTAAAGTAAAGATGATACTTAAATATTTAATGTATAGATATGATGATATTGACCATCCAGTAGAAGCATATTTTCAATCAGGTGAAAATTTAATTAACTTAAATGGAACCGATGTAGATGAATTGTATCAAAGAATGGTTTCTGAAATTTTAGAAAAATATGAAAACTTTTTAAGAAAAGGTAGTGGCTATGCTTTTCATAGTGTGGATTATTTAGATTTACATACAGCTATTTATAATCCCTTAAGAGCTTCATCATTTATTCCTCTTCCAAAATGGATAGCTGATAAAAAAAGCATGTATCAATATAAAAAATGAAGATAGTCAATGTTTTAAGTGGTCTATCTTAAGAGCATTTAATCCAACTGATAACCATCCAGAAAGAGTTGATGGTAATTTAAAATCAAAGGAAAATAGCATAAACATGGATGGTATTAATTATCCTGTATCATTGCATGATATTAGTATATTTGAAAAACAAAATCCTAACATTAGCGTTAATGTTTATAGTTATTTTTTTAGTTATGAAGATGAAAAAAATAAATTTTATCCATTAAGAATTACTAATGAAGAAAAAGTAATCATGTTGATTTACTTTACTTAACAAATGAAGAAAATTGTCATTATGTATTAATAAAAACTTTTAGCCGCTTAATGTCAAGTAAAATATCAAATAACCACCGTAAAAAGTAATTTTGTAAAAGATGTTTAAATGCATTTGGAAAAGAAGACCTTTTAATAAAGCATAAAAAATATTGTGATAAGCATGCTCCGGTTGCTTTAGATATGCCTAAACCTGGAGAGGTATTAGAATTTATAAATCACAATAGAAAAATTAAGGTTCCTTTTGTTGTATATGCTGATTTTGAATGTGTATTAGCTCCTATACATACATGCCAGCCAAGTGAAGAGAATAGCTATACTATAAAAACTCAAAAGCATATCCCCTGTAGCTTTAAATATGTCATTAAATGTTTTGATTATGAAGTTTACCCACCTGAAATAAAAGAATATGTTGGTGAAAATGCTGAAGAGGTTTTTGTAAATATGATAACTGAAGATATTAAAGAAATATATAAAAAATATTATAAAAAACCGGTACCAATTAAGATAACTAAAGATGAAGAAAAAAAATATGAGGACGAAAAAAAATGTTGGATATGTAATGGTAAATTTACAAAAAAAAATTATAAAGTAAAAGACCATTGTCATTTTACAGGTAAGTATCGTGGTGCAGCACATACTAAGTGTAATCTTAAAGCAAAAATTCCTGACTTTACACCTGTTTTTTTTTCCATAATTTAAGTGGTTATGATAGCCATATTTTTATAAAACATCTTGGTAAAACTGAAGGAAAAATTGATTGCATACCAAACAATGAAGAAAAATATATTAGCTTTAGTAAATTTATTAAGGTTGGAAATAATAAAACACATAAGTTAAGGTTTTTAGATAGTCTTAAATTTATGAATAGCAGTTTAGATGAGCTTTCAAAAAATTTAAGTGATGAACAGATAAAAATTTTATTAAAATTTTATCCTAAAAAACATTTATCACTGTTAAGAAAAAAAGGATTTTTTCCATATGAATGGTTAGATACTTTTGAAAAATTAGAAGAAACTCAGATACCACCTAAAGAAAAATTTTATTCAAGCTTAAATGATAAACATATTGAAGATAACGATTATGAGCATGCAAAAAATGTTTGGAAAACTTTTAATATGAAAACGTTTAAAGAATATTTAGAGCTTTACAATGAAATAGATGTTTTACTTTTAGCTGATATAATTGAAAACTTTAGGGATCTTTGTCTTAAGCATTATGAATTAGACCCTTGTTGGTATTATACCATTCCAGGATTAGCATTAGATGCTATGCTTAAAACAACAAAATCAAAATTTGAGCTTTTAACAGACCCTGATATGCTTTTAATGATTGAAAAAGGAATACGTGGTGGGATATCTATGTGTAGCAAAAGACTTGCAAAAGCTAACAATAAATATATGAAAAAAAAGTATGATAAAACTAAACCATCAAAATATTTAATATATATAGATGCAAACAGTCTTTATCCATGGGCAATGAGCAAACTGTTACCAACTAATGGTTTTAGATGGATGGATGAAGATGATTTAAAAGAATGGAAAAAAATACCATGCTTTTTAGAGGTTGATTTGGAGTATCCTGAAAAGTTGCATGATTTACATAGTGATTTTCCGCTTGCTCCTGAATAGTTAAAAATAAAAAAGGTAGAAAAATTAATTCCTAACTTAAACGATAAAGAAAATTATGTTATACATCATGAAACTTTAAAAAAATATTTAGAATTAGGATTAAAAATAAACCGGTTTATTATATTTTATATTTGTTTTCTTCATATGAACAGCAACTAAATTTTCATCAAATATTGTTGTATGGTGGTAGTTCGGTTTAGCAACAAGCTTGTTGCTAAACCGAACTACCACCATACAACAATATTTGATGAAAATTTAGTTGCTGTTCATATGAAGAAAACAAATATAAAATATAATAAACCGGTTTATTTAGGTATGAGCATATTAGATATTAGTAAAATACATATGTATGAAACTTATTATAATTACTTTAAAGCAAAGTATGGTGAAAAAGTAAGGATGTGCTACACTGATACTGATAGTTTTATTCTTGAAATAGAAACTGAATATTTTTATGAGGATATGAAAAAAGATGGTGATATAATGTATGATATGAGTGGTTACCCTAAAGAGCATGATTTACACAGTGAAAAAAATAAAAAGGTATTAGGTATGTTTAAAGATGAATTAAATGGAGATATTATGATTGAGATGGCTGGTTTGGGTGCAAAAACATATGCTTATGAAACATTTCCTATATTAAGAGAAGAAAAAACTGATGAAAAACCAAAACCAATTTTAGATAAAAATGGAAAATTACAATGGAAAGGTATTGATGAAGGTAAAAGATGTAAGGGGGTTAAAAAGTCTGTTGTTGAAAACAAAATAAAATTAGAAAATTATAAAAATTGTTTGGATACAGAAGAAGATCATTATAGAACTATGCCTGTGTTAAGAAGTAGGGAACATGAAATGCACACTGAAGTAATAAACAAAAAAGCATTAAGTTATGCTGATGATAAAAGATATATATTAAAGGATGGTAGTAATGATACCTTAGCTTGGGGTCATTATAAGATACCAGCAAATTAAAAATTTTTATTTGTTTACTGTAACAAATAAAAATAATTTTTTTATTATTAATCTTCATTAAAATTACTATTATCAAAATAAAGTCCAAGAGCTAAACCATACTGAAAAATTTTTAATGTACGTATCGATGATTTTATATAATTTTTAAATTCTTTAGAAATATTATTATCTTTTAAAGTAGATAGTGAATAACCAACAGATTTAAGTTTTTTATTTTCAAATTTAACTTTACATTTAATTGTTAAACAATAATTAAAAAAATGATTTGGATTTTTTTCTCTACTTAGCAAAAAATAAACTGCTGATACTAAACTTTTATATATTCTTTCTTCGCTTTTAAAACTTACATCATTAAAACAAAATATTACTTGTTTTGTATCATTATTTTTTCTAATACTATTTTTTACAATATATATTAAAAAAGCTCTATCTCTGATACACCTATTTAACGTTTCTATTTCTTCTTCGGAAAATCTTTTTAACACATTCATTTTATAATATATGCAAACAAAAATATTAAAAACTTTTCAAATTTATTCGATTGTGTGATGTATGCATGCAAAAATTTTTTTTATTTTTTTTTTAATTTTTTTTATTTTTTTTAATTTTCTACAAAATCTTAAGCCACCCACTAACTCATAAGCCGGTTAGCTGGAGCGTCATGCGTTGATTGATGGTTGGATAAAAGGTTAAGCAATTGTTTGATGTAAGTGATTGTTGGTTATTTAAGTAACTGGTTGGCTGATGTGTTGGTTTTTTTAATCAAATTTTTTTTATTTTTATTTTTAATTTTTTTAATTTTATTTTTTAAAAAAAAGAAATTTAATTCAAGTAAAAAATGTTTATAAAAAAGGTTACATCATTTGTTTGCTAACCTTAATCAGATTGACTTGTTAACCCCATTGTTGTTTTAATTTTATGAGCATGCTTAATGTTACATAAAATTGTTATTATGTTTTATATTGTTATATTGTTTTATCATATAAGGGCTAGCCATATGCTTAAGCGTTGGTTTGTTGGTTAAGGGTGGTGGGATTGCATAAGTGGGTTGATTTTTGCGTGGGTTGATTGGTTTGCTGGTTTGTTATGGTTAAAATATTTTAGGGACGAGTGATTTTGTGAAACGGGTTAGCGGACAAAATAGGGGATACGGATTGGACAACTGAAACCGCCTTTTATAATCTAATCATGCGTGCCCGCTTCTCGTCATATGTACACTCATAGGCAACTAAAACCACATCGATTTATAACGGAATACCAAAATCTTTATTGGTTGATAATCGGACACTTCTATTTAGCATACTACTTTGGCGAATTGCCTCTCTATCGTATATAATAACACAAGGTGTGCAACAAAATCTGAGAAAAAATTACCCATGTTTCATTAGAGAAAGAAGATTAAACGGGGGAAAAAAAGCTTAGTGGTCGGTAAAGATGGTTTCAGAAGTGATTTATTTTTTGTTCCCTGACATTCGAATGTCAGACTTGCTTCCAACCAAGCACTGACGCAGGCCTTGTGAATTTAAAAAAGAAATATGTCCACATTTTTCCGGATCAGCGCGCGCTGACGTCACACAATTCATTATCAAGCATCGAATACCGGTGACAGTTTCAATTTTTTTTAGAGAACAACTAAATGTGCTTTTGTTGATGCATTGATGAAATAATTAAAATGATATTTCGACTTTTTTGGTATTGTATTTCTTTTTCTAATCCGGTATCACGAATTTTATCTCCTAAATTATTTAGTATATTTTCAAATCCGAATTTACAGTTTGTTGGTCAAAAACCTTGTCGCGAGTTCTGAGAGTTAATTCACGTGAATTATTATTCGCTGCGGTATTTTGATTTATATGACATCATCGCATGGCGATCCTGAAAATGCAGAAGCATTTATAAAATCCATGAGATCAGCGCTAATGCTTGATTGCAAAATTTCTTTTAATCCTTCAAAAGTCATGAAACAAACGAAAACTCATTTTTGAACCCATATACACCAAAGGGGAAGTTGTCTTTTCGGTTTTCCGTTAGATATTTCACTCAATGCCTAAAAAGCTGCAGAAAGTAAACAGTATTGATGCGGCTTCAATATCTCATACACAACGCTTTTCGATAAAGAGAAAAGCAAAGATGGTGACCGAAAGGAAACTATTTGTAACTGAGAGCATTATAAACTTGAAGTCCGTGAAAAGTGTATATCAAAGGGGGTATTCAATTTTTATGTCGTAAATCAAGATTTCTTGTAAAACACTGATATTTACATGTATATAATTTTATTTCTTTGCAACGGTAAAGGGACAGTGCGTTCAGTAAGATGTGAAATTTTGGGCGTTTTGCGTTTGGTAACTCGGTCTTTCTTTGTTACATCAGACATGACGTCATCACACTGATTTAAACAGGAATAATCTTGATTAACGTGTGTTATTAAGCATGTGGCAAGACTTCCTACTAATCTGGCAAAACTGTGGGACGAGATCTATAAGTACTTAAAAGGCTACGCAGCCAATTAGTTAAAATCAATGAAAGACATGCTTTTCTTAATTTTCGTCTTTCTTCTTTACAGATGAATTGCCAGCTATCGAATTACTTTACCCTTAAGCTGCTAAGCGCGACTTAGCCTACTGACCTTCTCCGGACAGTGTAGATCAGGATGAGGCTGCACAGAACGTGTAGCCGCATCTGGCATCTATACTGTTCGATAAGGAGATATTTATATTCAAAAAAATAAGTTTGAAATGCAATAAATCGGGTTTTCTACTATCGTCTTGAAAGTTTTATTTAATCATTTTTCCGTACAAGGGTAGATATATAGTGATAAATCAATTTTGAAGTTTGGTATGTTTATAAAATCTCAATAGGCCCCTTTGAATGAACTTTTCAAAACGTTATATTTTCTAAAAGGTCAAGGTCGTACTTTTCTCCTTCCCTGTACATTTACCGCATATTTTTTTCATAAGTGCAAGTTCAAAATTATAGAGGAGGACATGAAGTCTAGTATCTGAGTGAACACTGTAGGTGATGGAAAATAGGGCCTCTTCTCAAATTTTACATTTTTTCCCAGTTCGTTGCATTGTTCCAATATACTTGTACGTAAATACACATACGCTACAAACGAGATAAAGGTGTAATATGTACCAGACACACGCATGTCAGTTGTGGAAAGTCATACATGCTGTTTTACTGCACAGCGATTGGATAGAGATACAGACCAATCGACTGATAGTGTATGCGGAGTACTTTATAACTGCATGGTAACCGCTGTCAGCTAACAGATTTCTTCTGCCAGTATTCTCTGCGAAAATATACCAGACAACGTTTGAGAATACTTGGAAACGCAACATTTGAAATAAACAAAAGAAAGAGCACCGTTTAAGGCAAGAAACACAACGTGTAAGGCAAGAAACATAACGTGTAAGGCAAGAAACACAAGGTGTAAGGCAAGAAACACATTACAAGGTGAGGGTTTTTTTCTGGATTAAATTTAAAATGGGTTAAAGTCAGTCATCGTGTAATAGCATAGTACTTTTATAGATGGAAAAAAGTGCAGTAGCATTTCTAATAGCTCGTATGGAACATCAGGGTTCTTAAGAGAACATTCTTAGTCTAATTCTAGATTTAAGAAGTAAGGCAGATTCTGATTATGTTATTTCTGAATTACGAAATTCTTAAGAATGGCACTAAGAATTTACTATCGAATGTTTGTGAATACGGACTCAGTACGATTTCTACACTGTTTTCACAATATTTGTCTCTTTGAGTAACTGCGATAAATTGACTTTGAATTTTGATTTATTTTATAATCAATATTAAAGCTAAGATTGAAAGTAGAGCTGCTTTTTTCCAGTTATGCATGTTGTCTACTAATCAAGATCAGGCTGGACAGAACGAATTTACCAATGTATATGTAATCTGACTGTTCGACAGAAAAATTGATCTTTACGAAACGACATTTCTTTTAGACTTGTCCAAATTCAAAGCATTTGCAGACGACAATTTGATTGTATCTAAAATGACTGAATTTGTCTATGAAAGTGTGGTCAGTCGGTAGCGTACACGACTTGAGAACAGGAAGTTGCTGATTCTTTCCGAGGATTGATGATAGTCATTGCGACAGGACTCACTCCTCTTACACCGCTGACCATTGTCTCGACGATGGTTATGTTGGAAAGCAGCCAGTGGCTTGGAAAGAATATTGTGCGTAGTACTGGTAAAAGAAACGCCAGGAAAGCATGGATAGGTGCACTGGCCGCCGCGATATATCTGAAATAATGTTGAAAACGGCGCTAAACACCATACAATCAAACAATCATTTAAAGAGTGGAAAACTTTGTGGGAAAATGAGAAAACACTGGTTACACGAATTTTCTCCTTTCCCCACAATGTTTTCAAAATACTGTATTTCAAAAGTATTTTAAATTCGGGATAGGTTGACAAAGTATTAACCCCTAGAGTGCTGAGTAAGAGCGTAGGTATATTTAAGGACAATGTAGATATAGATCAGACTGCACACAACGTGCATGATCAGTATTTCACTCTTATGGTTGACCTGATTATACCAAGTCAGGGTAGGTTTAACTGATATTACTAGTACAAATATTATTACTGTACGTTTGTCATAAAATGTTGAGTAAATATAGGTATTTTATTACAAAGTGCAGATCAAGATCAGACTACATGGGATGTACCTGTAACTTTGTTTGATTTATATTGGAGTTTAACGCCAATTTAACAGCTCGGGTCATATCATGGCGGTCAGTGACGCACCCATGTGTTTCCAGGCTTTCTCACACCAGCTCTGACATAACTTTCTTTACAAAGCCACTGACTACTTTTCTCACGTCCATTATAGGTGAGAGGCGAAAAATCGCCGGAAAGAAAGTTGGCTCAACCGGGTATCGAACGTACTTGTAACACTATAACAAATATATCACTGTACGTTAACTTTGACTGCACAGATATTACACGTATAAGTGTGATCAAGTTACAATAGTTTATTGTACATTAAACTTTACAGTCCTGAGTTAGTGTTTGGGTACTGTGATAGACAGAGCAGATTAAGATTAGATTATATGCTATACGCAAGCCTACATCACGAATCCAGACTACCCGGCTCGGTCAAATTTCCTCCTATACACATATTATTTACGTAAAACAGTGCAGTAGCTGCTCTGATTGTTGGTATGCATAATTGAAACTGCTGCTTTACCGTTCTGGTCATCTTCCTGGCCGAGGGTGACAATCTCTACATTTATTACATTCAACCCTAGCTGACCCAGTCGAATTTCGTAATCCCCATGATACGTATAATTACTGGTTGCAGTCTGTTCTAAAAGCGACGTTTGATCGTTTTTCGATGGTTACTATCGTTATCAAAATCGAACAGGTAAACTATTGCGGGGATTACAAATCTCGTCCCATCAGCCGGGGCTGAATAGAGAAACGTAATTATTGTCACCCTTGGCTGGCGAAGATGCTTCTGGCTTGGCAAGTCTGTTCCAAAAACGGCTTAACCCTTTACCACACAATCCCGACTTTTAAAGACCCTGAGGAATAAGGCTTTTGAAAACATTGTGGGAAAAGGAAAAAAATGCTGGTAACCAGCATTTTCTTCTTTTCCCACAATGTTTTCTACTCTATCGAAGAAAAAACCGCATCAATTAAGCCTCAATAGGGCACCACTTGATATGATTTTGTTATCTTGTAGTATGTGTATAATGGGCCAGAGGCCTATAATGTATGATTAAAGAATTGAATTGAATTGAATTGAAATTGTCGTCTACAAATGCTTTGAATTTGGACGGGTCTAAAATATGGCGTGAGGTAAAGAGTTGAACCTTTACCACACAATCCCGAGCTTTAACGTTACCGAGATAAAGGACTTCGGAATACACAGAGAGAAAAGGAAAAAGTGCTGGTCACCACATTTACCTCTTTTCCCACAACATTTTCTACCCTTCTAAAAGTCAAGCTTAAATTTTCGGGCTACATTTAATACATTTATTTCGCACTGTTTCTGTTTGGACAAGTCTAAAATTGTGTCTTTTGATGAAGGGTTAAAGAAATAGCCATGTGATAATTACTAGTGTGTATGATCAATATGACAGTGTATGTCAACCTGACAATTTTGTTTACGGTTTTTCGTAATTTAGTGAACGGTATAGGTCGAGATCAGACGACTCGAAAACAATATATTCGAATGACAATGTAGTTTCTGTGTGCACATGTTTCTATAACTTAGTGCCAAAGTAAACGAGCGAAATTTTAACTTATCAAGCATAGAGGCATGACAGCAAGTTCAGCAAAGTGACCTAGATAGATCTAGTGGGATCTGTCTTTCGAAGTGAAGACAACATTGTGGGAAAATGAGGAAAGGCTTCTTATCAGATTTTTTTCTTTTTCCACAACGTTTTCAAACTTCTAATCTAACACAGGGTCCTAAAAACACAGAACTGTTTGTTAAAAATCAATATTACACTGTAAAAGTTATGCCAGCAATACGGAGTTAGACTTTAGGCACCTACCTAGACAGTATGGATAGTGTAGATCAAGATTAGACTTCACAGAGCGTGTAGTCTGATCCTGAATTTTCACCGCCCGAGAACCCGCGATCAACATAAATTGGTTCTTAGGATTTAGATCAATGTTACAATGTATTTGTTCCTCTCACACCGTGGAACATTGTTTCGACTTCGTTCAAAACAGAAAGCAGCCAGTGGCATGGAAAGAATGAAGTGTGTAGAAAGGGTCGAGGACGACTAAATTGTTTTGAAATATTTAGCACCATTTTCAACATTATTACTTACAGCAGATCTAGATCTAGGTCTAGTCTACTTAGATATAGACAAGATCTAGCTAAGATTCGCCCACCTACAAATTTAATTAGGGAAAAATAAAATAGAAGACAAAAAGAGACTTATAAGGTTGAGGACAAAAAGAGACTTATAAGGTTGTTTATAAACAAATATCTTTATGAGCAAATGCTCCTTTTTCCCGGATATTTTCAAAACCGCCATTTTGGGTGAAAAGTTGAAGATGGATTGCGTGTATAGAAATACACTGCAAGTACTCATTCATTCATTCTTCTTGAGCAATATTGATATCGATGCCGTCAATATCAGTGACGTCATACTCTGACGTAGTTTTTGTCTTTCCTTTACCGCGTAGCGTTTCGTTACAATGGACAAGCACCCATAGAGATTATTTATTTAGAAATTTAAGTGTAAACAAACCTGGAGATTTCGGATATTCTGGTCATAGTTTACTATGTTTGGGTATTTTTCATTATTTTGAATTGATATTTAAACACTTGTTTGTGTGTTTTGTTAATGAAATCTTTCGAATTGTCGCTTAGAGTGCGTATCAAGATCAGACTGGTCAAAACGCCCAGTCTAGTCTTAGATCTACACTTTTCACAATTTTGCAAGCTTTTTCTTTCATAGGAATTCTAAAATAGATCTAGATCTACTGACTAGAAATCTAATGGACCAATGGTTTTTAGACGGAAGTTTGCCGTTTTCAACAGTAGATATAATTAAGTTTTAGATCTACAAGGGCGACAGCTTACTGGTAACTGTCATTCAGACGTTGTAATGATAGATCTGCATTTATCTTAATGGATAGATTGTTTTTTCAACTTAATTTCATCTCTAAGCCAACTATCTAATTAAGAGTAGATATAGCTATCTAAATCTAGATCTAGTAACTTTATTGTTTGTTTTCTTTTTCAGAATTCAAAAAAGACAGCCGACCAAAAACCAGCTGGGTTATATATCAGCTAGAGCTATCTAAGTATTTCGGGTAAATATCAGTAGATCTACCAGAGCATGGTTGAAAGGGTCTAGATCTACTAGATTTATACTTATTATAAAATCGTTGCTTTAGGTCATTTTCTGTCTTCATCATCACTTGGATTAAGGTTAGGACTTATCGATTGTTTGTAAGATCAGTCTATTGACTGGCTGAGCCAAAATGCTTGAAATGACGATATAGCTAGTCGTGGGAGATAGAAATTTGAAACACTGGTATAAATGGTTATATTACTTTGTATTTATTTATTTTGTTAAATGGTACCTGTTTTGGCGCTGTCTTTCTTTCTAATGGTAGAAAATATTGTGGGAAAAGGAGAAAATGCTGGAAACCAGCATTTTCTCCTTTTACCACAATGTTTTCAGATTTTTTTTTTTTTTTTTTTTTTTTTTTTCAAAATGGTTGAAACACGGGGTTGTACGATAAATATTTAGAAGCTTAATATTTATTGCAGCCTATATCTAAAGATGGTGGAGACTGTTATATACAGACGACACGAAAGAAGCGAAGTCCATCAATTACAGATCAAAGAATTAGAAGTTACTGAGGAAGACAAAGAGAAAGAGAAAAGTGAGAGTGAGAGAATGGAGGAGGAAAGTGAGCGAGAGAGAAAGATAAGCGTGTTTTTGGATGAACTGATGAATGAGAGTAAACAGGAGAGACTGGAGAAGTTTGACAGAAGCTGTATTTATGATCGAGTTGACGTAAAACACGGATTGGATCAGAGGGAGGATTGTTGGATATCTGGATTGTGTGTGCTGGAGAACCAAAGGTGGGTAGCCTGTGATTGGATTAATTGTTGTATTAAAATATTTACATTGGGAAGTAACGTGTTACAGCGTTATATACGGTTTGTAGGGTCTTGGCCTTGGGATGTTACAGAAATACTTGTAAACCAGAATTCGACTGAACCGAACTTAGTGTCCGGCAGCAGTTCTGAGGTTTCTGTAACAGACCGGGCTGATCCGGATAAACAACGTTTGATAGCAGTAATGTTACCATGGCAACGTCAAATAATGTTTATAGATTTAAGTAAAAAACTCGCAAAAACACACAAAATAATCCATACAGAGAGACGATGTTGGTCTATACAGTTTTATGATGACAAGATTTTTACCGTCTGTGAAGAAGGTCCTGACTCTCGCAGGTCTGTTTATATAATATCTATAGACGGAGTCACGATAAACAAGTTTGACATTGGTTTCTATAGTTTCCTCTCAGATCCTTATCTCGCCGTTGTTTCTGGACGAGTCTATATAGCCGATGGGCACAATCACAAAGTACAATGTAGAAAAGTTGAGGGTCTAGTTATCTCGGAAATAACAATTGAAGGGTCGGAGCCTACAGGAATCAGTGTAGACCCAGATAACAACGTGTATGTATGTGCGATGGGTCACAACAAAGTTTATAAACTGGATCCTGATCTCACTCGATACAAGTCAGTGTTAGATCAGACTGCAGATTATATAGAGGAACCCTACGCTCTGTGTTATTACAGAGACAAATTATTTATAAGTCATTACCCGTCGCCATTTTCACGTAACCATGTTACTGTGGTCAGACTGCTGTAACTACATCTCGACCCGGACATTGTATATCATTATGTACTTCAGTCATTAAACATTTAAATCTGCACCATAATGTATTCTATCGTTACCATGGTTACCGTTATAATCCTTTTCCCTGCCATTTGTAGCTGAATTTATTTCGCGGAGGTTGTAAACAAAGATCTGCCTGCAGTTACGTGCAGTCTGATCTTCCTCTACAACATCCGCTTCTCTTTTGATGTTCCTTTTACAAATCATTTCGTTTAACTGCCGATAAACTTTACGAAATATTATTTTTATGACAGTTTGTATGGAACATTCTGCTGCATACGGGATAAATTACCTGTACAGAAACTTGATTCTCAACATTTCTCTGTACTTTGTGTTGTACTTTAGCAAGCGGTCGTCGGAAATCTTGTCATCTTTTATCTATTTATCTATTTAATTATTTATTTATTTGACAGAATGACAAAAAAAAAAACTACCTACAGACAAAAGAACTTTCAGTATGTCAGTTTTAATTCCATTTACCCCACCCAGTCCCAATCATTGCTTGAAAAATATTTCTTTACCCTTCCCTCTCCCTTGTACATATCCAACATTTTCGATATTCTATAAACATTATTTGGCCGTTAAAGCTATCAAACAGTGCTTATCCGACAAACAATGTGGCAGCAGTAATTAAAACATGCGCCGTTACCGCTCTTGTGTATGTGGCTTTTTCACACACAAAAAAAATGCCGTCAAATCACAAACTACCCATCTTATCTAGCCTACATAATTCACATGTAAATTAAATTGCGTGTGACAGTGTGTGTTTTATATATATATATTTGTGTGTGTGTGTGTGTGTGTGTGTGTGTGTGTGTATGGCCAGCAACATGCGAAATGAGACCTTCGGACATTTGCGTAAAGCGTCGTCCCGGATTAGCCTGCGCAGTCTGTGCAGGCTAATCCGAGACTGCACTTTACGACTACATCAGATGTTTTCATACAGTAGACTTTCGTGAAACTGAAAATCGCACAAAAACAGGTAGTGTCGTCTAGGATTAGTCACAGGCTGATCTGCAATGTCACACTTTAACGCATATGTCCGAAGGCCCGTTATCGTGTGTTGCACGCCATATATATGTCATGCGCTGGGAAAAAGGGGCTTAGTGCATCTCCGTGATGCATTATATCAATTAAGCCATAACATAATTATGGATCCATAATACCCATTTTTACAACCGAATTAATCATTAGGTAGACTGGATGTACGGAAAATTGAATAATAGCGAAAAGTTTCGGCCCAGGTCGGCCTGCGCGGACTGACGTGGGTCTATACTTTTCGTAGATGCCTAAAGTTCCCTTTTCACAGCATTCACTATATCCATATCCGATTGGTGTTTTATGAGAGAGAGAGAGAGAGAGAGTTTGTTTGTTTTGTGTTGTACATTACTTTTTTGTATTAATTATTTCTTCTTCCTATTTAATCGATCAATTGTGATTTAAGAATGAGTAACTCCCACATTTTTTTTTCACATTTTGTGATTTTTGATATTGAGTGGTTTTTTTTTAAAATCCTTGGGTGTTCCAACATTGATTGCAACATTAATGTTTGTTTTTTATTAGATATATATGCTATTAATTTCTCATTTACTGTACAGCTAAATAAATTTTGAATATTTGTACCAAGTAAATTTGTTGTTTTGTTATAATTTCTACATAACACTGTGTACAATTGAACTGTTTATGGTTAACCCTTATCCTGCGAATTAAATGAAATGAAACTTTCGAGCCGATAGTAAAAACCCAAATTTTGCTATTTCAATGCTATTTTTCTGGGGAAAAGATATCTCCCTATCGGACAGAGTAGATCCAAGATCAGACTGCACGTTCTGTGCAGTCTGATCTTGATCTACACTGTCTGCAACAGGTCAGTAAGTCGCGCTTAGCAGCTTAAGGGCTATAATGAGCCGAGCTCAACCAAGTTGCTACGTAGCACATCTGTAATGATTTGTAAGTTCGAATTCTAACCTCGGCTGTCTTGCTATCAAGGAATTGACTTGCTTGTGTTTGTTTTGTATTTTATGCCGTGTTCAACATTGTCTCAGTCATTATGCAGCGGTCAGCGCATCCAACAACGCTTATTGAAGATTTCTTTTACCAGTTACTTCGAACATCACTCTTCCCAGTACTTAGTATAACAATCTTTACAAGCAACCGGCTGCTTTCCTGCACTGTGAGAAAGCTGAATCATGAGGTAGACTGGTCCTTTGACATACAGAAAATTGATCACAGCAAAAGGTTCCAGCCCAGGTCTGACTGCGCAGGTTGACCTGGGTCGATACTTTTCGCAATGCATTAAGCCCCCTTTTCACAGAGCACAGCTCATGTACATCTTCGTGGAGGGAACATGAAGTATGATCCTGGCCTGAAATCCCTACTATGATAACAACATGCTAAGTGATATTTGATTTTTACACGCAAATAAATTTGAGCTGTGCTCTGGCAAAAGCGGGCTTAGTGCATTTCCGTAATGCATTATACCAAGCGAGCCATCATGAAATCATGCATCCATAAAATCCAGTTTGTCTAATAACCGAATGAATCATGACGTGCACTGGTCCTTTACCATGCAGAAAATTGATCAGTAGCAAAAAGTTTCGGCCCGGGTCAGCCTACTGAGTCGATACTCTTTGTAGATGTATTAAGTCCCCTTTTCACAGAGCATGGCTCATTTTATATTGCCAATAAATCGACCGATAATTAGACAGGATATGGATCACACTTGGTTTTTGTACAGCTTAGGTAATTATTTATCACGCAGCATGCTGTAACCGATCATTTACGAGTAGAGGCCAGTTACGGGTATTGTAGATATAGGCCAGACTCCATAGATGCTACAGTCTGATCTTAGATCCACACGTCTATACATAGTTTTGTGGCAAGACATAAGAGATTTAGCTCTTTACCACACAATGACCCTGACAGAGAAAGCTTTTGAAAACATTGTGGAAGAAGAATAAAATACCGATAACCTGCATTTTCTCGTATTATTTGAGCTACACTTAATTTGTCGTCTTCAAATGCTTCACTTTTGCCGAGTTTAAATTTTGCCGTTTGGTAAAGAGTTTAAAATACATGTCCTTCAAGGCTTGAAGATTTATCTCCCTTAAATAGATTGCGTGTCATGAAAACTGCCCGTGTCATGATGATCTTGCAACACAGATCTTTTGTCTTTGCCTCCAGATTAAAATTAGCGAAACACAAAACTTGGAGCATGACATTGGATTAAGTGACAGTTTCCTGACAATTTAGTCAAGTTCCAAGTGTTGTTTAGACATCTTCGAAGCAATAAAGTTATTAATAAGATAGGAAGCACAAATACCTAACCTCTGAAGTCAAATCGTGATTTTGATGAAAGATAAAAAACATAAATATTAAAACACTTGGTTCAACGATTCACTGACTCACTTACCAATTAGTTCGCTCCAATATTAAGTTACATTTTACGATACCATTGGCCTTTACAGTTCACTAATCATACCCATGTTGCTGAAAAGTTCAAAACGGCGTAGAATTTTCAAAAAGATAAGGGAGGTAACGGGTGTCATCTAGGCTAGATAACATTTAATCAAGTAACCTCCCTTCGCTGGCTTGCAAAAATAATATCGCCCTGGTCGACTATCTCTCTCTCTCTGCCTCTTTTCATTCGCCATGATTTATTTTCATACCTATTGCAATCGTCTTGGCACTGCTAGTAAATACTTTTTGCAAAACCGGAATTAGAGCTCACAATTCCTCGGTTAAGAGCATGTCGTTTAAATCAATAGATATGGCCCGTGCTATGTGAAAAGGGGGCTAAATGCATTTTCAAAACGTATCGATCCAGGTCAACCTGCGCTGACTGAGCAGCTTGACCTGGGCCGGAACTTTTTGGATTCGGTACATTTAGGACCACTAACTGATGTATCACATGATCCAGTCGTTTGTTATACACAAACGGATTTTTATGGATCTATAATACTGTGATGAGTTGCTTGGTATGCTGCATCACGGAGATGTACTAAACCCCCTTTTTACAGAGCAGGGCTAATACATATCTATTCTACAAGATACTAATGTCGCTCGTACTGAGGTTTTCCTTTATTCATATCAACCGTTTTAGCACCACAGGAAAGAACAAGTGGCTTTGGTGGACGGTTTTCTTGCGGATGATTGAGATGGGACTGCACAGAAGGTGCAGTCTGATCTTGGATCTTAACCGTCAACTTGTATTGTCAAGCCTATAAGATGAAAATCTTTTAGTCTCATTGGGTTGTGCATTCAGACGTCGAAAAAAATAAAAATTATATGAGCCATGCTCTGTGAAAAGGGGGCTTAATGCGTCTTCAAAAGGTATCGAACTACGTCAGCGTGCGCTGTCCGCTCAGGCTGACCTGGACCGAAACTTTCCCTATTGGTCAATTTTCTGTATGTCAAAGGACCAGTCTACCTTATGATACAGTCGGTTGTTGGACAATTTTCTGTATGTCATAGGACCAGTCTACCGTATGATACAGTCGGTTGTTGGACAATTTTCTGTATGTCAAAGGAACAGTCTACCTTATGATACAGTCGGTTGTTGGACAAAATGATTTTTATGGATCCCTGACTACGTACATAATCTCTTGCTTGGTATGATGCATCACGGACATGCATTAAGCCCCCTTTTACCAGAGCATGGCTCATATATTTGGCACAAAAAAGTAGACTGGTGGTTGCATTTAGCCCAAGGCTGATAAGTTCAACAACATGTACAACATCCTATCCAAGCCTCTGGCTGCTTTGCTCCATACAAATTCCACGCGATGCTAGTCGTTGAAACAACGTACATTACTGTTATAACGACTCTAATTTAATCTCTGAAAAGCGACTCAGACTTGGAACCTCTGAGTTTTAAGTCCTGTGCTATACCAGCTGAGCTAGCAACAGTGGTTTGCTAGGTTCAATCTGGCCTGGGTCCACTCATTTTTTTTAATTTTTTTTTTTTTTTTTTTTTTCCTTTAAATCATTATGACGTTACTTTTGCTACTTTAGCAATTTCTCCTTTTCCCACAGTGTTTTCTACTCTTTTTGAGAATTCTCTGCCTTTTTCATCAAATTTAAAATTGTCGACTGCAAACTCCTTCAATTTGGACCAGTCCAAAATTTGTCGTTTGGGAAAGGGTTTAATGCAATTATAATTGATTTCGCGCAGCCTGACCGTATTCTAAACGTCCCGCTACGAGAGGTTGTACATTTTTTGCTTGTAACGGGCCATTCTATCTCATGACGTAATCGGATTTTAGACTAAACAAATCCTGATGTGCGACAACTTGCCTGATATAATTACACAAAAGCATTATCAGCCTATTTCACAGAACGCTGCTGAAAATGCTGGTATATGATAGATGATAAGTTATCGATTCATTTAACCCATCAAATTTATCTTTTAACGATCTTGCGGATATAGACTTTTGAAATTATGGCGGGAAAAGAAGAAAACAATGCTTGTAACAAGCATTTCTTTCCTTTTAACACCATGTTTTAAAGACAATTCCCGATGTTTTCTCTGTTTACACAGACACACCCTGCCATTTGGAGACATTCAATTTCTCGTCTGAAAATCCTTTCAGTTTGGACAAATATTTGAGCAATGCTCCGAGAAAAGGGGGCTTAATACGTCTGCGAAAAATATCGACCAGTCCGCACAGGCTGACCTGGCCCGAAACTTTTTCGCTATCAGTCAATTTTCTGCATTTCAAAGGACCAGTGTACCTCACAATTCAGTCTTTTGGATCCATAATTATGTGATGACTTGCTTGGTTTTATGGATCACGGAGATGCATTAAGCCCCGTTTTCACAGAGTATGGTTCGTTTGTTTTTACTGTTTGGTAGGGTTCATGTAAATAATACTATTTTTTGAAAATAGTGTGAAAAATCAATGAATTATTGAGAACTGAATATCAAGCACAAATGACTTTGAACAGGACTGGTGTTTCGACGTTTAGGAAAAAACCCACAATGATCTTTGAAAGATTGTGAAAGATAGAGAAAGTGTTCAGAATGAGCAGAAGACGGAGAAATAATACATAGTGATTTGGACAAATACCATGAAAAACATAATTTTGGGAATAGTTGCCCGCCCCTTTGCTTTTGGACACCTTTCCTTAACGTTAAATCGCAATAGCACTGTATTTATAACAACATTTAAACCTCAAGGAGCATCAAACTAGATTTGATACAATTTCATATGTCGAAAGGGTGGGGGGGAGACAAAGGTTGATATTTGACTGTTTATCCCTAGGAGAAAAACAAAAACGTGATGGAAAAAAGAAATTGTCTCCGGTTGAACTAGAACACGGAACCTTCAATACCTTCCTAGTCGACTTTGAAAACTGACCCATGGAACAATTTAATACTTTTCTTCGTTAAGAATATATCTGTCCCTTGAATGCATTAACGGCTAAACCGTTACTAACGTAGTAGGAAATTATACAGTTAAAAAAAACTCATAAATTCCTCATCTTTTCTAAATGTATTTCTATGTATATTTTTATCTTACAGCCACCTTTGCAAAACATTTAATAATTATAATTAATAATCTTTGTGGAGTTTCTTAAGAACATGAAAGTTCGCAACAAAAGCATAGCTCAAATACAAACCGCTCCGGCTGGAATTCGAACCCGTACAGCAAAGATCCTCGTTTAACGAGGTTTAAAAGACCAATACACTAACCCCTGAGCCAAAGAGAATTCTTACCAACCAGTTGTATGGTATTGATTTTACACGGGAAGATGCCATGCTGTAAGCAAGGAGTGACCTCCCATAACAAGATTTTCTTAAATATAGGAAAACAAAAACTTGCAAAACAAATATCAAGCTCTTTTACCTCTTCATTCGAATGGGATGATCCAGTACAAATTAGTTGAAACCATATATCATTAACTTCTAGACTGAATTTTATCAAAATTTATTTCAAAAAGAATCTTTAAAATAAGAAAATGTCGAATGATAGAAAGAAAGAGAAAGAAACAAAATAAACATCAAAAAATGTCCAATAAAACGATGTCACCATTCAATTCAAGACAGTCAGAGTATTTATAAGACAAATTTTATATTTAAAAGTTTTGCTTAGGAACATATTTATTTAAACAGATACTCTGACTTCTGAATGTTTTGCATTCTCTGTGCTATGTCCAAATGTTTCCCCATATCGAAATTTTTGACCTGAAAAAAAAAAAATGATAAAATTGAAAATGAAATAAATTCATCACAGGAAAAGCTCTCTGACTCCACGTATTCCATGGGTAACAATAAGTACTATTTTGCGTGCAGTCTAGACCAAGATCAGACTGCACAGAACACGCAATTTGATCTGGGTCTAAACTGACTGATAGTAAGTGTAATAGGTATGTTTTAGCTTTTCTTCATCGTTTCAAGAATGACTCGTTATCTATCCAGGATCTTACATGCGTGTTTATGTATTAGCATGTTTATCAGAAACTTAAACGATTTTCCTCAGAGCATACGGCTTTTGCTTGCGAGAATCATATATATTTTGGTCATTGAGTTTAATAAAAATGATAATACAGATGAGAGACGTAAAATATCATCAAATAAAACGAATAGCAGACAAACAAGCATCCTGCATCATCATCTTTAGTCTATATACTGCATGTAAAATTGTCCACGTGTACGGACGAACTTCGGTTTCAAACGTGTACGTACATATTAAGATAGCTCCTTGATATATATATACAATGAAAGTTGGATGAAAAAAATTGTTGAGGAAGTAAACCGGCATATTTCCACAGTTCAGTAAATTTTACATTACTGTCGAAATAGTTCATGTTGTTATTAGGCATTTAAATGATAATAAAGTTTCAACATGTAGTATGTAAACGCCATAAGAATAATAACTTCATTATTCGGATGTACAAAACTCAGCACATGCTATCGATTGTTCCGATGGATTCATACGCTCGTAATTTCATATCAGCCGGTTATGGGACCCTGTAACTGATGGCACACTAAGTACTGTATTATCAATAGTGGTTCTAGATACTGCTGGACAAAGTTTAACAGTCAAAACGGTCAGTCAAAAAACGCGCAGTCTGATCTTGGATCAACGTTGTCCGATAACGAGATTTTTTTCTTCCAACAACAACAACAAAAATATAAATAAATAAATTTGAAGTAAGATTAGACCTGTTCTGGTTTTTCTACCGGTTTGAAAATTTCATTTCACTTGTTTAGCAGGGTAAGTTTTAATGTGTGAAATAGTCCATACTTGGCTGTTGACGATAACTCTATATAAAGAGGTGAACTTTTCGTGTCTTCTTTTCATTCACAAAATCCACTTACCCGGTACACGACCTGTATTAATGTGGAAAAAGTCCATTTCCTACAGGATAAACAAGTCTGGAATCCACTTACCGGGTATATGACCAGTATAGTGTGGGACAAGTCCGCTTTCCACAGGATAGATTAGTCTGGAATCTTTGATTGGCCTATCCTCTCTATGAATGGTTATTCCCTGTTCTTTGATATCCTTCAAACGTTTTGTGTCTGATGTGAACTCGTTCAGGGCTTCATGGGTAATAATAGGGTAACCCATACCCAATCGGGGTCTGGCCCGGGGGACAAATCCAGTGTAACCTATTATAGTAAAGAGTTTAAATTAGATATAATGTAAGTCAACGGTATTTCTAATCCCAGCTTGGAAAACACTTTGTAAATTGATTCAATTTCAAAGTCTTTAGAATAATTAAAATAACGCGATTTCTGATTAGGAAACCCATTAGTTTAGTCAATTAGAAATTACATTATGTCCAAAATCTAAAATTAAACTAAGATTTGAAGGACTGATGAATACAAGGCATTAGGATTCCTAAGGATAAAGCGATGCCAGATCGTTTTCCAGTTCCAGAAATTTCGCTAAATACATACTATAGAACTGTATTAGATTCCCAAGCTTCATGTTCAACGATCTGTCAATTATCAATAATCTATCGGAACTGAAGATATCCAATAGAGGAAACACAACCTCGGAATAACTGGATCCGCGAGGTATCAATGATCAGTCGGGATTGTAAGAGACTTAGTTGAAACCATACAACCTCTGTAATATTGACTTTGCCAGTTATCAAGGATCAACTGGCACCGATAGTTGTCTAATAGAGAATACACAACCTCTGTTATACTGGCTTTACCAGTTATCAATGATCAACCGGGAACGAAAGAGGTGTAATAGAGAATACACATCCTATGTAATACTGGCTCTTCCATTATCAATGATCAACCGGGAACGAAAGAGGTGTAATAGAGAATACACATCCTATGCAATACTGGCTCTGCCAGTTATCAACGATCAACTGGGACCAAAAGTGGTGTAAAACAGAATAAACAAAGGTCAGAATACACATCCTCTGTAATACTGGCTCTGCCAGTTATCAAGGATCAGTCGGGACGAAAGAGGTGTAAAACAGAATAAACATCCTCTGTAGTACTGGCTCTGCCAGTTATCAAGGATCAATCGGGACGAAAGAGGTGTACAACAGAATAAACATCTTCTGTAATACTGGCTCTGCCAGTTATCAACGATCAACTGGGACCGAAAGAGGTCTAATACAGAATACACATCCTCTGTACCAATTGTTCAACAAATACAACTGAATCAGCTATATTTCGTAATACTGGTTACTCGGCCACCGACCCATGGCACAATTCATACAATACTGATATACAAAGTTATGAAATTCCTTTAGCAATGATTTTACAATATACCCTAGATTCAAACAACCATTTTTATCTTTTTACTGTGACAAATAAACAAGCATAACAGAAAAACATTATAATCAGTGAATGAGAAGGAGAAGCTCGCACCAAGTTTTAATATGAAATTCATGAATGATTTGAAACATTTGAAACAACATTGAAAAGTGGTCAATGGGAAGGATAAATTGCACATGTTAAGCAATCAATCTCTCTTACACAAAACCCTCTAAACTGAGACGTGGTTAAAATCAACAGGGAGTGAGGGAAGTCTAACAGAGAATACAAAGCATCTGTCAGTTATCAATGACCGACTAAGTGTTCTAACCGAGTATACAGAACCTCTGAATAAATTTTTCGACAAGTTAGCATTAATCAACGGGGGACTAAAAGAAGTCTAATAGAGAATACGAAACCCCGGTATTACTAGCTCTGTCAGTTATAAAAAAGTCTAGGAGAAAATATACCTTCTCTTTTACTACCTCTACCAGTCATCATTGATCAAGTGGGGGTAAAAGAGGTGTAACATAGAATACACTACCTCGATACTACTGGCTCTGCAAGTTATTAATGATCAACCGGAGCTGAAAGAGGTCTAATAGAGAATACTCAAGAAATGGATCACATCTAGTCACTAATTATCGATCAAATCTGAAAGAGTTCTAATGGAGAATACACAACATCTGGATTTCTTTCTCTACCAGTTATCAACGATCTATCGGGTCTGCAAGATGTGTGACAGACAATACACAAGTACTGTTACCAGCTCGAGTAGTTACCAATGATTTACCGGAACTAAACGAGGTCTAAGACTGGATTTACAACCTCAGGATAACTTGCCTTCAAATCATTCTTGATATACAGGGACTCAAGCGGTCTCATAGAGAATTCAAAACGTCTGGATTATCTAGGTCTTCAATGACCTCAGAAGCTGAAATGGGTCCAAATAGGGAAAGCAAAGCCATTGGATTTCTGGCTCTGCCAGTAAGCAATGCTCTACCGTGACTGAAAGAGGTCTAGAAGATAATTCAAAGATAACATATAATGAAGAAAGAAAGGAATTTGCACTGGTGTAGACAACCTTTTATAATATTTTACCAATCTATTACTAGACAGCATGGGTCGAGGAAAAAAAGCCAAAGTCTATCAAAATCATTGTGGGAAAATGAGAAAATCATGGGTATAATTTCGCAGGATATTTCTTTTCTTTTTTTTTTTTTTTTTTTTAAATGAATTCCATTGTTTGCCATATTTAATTTGGCAACTGCACACGCTTTCAGTAAGACACGTTTACGACTTTTGTAAAAACAAATCCAATGATTTTAGCTATATATGCAATGCCTGCCGTCAATCTTCAGAGAGTGGTTGAGCTGGGATTCCAGCTAACCACCTCTCGATTATCTGACCTAAATGTTGCCGACTGAGCTGCCAGGCTCAGCCACTGGAGCTGAGACTTTTTAATGGTGTTTCTAATGAAATCTCACCTGACATAAACCGTTTCATATCGTTCTCATTTTCCATGTAGAAGGGTGACTCTGCACTTTTGACAACATTAGGCGAGATGTAAGGTTTAGGCTCTTTGGCGATCGCTTGTAATGGAGTCACGTGACGACTTTTGATTGGCTGAAAAAATACGAAATTTAAGATAAAATGTCTAATTTTTCCGTATGCCGCAATGTATCTATATATTATATTCATGTATTGAATATTAGTTCATGTTGTTTTTCAATGATTTACAAGGATCTTTTCGAAGTCGTATGTTGCTGTTTGTTTCAGGAGTTATATCGAATCTGACAAAATCTGGTGTTTGAGATAGCTGGAATATCAAAATAATCTGCACTTCCGTATAATCGGATCAGATCGCGTTACATGTGCAAAGATGTGCGTATCGGATGAGGCCGAAGGTCAAATCCAATGCGAACCTCTTTACACATGCAACAAAACCTGATCCGGTCAACAGAAATGCAGACTGGTTTTAATCAATATTTTCGTTATTATGAACCTTTCCTTTAAAACTGCTATAAGGAAATCACAAAACAAATAATAATAAAAAAAAAAAAAAAAAAAGCAGACAGCCGCATATTTACGGAATCTGCAGGAAAGAACCGAACATGAATACAGAAAAGCAGTCCATGAACACGATGGAGTTATACACTAAGTACATGCGTAATACGGAAAAGCAAACAGAGAGTAAAGGCATTATACGGAGAAGCCCATATAGAGTATATGCGTGATATGGAAAAGCCCACATAGAGTACATGCATGATACTGAAAAGCCCATATAGAGTACATGCATGATACGGAAAAACCCATATAGAGTACATGCGTGATACGGAAAAACCACATGGGTAAATGCATGATACGGAAAAGCCCATATAGAATACATGCGTGATACGGAAAACCGAACATACAGTACATGCATGATACGGAAAAACCTACATAGAGTACATGCATGATACGGAAAAGCCCATATAGAGTATATGGGTGATACGGAAAACCGAACGTAGAGTACATGCATGATACGGTAAAGCCCATATAGAGTATATCCGTGATACGGAAAAGCCCATATAGAGTACATGCGTGATACGGAAAAGCCCATATAGAGTACATGCGTGATACGGAAAACCGAACATAAAGTACATGCATGATATTGAAAACTTAATCCGATCTGTTTTAAGTAGTGTAGATAAGATCCGTACTTTAGTTAAAATTTCATTAAAACGAGACTTGAATTCAACTTGTTACGAAGCGATCCCCTGGCCGACTACATAAGATTCTTCTTGACGAGTTTAATTCGATTTTCTGAAAAGGCCAACAAGTGCCAGATTTTTTTTTTTTTCAAATAACGATATCTTGCTAATTATGAGTCAGAATATGCAGTACCATACACGCAAAAGTGAGTAAAACCCGACTCACAACTCTGAAGTAGCTTCGAATGACCTCACATATGACGTCACATCATGCTTATCTCAAATATGTGTAAGATAAGAGAAATCTTATTTTTTATTGTTTTTATTTAAAGAGTAATTCTAAAAAAAATAACGATATCCTTATACTTTCACTCGCCATGAGCTTATTTGCATACAGAGAAAGGGGAAACAGGGTTGAAAGAAGCAGATGATGATAAGAAGAAGAAGAAGAAGATGATGATGACGATGATGATAAGAAGAAGATGATGATGAGGAGGAGGAGGAGGAGATGATGATGATTATTATGATGGTGATGATGGTTAGGAAGAAGAAGAGGAAGACTGTGAGGCGGCGGCCAAGAAGAAGAAGAAACTTACTGGTAAATTCGGAACCGCTGATTGGTCAATTTTCCCAGACTGGATCGCCTCAAACATTCGGAGATCCTCGGTGTTCTGTTTCGTTTTTCTATGATCGAATTCGAAATCTGAAATTGCCCCTTTGCAGTTGACGGCGTATCTTTTACCGAAAAAGTGTTCACTGCGGGGAATAAAACCTACAATTGTAACATCATTTCCAAAGTTCTCCTATTACATAACTACCCCTTGCTTCTTGTACTCATGTAAAAGTTTACTAATTTGTCTACTTTTAAGGCTTCAGTCATTCAAAAAAAATCAATACATATGAGCCATGCTCTGGTAAAAAGGGACTTAATGCATCTCCGTGATCCATGATACCAAGCAAGTCATTGCATAATTGTGAATCCATAACATTCATTCTGTGGATGTTAACTCTTTACCAAACGACAATATTTTAGATGTTTCTCCTGATAAGGCTTGGGCGCTGAAATGACTTGTCCAAGGATAATCCCTAAAGACCGGTGCAGCGAACGTTGAAAGAACCTAGAATTTGTCCTCTTGTCCTTATCTTCTGAGGATTCTATATATAAACTAGATGCCCTTGAGGGCCTGAATCGCTCCACTGGTATGATAGTGCTGTTTTTTATAGCATACGCTATGAGTTCATGATGCAAAAAGGAACAAAAAAAAGCAAACACACAAAAAAATGGGGTGAAGGGTTTTTGTAACTGGGCTTGAACCCACTAAGAGAGCACAAGTAGGCATGGTGAATTGAACAAAATTAATAGTAAAATAGAAAAAAAAAAAAAACTGTAGTACAATTTCTCAAAACCAATTGCTTGGAATCCACTCAAATTTGATTGGGTTTCAGTACTCACTATTTTAAACAATCCCTGCAAGTTTCAAAGAAATGTGACCAATAATGTGGACTGTGTTGAGTAAACAATACTAAGTCATCAAATGGCTGCTTTTCCTAAAGTGATTGCTAAATTTTCTTCATTCTTAATAGAGTTCAATCCCTTGATGATATAAATAGTCTTTGCAAGTTTCAAAAGATTGAATAAAAATGTGACCTAATTGCATTAACAAGAAAAGTAAATTTTCAACTTTAGATGGCTCCTTTTCCCATATTGATTTTCAAATGTTTTTTTTTTTTTTGTTTTTTTTTTAAATCCGAAGGATTCAAGCTATTGATAAAATAAAGCAACTATGCAAGTTTCATGAAAATTCAACCACAAATACCGACTTCATCGCGTTAACTAGAATTGTAAATTTTTAAATTCAAATGGCTTTTTTTCACATAGTAATAGTCGACTTTTTTGAAAATCAATAGGGTTTAAGCTGTTGATGATACAAAGCAACTGCGTAGGTTTGATGAAAATCCGACCACAAATACAGACTTTATTGCGTAAACAAGAAAAGGAAATTTTGATCTTTAAATAGCTACTTTTCCCATAGTAATTGCCAGATTTTTTTCAAAACCAATAGGTTTCAAGCTATCAATGAGATAAACAAACTGTGCGAGTTTCACGAAAATCAGACCACAAATGCAGATTGTATCGCGTAAACAAGAAATTGAAATTATGAATTTTAAATGGCTACTTTTGCACAGTTTTTTTTTTTTTTTTTTTCAAGACTACAAATGCAGACGTTATCGCGTAAACAAGAAATTGAAATTTTGAAATTTAAATGGCTACTTTTCCCACACTAATGGTCAGATTTTTTTCAATATCGATAGGGTTCAAGCTCTTGATGAGATAAACAAACTGTGCAAGTTTCACGAAAATCCAACCATAAATGAAGACTTTATCGCGTAAACAAGAAAAACGGACGGACGGACAGACAAACAGACGGACGGACAGACGGACGGACCGACGGACAGACGGACGAACAAACGGACGGACGACGGAAACTACACCATGACATAAGCTATGCTGGCTTACAGTCAGTAGGGCTAAAAACAAAACAGCACAAAATTACAAACCTGTATATCCGGGAATCATTTGCTCCATAAGTTTCTGGTCTCCCCAGCTGTGTGTCCTTGACCTAAGCAGTTCTTCTCTCGGGTCCATTGGCGGTACGGGGGCGCTGTTGGCACGAATGCTCGCCAGAACGAGGCTACCAGAACTAGCTACTGCATCGTCACGTAATAACTTTGATGTGGTCTTTCCAAACGTCTCACCGATCTGGTATTTAAATTGTGGACAAAAGCCGCCATATCTGCGATAAGAATTTGAAAACTACAAGTCATTCCTTTTTCACAAAATAAAAATTGGAAATTATACATAATGGCAACATATACAATGCCTAAATGCGACCAGCGCTTAAGACTTATATCTCTTTAATATTGAACGAAGATATCTTCATATGGTATCGAGTCAAACTTGAGAAATTTGTTGGTCGCACTTAGTGACAAAAAGAGATCCGACTAAATATTTTTGTACTGATAGTTTTCGAGGTTATGTTCAAATGAGAATCTCAAAAAGATCAAAGACTAAAAACCATACAGAGCTAAGGGTCTATTTTTCGTATAAAAGCTGTTATGTAGCTTCTTTTGACCTAGACAACACGAAACCATTTTACCCTTATCCTGCTAAATAAGTGAAATAAAACGTTCAACCCTGTAGTAAAAACCTGAATAATGTTATTTCAAACTTATATTTTGGACAAAAAATATCTCATCGGACAGTGTAGATCCAAGATCAAGGTGCATGTCCTGTGCAGTCTGATCTTGATCTACACTTTCCGCAAAAAGTCAGTCAGTCACGTTTAGCAGCCTAAGGGTAAACCCTTTACCAAATAACCCCTTGTTTTAACCCTTTACCAGATGACGAAAGTTGAGACTTGTCTAATTTGAAAGAAATTGTTGACGACCAATTAATTATGGCTCAAATGTTGGAATTGGGGAGAAATCATTGCTGGAAAAGGAAAAAATGGTTACCAACATTTTCTTCTTTCCGCGCAGTGTTTTCAACAGCAATTTCATCCTAGGGTCGTTTAACAAGAAGGCCATTGGCCCTAATGCGCTCACCTGAGTAAAGTCATCTACAGTTGATAAAGCTGAAGAGATCCTGGTTTTAATGATGTAAAACATGTGAGTGTAAGTGACCTACTTTTTTACCAATGTGACCCAATTTAAAACTTGTCAAAGATATCATTAAGACAAACATTGTGACCAAGTTTTGTGAGTAACAGGCTGAAAATGTGGCCTCTACGATGTACACTAAGTTTTTCAAAGATTTGGCCCCGTGACCTACTTTTTCACTCAAGGTGACCCAATTTCCAATTTGTCCAAGATATAATCAACACGAATTTTTTTAAAAGTTTCCTGTGTTTCAGTCTAAAAATGTGGCCTATAGAGTTTACACAAAATGTTTCTAAGATTTGGCCCAGTGACCTACTTTTTGACCGAACATGACCCAATTGGGATCCTGTTCAAGAAATCATTGAGACAAACATCCTGACTAAGTTTCAAGAGTATCAGGCTGAAAATATGGCCTCTGGAGTGCACACAAGGTTTTTCTAAGATTTGACCCTGTGACCTACTTTTTGACCCAAAATGACCCAATTTCAAATTTGTCTGAGATATCAACAAGATAAATGGTCAAAACAAGAGGACCATGATGGTCCTATATCGCTCACCTGAGTACTAAGCAGTACAGGTTAACAATGAAGATAAATACCAAATACTGAAGTTCAAGGCCAAATGATTATGAAAGAGAGACAACTCACAACTTTAACAGAGGTCTAGGCCTTTGGTTACCCAGAAAATTTTCTTATAATTGCACGAAAGATAGCTAAGTACAAACGTCTAAGCCCCGCGGCTGGACCTGTAATGATCCCAGGGGCATCTTGTGTGCAAAATTTCTTGAGGCCCACAAGGTGATGCTTCATGCAAAGTATCATAGCTCTAGGCATTTTGGGTTTAAACAAAGATTTTTCAGTTTGCATTATATATACATGTAGATGCTACAGAGTAAACCAAGTCAAATACAGCAACTCTAATTGAAGGGCAAATAACTCATGTTGTTTGGGTCTAATAAGACCCATAATCAAAACCCATCCAAGATCTTATGGTCATATAAATTTTTACCAAGTTTGGTACTGATTGGTATATATTTGTAGATGCTAGAGTGTAAACAAAGTCAAATATGGAAATTTTGTCCAATTCAAGGGCAAATAACTCTGGATGTTCTGGTTCAATTTGACCGATAACTGAACTCTTCCGAGACCTTATGGGAATATATATTTTGACCAAGTTTGGTATTGATTGGTCAATATTTGCAGATGCTAGAGTGTAAACAAAGTCAAATATGGCAAATTTTCTAATTCAAGGGCAGACAACTCAGACAGTTCTGGTCCGATTAGATCCATAATTGAACTAATCTGAGATCTTATGATCACACACACTTTGACAATGTTTGGTGCTGATTGAGTGATATTTGTAGATGCTAGAGTGTAAACAAAGTCAGATTCAGTAATTTTTGCAAATTCAAGGGCAAATAACTCCTGATGTTCTGATTGGATTTGATCCAAAATCGAACTCATCCGAGACCTTATGTACATATACATTGTGGCCAAGTTTGGTACTGATTGGTCAATATTTGTAGATGCTAGAGTGTAAACAAGAAGATTTTTAAAGATTTCCCTCTTTATCTCTATGTGAAATCCGAGAACCCACAACATAGGGCCAATTTCAACAACAGCGCCATAATTTGAAGTATTTTGATAGAAGGCTATTAGATGATGCTACATGCCAAATATGAAAGTTCTAGCCCTTACGGTTTGGGACAAGAAGATTTTTAAAGTTTTTTCTCTCGGTTGCCATGGCAACCAGAGTTCTTTATGGAATTCAAATCTTTGAAGTATTCTGAAAGTGCATCACCTAAGGATCATTTTTGTGAAGTTTCATTGAAATCTGTTGGGCGGTTTCAGAGGAGAAGATTTTTTAAGTAATTGTTCACGGACGGACGCCGGACAACGATCGATCACAATAGCTCACCCTGAGCACTATGTGCTCAGATGAGCTAAAAAAAGGGGGTCAAAAAAAATAGCGGGGGGGGGGGGGGAGGGGAGGGGGTCTGTCCAGGAAAATCAACGCAAATCCCGGAAAATCAAGTCCATTGTCCTGGATTTGTCTGAAAAAATTATGGCATGTATGTGTACTAATATAAGATGAAAATCTGAAATTACTTCATAATCCTTAAATTTTCCAATCGAATTTCATAGTTTTGTACAACGTTTTACTCAAGTTCAAGAGAACTCTTTTTACCAAAATGGCCAGTGGCTCATGAATGCCAAAATCTAATATTTTACTCTAAATACATATAGAATATTATGACAGCATGTATTTCCTGTCAACTGTATTTCACTTCCACATGCGTTGGAAAATTTGATATCTCGCGAGACCGAAGGTCGAGCAAGATGTCAACATTTTCAAACGCATCATGAAGTAAATACAGCCGACAGGAAACACATACTGGCATAATATTCCATTCATTATATACTTAATAGATCTAATGCTAAATAAAAACAGAAAGAATACAATCAGTGCCATATGTATCGAAAAACACAAATAAATTGTAAGAAAAACCTGGTTCAGTGGGCGTTAATATCTTTTTATGAATGGCGCATGAATATTATGCAGTGTGTAATAATTGTACTCTTTCTCAGTGATGGGCAAACGAAAAATAAATATTATTCGTAAGTAGATATGATAATACTCGATCTGAGCCAATGCCCTTATGCCTCTCAAATGCCTTACGCAATTCGATATAGCTTATCCAATCAACCCACGCTTAAAATTAATCAACAAGCTTATGCATAACAAACCCACTTATCCTCTCATCTAGTCCTTAACAAATCAACCCTACCGTATGCATATAGCTAGCCCTTAAACAATAAGACATGCATTATCAATTTCATGTAACACGCCCTCTAAAATCACATGCTCATGAAATCTTTAACCAACTAACCAACTAACCGACTAAGTGTTTACGTCAACCGCAAGCTCATAAAATTAACAAAACCAATAGATTAAGCATTCATTATTAAATCAAACTAACCCCCATTTTAATCCTTTTACCTTTAATTCAATTATTATATCATTTCAATCCCTTATGTAGTAGATGAAAAATTTCCTAAAAAAAAAATTTAATTTTTAAAAAATTTTCATCATCACGCGTCATTGCATCAGTTAACCAGCTAACCGGGTGCATCAGGCTAACAAAGCGCATCAGTTAACCAACAAACCCATCAGCCCAGGCAAACCCTTACTTCAGATAATCGCTTAACCTTTTTTCCACCCCATCAACCAACGCATCATGCAATGGCTAGCCAGTTTATGAGTTAGTGGGGTGGGTTGGGATTTTGGTAAAAAAAAATATAAAAATATTAATTTTTTTATCTATATACAAAAATTTTTTTTTTTAAAATATTAATTTTTTTGTCTGTATACAAAAATTTTTTTGATTAATCATAAATAATTTCTAGCAAACGTTTTTAATCATGAGTGTAACAAATAATTTAACAAAACAGGAAAGAAAAACAATAAATAGATGTCTTAAAGATAAAGTAAACAACTACATAATTGATAAATGTGTTCCTAATGAAAAAATAGTATCTTTTTGTTTTTATGAACCGGTAAGAAATGTTAGAGTTGCAAAAAAATTAATTTCATCTCTTACTTATTTTGCAAGTAAAGAAAGAATTAAAAATAAAACCTTTAAAATAATAGTATCTTTTAAATTTCCACCCTTTAGAGCGGGTGAAGAAATTATACCATTTTTAACAGTTTTATGTGAAGAAGATGGATTAAAATTATCTTTTAACAGAAATTTTATCAGAAAGACGGTTTGCTGGTATAATTTTTATATTTAAAGATGGTAACTTTGAAGATGATGATCCAAAAAATATTAACAATGGCAAAATATTTACTTATGATAAATGTGTTGCTTGCTTAGAGGAAGAACCAAAGGTTTATTTTGTTGACTGTGGTCATATCTGTTTATGTAAATATTGTGATTTTAGAGCGACCACAACTATATGCCCAGTTTGTAAAACAGATAACAATATTAAGCGATTAGTTTAAAATATTTGATTAAAAGGTAAAAAATTATGTAAAATAGTAGGTAAGATGACAGACTTACTAAAATCTACAGCTAATAACAACCAAACACTGGATGTTAAAAATACAATACAAGAACGGTTAGAAGAAGAACTAACCGACCTGGTTCCCCGCATTCTTTTAGAAGTAAAAGGCTTACAAGAATCAATAGTAGAGGATGATCTTGCATGGTACTTTCATGATAACGATGTTGAAGAAGATAAAGTGGAAACCACCGTTGATAGATTTATGAGATTGTTTAAAGGTAAACTAATATCCTATATTGAAACAAAAGAAAAAAGCGATAAAACTATAGATGATTATGAAGATGATACTTTAACTAAAAAAGAAATACTAGACAGAGCATACGATGATTTTTTAAAATATGATTTTAGTGACGATGAAGAATGGTTTATTGATAGAGAAGATGTAGAGTTAAGAGAAGATTATGATGGAACAGAAGGAGAAGTTGTTGGGTTTTTTACGAATGCATATGGAGAAACCAGATATGAATACATAGACATAGAAGATCTAAAAGAATAAAAAAAATTTAAAACAAAAATTTTCATAAAATAAAATGCTAGAACTAGAGCCAGATTTTAAACATAAGTTAAGTGACCTACTTAGGGATAAATCAAATATTTATCCTATAAACACAAACAAAATCATTTACACAAATGGAACCGGTCTAATGCCCTATAAAAATCCTAGATGGTTTTGTGATATCTACTATTACTGCAGTAAAATGTTTTATGAACAACCTAAAGAAGATACTTTAAACATAACATTTTATGCTGGTGGTAACAATATACGCGTTAAACATTGTTTTTACAGTAAAGATTTAACCAATTTGCTATCTCTCTTTAAACAAAGATTTATAGATTGCCCAAACGAACACAGTTTCCTTGAAAGTTGTATTAATGATATTGAAGAATACAGTATAAACTTTAAGTTTATATAATCTATAAATTTTTAAATTAAAATTTATAGATTCCTACAGTTTACAAGTCTAACTCTATCAGTATTGTTAAATATGAATTTTTAGCATTAGGATTATTTGTTCTTGTTATAAAGTTTATAACATCACATTGGTCTAATTCTAAAGGCTGTGGAAAAACTACACAACTACAACCTTCTCCTTTCTTTTTTATTATAGAGTAGTCAATCTGTTCAACTCCATTTACGACTATATTAACTTTTGCTTCTTCTTTTAGAATACCGGTTCCCTTAACAATCATTAAAGTCCCTCTTATAATTCTACCAGAAGCAGACATACAATAACCTCCCATCCCATGACTTACTCCGGCACTTCCATTACCAAAAGAAAACTCATATTGGCCGTCTGCTAAAGGACCCTGCTCCTCGGCACACACGCTTATAATTGTTTTATGAAGCGATACCCTTCCATCCACATAGGATTTTGTTACTAAATCTCCCTCATCTACAGGCATCGCCGCGTTTTTTATAGAAAAACCTTGAAGATCCACATCAGATATTGCTGTAAAGCTTCCATTTGGATTTTTTACAATGGCACCACCATTATCAACATAATTTTTATTAGCAGCAGCGTTAAGATTTATTGGATTTGGTAAACCAGTAATTGAGTTACCACCCATATCTATTTTACCAGCCACTGAAAAAGACCCGTCTTGGTTTTTTGTTAAAGCCTTTTCACCTGCGGTAGCCATCTCAATAACGCTATCTACGTAAAGCTTATTCGCTGCATGGCTATTTTCAATTGGAGGAGCAACAAAATGAATTCGCCGGTTACCCATAGATATTTCTCCTATTGCAGTATAAAAGTTATCAATAGGGTTATACAAAAATGGTGAGGATTGACTATCAACATACCCCTTTGTTGCTACATCATCAGGTTCAGCAGGTGACAGAACATTAACTAACCCATAATTCCTCATATCTATATTTCCTGTAGCAACAAATCTTCCATCATTACGTTTAACAATGACACTTTCTCTACTAACCTTATCCACATAACTTCTGGTAGCAGCATCATGTGGTTCTTCAGGGTCATGTAGATTATGTATTTTTTTAAAACCCATATTGAATGGAGCAGTAGCAATAAAATTTCCATTTTCTTTTAATAGTGGTGATTCTGCGTTACCCCCTGCTGTATTATCAACATAGTCCTTTGTCGCAACGTCTTGTGGATTTACTGGATTACTTACCCTCGTAAATGTGTTGCCATTCATATTTATGGAACCGGTAACAGTGGTTGTTCCATCTTTACGTAAAAAGTTGTTAGTAATGTAAGCAAGTGACACACCACCATCACCACTTGTTTTAACATCATCCATTCTTCCAAATTTATCAACAGGCATCGTTTTTTAATATTACTAAAAAAGTTTATTTAAAACATTTTGAAATTCATTATCATCACACAACTCTTTAAGAATAAACAAACATAAATGACCGCAAAATACTTCACCCGCATGTTGTAATTGATCAGTATTGTAGTATATAGGTTGTTTTAAATAATCTATAATTTCATTAGGTGGTTGAATACCATAACTATCAAAATAAATTTTTCTTTTTCCATCTTTAAACCATGCAACCCAATGAGTACCAGGGCCACCAGAGTCATCAAGGTTTAATATACCACATTCATTTTTTTTATTCTTTTTTGGTAGGGCATCTCTTAAAAATGTTCCTCTAAAATTTTTTAATTTTAATTTTTTTGCAGCATCATTTAGTTCAAAATTACTTAAAGGTTTATTTTTTAAAGTTACATTATCAATTGCAATATCTTTCATTTTTATATATTTAAATATTTATAATAGCACCGTTATCAACCCATGAATTAAACTCATCAGAATAACCTTTCCACTTTACAAGAGATTTCTTTTTCCCCTTTTTAATAACCTTTTCTATCCTATACACCTCTTGATTCGTTTTTTGTAGTTCAGGTTCATAAAAGCTACCTTTTATTTCTTCACCATTTAAATCTTTAATTTTATACGTTATAGGCGTTGTATGTTTTACTTCTGAAACTGTAAAAACCTCTTCAGTCCATCTTGTGGTATAACCTTTTTCAAAAGTCTTTTTCTTTTTACTTATCCTTACTTTATCTCCAACAGAAAACTTTGGTTTGATATCCTCCCTTACTTGGTCATAATCAGGATACAATGTTATCCAAACTTTATTTTCATTCTTCTTCTTACTTGCTTCAGTTGGCGTCATCTTGATGGAAGAATGCCTCGTGTTGTTGTATTCTTTAACAAGATTTGGTAATACATCAATATATACATTTGTTGAGTGAGCAGAGAAATACTTCCACATTTTTTCTTTCATTGTTCTAATCCATCTCTCAACAACGCTTGATTTTTCCTCATTTTCAGTAGAATACAATTCAACCAAATCTTTAACATCTTTGTTATAAAACTCTTTACCTTTATCTACCCACATTTTCTCAGGCTTTCTTTCCTTTAAAATACTCTTCAATGCAACAGAAACAGATTTTCCTGTTTTATCCTTTAATGGTAAAAGCCATCCATATTTTGAAAAGATATCAATGACAGCAAGAAGAAATTTTACTCCACGATTTAATTTAGAAAATGCTTGCATATCTACTAAATCTGCGGCCCATATTCTATCGATACCATTTACTCTAACTCTCCTTTTCTTAAATTTTCTTTTTACAGGTTTATGTAATTCTTCTGCTAGCGCTATATTTTCTAAATTTTTTTTTTACTCATTCCCATACCAAATCTTTTCTTGGTTCCTATTAATGAGGAAACCAATCCTCTTTCCATTCTTTCCTTAATAGTTGGATTATAGATACCCTTTAACTCTTTAAGCATATTAGCATCACACACATCATTCCGTGTTTTAGTATCATTATGCTTAAGATAACAGATATCATGATGATATGCTGCTTTGTCAACACGATTTACAGGCTTTGACCATTCTTTAGGTGTTAAATCAGGCTTTAATCTTTTCTTTAACTTGGTGCCTGGACCGGTAAAGTTATGACCAGGTAAATGCATTTCAACAGGTAAGTTATTGATTGCTTTGTTTAACAACGAACCACCTTCTTTTTGTTTAACAAATTGTGTTTTAGTTGTACCACAAACAGCGCATTTTCCTCGCACCATATTTTTACCATTTTTACTTACTACACACTGTAAATCAGTAGTTTCAGTTTTCTTTTTACATTTAACGCAATACATTTTTTTTATATATTAAAATAAATTTTTTTAATTAAAATATGGATATTGTTAATTTATCATGGAATGAAGCGTTAGCAAAAAGATTTAATCATCCCCTTTTACCTAGGAGCATCAGGGGCTTAATAGTAGGTAAATCAGGATGTGGTAAAACTACACTTTTACTTAACCTTTTGTTAAGACCTGATTGGTTAGATTATAACAACTTATGCGTTTTTGGAAAAAGTTTGTTTCAACCAGAATACCGCATACTTAAAAAAGCCTTTGAAGAAAAAATACCAAAAGAATACATACTAAGGTTGTTCTCACTTAAAGATGAAGTTCAAAACCGTGATATTTCACCTACTGCATTAGTTGAAGAATGGGCAAAAACAATTAAGGAAAAATCTGATATCAATTGTGAATTTTTTGAATATGCTAGTGATGTTCCTGATCCAAGAGATTTAAATGCATCAAATAAAAACTTAATGATATTTGATGACTTACTTTTAGAAAGGCAAAACAAGTGTGAAAACTATTATGTAAGAGGAAGACATAGTAATGCCGATTGTTTTTATCTAGCACAAAATTATTTTAGATTACCTCGTCAAACTATTAGAGAAAATGCTAACTTAATATGCTTGTTTAGACAAGACTTAAAAAATCTTAATCATATTTATAGTGATCATGTTGGAGATGATATGACTAAAACAGAGTTTATCAATTTTTGTAAAAACTGTTGGGAAAGACCACATGGTTTTGTTGTGATTGATTTAACTAAGAACCGTAACGATGGAAAATATAGATGTGGTTTTGATAACTTTTACATACCACGAGATTACAAGGATTACCATTAAAAATATATTTTCATTAAAAATATATTTTACAAATTATAAAATGGAAGTAGAATTACTTGAAAAGATAGTAAAAAACACTAACCATAAAACATCATTTCAAATTATTGTAAGCGATAACAAAACAGAGTTTAAAACAAGATTTACTCCTCCACTTAAATTAGACCAAGATAAAGAATATGAAATAGCGTTGGTTAACCTTGAAACTTACTATTCATTTCCTAATATTGATAAACACAATGGAACTTTTGTTTATTCACCTGACAATGGCGCAACATGGGTAAAACTAAAATTATCAGAGGGATCTTATGATTTAGTTGATATTAATGATACATTACAACAAGAAATGAGGAAAAGGGGACATTATGATCCAGTTAATGAAGAATATTATATTAATATCTCTGCAAATACTAATACTTTAAAATCTATTCTTTATGTTGAAAATGGATATCAGGTTGATTTTAACCAAGGTAGAAGTATCGGAAAAGTATTAGGATTTAATAGAGCAAAATATCTACAAGGATTTCATGAATCTGAAAATGTAGTAAATATTCTTAGTATTAATAGCTTGTTAGTTAATATTGATTTAATTTCAGGTAGTTATGTTAACGGCTCACAAAGAAATACGATTTACAGTTTTTTCCCTAATGTATCACCGGGGTATAAAATAATAGAAAACCCGGTAAACCTTGTTTATCTTCCCCTAACATTAAATGAAATACATAATTTAAATGTATCAATTACAGACCAAGATGGAACATTACTAAATCTAAGAGGGGAAAATTTAACAATTAGATTTCATATAAGAGAAGCAAGATAGATATAAAAAATGACAAACTATATTAACGCTAAAATAAATATATCAGACGGACAAAAGGAAAAAATTTTACATTCTTTTAGAAACAAAGCTCCAGCAAGTATTCGTTTAAAGAATGAGGATATACATGGTAATGATGTAATAGCATTAACCAAATCACAAGTAAATAAACTTACTAAAGCTTATAAAGGCGGAAAGGGAGCAACGTTTAGAATGTCTCCTAGACAACTTAAATACAACATAAAAGTAGAAGGCGGATTTTTACCTTTGTTAGCTGGTTTAGCTTCATCAGTTTTACCAACATTAGCAAGAACCGTTTTACCTGCTATAGGAGTTGGTGCGCTATCTGGTCTAGCTTCTTCAGGCGTTCAAAAAGCAATGGGTAATGGTCTATATCTTAAGAAAGGTGGTTGCGTCTGTCAAGTTGAAACTGATGGTAAAGGTTTATTTCTTGGTCCAGCTAAAGGTAACAGATTGAGTTCCGTTGGTGATGGATTGTATTTAAAACAAGGTGGAAAAATTTATGATGGAAAAGGTCTTCTTTTAGGACCTAATAGCCCATTTGCTAATATTCCTATATTAGGAGCAATATTATAAATTAAAAAATATGAATGTACATAAATTTGGAAATGGAAATAAAAATGGATATCATAAAATAGTTCAACCAAAAACTATTTTTTGGAAACCTGTTGAAGGTAAGTATCCAGCTAAAAAAGTTAATTCTGTTTCATGGGATATTTTTACTCAACAACCATTAGTATTAGAAGGAGGCAAAACAAGAACGATAGCTTTAGGTATGGGTTTTAATATGAGTAAAGGTTTTGTTTTAGTTTCTCTATCTTATGCTCTAAAACTTAATCAAATATCTATTACAAATGAAGTTACATTAGAAGAAGTGGATGACATGGTCACCACAATTACAAACAACTCAAAAAAGTTAGTAAAAATTGATGAAGGTGAATTTTTGTGCCGTCTTTACTATTCCATTTAAAAAATAAGTTGTTGTTAATAAAATGGAACTAAAAGAAAAGATTTATCCAGAGCTATCAGAAGCACGAAATATACCAAATGCACCATCATTAGAGCCAGTAATAACTGCAAGAGACAATGGTCAATCATTCAGACTACAAAAGATATCAGAAATTCAGACTTTTCTAGAAAATGAAGTTAGGGAAAGAGAGCAACTAAGTAAAAAATACTTGAAGATTAGTAAGAATGTGGACAATGTAGAAGCTGGACTAACCGTTATAGCACTAGGCGCAGGAGCAGGGGGAATCGCTTTACTATCAACCGTAGTAGCGATACCTGCAACTATGGTTCTAGAAGGTTGTGCTTTAGTTGTTGGGTTAGCCGCATTGGTGGGTAAGTTTGTAGTTAGAAGAACCAGAACAAAATCAGAAAAACATCTTCAGATAAAAATGTTGGCTGATTCAAAGCTAAACACACTACTTACACATATATCAAAAGCAATAACAGACAACAAAATAGATCATTCAGAATTTACTTTAATTATGGAAGAATTGGAAAAATACAAACAAATGAAGGAAGAAATTAGAAGTAAAACAAAGAAAAAAAGCAAGCTAGAGGAATCGGAGAGTTTAATAGAGAAGGGACGAATAGAAGCACGGGAGGAATTCAGGAGACTTGTAGAAAGACACAATGGAAACCATTCAAATTAAAACTAAAACCACCTAAGTTTAAGTGTTCTTGTGCATGTGAGATAGACAATACAAATTAAAAAAATATTTTACTTTTTAAAAAATGTCGTTTTTGAAGATAAAAGACCCTTTAAAAAGGGAAGAAACAGTAAAAGAATTTCTTGAACTGAAGAAAAGAATTCATGATAATCAGCTTGCAGAAAAAACCGGGGATATCGAATTACAAACAGACCTTTCAAAGTTTTTTAAACCCTTAACTAAATCACAAAAGGAGATACAAGAAGCAGCAACTAGAAATATTGCTGCGCATCAACTAGAAGCAGCTAGAAGAATTACTGAGGGATTGACACCTATTAGGGAGGGAGTTCAACAATTATCAAGAAGAATTACTGAGGGATTGACACCTATTAGGAAGGGGATTATTCAATTACCTGATGTACTTTCTAAAGAACTGAAACCTACTCTGTTACCTGTTGCGGAACTTCCTTCTTATCAAGACGTTGAGTTAGAAAAAAATAAAGAGGAAATTAATCATTTTATTGAAGTTTTTAATGAAAAACATGCAGAAAGAAAATATGATTTTGATAATATCTATAGAATAGTTTTTGATAAAAATTCTAGTGTATTTAAATTTGGTAATAAAGAAATTTTTTTAGACCCGAAAGATAAAGGTTTTTTTTATTTTGAAGAACAAAGATTTCCTGCTAGTGATGGGTTATGGGAATTGATTTTATCAAATGATCCGAAAAAATATAGCAAAGTAGATTTAAATATTTATCAAAATTTACTTTATTTAAGTGATATTATGTTTATTGATAATGATATAAAAAATGATTTAAAAATGTATAATACTTATGGTAATAAATGGAATAACATAATTAAACCTGTTTTAAATTTTATCACTAAAAAAAGAACTGGTAAAGGATTAAGAAAAAATAAAACAACCACGGTAATACCATCTGACCCCAACGCACTATTAGAAAGATTTGACCTCTTAATGGCAAGTAAAGGAGCTGGTCATACAGGTGTAAAAAATGAGCTTGTAAGTATTTGTGATGAATTAAAAAGACAACATGTTTTAAATTCAAAAACTTATAAAAAATTAATGACTATACTATAAAATGATTACATCACAAAAGAGAGGATTTAAAAGAAATTATGTTTATGGAGGAGCCGGAATATTTGATACTTTAGCCAATTTTCTTACAAAACTCTTTACAAGCAGCGCAGCTAAACAAATTGCATCTTCAGCAGTTGATGTTGGTAAGAGTGTAGCTAAGGAAGGTGCAAAAAAAGCGTTAGAGGTTGGAAAGAGTGCAGCAGTTGATGTAGGTAAAAAGTTAGTTCAAAAGGCTTTAACACCAAAATCTAAAAAGATTATAGAAAAATATACTCAAAAGCCTACTACAACAACTCAACCTGTAATGCAAGATTTTAGTAAGTTAATGGATGGTGGTGCCATTGCTATACAAGATTTAGTTAAGAAATTAAATAGTAAGGGTGGTGGAGTTAAAGTAATATAAATTTAAGTTAAGTAAATTATTACATTAAATAAAAAAGAATGCCAAATTTAAAATTTAATTTAACACATTATGAAAAATACAATACAAAAAAGGTTAGCATCCTTTATGCAGATTTTAAACTTGATGAAGATTGTGAAGTATTAGATAGCAGTGATACAAATTATGATTATAAAAAGGTTGATTTAAAATTGTCACCTGAAAAAGCTGATATCATTAAGGAATTTGAAGAAGATATAAATCAATATCTAAAAAAAAATAATATGTCTAAGGTAACCATACTTTACGGAAGTAGAATTTATCTAAAAATGAAAAAAAACCTTTCAGTAGAAAAAATTAAAAATGTTAAACTTAAGGGTGTGTATGTAAATGATGAAAACAGGTCATTCCCTCAACTATGGGCAAATTAAATTAATTTAAACAATTATAATTTGATTTAAAATTATAATTGTAAATAATAAAATGGATATTTTAAATATTAAAGCACCGATTTTAAAAGATGATAGTATTGATGAATATGAATATTATGAATATCTACCTATTTCAGGAACCAATCTAAACAACCCTGGAGGAAATATTAGGATTGATATTGAAACACAAGATATTTTTTATCATCCTTCAGAGTCATATTTACAAATTATAGGTAAATTAATAAAAAATGATGATTCAGTTTATGGTGCAGCTAATGAGGCTACCATAACAAATAATGGTTTGATGTATTTGTTTAAAAATATAAGATACCAACTTAGTGGACAAGAGATAGAATCAATTAATTATCCTGGTCAGACTACGACAATCCTAGGTCTGTTAAAATACACAGATGACTTTTCTAGATCACAGGGGCAAAACCAACTATGGATTAGAGATGGCAATTTAACCGCAGACAGTGCTACTAATAGTGGTTTTGCAGCCAGAAGACAGTATATTTTTAGTTCAAATCCAGTTGGAACATTTAGTTTTAGGATACCCTTAAAACATATATTTGGTTTTTGTGAAGATTATAACAAAATTTTATATGGTATGAAACAAACACTAACCTTAACAAGAAATAATAATAATGATGCAATTTTTAGAAGAGGGGACATTCTAGCTCCGGATGGTACCGTGGCAACCCCGGCAGTTGATGTTGGTAAAGTTGAATTATTAAAGGTATCTTGGTTTATACCACATGTAACACCGGAAGATGGCAACAAGTTGGAACTTTTTAAATTTATCGAGAAGAAAGAAAAATTCCCAGTTGGGTATAGAATGATACAAAGCGACAGTATTGCGGTTCCACAAGCAACAGGTTTTACTTGGAGGTTATCATCTAAATCATCTCCTGAGGTGCCACGTTTCTTAATTGTAGGTTTTCAAACAGAAAAAAGTAATGACCAAGAGAAAAACCCTGCTTTATTTGACAACATAAATATTAAAAATATTTATGTAATGTTAGGTTCAAAAAAATATCCACTATATGATTATGATATAGATTTTACTACTAATCAATATAGTAGAATATATAGTGAAGCCGCTTCATTTAGAAAAAAGTTTTTTAACATGGATGAATTAGTATCAAACTTTTGTATTAATCCATATGAATTTAAATTTCTTTTTCCTTTGTTTGTGTTTGATTTATCTAAACAAAGTGAAAGGCTTAAGTATTCTGTTACTGATATTCACGTTAAAGCAACATTAAATGCTCCTGCTCCAATAAATACTGAGGCATTTGCAGTTTTACTTAGTGATAGGTTAATTAACTTTCAGAGTGATGGGAATAAGATGAGTGTAGTGTATTAAGTAAATTTTTACTTAATTAAAAATGAAAAAGGTTGCTGATTTTAAGAAAATATTAACAGATAACAATATTAAGTGGTATTCCTATTGGAACAAGAAAAAGTATATTGATGTGTTAAAAGAGCATGGTTTGTATCCTGAAGAGGAAGAAAAAAAATTTTTAAAAAAAATTCCTAATTATGATAGATTAAAGGATATTGCTAAAAACCCAAAGAGGGTTACCTTAAAGGATGTTGAAACTGATGAGGTGAAAGAGTTTCCATCGATTTACAAGGCTTCTAAGTATATAGATAAATGCCCACAAACGATTGAAAATTGGAATGGTAGAGTATGGAAAGGTATATATAGAATTGATATTCAATAGTGTACGAGCCACTGTGAGTAATTTTATTATTTAATGAAAAAATAATAAAATTTGACTTAAGGAAAGAATTTTTTATTTAAAAAAAATGGATCGTCAATTTGATAGATACAATGTAGAAGGATTAAGAAATTTAGCAAGGGAAAGGGGATTAAGAAGATACTCAAGGCTTAGACGTGATGAACTAATAACTCTTTTGATTAATACGGGACCCTCAATATTAGATAGAGACATCGTTGCCATTGATGCACCATTATTACAACCAACGCCCTATATTCCACCAAGACAAAGTCCAACCAGGCAACAAACTACTTCAGTTAATGATTTGCTAAGGAGTTTAGAAAATGTAAGAGTAGAACAACCAAGTATAACACCAGAACTTAATGCTTTTAAAAATAAAATAAAAAGTTTATATGATGAAGAAAGAGAGGAAAAAATAAAAATAATACAAAATAGATCTGCCTTAAATAATTATGCAACTGAACATAAAATAGACGGTATACCTGTTAAAACGTTACAAGAGTTTTTAATGCTAACAAAACCAACAATTGAAAAACTTTTAAGTAGCATGCATAGTCATAAAGTAAAATTAAATCTTCAATGTTTTATGGAAAGAGGAGAGGATAATAATAGACAAATAGTAAAAGCAAATTTTTCTTCTGGTAGTTATGAGATTTTCTTAGAAGGAACCAATATAACAGAAGTATACTTAAATATGATGGAAAGAATTATAGAAAATTTTATTAAATTTACTTCAAATGGTAGTGGTTGGTCGTTTAATAGTGTGGTTCATTTAAAGTTACATAGTGTTATTTATGAACCATTAAGAGCAGGTGAATGGTTACCCCTACCTAAGTGGATTGCTAACAAAAAGGCATGTATTAATATGAAAAGTAAGGATGATGAATGTTTTACAGATTGTATTTTAAGGTATTTAAATCCAACAGATAATCATCCTGAAAGAGTTGATAATGATTTAAAATCAATGAAAAATAACTTAAATATGAAAGGAATTAAATATCCTGTTTCTTTACAGGATATAGATAAGTTTGAAAGGCAAAATCCAACAATTAGCGTTAATGTTTTTGGGATAGTAAAAGGTAAGGAAAAAATCAAACGTATTAGAGCAATAAAAAGTTTAAAAGAAAATCATATAAATTTGTTATATATTGAAGATGAAGAAGAAAAAACACATTATGTTTTAATAAAAAATATTAATGCTTTACTGAGAACACAAACTGCCTCTAATAATAATGTAAAGTATTGTATGCTTTGTATGAATCATTTTGGTAGTGAAGAACTTTTAGAAAAACATATGGAGCGTTGTGAAGATCATGATGGAGTTGATTTAATAATGCCTAAGTTTGATCCTGAAAATCCTGAAAAAATTTTAATAAAGTTTGAAAACTATTGTAGAAAAATTATGGTACCATTTGCAGTTATTGCTGATTTTGAATGTATATTACAAAAAATAGAACCACAACAAAAAAGTAATACTATTGAAACACAAAAGCATATACCTGTAAGTTATAACTATTTAATTTGTCCTTTTAATGATGAAATTATGAAACCAGTATTAAGAGGATATGTAGGTGAGGATGCCGAAAAACATTTTATAGATACTTTAACTAAGGATGTTAAACAACTTTATAATGAATTTTATAAAAACCCAGTAGAAATAGAAAAATTAACAGAAGATAAAGTTAGAAAACATAAAAATGAAGTAAAATGTTGGATATGTGGAGGTAAATGTACTCATGAAAATTATAAAGTAAGAGATCATTGTCATTTTACTGGTGAGTATAGAGGTGCCGCACATAATGAATGTAATCTTAAAGCAAAAGTTCCTGATTTTATACCTGTTATCTTTCATAATTTATCTGGTTATGATGCACATATTTTTATTAAGTATCTTGGTAAAACTAGTGGTAGAATTGATTGTTTACCTAACACAGAAGAAAAATATATTAGTTTTACAAAAAATCTAAAGGTAGGAAATAAAAATATTAAATTAAGATTTCTTGATAGTTTTAAGTTTTTAGCTAGTAGTTTAGAAAAAATTGTAGAAAATTTAAAAGATAAAAATTTTAAAAATTTAAAGTATTATTTAGAAAATCATCGTGGTGGTTATACAGAAGAAAAATTAAAATTGTTAAGTAGAAAGGGTATCTTTCCTTATGAATGGATGGATAGTTTTGATAAGTTAAAAGAAACACAACTACCACCTATAGAAGAATTTTATTCAAGCTTAAATGGAGAAGGAATTGAAGAAAAAGATCTAACACACGCATTAAAAGTGTGGGATGTTTTTGGTTGCAAAACTATGTCTGATTATTTACAACTATACAATGAAACAGATGTTGTACTTTTAGCTGATATTATGGAAAACTTTAGATTTTCTTTGCATAAAGAATTTGACTTAGATCCTGCTTGGTATTATACTTTACCTGGATATGGATGGGATGCTATGCTAAAGGTAACCGAAATAAAATTAAAAAAACTTACTGATATTAATATGCTTAACTTTTTTGAAGCGTCAAAAAGGGGTGGCACTTGCATGACAAGTATTAGATATGCAGAGGCAAACAATAAGTATATGGGTGATGAGTATGATTCAACTAAACCTAGTATATATGGGTTTTATATCGATAAAAACAGTCTTTATCCTTGGGCCATGAGTAAGCCTTTACCTGTAGGTGATTTTAAATGGATGACAGAAGAAGAATTAAATAACTGGGAAAAATATCCGTGTACCCTGGAGGTTGATTTAGAGTATCCTAAAAATTTACATGATTTGCATAATGAAATGCCTTTAGCAGCAGAAAAATTAAAAGTTAGTAAAGTAGAAAAGTTAATACCAAACTTAAATGATAAGGAAAAATATATACTTCATCATGAAGCTTTAAAGACTTACCAGAGATTAGGATTAAAAATTAAAAAAATACATCGTGGAATTAAATATCAAGAGAGTACCGCTATTAAAAAATATGTTGATAAGTGTGTAAATTTAAGAACACAAGCAAAGAAGGATGAAAATAATTTTTTAGATAATTTATGGAAGTTAGCAATGAATTCTGTTTTTGGTAAAACCATGGAAAATATAAGAAATAGAGTAAACATAGAATTAGTTAATGGTGAAAATAGTGAACGATTTAAAAAGTTAACAGCAAAACATAACTTTCATAATCATACTATATTTGATGAAAATTTGGTTGCTGTTCATATGAAAAAAACATGGATTAAATATGATAAACCAATTTATTTAGGAGTAAGCATACTTGATATTAGCAAAACAACTATGTTAGAAGATTATTATAACTATTTTAAAAATAAATTTGGTGAAGATAAAGTATTTATGTGCTATACTGATACAGATAGTTATGTTTTAACAATAGAAACTGAAGATTTGTATGAAGATTTAAAAGAGGATGCCGATGATTTGTTTGACTTTAGCAATTATCCGGAAAATCATCCATTATATAGTGATAAAAATTGTAATGTGTTAGGTAAATTTAAGGATGAACTAAAGGGAGATCTTTTAACTGGATTTGTAAGTCCTGGAGCAAAAACTTATGCTATGAAAAAATTTATCTTAAGAAAAGATGAAAAAGGTAATGCATTAACTGATAAAAATGGTATGTTTGTTTATGAAGATAGTTCATCAGAAACTAAAAAATGTAAAGGAGTTAAAAAGTCTGTAATTAAAAATGACTTAAAATTTAAAACTTATAAAGATTGTTTGGATACTGAAAAAGATTTTTGTGTAACTATGGGGGGAATAAAAAGTAAACATCATGAATTAACCACTATAAAAATGAAAAAAATAGCATTAAGCTTTGAAGATGATAAAAAGGGTTTAATTCTGAGGGATGGAAGTTATAGAACTTTATCATGGGGCCATTATAAGCTGACCGATGAAGCATAGGGGCAAGACTAAAAATAAAATAAAATTTTTATTTGTTAATAAAACAAATAAAAATAAAATTTTTTAATTTTTATTCACTTCATTGTTGTTTATTATATCTTCAATAATACGTAAATTATCTATGGTATCCAATATCTCCCTTCTTAACAATATTATTCCTCGTCTTTTCTTACTTTGCTGTAAATCTGTATATTTTTTTACTTTGTTTTTTACTAGTTTATGAATGTTATCAATTTCTAAAAGTATTATTTGTTTCATTTTTTCATTTCTATCTTCAGTTTTAACTTTTCCTTTATTTAAATAATCTATTGCTCTCTCTAAACATTTATTGCTTACATTTTCTCTTAATTTAGTAACAATATTATTATTTATTTTACTGCTAACCATAGGTAAATCCACTGTATTTATTTGTCTATACATTGAATCATCTCTAACAAAAGTCAACTGCCCTCTATTTGTTTGTCCTAAAGCTTTTCTTTTGTTATTCATCTTACGTAATACATACATTGCTAAAAATTTTTGTTTAATTCATTTTTTTTCACCAAAATCTTAACCCACCCCACTAACTGATAAACTGGCTAGCCATTGCATGACGTGTTGGTTGATGGGGTGGAAAAAAGGTTAAGCGATTATCTGAAGTAAGGGTTTGCCTGGGCTGATGGGTTTGTTGGTTAACTGATGCGCTTTGTTAGCCTGATGCACCCGGTTAGCTGGTTAACTGATGCAATGACGCGTGATGATGAAAATTTTTTAAAAATTAAATTTTTTTTTTAGGAAATTTTTCATCTACTACATAAGGGATTGAAATGATATAATAATTGAATTAAAGGTAAAAGGATTAAAATGGGGGTTAGTTTGATTTAATAATGAATGCTTAATCTATTGGTTTTGTTAATTTTATGAGCTTGCGGTTGACGTAAACACTTAGTCGGTTAGTTGGTTAGTTGGTTAGTTGGTTAAAGATTTCATGAGCATGTGATTTTAGAGGGCGTGTTACATGAAATTGATAATGCATGTCTTATTGTTTAAGGGCTAGCTATATGCATACGGTAGGGTTGATTTGTTAAGGACTAGATGAGAGGATAAGTGGGTTTGTTATGCATAAGCTTGTTGATTAATTTTAAGCGTGGGTTGATTGGATAAGCTATATCGAATTGCGTAAGGCATTTGAGAGGCATAAGGGCATTGGCTCAGATCGAGTATTATCATATCTACTTTCGTATAGTTTAGGAAAAAGAATATCGCCATGAAAATCTTCATAAGGCGATCTACACAAGGATTATAATTTACAAGTACAGGTACATGTATATAGCTGATCTACGCTCATTGGAAATAAATATGCATTTCTAAAAATAGACTGAAAATGCAATCGCCTCCTCCCTTCATGATTCTTACTATGTTGCGTAAAGATAAAATTCGGAAAAAGACTGAAAGTAGTTCGCTCGTGGAACACATCATCATACCATATTTGAAACCGTATTTCACAGTGAGTAGATACATTTTTTTTTTCCTTCATGTTGTATTTCAACGGTGTGAAACGCTTGTATTTGAGTCAGAAAAATCACGGGTAAAAATAAATCAAAATATGTGATTCCTTAACCACTGTACCTCAGAGGACCATGATATACCTAAGATATCACCATATGGCACTCACCCGGTACAGGTAGACATTAGCCTAACAGTCCTACTTTTAGTCAACAAGTCTCTGACTATGGCATTAAAAAGCAACATAAGCCACTGATGTTTATATATATTTAATCAACTGATAGCTCTGGCAATAATAATAATTCATTATATTTATCAAATCGAAGTTACAATATGGAGTGCCCCTACAGAACACAAATCAAACCCAAGGGGCATTACTTTAATAAATTTTGTAGACTGTTTCAGTTTAAAGGTAGTCTTCCAAAGAACTTCTTCAAATTTTTAGAAAATGTAATAATCATCTTTTTAACCCATTCCCACACAATGACTCCTTTTGATGCGTCTGGAAAAGAAGCCTTTTGAAAACATTGTGGAAAAAGGAGAAAATGCTGGTAACCAGCATTTTCTCCTTTTCCCACAATGTTTTCTACTCTATCAAAGACATAAATTATCATTTATGTTACATTTATTTTGTCGTCTGCAATTGCTTTCAATTTGGACACGGTCAAAATTTTGTCGTCTGGTAATGGATTAAGCTGTATATGTTTGACCTTTCACTAGGAAATCATGCATTTTCCATTTTGTGAGCAAGAAATATTCTTAAATTGCAACCAAAAGTTTTTAATTTATATGAAATAGGAACCTATCGGGTGACGCTACCCATCAGATTTCAGTGCTGCTGAAGCCAATTTTTCATAATCAAAAAAATTATTTTCAATTCCAATTCATGCCATTCTTTCATTTTTGTGCACATCTAGTCAAACAAGTTTAAAATTTGTGAATTGAAGAGAAAAACTTTTTTCCAAAATCTGCTGCAAACTATCTTTAATGCCACATTGCAAATGATAAAACTATAGGCCTCATGGTTTGTCACAACAAAATCTTCACATATTTCCCTGTTTATTTGTTTATTGTTCTCTCTTTCTTTTTTTTCCTTTTTGTAAAATGGTTTCAGCCTGTTTGACTTATGATTTATTACGAGAAGATCTTTAAGGAAATTGTGAACAGGCAGCTTTGGTATAGGCTCAAGACAATGATGCTATATACAGGGTTTTCCATGACCCCTTGTTTCTTTGAATTTTGAGGGTTTTGACCCCCCCAATTTTTCTAAACGACCCCAAAAATTTCTTGTTTAGCTTCTTAAATTCATATGAAGGGGGTCATTGTGACCCCTTAAACAGGAGGTTGAGGAAAAAATACCGTATATACCAGATACAAATAATAGTATATCAAAGCCAGAAGCCATTCTTATTTGATTGGTTGGTTGGTTGTATTCGGGTTTAACGCCACTTTAACAGCTAAGGTCATATCATGGCGGTCGGTGACGCACATGTGTTTTCCTGGCTTTCTCACACCAGCACTAACACTACTTTTCTTTCCAAAGCCACCGACTACTTTTCTCACATGCTTCTGCAGAGGTGAGAACGCATACCCGGGGCATTGGAGGAAAGCCATAATGTGACCCCAATAAGAATTACTCTAACAACTTTTGGCAGAGGGTCCACAGAACTTTGCTACAAAGAAAACATGAAAGTTTTAGTCTCTCACTTGTCACATGTAATTTTCTTCCTTTTCAATGTTAAATAGGGTGCGCCCGCGCAGAGCCCAAACTCCACCCAAAGGTCAATTTTTAAACTTTTGGTACAGGGTCTCAAGATCATGTTACATACAAATTAAGAATGTTCTAGCCCTTATGATTTGTCAGAACGAGAGTTTTAAAAGATTTTCTTCTTTGTTTCCATGTAAAATTGGGTGCACCCGAGCAGAGCCCAAATATGACCCAAAAGAGATAATTTTAACAATTTTTATAAAGGGTCACCAAATGATGCTACATGCAAAATATGAATTCTTTGGCCCTTATGGTTTGTCACAAAAAGATTTTAAAAGATTTCCAACTTTAATTCTATTTAAAATAGTGTGCGCCCGGCCAGAGCCCAAATGTGGCCCCAAAGGGATAATTATAACAATTTTTGTAAAGGGTCACTAGATGATGCTACATGCAAAATATGATGCTCAAGCCAATATGGTTTGTCACAAGAAGATTTTAAAAGATTTCCTACTTTGTTTCCATGTAAAATAGGGTGTGCCCTGGCAGAGCCCAAATATGACCACTGAGGTTTAATTTTCACAATTTTGGTAGAGGATCATCATATAATGCTACAAACCAAATATGAATTCTCTAGGCATTATGGTTTGTCAGAAGATGATTTTTTAAAGATTTCCTTCTTTGTTATTATGTGAAATAGGGTGCGCCCGGGCAAAGCCCAAATATGACCCTAGGGGATTAATTTTAACAATTTTGGTAAAGGGTCACCCAATGATGCTTCATACAAAATAAGAATGCTTTCGGCCTTATGGTTTGTCACAAGAAGATTTTTAAAGATTTTTTCCATTTTCAGCCATTTTGTTGCCATGGCAACCACAGTTTTTCATGGAATTAAATTCTTTTAACAATTTTTGTAGAGCTTCATCCAAGGAACATTCCTGCCAAGTTTTATCAAGATTGGCCATCTGGTTTTGGAGGAGAAGATTTTTAAAGAAATTGTTAACGGACGGACGGACAGATGGACGGACGGACGGACGGACGACGGACGATGACCGGTCACAGTAACTCACCCAGAGCACTTCGTGCTCAGGTGAGCTAAAAATCGTCATCAGTTTAAGGCTGAAAATGTGGCCTCAATGGTGGACACAAGGTTTTCTAAGATTAAGCCCTGTGACCTACCTTTTGACCCGACATGACCCAATTTCAAACCTGTCTGAGATATCATCAAGACAGACAATCTGACCTAGTTTCATGAGCATCAGGCAAAGAAATGTGGCCTCTAGAGTGCACACAAGGTTTTTCTATGATTCAGTCCAGTGACTTACTTTTTGCGCTAGCATGACCCAATTTCGAACTTGTCCGAGATATCATCAGGACAAACATTTTAATAAACTTTCATGAGTATCAGGCTGAAAATGTGGCCTCTAGAGTGCACACAAAGTTTTTCTAAGATTTGGCCCAATGACCTTTTTTTTTTTTTTCACCTGGTGTGACCCATTTTCGAAATTCGTCCAGAATATTATCCCGACAAACATTCTGACCAAGTTTCAAGAGTATCAGGCTGAAACTGTGGCCTCAAGAGTGCACACAAGGTTTTTCTAAGGTTTAGCCCAGTGACCTACTTTTGACCCGAGATGACCCAATTTCAAATTTTGTCCGAGAGTTTATCAAGACAAACATTCTGACCAAGTTTCATGAGTATCTGATAGAAAATGTGGCTTCTAGATTTTGAGCAAAGGCAAATGTTGACGACCGCAGGACGGACGACGCACGCCGCTCGACGGACGCCGGACACAGCACTATCACAATAGCTCACCATGAGCACTTCGTGCTCAGGTGAGGTAAGCACGTGATTTTTTGGTAAAGGGCAATAACCCTGACGAGGGAGGCTTTTGCAAACATTGTTGAAAAAGGAGAAAGCACTGATCATCAGCATTTTGTCCTTTTCTTCAAATTCATTTTTTTTTTTTTTAGGCTTTTCAAAGAAAAAATACTGTGAATTAACCCATCTGATATGTTGTCTGCAAATGCTTTCAAATTGGACAAGTCTAAAATTGTTTCGTGTAAAACAGGGTTTTCTCTAGATAAAGGGTAGGTCCAGTGATTTATAACCGAAAAAAAAAAAGTCCGTTCGTTCAATAGCAGATATCGCATTTCAGACTTTTCAAATGACAGTTATTGAATAAAAGAAAGAAACGCTTAACTCTTACAAGCCTTTACATTATACAGTTTTACAAGGTTTTGTGTAACCTTGGGGCCCTACCGACCCATTTCGAAAAGACTCTGTGTTTAAACGACCCAGTCGAGGAAGGCTTTTGAAAACATTGCGGGATAAAAGGAGAAAAAACTCTGCTTACCAGTATTTTCTCTCTTTTTCCCTAATGTTTTCTAGATTTTCGAAAATAATTCCCTTTACCTTGGCAACAGTTGATATTTTGTCTCAATGTGCTTTCAATTTGATCCGGGCCGGTGTAAAAAATTTACCACGTGGTGAAACGTTTCCTAATTTTTGATGTTTAATCCTTAACCCTTTACCAGACGACAAAATTTTAGCTTTGTCCAAATTGAAAACATTTGCAGACGACAACTTCAATGTGGCTCAAATGGTGCAATTTTTCTTTGATAGGGTGGAAAACATTGTGGGAAAAGTAGAAAATGCTGGTTACCAGCATTTTCTCCTTTTCCCACAATGTTTTCAAAAGGCTTCTTTTCCAGCATCGTTAAAAGGCGGTATTGTGCGGGAAAGGGTAAACTAATCAGTCGAGCCCGGTTGCTGAGTTGGTACTGTATAGGACTTGTAACCAAGGGGTCGACGGGTCAAATTCCCAGCTCGGCCAATTACTGTCCTAGGACTGATGAAATTCACTGAGACAGGATTCATTCCTTTCCCTCCGCTGATCATCAATTTGACGAAGGTTATGTAGGAAAAAGTAGTCAGTGGCTTGGGAAGAATATTGAGCGAAGTGCTGGTAGAATGAGCAACAATAGATAGGTAAACGGGCCTCCGCGATACACTTGAAATGGTCTTGAAAATAGCATTAAACATACAAACAAACAAAAACAAACAGGCTATCATACAGACCAAACCTTCTGTATTAGAATCAATATGAACGAAGTCCATTTTATTATTTTTAACAATAATGTTCAAACAGTTCAATCGATTATCCACAGTTGTACAAACAACTTTATTTATGTTAAAGGGGCATTAAGCCTTAGGCTGCTAGGCGCGACTGAAGGTCCTTTTGCGGACAGTGTAGACTGCACTGAAAGTGAAGTCTGATCTTGGATCTACGCTGTCCGCTAAGGAATACTTTTTTCCGCGAAAAATACCCTTGACTTAGCAAAGTTTGGGTTTACAATATCTTGTAAGCTTCATTTAACACTTTAGCAGGTTAAGGGTGAAACCAGATTTCGGACCCTAACGCTTTTTTTCGGGGAAGGACGGGGGATGTGCGTGTGGCGAATGTAGAAACCTGACAAAAATTATGAGGACGTGACTGTTTGCCCTAAAATGGGGTGGGGGCGGGGAACAAACAAATACAATGAAAAACAAAATTGCCTCCGTTATGACTCGGACCCACGTCCTTCAAAAACGCGATCTTACCAATATGCTATCGTGCGAACTCATATGCGGTTGTGTTTAAAATGCATTTATACCTTGTTATGCAATAACAGCCATACCGTCCCTCCTGGTGTGTGGTTTAATAGTGAAAATACAAAAATCATCGGTAATTCCTTGTTTCTCACATGTATTTGAGCCATGCGCTATATACCTTGTTATGCAATAACAGCTGTACCGTCCCTACCGGTGTGTGGTTTAATAGTGAAAATACAAAAATCATCGGTAATTCCTTGTTTCCCACATGTATTTGAGCCATGCGCTATCACAAGGGGGCTTAATGCATCTCCGTGATACATTGTACCAATCAAGCAATCGCATAATTATGGATCCATAAAATCCATTTTGTCCACCAACTGAATAAATCTGAGGGTTGAATGGTCCTATGACATGCAGATTTCTTTTTTTTTTTTTTTTTTCTATCTTTTTAGCAAAAAAGTTTTATTCGTGTCAACATGCGCAGGCTGACATGGTCGATACTTTTTGCAGATGCATTAAGCCCCCTTTTCACAAAGCATGACTCATTTCTATCCTTATATTTCCATTTTGAAGCCGTTTTTGCACGCGAACGCGAACGATTTCATACAGAACAGAACTGAAACCCCCGAATTTCGTTTTAATGTTCCTTAAAAATTGGGAGTCCAATTATAACATCAAAGCAATAACTTAGACCGTGTTTTTTTCATAAATCTTTACCTCGCGACAAAATGATAGACTTGTTCATTTGAATAGTATTTGCAGACGGCCCACTAAAATTGTCTAAAATAGTACGATTATTTTTTGAGAGAGAGAAGTGAAAACATTGTGGAAGAAGGAGAAAACGCTGATATTTTCTCAATTCAAATGTTTTCGAGAGGCTTTTGACGAACACAAGATTGTCTGATTGATTCTACCAAAGGACAACATTTCAGACAAGTATAATTGAAAAGTATAACTAGACGACAAAAATAAAGTATATCTAAACAAAAATGCATGTTTTTGAAAAGGTAGAAAACACTGCTGGAAAAATAGAAAATGACGGTTACCTCTTACCACCTTCACGTCGTTAAAACTTGGAATTGTTTGGTAAAGGGTAAAAGGTTAGTGACCATTTATTTTCTTTTTTTTTTTTACATCGGGGCGGAGAATTGATTTATTGATCGATCGACCGGTCGGTCAGTTGATTGGTCTTTAGCACCGTTTTCAACATTATTTCAGCTATATCGCGGCTGTAAGTGCACCTATCCATGCTTTCCTGGAGTTTTATTTCACCATGGCTTCGCAAAATATTCTTTAAAAGCCACTGGCTGCTTTCTGACATAACCAGTGTCGAAAATGATTAGCGTTGAGAGAGGAACTGACCCTGTCAAAATGACTATCATCAATCTTCGGATATAAATTAACCGAACTGGGGATTCAAACCAGCTACCCTTGAGATTAAGTCCTGTACGCTACCAACTGCGCGACCGTGGCTAGGCTTGGAGGGGGGTAGAAGTAAAGTCTGTCTAAAATATCGACTCTTGTTTGTCGCACGATAACCTATAGTCGTAAATGTTTATAAGCTTAAAAATATCACCAACTGGGGAGTACAAGCATTTAAATACTTAAAACCAATAAATCTTTCTTATCAGTTGGTATTTATCTTCGTGAAAAGAAAAAAAAGTAAACAGATAGACGCATAAATACAAGAACGTTTCACGTGCTGCGGAAAAATCATAAATCATATATAAGCCATGCTCTGTGAAAAAGGGGTTTAAAGTATCTGCAAAAAAATATCACCTAGGTCAGCCTGCGCAGTCAATTTTCTGCATGTCAAAGGACCATCTTACCTCAGCATTCATCTGGTTGTTACAAACTATGGATTTTTATGTACACATAATTATGTGATGACTTGTCTAGTAGGCTGCATCACGGAGATGCATTAAACCCCATTTTCACAGAGCACGGATTATATATATATATATATATATATATATATATATATATATATATATATATATATAACTTTGGCCACAGCATCGCTTCAAGGCCGTTCTTGCCATTTTAACAATTCAACGAAATTTTTGTAATGATATCGATTCAAAGCCATTTTCCTTATAATATCAGTTAAAAAGCCGTTTGTAAATAATTATCAATTCCAAAAACCGATCTGATCATAGCACGAATACCAGAAGAATTGAGTCGTGCTCTGGCAAAAGGGGGCTTAACGCATCTCCGTGATCCATGACACCAAGCAAGTTATCACATATTCATGGATGAATGAAATCCATTCTGTATATCAATCGGCTGATTCAAGAGGTGCACTGGTCCTTTGACATACAGAAAATTGACCAATAGCGAAAAGTTTCGGCCCAGGTCAGCCTGCGCGGACTGCGCAGGCTGACCTGGGTCGATACTTTTCGCAGATGCATTAAGCCCCTTTTTCACAGACATCGGCTCAATTGAAATGAAACTTTCAAACCTATAATGTAGACCCAGATATTGCTATTGCTATTTCAAAGGCACTTTAACGGACAGTGTAGATCCAAGATCAGACTGCACTTTCTGTGCAGTCTGATCTTGATCTACACCGTCCGTATAAGGTCCTTGAGCCGCGCTTAGCACCCTAAGGTTTGATATCAAATCAAAGCGCTTTCGTCTTAATATCAATTCATAACGGTTTGTAAATACATACGATGTAAATTCTAAACTCTTTTTTTTTTTTTTTTTTAATCATGATTAGATAAAGATTATTTGCTTTTTGACATCAAATCAAAGAGGTTTTTGCTTTAGTATCATTTCAAAGTCAATTGGTCATAATAAAAAATACAGTTGATTAGACCAAACACACCTACAGCCAGTTCGGTTAAAATTTCAGATTAAAGCCGTAAAGTACTATCATTCGAAAGCCATTTTTTGCTATGCATTCAATTCATAAACGTTTCAGCCAGAAATGAAATAGACATGCTCTGTGAAAAGGGCGCTTTATGGATCTACGAACAGTATCGACTTGGGTCAATCTGCGCAGTCGGCGCAGGCTGACCTGGGCCGAAACCTTTCGCTATTGGTCAACTTTCTACATATCAATGGACCAGTCTGCCCTACAATTCAGTCGGTTGTCAGACAAAATGGACTTCATGGATCCATGAACATGTGATGACTTGCTTGGTATCATGTATGACGGGGATGCATGGAGCCCCCGTTTGCCGGAGCACGGCTCATTAATCTAAGTCAGATCCCTATCAGCTCATCGTCGGTTCGGCCATAATATCCAGTTGAAGCCATTTTGACCAAAATATCAATCAGTTAAAACGGTCTGGATCGAAATATCAAATCAAATCAGTTCTGTCAATAATGTCAGTTCAAAACCGCTGTGTTCATACAAGTCGTTTAGACCATAATATCAATTCAAGGCCCTTTATAAGCATTTTATTAATTAATCTTTCATCAGACGATACAGTTCTAGGCATGTCCAAATCAAAAGCATTTACGACGAATTTAGTATGGCCAAAATGACGGAATTTGCCCTTGGAATGTTTGACAAAATCGTGGGAAAAGGAGAAAGCGCTAATTATAAGCGTGTTCTCCTTTTCTCACAAATTTTTCAAGACTATTTTACTAAAGGGCTGTTAAAACGCAGGATTGTTTCTGACAGAATTAGGCTAGATAAATTCCGTTTTAAAACCGCTTTGATAATAATATCGAATTAATCCATTTTGACATAATTTCAATTGAAAACTGTTTCGACCAAGATATCAATTCAAAGCTATTTGACCGTAATATCGATTCAAAACTGTTTGGCCGTAATATCAATTCAAAACTGTTTGATCGTAATATCAATTCCGAGCTGTTTGGCCGTAATATCAATTCAAAACTGTTTGATCGTAATATCAATTCTGAGCTGTTTGAACGTAATATCAATTCAAAGCTATCTGACCGTAATAGCAAGTCAAAGCTGTTTGATCGTAATATCAATTCAAAGCTATTTGATCGTGATATCAATTCAAAGCTATTTAAAAGGAAAATATGTTCAAAGGTGTTAAATCATATCGATCTAAATCCTTTTTGGCACAGATAAAGTTTCAAAGCTATTTGGTTCAGATACCAATTCAAAGTCATTTCGACCCTGATGATATTATTTTAAAGTTGTTCAAACTACAAAACAATTAAAAAAAAAAACGTGTTCCAAAACGTCAACTCCAAGGTAAAGTCAGTTCAAAGTCAATTCTATAATAACATCCATTCCAGGCCCCAAAATCCATTCAAATCTGTTTTGGTCATAAGATCCATTCAAAGACGTTCATAGTATCGATAAAAAAAACATTTTGTGTCGTATATCAGTTGAAAGTCGCTTTGGTCATGATATCAATTCAGTGCATTTTTTGTAATAACATCAATTCAAAAACCGTTTTGTTTAAAATATGAATTTAAAGAGGTTTTGGTCATGATATCAATTCAAAGCCAATTCGGCCATAAAATCAATTCAAAGTTCGGTCATAACACCAAATCCATCCAGTTTTGGTCAGAACATCAATAACAATCATTACTGGTACTAAGATCGATTAAAAAAATCAGTTTTGGTCATATGATCGACTCCAAGCCGTTTTTTTTTTTTTTTTTATATCAGTCCGAAGTTGTTTTTGGTCATAATATTAATTTAGTGCCTTTTTGGTCATGATATCAATTTAAGGTCAGTTTGTTCATTATACCAATTCAAAGCCGTTTTGGTCACTACGTCAACTCAAAGCCATCTCGGTCGAAATATCAATTCAATTCCCTTTTTAACATACATGTAATACCAATTCAAAGCTGTTAAGTACATGGTATCAACTCAAAGCAGTTTCAGTCATGATATAAATGCAATGCCTTTCTGGTCATAATACCAGCTCACATAAACTAAAAGCCGTATTTGAATAAAATGAAGTCGATGGCTTATGAACATGATAAAATTTCAAAGCCCTTTAGCTAGATATGAAACTCATTTCGGGCCATAACATCTAATCAGACCCTTTCTAGTCAAAATATCGACTTATGTCCGTTTCGTCATTATATCAATTGAAGGCCATTTCGACAAAGTGTATGTGCAAAGAAATTTAGACCAGGTATAGATTCTAAGCCGATTTTAGCACAGTATGAAAATCCATTCTTGCCATGAAATTCATTGAAAGCAATTTGACCACAATGTCAATTCACAGCTGTTTCGCCAAATTATAAATTCGATGGTGCATTGGTCATAATAAGATTTTTTAGCCATTTGTGCCGTAATAATCAGGTAAGAATAATAACAATTCAAATCATAATATCATACCAGACGACTGACTAACTGACTGACGGACGGACGGACGGACGGACGCACGGGCGGGCAGGCGGCCAGGTAGGCAGGCAGGTAGGAAGGAAGGAACGAAGGAACGACCGACCGACCCAACGAACAAACAAACATACACAAAAGGAGGAGGGAAAGAAGGGAGGGAGGGGGGAAAGAATAGGAGGGAGAAAGGGAAGGAGATTGAGAGAGAAACGAAAGTAAAGGAAGGTAAGGAAGCAGAGGGAATAGTCTAAGGAAGAAGATTTGGAGGGAAAGAAAGAAAGAAAGAAAGAATCAAATAACAAGGTGACAGACCGATCTTGACATAATATTGGTTTTAGATAGAAAAAAAAACTCGTTCAACATTCTAAATACACAAAAATACACAATAAGAAAATTAACAAATTAACCCTTTCAGCAAGGAAAGCGAAAACATGGACTTTTGCGGACGGTATAGATGCAAGATCAGACTGCACAGAACGTGCAGTCTGATCTTGGATCTAACCGTCCGCTTGTTTAGTCAAGCCTGTACATAAGAAAAACCTGTCTTGGTTTTAGTGGGTTGTATTTTCAGTTGCAGAAAGAAGTCGAGTTTATATATTTGATGATGAGAGAGTTTACTGGCATACCCTATATAGCTTTCAATCGATTAGAAACATTGTAAGGCGGATTTCTATGGTCGGTATTAGCCTGTTACAAATCTATAAGTCGTTAATCCAGACTTAACACTCTTTCACGTTAATCCTTTAAGATAAGGGTAAACCGAAAACACGGATTTATTAAAAAAAAAATTTAGTTTCAAATACCGAAAGCGAACATGGTATATCTTTTGCAATATTTTCATTTTCATTAATAATAATAATAATAATAATAATAAGTAAATAAAAAAATAAAAAAAAAACTGTTTTCGTAGTAATTTTAAGGTGTGTATTCACCAACCATTCTTAAGAGCATTTTCAGTCCAGTTCTGAAGTATTCTCTGAATTTGAAAGTAACACAACGTCTGATTGGCTATACCAAACGGTTTACCCAATCAAAAGTTGTGTTACTTTCTAAATCTAGAACTAGACTTAAAGTGAAACTAAGAATGGCTGGTGAATACGAAGCCAGTTTAAAGCCAGACCAAGTACATGTAGCTCAGTCGGCGCCGCCCAGCAGTTGATACCAGGGTATCGCTGGTTCTAATCGCCAGCTCTGCTACTTTTAATAAAATTTTTGTGGCATTTATCGAAGACAAATGCCACTATAAGTTCAATACGGCGTTTTGAAAATCATGTATTGCAACTTGTGCAAAACCGAAGGAAGTAAACCCAATCAAACTGAATTTTTCTCAGACAAAAAAGTGTTTCAATTGCACTCAGATATAAAATTTAAATAAAATTACACGTAACTGAATTAGGCCATCGGCCGTGGAAACACTTCTTTCTGTCGAAGGAAGCTTTGGCCTTCTATTGTCGTAATGATACACACAATCTTTGTCCCCTGACCAATCCATTTCGTGCTTGTTCGTCCAAAAACCAGTTCGTTCCTGCGCTTATCCGTCCATGGGCTTGTTCGCCATAGTTTTTTCGTCCCACAAGATTGCACCTAATCTATTGGATTGTGCATGACTATATAGTAGGTTGACTTCAAGCAAATATTTCGAAACTATTTCTGTTATTTTTTTCAAATTATTAAATGTACCACAATGGCTCCCTTGACAAATGCCACACCAGGGTTTTCAACGCTTTGATTATCGTAGTATTCATTTCTTATTTTTCAATTCCCTGCGTAACCCTTTACCAAGCAGTATCGACTTTTAACGTCCCAAAAAGAGACAGCTTATGAAAACACTGTGGGAAAAGGAGAAAATACTGGTAAACCAGCATTATTTCCTTTTCCAATGATGTTTTCTACCGTTCCAAAGATTAGTCCCAGTTTGAAATTTAGTTGTCTGGTAAAGCTTTAAAGTTATTTGACTCCTTAACAAGATGGAAAATAAACACCCGTACATGATTGATTGATTGATTGATTGTATGGTATTTAACGTCGTTTTCAACATTATTTCAGTTATATCGCGGCGGCCATTGCACCTATCCGTGCTTTCCTGGAGTTTTTGTTACCAGTATTCCGCACAATTTTCTTTCAAAACCACTGGCTGCTTACCCACATAACCATCGTCGAAACAATGGTCAGTGGTGAGAGAAGAATGAATCCTGCCGCAATGACTATCATCAATCCTCGGAAAGAAATTGGCCGAGCCGAGGATCGAACCAGCGACCTCCGGTTTTCAAGTCATGTACGCTACCGACTGATCTATCACACTCGTCCGACAAGTTTAATGTGACGATTTAAATGCTTAAGACTTCTTTTAAAGGCTTTAGAACATTGTGGAAAAAGGAGAAAAATTTTATTACTACCAATTTTTTTCCTTTTCCAGCATATTTTTTAAAAGTCTTGCTCTTCAGGGTCGTTAAAATACGATATTTTCTCATTTTTATTTGTTTTTCTAAGACACTGGCTGCTTTCAAACATTATCGAAGCTGATAGAAATCTTCCATAAATTGGGGAGAGAGAGAACGCGGAAGGAAGAGAATTTGAGAGACAGGAAAGAAGGAGAGAAGCGAGAAAGAAAGGTGTCCAGACGAGAGGAAGAGGGACAGAAAAAAGGAGTACAGGGAGGGAGTAGACAGCGGATAGAGAGAAAAAAGAAGATAGAGAGACAGACAGATACTTAGAGGGTAGAAAGTGAGAGAAAAAATGCGAGACAGGCAGACCAAATAGAAGAGAATGAGCGGCAACGGTATGGGACGAGAGAGAGAGAGAGAGGGAGGGACTGACAGAGTTAGGACAAACAAAGACTGTGTAGAATTGGAAGACCTTTTCTGCTGACCATGTAGATCAAGATCAACATCAAACTGCGTAGAACGTGCTTCTTTTTATAAATCTGCTCTTCAAAAATTGTTTCTCTGCAACCCCTTCCATAAAAGAAAGGATATAATTGCACGGGCAAAGTTTGTAAGTTTATAAAGTTAAACAAGATTTTAAAAATCGAATTTGTTAATTCATTTGACAGTAGAGAGTTAAAAAAAAAAAAAATGTGTTTCACAAGTATAAGAACTCAATTGAACAGTACACTTTATCGACAAAACCTATATCAATAATGGGCATTTAAAACCCTTCAGGTGCTCTGCTATACCCAATACGCTTTTGCGGACAGTGTAGATTCAAGATCAGACTAAACAGAACGTGCAGTCTGATCGTGGATCTACACTGTGTTATACGTTGAGATATTTTTCTGACGAAGAAAACTTAGAAGGTGTGGGGTTTTTCTTATTGGCTTGAAATTTTCGTTCAATTTATTCAACGTGTGAATTCTTTACAAAACAATTCCAAGTTTTAACGACCATGGAGAAGAAAGCTTTTGAAAATATTGTGGGGAAAGCAGAAAATGCTGGTGATCTGCTCTTTCACAGATAAACCTAAATTTTTCGCCTGTAGATGCTTCCGACGTGAAACTTTGTCATCTGGTAGTGTTAAGGGTTGTACACTAAACAATCATACAATAAAAAATGAAAACAAAGATTTTCAAAAAATGAATTAACAACAAAAATATCTTACCCTGGGGTGTGATACGGGTCCGGCGTCATTAAAATACTTTTCCCATTTTTCGGTAAAGGCATTTTACCGTCTTATTTGGAAAAGCAATCCAGTAATTCAGCAAAAGGAGCGAGGAAGCGAAATTTATCCAGTGTACTGTATTTAATCAACCCGTTGTTACCTTTCAGTGAGAGAGAGCGATTAGTGTAGTTAGGGATTTGTTTGTTACGTCATCGGTTTTAGCGTACACAAGTTTTAGCACATTTACTGTGCGACAACGACAACCGGGCGCGGAATGAGCGACGTAAAAACGTGGCAACGACGTAACTTTTAACGTCAAAATGTTCGGATTCGCCGCGGTCCGAATCCACCACCCACTTTTGTCGAGTATAATTGTGTGAAAGTATTCCGTGAGGAATTAGAACGATATATACGGAATATTATGTTCTAGTGTGTTTCCTGGGGCTTGTATTTACTTCGAGCTGCGTGGGAAAATTTGATATCTCGCGAGACCGAAGGTCGAGCGCGATATCAAAATTTTCCCACGCAGCGAGAAGTAAATACAAGCCCCAGGAAACATACTACAACATAATATTCCATTTATTATATACCTAAACTACCAAAAAACCAAAATATATGCATTTAGTGACAATTTTATTCAAGCATAGTTATAAGAAAAATTGGTTTAGTACGCGTTAACATCTTTTTGTTCATGAATGGCGGATGAATTTTATTTAATACATGTATTCGATCTAGCAGCCGACAGTTGATGTCACGATAATCTCGTTTAAAATTGCGTTGCAATTGTACTTTTTTCAATAAAGGGCAAATAGTTGATCAATATTATTCGTATGTTTTGTTTTAGACTTGGAATAATGCTTTAAATTTATTTTGGGGCAGATCTTCACACACAGAAAAACAAGATTTGGCGTTACTAAAAATAGATTGAACACGTCTTGAGATCATGCTTGATTTTACTACGTTGCGTAAAATCAAATCGAGAATGACGTCATCATACCATATTTGGAACCGTATTCCACCAAGTGGAATACGGAATTTTTTTCCGTCGTTTGTGATTTTAGCCGCGTACGACGCATGTATTTAACCCGGAAAACTTACAGGTATATATTAAAACTGTAGTAATAATCGGCAGCGTAGATGTCGACCAGGTTCGGGTAGCTCAGCGGAGGAGCGCTCGCCCTGTAAGCAAGGGGCATTTGGTTCGAGTCCTGTGTGGGCATATGTCGAGCGGGCCGGGGAGCTCAGCGGTAGAGCCTCGCCATGTAAGCAAGGGGCCCCTAGTTTGAATTCCGCACCAGCCGTGGATATCCACTGGGCCGGGTAGCTCAGTGGTGGAGTACTCGCCTGCGAGCGTGTTGTCCAAGTTTCGAGTCCCGTTCGGACTGTGGATATCGAGTGGGCCGGCTAGCTCAGTGGTTTAGTACCCGTCCTTTAAAAGTGAGGTCCCTGGTTCGAGTCCCCTTCCGGCCGTTTTCATCGAATGGGCCGGGTAGCTCAGTGTTAGAGCACTCGCCCTTTAAGAGAGGAGCCCCTGGGCGGAACTCCGTACCGGTCGTAGTTCTCAGGCGGGAGGCACAGTGGTAAAGAACTCATCCCGTAAGCCGGGGGTCCCGGGTTTGCGTCCGTTCATTTATTAACAGTATATATTATTGTTTGTTTTGGGGTATACATGTTTAAAACCACGAACCGTGACGAGATAAATAAACGTTATCGAGTTGGGTTTATAACTTATCTTCCAAGCCCTCGTAGCTCAGTCGGTAGCGTACAGGACTTGAGATCAGGAGGTCGCTGGTTCGATCCCCGGCTTGGCCAATTTCTTTCCGAGGATTGATGATAGTCATCGCAACAGGATTCATTCCTCTCTCACCGCCGACTATTGTTTCGACGATGGTTATGTGGGAGAGCAGCCAGTGGCTTGGAAAGAATATTGTGCAGAGTACTGGTAAAAGATACTCCAGGAATGCATGGATAGCTGCACTGGCCGCCGTGATATAACTGAAATAATGTTGAAAACGGCGTTAAACACCATACAATCAATCAATCAATTAATCAATCAATCAATTATAAATTATCTCGTCACAGTACGTGATTTTAAACCCGTTATCCCAAACATAAACGATAATATAAACTGATAATAGAAATTCTATTGTGCAACGACTTTTAACTTGTCACTTGATAAATATTCCGTCTTTTTACGTGAACTATTTATAGATCTCCGATAAATTTACGATTTTGTGTGACGTTTACTTCGAAATCCTGTGTCCAGGTATTTAACCTCTTCAACATGGGCTCAGCAACACGATCAGTTTATTATACAAACATATGAGCCGTATTCTGGCAAAAGGGAGCTTAATGCATCTCCGTGATGCATTATACCAAACAATTCATCACATAATTAGGAATCCATAAAATCCATTTTGTCTAACAATTGCGGACTGGGTCTGGAGGTAAAATGGTCCTTTGACTTGCAGAAATTCGACCAATAGCAAAAAGTTTCGGCCCAGGTCAGCCTGCGCGGACTGCGCAGGCTGACCTGGACCGAAACTTTTTGCAGATGCTTTAACCCTTTCCCAAACAAGCCCTGGTTTTCACGTGTCTGCAGTACAAGTCTTTTGAAAACACTGTGTGAAAAGGAGAAATTGCTCGTAACGAGCAATTTCTCCTTTTCCCACAGCGTTTTCTACCCTTTTTGATAACTTTCTGCCATTTTCATCAAATTTAAAATTGTCGTCTGCAAACTCTTTCAATTTGGACCAGTCCAAAATTTGTCGTTTGTGAAAGGGTTAAGCCTCTTTTTACACAGCACGCCTCATATTCATTTGAACTTCGTCCAGAATGAGGCAAAAGTCGGAAAACCGAACACAGTCACGGAAACAAAGTAGTGACAAGTCAAAGCGTTTTCACTATATCGAGTGACAGCTATACCTATTCTGTATTATTGTTTTCGACTTTTGTTTGTATACAAGTTGGCTTCTTTAAAAAAAAGAAGCCAGGAGAGGTCAGCATCCATGTTTTCAAATAGCTTATTGCTTTTAATTTCAGTATGTTTTGGTACATGTAAACAAATAAGTAAGGCATTATATGATTGCCGCTGTGTAAAAAGGAGAAAACTTTTATGCATTACATGACAGACACGTGACCTTCTTCCCACGTTTTCAAGTGATCTTTTCCCGCGTTGTTCTCTTTTTTTTAACGAAATTCTTTTTTTGTGTGTGTAGCTTTATTTTTTTAATGAAAAATTACAACTACTGGAAAGGTCATTTGCAATCAAATCAACAAAAGAAATCCGTTTTGAAATCCGTCGTATAAAAACAAAACACATGTATTTCCTATTTCAGTTTTTTGATTTCGGTTTATTTATAAAACCATGACGAAACAGACTGTGTATCAGAACAATTTCGCAAACAAGAGGACCATGATTGTCCTAAATCGCTCACCTGAAATGCAACTCAGCTCAACACCATAATGCTACATGCCAAATATGGTTTGGGACAAGAAGATTTTTAAAGATTTCCTTCTTTATCTCTATGTGAAATCCGAGAACCCACAACATAGGGTCAACTTTTAACACCAGGGCCATAATTTAAAGTATTTTGGTAGAGGGTCACTAGATGATGCTACATGCCAAATATGAAAGCTCTAGCCCTTACGGTTTGGGACAAGAAGATTTTTGAAGATTTCCTTCTTTATCTCTATGTGAAATCCGAGAACCCACAACATAAGGCCAATTTCAACACTAGGACCATTATTTGAAGTATTTTGGTAGAAGGCCACTAGATGATACTACATGCCATATTTGAGAGCTCTAGCCCTTATGGTATGGGACAAGAAGATTTTTAAAGATTTCCTTCTTTATCTCTATGTGAAATCCGAGAACCCACAACATAGGGCCATTTTCAAGACTAGGGCCATAATTTGAAGTATTTTGGTAGAGGGTCACTAGATGATGCTACATGCCAAATATAAAAGCTCTAGCCCTTACAGTTTGGGACAAGAAGATTTTTACAGATTTCCTTCTTTATCTCTATGTGAAATCCGAGAACCCACAACATAGGGCCAATTTCCACACTAGGGCAATTGTTTGAAGTTTTTTGGTAGAGGGCCACTAGATGATACTACATGCCATATATGAGAGCTCTAGCCCTTATGGTTTGGGACAAGAAGATTTTTAAAGATTTCCTTCTTTATCTCTATGTGAAATCCGAGAACCCACAACATAGGGCCATTTTCCAAACTAGGGCCATAATTTGAAGTATTTTGGTAGAGGGTCACTAGATGATGCTACATGCCAAATATGAAAGCTCTAGCCCTTAAGGTTTGGGACAAGAAGATTTTTAAAGATTTCCTTCTTTATCTCTATGTGAAATCCGAGAACCCACAACATAGGGCCATTTTCAAACTAGGGCCATAATTTGAAGTATTTTGGTAGAGGGCCACTAGATGATGCTACATGCCAAATATGAAAGCTCTAGCCCTTAAGGTTTGGGACAAGAAGATTTTTACAGATTTCCTTCTTTATCTCTACGTGAAATCCGAGAACCCACAACATAGGGCCAATTTCCAAACTAGGGCCATAATTTGAAGTATTTTGGTAGAGGGCCACTAGATGATACTACATGCCCTATATGAGAGCTCTAGCCCTTATGGTTTGGGACAAGAAGATTTTTAAAGATTTCCTTCTTTATCTCTATGTGAAATCCGAGAACCCACAACATAGGGCCATTTTCAAGACTAGGGCCATTATTTGAAGTATTTTGGTAGAGGGTCACTACATGATGCTACATGCAAAATATTAACGCTCTAGCCCTTAAGGTTTGGGACAAGAAGATTTTTAAAGATTTCCTTCTTTATCTCTATGTGAAATCCGAGAACCCACAACATAGGGCCATTTTCAACACTAGGGCCATTATTTGAAGTATTTTGGTAGAGGGCCACTAGATGATGCTACATGCCAAATATGAGAGCTCTAGCCCTTAAGGTTTGGGACAAGAAGATTTTTACAGATTTCCTTCTTTATCTCTATGTGAAATCCGAGAACCCACAACATAGGGCCAATTTCCACACTAGGGCCATAATTTGAAGTATTTTGGTAGAGGGCCACTAGATGATACTACATGCCATATATGAGAGCTCTAGCCCTTATGGTTTGGGACAAGAAGATTTTTAAAGATTTCCTTCTTTATCTCTATGTGAAATCCGAGAACCCACAACATAGGGCCATTTTCAAGACTAGGGCCATAATTTGAAGTATTTTGGTAGAGGGTCACTAGATGATGCTACATGCCAAATATGAACGCTCTAGCCCTTAAGGTTTGGGACAAGAAGATTTTTACAGATTTCCTTCTTTATCTCTATGTGAAATCCGAGAACCCACAACATAGGGCCATTTTCAATACTAGGGCCGTAATTTGAAGTATTTTGGTAGAGGGCTACTAGATGATGCTACATGCCAAATATGAAAGCTATGGCCCTTACGGTTTGGGACAAGAAGATTTTTACAGATTTCCTTCTTTATCTCTATGTGAAATCCGAGAACCCACAACATAGGGCCAATTTCCACACTAGGGCCATTATTTGAAGTATTTTGGTAGAGGGCCACTAGATGATACTACATGCCATATATGTGAGCTCTAGCCCTTATGGTTTGGGACAAGAAGATTTTTAAAGATTTCCTTCTTTATCTCTATGTGAAATCCGAGAACCCACAACATAGGGCCATTTTCAAACTAGGGCCATAATTTGAAGTATTTTGGTAGAGGGCCACTAGATGATGCTACATGCCAAATATGAGAGCTCTAGCCCTTATGGTTTGGGACAAGAAGATTTTTAAAGTTTTTTCTCTCGGTTGCCATGGCAACCAGAGTTCTTCATGGAATTCAAATATTTGAAGTATTTTGAAAGTGCATCACCTAAGGATCATTTCTGTGAAGTTTCACTGAAATCTGTTGGGCGGTTTCAGAGGAGAAGATTTTTTAAGTAATTTTTCACGGACGGACGGATGGACGGACACACGGACGGACGCCGGACAACGATCGATCACAATAGCTCACCCTGAGCACTATGTGCTCAGGTGAGCTAAAAAGCATGGAGTTAGGCAGCAATTTCTGAGGCAGTCTGCCTTTAAACTCACCACTGTTGGAGAGGTCTGATGACCTCTCCAGTAAGTGGCACGGACCACACCGTTTAGTATAACTCCAACTCGATAAACCTTTCATCAACAGTTTATATTATTGTTCGTTTTCGGGAATACAAGTTTAAAACCACGAACAACTAGAGCTGTCACTGATTGTGATTTTAAACATATTATACCAAACGTAAACAATAATATAAACTGATAATGAAAACTTTATCGAGTGAGAGCTATACAGCATATGACCTTTGCACAAGTCATTTATAAACACTGCCCTAGTAAAAACCAAGCATGGCGGGAGTCATTATTTTTGTTGTCAAAGTCTGTCGCACAAATCCCGGTTCCCCAATGTCTATATCTAGAAACTATATACAAAGATTTGGATGAAACAATGGTATTTTTCAACACAAAAAAAAGAAAAATCCAGTTTAAAATCATTATATTTAAAGAAATTTGGAGGTTATAGTCTTGATTTGTCCACAGACGTATTATTAACAGCCATTTTCTGCTTGCTACATTTTTAGCGGCAGAGATTTTAAGTTTACACACTGCTTATTTATATTTATCCTGTACAGGATTTGTGACATGATCAGGGTCCGCACTCAACAACCATTCTTAAGAATATTCTTTGTCTTATTCTCCAAGATTTTCTACATTTGAAAGTAACACAACTCCTGATTGGCTAAACCAAATGGTTTAGCCAATCAGGACTTGAGTTACTTTCAGATGTAGAAAATTCTGGAGAACAAGACAAAGAACGTTCTTAAGAATGGTTGGTGAATACGGACCCAGGGTCCGTACTCACCAACCATTTAATAGAACATTCTTAGTCTTATTCTCCATAATTTTCCAAATTTGAAAGTAACACAAGTTCTGATTGGCTAACCAAATGGTTTAGCCAATCAGAAGTTGTTTTACGTTCAAATGTAGAAAATTTTGAAGAACAAGACTAAGAACGTTCTTCAGAATGGTTGGTGAATACGGACCCAGGCTGTATAGCACTCAAGTGGTAGCGCGTAAGACTTGTAAACATCAAGTCTTGGGTCACATGAGGCTGTGGATTCGAGCCCGACGGCTGGCCACGTAAAATACTGAGTCTTTCGTATGAGAAGTTATACCAAGGTCCCGTGTGACGGTGATATACACCAGGCGTAACTTATGATGGGTTTCGTCCTGCATCTTATACTATCCCCTGTAACATAACTTATAGCTTTCAGGGGGTGTTGCCCATATGGGCAAATGGTGGCGACGATAAATAAACGGAAAATCAATCAATAGTGATGCATCATAGCAGACAGGTAAATCTTCAAAGATTATGACATATGCAGACAACGAGTCCTTGAAGAAATTCTGAAGGATACCATGACAGGACTATTTCTGTAAAGTTTGGTCAAAATTGGAGCAGAAGTTTCAGAGAGGTTGTTTGGAATAAATGTTTAAACAACAGCTTCCTGGCCTTTGGCCTGGCAAGCTAATACAAGAGGGCCATGATGGCCCTGTATCGCTCCACTGGCTTATAAATATAAACCATAAATACTAAACATTTCAATTCTGAGCCAAATGGTTTCAAAATGAAGACTTACAAAGTTTTCTCTGTAAAAGCCCATGTTAAAGTTGAGACCCGCAGGGAAAAGCCATTTTTGATCCCAGAGCGATAATCACTTGAACCCTGGTAGAGGTCCGCAAGATAAAGCCACATGCCAAAATAATACAGGTCTATGCTGTATGGTTATAAATACAGTGATTTTCAAGTTTCATCCATATGAAGCCTCTGTAAAACATAAGACCCCTGATGCGAGGCTAATTTCAAAAAAAAATCAAAAGTGCTCCAGATTTGGTAGCCCTTGGGTTTGCGGTTAGGAGCAAAAGGATTTTTTGAATTTTCACCCTATAAGCACATGTTTATGACCAAATTTGGGAGTTCTTGCCTTATGGCTAGTAACAAGACGGTTTCTGAAGTTTTCACTCCATAAACCCATGTAAAACTTGTGACCCCTGGTGCAGGGCCAAACTTGATCCTAGGGTTGTAACTTGGGCCCTCTTTGTAGTTGTCCACTAGATAGAGCTATAATTATGCAAAATTTGGTAGCCCTAAGCCTTATGGCTATGTACACCAAGATTTAAAAGTTTTCCCCATGTAAGCCCATGTTAATCTTGTGAACCTCCCCCCCCCCTCCAGCATGAGGCCAAATTGACCCCAGGACTGTAATTTGGGCATTTTTGGTAGACCCCCACCAGATCAAGCTAAATGCAAAATTTGGTAGCTCTAGGCCTTATGGCTAGGTACTGGAAGATTTCTTAAGTTGTCACTATGTACGCCCATGTAAAACTTGTTACCCCTGCAACAGGGCCAATTTTGACCCCAGGGCTAAAATTTTGGCCTGCTTGGTAGAGGCCCACTAGATATAGCTACATGCAAAATTTGGTAGCTCTAGGCCTTATGGCTAGGTATAGGAAGATTTTTAAAGTTTTCTCTATATAAGCCTATGTAAAACTTGTGACCCCTGGGGCAGAGCCAATTTTGACCCCAGGGTTATAATTTGAAGAAACATGATAGAGGTCTACTACATAAAGCCACATGCCAAATTTGGTAGCCCTACGCCTTATGGTTTCAGACAAGAAGATTTTTAAAAATTTCCAATATTTTTCAGTTTGTTGCCATGGCAACCAGAGTTTTTGAAGGAATCAAATTCTTTCAAGAAATTCTGAAGAGGACCATGGCAGGATCATTTCTGTGAAGTTTCATGAAAATTGGATGGGTAGTTTCGGAGAAGAAGATGTTTGAAATAAAAGTTAACGCACGGACAGATGCACAGACGGACGCACGGACGCACGACAGACACCGGGCCATGACATAAGCCCGCTGGCCTTCGGCCAGTGGAGCTAAAAACCAGCCCCCAGTATACATGTACATGATGGTTTCAGTTTAACCCTTTACCACACAATGCCGCCTTTTGACGCCTCTGGGAAAGAAGTCTTTTGAAAACATTGTGGGAAAAGGAGAAAATGCTGGTAACCAGCATTTTCTCCTTTTCCCACAATGCTTTCTACCTATCAAACCTTTGAAAACATTGTGGGAAAAGGAGAAAATGCCGGTTACCAGCATTTTCTACCTATCAAGCAAAATTTGACCATTTGAGCCACATTAAAATTGTCGTCTGAAAGTGCTTTCGATTTGGACAAGGCTAAATTTTGTCGTCTGGTAAAGGGTTAATTTTTCTATTCCAATTTTAATCTCTTTCCAACATTGTCTCTCTACCATATTTCTCTATGTCCCTTAATCCCTTATTTTTTCCCCTTTTATTTCTTTCGACCTCCCTTGCAGTTCTTCTTATCACTATATATGCTTCTTCCTTTCTTCAGTCTTTCCATCCAAGCATCCATCCCATCCCACTACCCTTCTGTCCGTCCACCCATCAATCCATCTAGCCAGCCAGACATTCCTTCATCCAATCTTTTATTTGTTCGCCTGTTTGTGTCTGTCCCTTTCCCTCCCTCAATCAATTAAGTTTCCCTCCAAATCCTTACTAGATGACAAAATAAAAACCTGCACAAATTGAAAGTATTTGCATGTATTGAACGGAGCTAAATTAGTGTAATTTGTCTTTGAAAGGAAAGAAAGTATTTTGAGGGAAGACGAAAGTGCTGATTACCAGCATCCTCTTTTCTCACAGTATATTTTCAACGGTCACCTTCATCATAACATACAAAACGAGATTGTCTGGAAAAGGTTACTATCAATGGCCCGCCCGGGTAGCTCGGTGGTTAGCGTATCTGACTCATGACCTGGTGGTTGCCAGTTGGATACCCGGTTGAGACAAATTTTCTTTCCGGCGATTTTTCGCTTCTCACCTCTGATGCATGTGAGAAAAGTAGTCAGTGGCTTTGGAAAGAAAGTTGTGTCAGTAGTGGTGTGAGAAAGCCAGGAAACACATGGGTGCGTCACTGACCGCGGGGATATGACCCGAGCTGTTAAAATGGCATCCAAGTCCAATAAAAAAAAAATACTATCAATTCCCCGGGTTAACATTGTTTGAACACAACACACTTTTCACAACGTCTTGGACAGTCAAAAGCCTAGTGCTCCCAATGACAACCTGCAATTCAAAAAAGATAAAACCAATTATTATATACCTGAAAAATTTCCAGATCAAACACATGCGTTACACCTGGATAAAATATCACATACAACAAAAAATCCGTATCTACACAGTGTCAAATACAGTTCCAAATACAGTATAATGATGTAAGTCACGTGCAGACAACAAACATACTGATTTGCAATTTGATTGGTCATAATTTATGACATGATATTTATCCACCATTCATAAAAAATTACTAGCCACAATTGTTTGTTTTATTTTGGTTACTAATTTACGAATAAAATGTCAATAACTGTAAACTTTTGTCTTTGAAAGTTGTAGGTTCGTCTAAAAATTTTGTCATTTGGTAAAGAGTTAACACAATTACGGCGTATTATCTTGTAGTGACTTTCCTGGTGCTTGTGTTTGATTCAAGCAGTGTGAGAAAATTTTACAATGCGCGAGACCGAAGGTCAAGCCAGACGTCAAAATTTTCTTACACAGCGAGAAGGAATTACAGGCATCAGGAAAGTTACTACAACATAATATTCCTTTTATAAAATACCCAAATTGAAAGCATTTGCAGACGACAAAATAAATGTGACTGAAAAAATGAAATTTGTTTTGGGGAGAGTAGAAAACATTGTGGGAAAAGGATAAAATGCTGGTTACCAGCATTTTCTCCTTTTCCCACAATGTTTTCAAAAGGCTTCTTTCTCAGGGTCGTTAAAACCCTGGATCGTGTGGTAAAGGGTTAATCCTTGAACACAATCCCCAGTTTTCCTGACCCTAAGAAAGATGCCCTTTGAAAACATTGTGGGAAAAGGAGCATAATGCTGGTAGTCAGCATTTAAACTTATATCCACTATGTTTTCTATCCTTCAGACTACAAATCCAATCAGTTCTGCCACATTTATTTTTATCACCTGCAAATGATTTTAATATGGATGAGTATGGAAAAATTAACCCTTTCCCAGATGACAAATTTTGGACTGGCCCAAATTAAAAGAGTTTGCAGATGACAATTTTAAATTTGATGAAAATGACAAAGTTCTCAAAAAGGGTAGAAAACACTGTGGGAAAAGGAGAAATTGCTCGTTACGAGCAATTTCTCCTTTTCCCACAGTGTTTTCAAAAGACTTCTACTGCAGACACGCGAAAACCAGGACTTGTTTGGGAAAGGGTTAAGTTGTCCAGTAAAGAATTAACTCTTTACCAAACGACAAAATTTTGGACTGGGCAAAATCCAAAGCATTTGCAGATGACAAATTCAATGTTGCTAAATCAATGATTCCTGCCCTTGATAGGGTAGAACATTGTTGGAATAAAGGAGAAAATGCTGGTTATCAGCTTTTTCTCCTTTTCCCATAATGTTTTCAAAGGCCTTCTCCCTCAGGGTCAATAAAAGTCGGGATTGTCTGGCAATGGATTAAGACATGTTTCCATTCTTTGGGAATTCAATAAATGCTCTGGCAAAAGGGGGCTTAATGCATCTCCGTGATCCATGATACCAGGCAAGTCATCACATTACTAAGGATCTATAAAATCCATTTTGTCTAACAACCGACTGATTCATGAGGTACGCTGGTCCTTTGATATGCAGAAAATCTACCAAATGCAAAAGGTTTCGGCCCAAGTTAGCCTGCACAGGCTGACCTGGGTTGCTACTTTTTGCAGATGCATTAAGCCCCCCTTTTTACAAAGCACAGCTCTGCTGATTCCAGTAACCTGTTTCATTGCATACAAGTAATATTGACTCAATTCAGAAGTTTTCAAAAAAATCTTAACAAAGACTTACTTTTCATTTGTGTGCAAAGATGGTTTCAAAATTAAAACACAGATTTAGTTAGAAATACATGTAAAAAACAGTTGAGCCACAGTCTGTGATAAGGGGGGTTAATGCATCTGCGAAAAGTATCAACCCAGGTCAGCTTGCGCAGTCCGCGCAGGCTGACCTGGGCCAAAACCTTTTGCTATTAGTCGATTTTTCTTTATGCCCAAGGACCAGTCTACCTCACGATTAAATTGGTTTTGAAAAAAGATCTATGTTATGTGATGGCTTGATTGGTAGAATGTATTACGGAGATGCATTAAGCCCCTTTTTGCCCGAGTGTGGCTCCGTTGAAATTACCCAGCTTTTTACCCCAATTTTTTGTAATTTTACTGTAAAATTTCTGTTATTTTACAGTAAATCTATTATTGCACAATGAAGGATAAACACATTTTAATTTGGTAAACTTTTAATTGGCCTTATACCTCAAGAGGTAAAGTTGCCAAGTCCCGTTTTGCACATCTGCTTTGAATGCTTCTTTAACCCTTTACCACAAAATCTGGAGTTTTACCGACCCGTTAAACGAAGGCTGGTAACCTGCATCATCTGCTTTTCCCACAATATTTTCTACTCTTTCACGGCCAGATCTCATAATTCCCCCATGTTTAAAATTACTGTCTGCAAATGCTTTCAGTTTGGAACACTCCACATTTTTGTTGTTTGGTAAAAGAGATAAGAATCAATTAATCATTCCATAATTTCTCACGATTACAATTTTCTTGAGCTGATTATACCTGTGTATTGGGTTTATAAACACCCAGCAAGTCCTGAATCTGTTTGATTTCTGTTCCGGTAACTCCTCCCACAATAAATATAATTAACAGTGGATGGTCACTGGGGCGGGGCTTGGCAACACTTCGGAACAACCTATGAAAGAAACAACAACTCATTAAAATTTTTAAGCCTTCACTCCAGAGAAAATGATAGACAGGTCCATTTCTGTAACTCCTCCCACAATGAATATGATAAATAGTGGGTGGTCACTGGGGTTGGGCTTGGCAACACTTCTGGAAGAACTTTGAAAGAGAAAACAACTCATAAAAACAGTGAACTCTTTACTCCAAGACAAAATGATAGACAGGTCCCTTACTTAAGGGTGGTGACTGGAGCAGGGCTTAACAACACTTTCGAACAAACTTTGACAGAAGCAACAACTCATAACGACTGTTATCTTTTTACTTCAAGACAAAATGATAGACAGGTCCATTACTAGCAGGTGTTTATTCAGGGAGGGCTTAGCAACACTTTAGAATAACCTTTAAAAGTGAAAATTCATTAGAATTGTGTACTCTTTTCGCTAAGACAAAATGTTAGACAGGTCTATTCATGTAAATCCTTCCTCAAAAAAAATAATTAAGGGTGGGTGGTCTCTGGCTAGGTAATATTTTGAAACAACCTTTGGAATAAACAACAATTCATAACAAGAGGGCCATGATGGCCCTGTATCACTCTACTGTAATTGGTTGAATCCCAATAGGCTACATACCAAATTATATAGGTCTAGGCTTAATGGTTAAAGATTAGAAGAGATCTGAAGTTTTTACAGCTTTGACCCCAGGGCTAAATTTATAATAAACTTGGTGCTGATAACCTGGATGAAGTTACTTGCCAAATCTGGTAGTAGTAGAATTTACCAGAACAGAACATAATTTTATTCAGACTTGTACGTTACATAAATCGTCTTCATACTATGCAGTACAAAATTAACAAAGTAGAATTTACCATAATGAACGAGAAAATTTTTAAAGTTATTACTATATATGCATGTTAACTACCAAACGACAAAATTTCACACTGGTCCAAATTGAAAGCATTTGCAGATGACAAAATAAATGTGACTGAAATTTGTTTTAGGAAGGGTAGAAAACATTGTGGGAAGAGGAGAAAATGCTGGTTACCAGCATTTTCTCCTTTTCCCACAATGTTTTCAAAAGACTTTTTCTTCAGGGTCGCTAAAAGCCGTGATTGTGTGGTAAAGACGTAATAAGCTGTGACCCCTGTATATGCCCATGTAGAACTTGTTAGCCTTGGGGTGGGGCAAACTTTTACCCAAGGCTTATGACTTAAAAAAAAAAAAAAAAAAAAAAAAACGGAGAGTTCTATTAGATGAAGCTACATGCCAAATCTAGTGAGCATAATGGTTTTGGCCTAGAAGATTTTTTTTTAATGTTCAATATTTTTCTGTTTCATTGCAGTGGCAATCACAGTTAAAATTAAATTCTTTGAAAGACTTTAGTAGTGCATCACTGTGGACGTACAAATACAATAAAGGTTACCTACGATCATCTTTGCTACCGACAATGTTACATAGCAATTATATACCAGTTTAATCGCGAGTACATAAGAAAGCTTAACTACGAAAAGAAAATGGGACGAAACACTAGACTGTGTATTGATTTCATGAGAATACCGTCGGTCTTTAAACTCGTCTAAACTAAACCAGTCAATTTCTAATGAAAACAGTAAGGCTCAATCAAAATTGGCGTCAATTCTAGCTGTCTTCAAGGAAAAGAGACCTTGAACAACTATCGGAAGATGATCGCCTGGTTTGAGTAACAAGAAAAACATTTCAAGGCCCCGAGAGTTTACTGAAAATTGGCTAAAGACATAGATCTATGCATAAAACGCGAAAATTGTGACATGAATGCGATCCGCATATCAAAACACAGGAATTGGCCATTTAATTGGTAAAACTGTTTGTTGTCGGATGGATACTTTCTATTTAAAAAAAAAGATAGAAGTTATCAAATCCGGCCGACAACAAGCTATTTGTATCAATTAAACGGTTGATTCCTGTAACAAAAACAAAACATAATAACCCTTTTACCACAGAGAGTGGCTGCACAAGCTTGTGCAATTCAACTCTAACGTGCGTCACCAAAACACTGTGGTCACATTGATGCCCTTCAAAGATTGAAATTACGTAAATAAATGACAGCTTGTCTGCAGCTAGAGCATTTTTTTGCCTGTTAAGACCAGGCTTTTGATAAAGCATACACAAGATACTCTATGAAAAAGATGTCATCTAGACTGTAAGCCCCTATATACAGAGAATCCCCGCTGTTACAGTGTATCTTACATCATTCAGTAATTCATAAATAGGTCATATTAAAGCTTTGGGGTGAATAAGTAACACAAAAACACACATTGTTTCATACATAGTAGTCTTTTATGTTTAACCTAATTACATTTTTGTGACCCCCTCAAAGTCCAGAATGACCCCCATTATTTATGACTAGGGTGTCACAATGACCCCCTATTTTTGTTGCCAAGGGAAAACCCTGCCACAGTGATTATAACTAAAAGTGGGTGATCACTAGGGCAGGTCTTTGCAACACTTCAAAACAACCTTTGAAAGAAACAACAAATTGACAGTAAATTGACAGCATTTGCAGATGACAAATGTTACTAAAAACATGACTTTTGTTTCATAAAGGATAGAAAACATTATAAGAAAAGGAGTTAATGCTGGTGATTTTCTCCCTTTTCCTGCAATGTGTCTAAAAGTTATTTTAAGGGCTGTTAACTCTTTACCAAATGACAAAATTTTAGACTTGTTCAAATTGAAAGCATTTGCAGACAACAAAATAAATGTGACTAAAAAACTAAAACTTGTTTTGAGAAGAGTAGAAAACATTGTGGGAAAAGGAGAAAATGCTGGTAACCAGCATTTTCTCCTTTTCCCATAATGTTTTCAAAAACTTTCTTTCACAGGGTCGTTAAAAGTCGGAAGTATGTGGTAGAGTTAAACTTGGAAATGTTTTGTGAAGGGTTGATAAATTATGTAAATTTACCCAAATCCAGACTTCAGCATATCTTTTAATCCCCCGGATTTATATTCTATATCAACAAGATCTTTTTTCTCTGGATCAAATATGGCTTCCACAATCTGTCTGAGTAGAAAGTTTTGTGAGGCTGGGGTCAGAGCAGACCCTGGGTTGAAAGTACTCCTGCAATGATAAAGCAGGCAAAAATTTGATATTTTTTACCCTAAATTTTCTAGTCATGGCAATTAGTAACAATTAGTCCCTTATTCAAACATATGAACATCAGTTACTCATCTCATTTTTCAGTTACTCAAAAGAAATGAGCCAAGCTCTGTGAAAAGGGTGCCTAAATGCATCTGCAAAAAGTATCAACCCAGGTCAGTCCACACAGTCCATAAAGGCTTTTAGTAAATTTTCTGCACACCAAAGGACCAGTGCATCTGTTAGTTTCAATACAAAATGGATTTTTTAGATCCATAATAATGTGATGACCTGGTTGGTATTATGCACCACGTACATTGTAGGTGCATCAAACCCCCTTTTGCCAGAGCATGACTAAAATGATATTTGTCTTTATTACTGTAGTTTTTTCACCTAACTGGTGTACCAGATTAGAAACCAACTGACTCCCTATCAAACGACAAAATTTTGGACGGCACCAAATTGAAAACATTTGCAGACGACAAATTACATGTGGCCCAATTGATGGAATGTGTCTTTGAAAGGGTAAAAAAGCATTGTGGGAAAAGGAGAAAATGCTGGTTACCCACAATGTTTTCAAAAGCTTTTTTTCTCAGGCTTGTTAAAACTTGGGATTGTGTGGTAAAAATCATAATCATAATAATACTTTACCAAATGACAAAAATGTTTACTTTTCCAAATCCAAAGCATTTGCAGACGACAAATTAAATGTAGCTCAAAGAGTGGAAATTGTCTTTGAAAGGATTAATTACATTGTAGGAACTGGAGAAAATGCTGGTTACTAGCATTTTCTGCTTTTCCCGCAATATTTCCAAAAGCTATCTCCATGGTCATTAACTCTTTGCCACATGACAAAAATGCAGACTGGTCCAAACTGAAAGAGTTTGCAGACAATGCTTTCAATGTGGCTAAAATGGTGGAATTTGTCTTTGATAGGGTGGAAAACATTGTGGGAAAAGGAGAAAATGCTGGTTACCAGCATTTTCTCCTTTTCCCACAATGTTTTCAAAAGGGCTCTTTCTCAGGGTCGTTAAAAGTAGTGATTGCGTGGTAAAGGGTTGAAAACTTGAGACTGTGTAGTAAAGGGTTAACTAATTAGGTATTCACCAGAGGAACATGTACCTTCAACAAGAGCACTGCATGAGAGTGCCTATGCTTGGCTGTTGATACTTCGTCCAGTTAAAATTCTAAGTCATAAAAGGTGTGTAAATAGGTCAAACATGTGTCAAGAGTTACCTGGCCTTCTGGTGTGGGTCTCACTTTTGATAGTCAACAGTTAGGCTGGGTTGGAAATAGAGGATCTTACATGAGTATTTATGTATTATCATTTTTTATCAAACGAGCTGACTAAAAATGTATGACGCGAGCCTTGCCGAGCATCATATACATTTTAGTCAACGAGTTTGATAAAACTGATAATACATGAACATGCATGTGAGATTCTAATTATCACATAAAACGAATGACAGACAAAAAAATACCCTGTGTCATCACCTTCAGCCTATATACCATTCATGGGTCCATGTCTAGAGTTGTAGTTCGGTTTCAAATGTGTACATACACAAGTAGATAGCTCTGTAGACATTTACACCATACAGAAAATTGACCAATAGCGAAAAGCATTGACCCAGGTCAGCCTGCGCAGTCAGCACAGGCTGACCTGGGTCGATAATTTTTGCAGGTGCCTTAAGCCCCCTTTTTACAGAATATGCCTCATTTGTCTTTGACACAATGAAAAAGCCTTGCGGGGAACAGACCAAATGTTGCTGTAAATGTATACAGACTGTTGCTAGGGAAGCCTCTTCCTCAACATCTTTGAAACACAAAACTTTTTTTGCAATTTGAATTGATTTTAAGAAAAATGGTGTATGATATCAAATAACAAAGTTCTCATATTTACTTGAACTGCTGTAAATGTTCACGGACTGTTGCAAGGGAAGCCAGTTTCTCAAAAACATCATCCAGAATGTCTGTCACTATAGATCTGTCTACAACTGCCTCACCAACTGTCAAAAAATAATTGACTGATTGCTAGAATATTGATTGATTGATTTACAAGTTTGAATACTGTTACTTCACCATGTAAATGCTCTTATACTATTGCTATCTAGGTTCAGTTCTTGAAGACATCTAGAACCTCTTCCGCCACTGATCTGTCAACAATAGTTACTGTTTCACTGACTGCCATAATGATTAAATGATCGGTAAAAAAAATATTGATTGATTAATTGATTAGGTGATTATTGAGTGACTTAGACATAAGTTTGTGTTCTTAAAGTGTTCCTACAAAAGCCAATTTTAACCCTTAAAGTGCTGAATAAACCCAATGGACATTTTCAGTGTAGAATAACATTAAGATAATTACAATTTTGTAGTCACTTTTTATGTCTAGTGTCTCAGCAAAGCGGACAGTGTAGATCAAAGATCAGGCTGCATGTTTTGTGCAGCCTGATCTTGATCTACACTGGCGGCAAAGGCAACTATAGTCGTGAAAGGCGCTTTAAGGGTTAAGCAATATTATCTAGCATGTCTGCTACTATGGATCTGTATATAACTGCTTCATCAACTGTCAAATTGACTGTTTAACAAACTGGTATAAAAAAAAAAAAAACTTTTCAGCTATTTTGTTGGTTAACACTTAGACCATAACACAGATGTAAATAGACAGAGAGACAAACAGACAGACACACAGACAGAGAGGGAAGCAAAGACAGAGAAAGGGAATGAGAAAGCGAGGGAAGGAGAAAGTGAGAGGGGCAGAAGGGGAAAAGAAGGAGATGGACAAGGAGTGTTTTCACTAGAGATGGTGTGCAAAAATTGATATCTCAAAAGTTAAACATAATTGTATTGAATTGTATTATTTTTTAACCCTTAAGCTGCTAAATGTGACTCATGGACCTTTGGCAGACAGTGTAGGTCAAGATCAGACTGCACAGAATGTGCAGTCTGATCTTTGATCTATATTGTCTGATTAGGAGATTTTTTTTCCCCAAAAAAATAAGTTTGAAATAACATTATTCTGATTTTTACAATTGGATTGAAAGTTTTTATTTAATTTACTTAGCAGGATAAGGGTTAAGACAGAAAAATCACAAAACCTAACTCTCAGAGTGCCTTTCTTAACTACAGCTCCTTCTTCGGGCAGTGACGATCAAGATCAGACAGCCTCTAACATGCAGTCTGATAAGTGATCTTCACTGTCTGCTGTGGTGACATATTTCAGCTAAAATAGACACATTTCTAGCTTAACCCTGTACCGTACAATGACGCCTTTTGACGCCCCTGGGAAAGAAGCCTTTTGAAAACATTGTGGGAAAAGGAGAAAATGCTGGTAACCAGCATTTTCTTCTTTTCCAACAATGTTTTCTACCCTATCTAAGAAAAGTTGAACCATTTGAGCCACATTGAAATTGTTGTCTGCAAATGCTTTCAGTTTGGACAAGGCTAAAATTTTGTCGTCTGGTAAAGGGTTAACAGACATATTCTAGCTACAACAGTTTTTTTTTATTTTGCTACAAAGACATATTCTAGCTTATAAGTCATATTTCAGCAGAAAAGACATATTCCAGTTAAACACAGATACCTAAACAGACATATTCTAGCAAAAATAAAGATAGTGACTTAAAACTAGACATACTGTAAATGAAAACAAATATTTTTCACCTATGTTAGACTTGTTCTAGCTGACACTGATATATTGCAGGTAAAGTAGAATCTAGCTAAAACAAGTATCTTGTAGCTAAAAACACATATTTCAACTAAAACAGACATATTCTGGCTTACATTGACAAATTCTAGCTAAAACACATATATTCTAGCTAAGAAAGACATATTTTAGCTCAACTGACATATTTTAGCTAACACAAACAAATTTTAGCTAACCCAGATATATTCCATCTAAAACAGACATAATGAAGATAAAACAACATATTTGAGTTAAACCAGACATATTCCATCTATAAAAAGATATATTTCATCTAAAATAGACAAATTCTAACTAACATGGATATATTTCAGCAAAACAAAATGTAATCTAAAACAGACACATTCTTGATAAACCAGACATATTCTAACAAAACAGATATCTTGTATCTGAATTAGGCATATGAGTCATGCTCTGTGGAAAGTGGGCTTAGTGCATCTGCAAAGAGTATCTACCCAGGTCAGCCTGCACAGTCCGCGCGGGCTGACCTGGGCCAAAACTTGTCGCTGTAGGTAGATTGCACGTCGAAGGACCAGCGAAGCCCATGAATCAGTCGGTTGGCATACAAGACGGATTTTATTGATCCATAATTACACGATGACTTGCTTGGCATGATGCATCTCGGAATTGCATTAAGCCCCCTTTTGCCTGACAATGGCTCATACGTACTTAACAAGACATATTGCTACTAAAACAGACAAATTAGAATTAAACCAGATTTATTCTAGTTAAGACAGCCTTGCTGTTATAACGTCTAGATACTGTATTTTAAAATGTCCATTTTTTATCATTTTGCACATGATGAATTTAACTCATTACCAAACAACAGTAATTTAGACTGATCCAAACTGAAAGCATTTGCAGACGACAAATGAAAGGTGGCTCAAATGACGAAATTTGTCGGTGATAGAATAGAAAACATTGTGGGAAAAGGAGAAAATGCTGGTTACCAGCATTTTCTCCTTTTCCCACCATGTTTTCAAAAAGGCTTCTTCCTCACGGTTGTTAAAATCCGGGATTGTGTGGTAAAGGGTTAAGGAAAAGAACTCAAAAGTGGATGTAACCATATCACCTATTGATTTAACTATGGAGGGTAACTCTTCCTTTTCTTCCATTATTCTATCAATAAGGACTGCTTGTAGGTTGCTCTCCTCCTCCTCATCCTCTAAAATTTGTTTTCCAGCCAGAGAGTATAGAAATACCACTGCACATATAACATCATCCAAACTGTACAGTCTAAAAATAAATCAAAGCGCTGAAAGCACTGCAGTGGCATTTGTCAAGAGAGCCATTGTAAGGAATTAATAATTTGAAAAATAAACAATAGAAATAGTTTCAAAATATTTGCTTGAAAGTCAACCTACTATACAGTCATGAACAATCCAATAGAGTGGTCTGCAATCTTGTGGGACGAACAAATCTGGGTGAACTAGCCCAGGGACGAATAATCCGAGGCATGAATTGGTTTTGGGATGAACAAGAAAAGAATCGGGCGGTCAGGAGACAAGACTGTGTGTATCATTACGCGAATAGAAGGCCATAGCGGATCAAACTATTACTGATAAAAAAGAAGTATTTCCATGATCAATGGCCTAATCCATTTTATTTTTATACGTCATTTTCAATTTCTTATCTGATTGCAATCGTAACACTTATTTGTCTCAGAAAAATTGAGTTTAATTGGGTTTACTTCCTTTGGTTTGCACAAACTGTGATAAAAATTGTCAAAATGAATTGAACTCATAGTGGCATTGTCTTTGACAGATGCCAAAAAAATGTACATCTTGTGTGTGAGCCATGCTCTGTGAAAAGAAGGTTTAATCCTTTACCATACAATCTCCAGTTTCAACAAGCCCCATGGAAAACAACTTTTGAAATCATTGTGGAAAATAAAAAAAATGTTGCTAACCAGACAACAAAACATTAAAATTATCAGAATGAAAGTATCTCCTGAAGACAGACCAAATGCCACCTGAAATCTAAATTTGTCCTGGAAGACTAGAAATATTGTGCAAAAAGGAACCTTTTTCTAATTTCCATGGCCACCATGTGTTTTCAAAAGCCTTCTTCCTCAAGGTCACTAAAATTCAAAACTTACACACTATCTGATTGGTGCAACTTACAACCAATAGCTGCCATCGATAAATTGGCTGTTCTGTGTTGTCTACCCGACAGTTACAAGAAATATAACAAGTACAAGTATAACAAATAAATATACCTTCTTCCTTTTTCTGTCCTTCTCTCAATCATTTGAGTAATTTGATGTAAAGCTCCTGGATCATCCAGATCAGCTAAACTTTGGACCAAGCTTTTCTCGACACAGATCAGCTCATTTGTGTGACTGTGCTGTGATGATTTCAGAGACTGACAAGTTGCCATGGCAACCTGAATGGCATCTAAATGTGAATGGATGGCTTGATATTTTCCTCTGTAAATTATATTGATACTTTATTAACTAGGTATGAAACTCAAAACAAAGACATTTTTACAGAATGTTCATGAATAATCTAATAATGCATTAATGTTTATTTAGTGTTCTAATTTTAATAACAGTGTCAAGATATTTCTAGTGTTTTCAATGTTTTGTTTACAAAACATGATGTATGCAGAATAGTCTAGAATGAATATTAATTTTCATAATTACTTTGTAATTAGCAAATGATTTTAATGGATAGTAATACAGGTACTTAACTGTTTATTAACCATTTCCCAAACGATAAATTTTAGACTGTTCCAAATTGAAAGAGTCTGCAGACGACAATTTTAAATTTGATGAAAATGATATAAAGTTCTCCAAAAGGGTAGAAAACACTGTGGGAAAAGGAGAAATTGCTCGTTATGAGCAATTTCTCCTTTTCCCACAGTGTTTTCAAAAGACTTGTACTACAGACACATGAAAACCAGGGCTTGTTTGGGAAAGGGTTAATAGGTCCATATCCTGGTCTCAAAGAAAAATTGATGTTATTATTACCATAATCCATTGTATAAGGGCCCCCTTATATGCAAAGCTAGATTGAACACTGGATGCATTAAACCCCCTTTTCACAGAGCATGCCTCATATATTTACTGAACATAAATTGGTTGCTAGTCTCTAAAAAACAAAAGAGCAACAAATGCCAGGTGCCAGGGTTTGGCTGTAGTTCCTTGATTGTTAGAGAAAATTCAAAGGTGAAAAACGGGCATATTTGTGTCAAAACTATTTTAACTCTTTACCAAACAGCAAAATTTTAGACCAGTGCAAATTGAAAGCATTTGCAGACGACAAAATAAATGTGACCTAAAAATTGAACTTTGTTTTGGGAAGGATAGAAAACATTGTGGGAAAAGGAGAAAATGCTGGTTACCAGAATTTTCTCCTTTTCCCACAATGTTTTCAAAAGGCTTTTTCTTTAGGGTCGGTAAAACCCGTGATTGTGTGGTAAAGGAGTAACTCTTTACCAAACGACAATATTCTAGACTAGTCCAAACTGAAAGCAATTGCAGACGACAAAATAAACATGGCTCAAAAACTGAAATTTGTTTTGGGAAGTGTAGAAAACATCGTGGGAAACGGAGAAAATGCTGGTTACCAGCATTTTCTCCTTTTCCCACAATGTTTTCAAAAGGCTTCTTTCTCAGGGTCATTAAAAGTCGGGATTGTGTGGTAAAGAGTTAATGGTTAACTGCCCCTGTTGGAAGGGGTTTCCCTTTTGATTGTTAACACCTAGTCCAAGTTTGAAGTAAATATCTTCAGTAACAAGAGAGACATTATAAAATGTCTCAGTTTTATAAATGTCAAAGGTTTTGCACAACAAACGCAAACAATCATGTAGACGACAATGCCCGGGATGGTGTCTTCCCAGTTCGCCCAATTCCATTTCGCCCATTCCCATTTCGCCAAACTTTTCTTCCCATTTCGCCCTTTGCCGTCTTGTCCCCTACCCATTTTGCCCTTTTTCATTTTGCCCCATTGCCACCTCGCCCAATCATCTTTTCGCCCAATTACCATTTCGCCCTTTTGCCAATTCACCCTTTGCCGATTCGCCCAATGCCATCTCGCCCCTTTATCATTTCGCCCCTTCACCACTTCGCCCAATGCCATTTTGCCCAGTTATCAGCTTGCCCCATCACCATTTTGGCCCTTACGTATTGTAGCCTACACCCTGTTCCTTTACCACAGGCCTATAATCATTACCACCAACATCAGGCATTGGCTGCGCCCATCAGTGTTTTTAAGCCTGTTTGTGTGTGTTAGAAAAATGGCGTTTGGGCGAAATGGGAAGGGGCCTTGTGGGAAAAGGGCGAAATGGTCTTTGGGCGAAATGGGAAAGTTGGGCGAGATGGCTTCTGGGCGAAATGAAAAGTGGGCGAAAATGAATTTGAGCAAAACGGGAAAAGGGCAGGACAGATATTTGGCGAAATGGGAAAAGGGCGAAGTTGGAAAGGGTGAAAAAAGAATGGGCGAAACGGGAAAAATTCTGGCGAAATGGGATTGGGCAAACTGGGAATAAACCGCCTGGGATAGGACAACACCTTGATGTTTTCTTCAAAATCAGGTGAGGTAAGAAGGCATATTTACTTGAACAAATTTACTGTTGATTCTAGCTGTTCAACATTTACACGGGTAGGTCGACCTTTTAAACTGATTGGCAGATGGCACTGTGATGCTGCTTCGACTAGTTGTCTGTTGATATCCATCAGAGCATCCTGGGAAGAAAATGTATTAAGAAAAAAAAAAAGAGCTTTATTCTGGCAAAAGGGGGCTTAATGCATCTCCGTGATGCATTGTGCCATACAAGTCATCACATGATCATGGATCTATAAAATCCTTTTTCTTTAACCCTTTACCAGACGACAAAATTTTAGCCTTGTCCGAATTGAAGGCATTTGCAGACGACAATTTCAGTGTGGCTCAAATGGTGCAATTTTTCTTTGATTGGGTGGAAAACATTGTGGGAAAAGGAGAAAATGCTGGTTACCAGCATTTTCTCCTTTTCCCACAATGTCTTCAAAAGGCTTCTTTCCCTGGGGCATTAAAAGGTGGCATTGTGCGGGGAAAGGGTTAACAAGCGACTGAATTGTGAGGAAGAATGGTCCTTGGACATGCAGAAAATTGACCAATAGTGAAAAGTTTCTGCCCAGGTCAGCCTGTGCAGACTGTGCAGGCTGACCTGGGTCGATACTTTTCGCAGATGCATTAAGCCCCCTTTTCACAGAGCATGGCTCAGTTGTGCATATGGAGTTCATTCCTTTACCACACAATCGCGGAACCCTGACAGAAAAGACTTTTAAAAAACATTGAGGAACAAGAGCGGCAAATTGTCGCAAGATACGCCCGTCTTACCCCAAGTTGTAAAGTTGGGGCATAATAATGATAAAGGGGAGGTATAGAAAAATAGTAGTGCAGAATATTTTTTTTACTGTTGATTGAAGATAATGGCAGTGTATTTGTGTTGACGGAACTCTTGTTTATTATTGTATTACTATTAACTCTTTACCACACAGCAGAAGTTTGGACTAGTCCAAATTGAAATCATTTGCAGTTTACAAACTAAATGTAACTCAAAAATTGAAATTTGGTTTGGAAAGGGTAGAAAACATTGTGGGAAAAGGAGAAAATGCTGGTGCATAAAAAATAAGCAATTTATATTTCATGTGCACTGCACTACCCCTTGATGAGATGTATCCAGCCCTAAAATTTCATAACCCGAGGTAGTATAGTTTGAGAGATATGCGTCATACAAAATTCAAGTTCGAAAAAAAAACAAGAAAGGGCAATAACTGAAAAATTAAGCAAGCAAGAGTTGAAATTTATATGCACAGCACTTCCCGTTGATGGAATGTATCCACGCATGAAATTTCATATCCTTAGCTAGTATAGTTCTGAAGATATGCACTGGACAAAATTAAAGTTTCAAAATAAAGAAAGAGCAATAAGTCAAAAATTAAGCAAGAGTTATGGTTCATGTGCATTGCACTCCCAGTTGATGAGATCTATCTATGCAAGAAATTTCATAGCCATAGGTAGTATAGTTTTGGAGATATGCTCGAGACAAAATTCAAGTATGAAAATAAGTCAAAAATTAAGGAAGGAAGAGTTATGATTCCTGTGCACTGCACTCCCCCTTAATGAGATGTATGCAGGCATGAAATTTCATAACCCTAGGTAGTATAGTTTTGGAGATATTCACCGGAGAAAATGCAAGTATGAAAAAGAAGAAAGGGCAATAACTGAAAAATTGAGGAAGCAAGAGTTATGATTCCTGTGCACTGCACTCCCCCTTAATGAGATGTATGCAGACATGAAATTTCATAACCGTAGGTAGTATAGTATTGGAGATATTCACCGGACAAAATTCAAGTATGAAAAACAACAAAGGGCAATAACTCAAAAATTAGGGAAGCAAGAGTTATGATTCCTGTGCACTGCACTGCCCCTTGATGAGATCTATCCATGCATGAAATTTCATAACCGTAGGTAGTATAGTTTTGGAGATATGCTCCGGACAAAATTCAAGTATGAAAAACAACAAAGGGCAATAACTCAAAAATTAAGGAAGCAAGAGTTATGATTCCTGTGCACTGCACTCCCCCTTCATGAGATCTATCCAGTCATGAAATTTCATAACCCTAGGTAGTATACTATTGGAGATATTCACCGGACAAAATTCAAGTATGAAAAACAACAAAGGGCAATAACTCAAAAATTAAGGAAGCAAGAGTTATGATTCCTGCGCACTGCACTCCCCCTTCATGAGATCTATCCACTCATGAAATTTCATAACCCTAGGTAGTATAGTATTGGAGATATTCACCGGACAAAATTCAAGTATGAAAAACAACAAAGGGCAATAACTCAAAAATTAAGGAAGCAAGAGTTATGATTCCTGTGCACTGCACTCCCCCTTCATGAGATCTATCCACACATGAAATTTCATAACCGTAGGTAGTATAGTTTTGGAGATATGCTCCGGACAAAGAACTGGACGCCGCCCGCCCGCCCGCCTGCCCGCCACGGGTGATCCCATAATACGTCCCGTCTTCGACGGGCGTATAAAAAGGAGAAGATGCTGGTAACCAGCATTTACTCCTTTCCCCACAACGTTTTCTCTTACTTAACTCTTTACCAAATGTCAAAATTTTAGACTGGTCCAACTTGAAAGCATTTGCAGATGACAAATTAAATGTGGCTAAAAATGATTGCATCTGTTCCTGAAAGGTTAGAAAACATGGTGGGAAAAGGAGAAAATGCTGGTTAACAACATTTTCTCCTTTTCCCACAATGTTCTCAAAAGGCTTCTTTCTCAGGGTCGTTAAAAGTCGGGATCATGTGGTAAAGGGTTAAAGGACAGAAATCATCTTAAAAGCAACTCTGAATTTGTCGTCTGCAATTGCTTTTGATTTGGACAAGTCCAAAATATTGTTGTGTAGTGAATGGTTAATACTTTCACAAATTCTGTCTTCTGTCTTTGCACAGTCATGAAAAATTTTTCATAGATTGAGGGAAAAGGAGAAAATGCTAGTTACCAACCTTTTCTCTCTTTTTCTTTTTTTTCATTCCTGTTTTCTATCCTTCCAAAGCCAAAACTAATCGTTTGATTAATAGTTGAATTGCTGTCTTTGTAAAATGATTACAATATGGAAAATTTTGTCATCAATAAACAAAGAAACTCTTTACCAAATTAAAAAAAATATTAGACTTGTCCAAATTGAGAACATTTACAGATGACAAAATCAACGTTACTCAAAATATCAAATTTATCTTTAATAAGGTAGAATTTATCTTTCACAGGGTAGAAAACATTGTTGGAAAAGGAGAAAATGCTGGTTACCAGAATTTTCTCCTTTTCCTTTAATGTTTTCAAATGCCTCAAACGCTCAGGATCTTCAAAAGTCAGAATTTTATGGTACAGGAGTATCAAGGTTAACAAAACTTTAGAGCAGTAAGAGCACCTATCCAGACTTTCTTGGTGCTTTTTAACCCTTTCCCAAACAACAAATTTTGGACTGGTCCAAATCGAAAGAGTTTGCAGACGACAATTTTAAATTTGATGAAAATGGCAGAAAGTTCTCAAAAAGGGTAGAAAACACTGTGGTAAAAAGGAGAAATTGCTCGTTACGAGCAATTTCTCCTTTTCCCACACTGTTTTCAAAAGACCTATATTGCAGACACGTGAAAACCAGGGCTTGTTTGAAAAAGGGTTAACCCTTTACTAAATGATAAAACCTTAGACTTGACTAAACTGAAAGCGTTTGCAGACGACAAAATACATGTAGCTTAATTGGCAATTTCTGTCTTTGATAGGGTAAGAAAACATTGTGGGAAAAGGAGAAAATGCTGATTACCAGCATTTTCTCCTTTTCCAACAATGTTTTCAAAAGCCTTCTTCTTCTGGGTCATTCGAACTTGGGACTGTGTGCTGGAGGGTTAAGCCTTCAGGACATAATCCTGAGTTTTTAGTAAGCCTAAATTTGGAATTGTGTCACTAAAACTAGGCAAACGAAACATCATCATCATCATCATCATTATTATCGTTGTTGTCATTGTCATCATCATTATCTTCATCATCATAGTTGTTTTCATCGTCTTCAACATCATCAAAATCATCATCATCATCATCATATTCAACATCATTAAAATCATAATCAAGTCATTATTTAGATCATCATTATTTTTTAATTCCATATTTATGACAACTTTTCACAGGAACTTACTTTTTGTTTTGAGAAGATCAGATTATGCAAGTGCGAAGAGGAGGCTGAAATAGTTTGTGTTGCTAGGCAACCTGGTGCAATCACTGACCCAGACGTTGTACTATAGACAAGAAAACAAAACAAAAAATAAACAGTCAATTAAACAAATAAACAATTATCATTTAACACTGTTTGCACTAGGGCTGTCACAATATACCGGTATACCGGTATGTTGCAATATAATTCAAAGTCAATAAGTACAACGATACAAACTTCAAGTACTGGTTTTTTTGCAATATTTTTTAGTTTCGATGTATTTTCTGTTTATTTTAATTTGGTCGTTTCTAAAACGTCGCGGTCATGCAAACGCTTATCACTATTATAATTGTAGTGCGTATGAAAGTAAACTAGCAGCCTGTTGTCTATCGGACGGTCACGGGTACCACTTTAGTATGAAAGCAGACTAGGGCATACTTGATTCATGATTGTCAATATTTTACGGTCCTAATCAATTCAATCCAAACTAGGCAATGCCGAGTCTCCAACGTAATGTTTAAAACATCAAAAGTTACAGATTTTTAAAAACAGAAATACAAGAATACAACTCATTAATACGATAATTAAATTAAAGGAAAATGTGTGCAAATTATACTGAAGTATTTTCTTGTAATCCTACTTGATTGCGTCTGCATTTTCTGAATCAAGTACGACCATATCAACAATGGCTGCCAACGCTAATGCTGTAGACGCGTCCGAGGATGGTTACGGTAAAATACCAAATAAGAAGGCAAAATCCGATATTTGGAATCAATTTTGTTGAGATTGGGTGATCTAATTAACTCACCTTCACTTTTTTTGGAAGAATTAAACCTGAATTATGAATAGCAAAGGTATTTTTAAAAAAATAATAATAATTTTAACATGGACGCGATATACTGTGGTACATATCGCAAAAGGGTTTCTGTGTATTGCAATATATTGTGGTACACTTAAGGCTTATCGTGACAGCCCTAGTTTGCACAGTGTAACAGTATGTAAGATTGTGGCAGCTAGTCCACATATCCATGCATTCCTTGAGTTTCTTTCTTAACCCTTTACCCCACAATCCCGAGTCTTAACAACCCTTGTAAATAAGACATTTGAAAAGGGTTGAGTAACATTAACAGACTGTAGTAACATTTTCAAATCATGAGTTGACACTACTTTTCAGACTCATCTAAGCAAAAGAAATGGACTTAAGTAAATTAGCAGACTTAATATTTTGCTGAGTTGAGTCTGAAATGTTGTGTCAACACAGGACTTGAGAATGTTACACAAGTCTGTTCATCTTGGTGAAATGCGTCTCCAGTGGTGAACTCAACTTAAGTCAGAAAATAAGTCTGTTGGCAATTTTTAGTAAAATAAGAGACTTAAGTGTGTGTACATGAAACCGGGCCTTGTTCACTTCTTTGACAGGTGTGTACAAACTGTCACTTTGACAAAAAATATTTCCACAAAAAGCTTATATCACAACAACCTATTTTAAATCTAAAGATAAAAACAAAAGTTGGCTTTTTCAAGATCATCAATTTTGACTGTCAAATTAACTCTCTACCACATGATTCCACATTTAAATGTCTCTGAGGAAAAAGCCTTTTGAAAAGATTATGGGAAAAGGAGAAAATGCTGGTAACCAGCAATTTCTCCTTTACCCACAATGTTTTCTAGCCTTTTAGAAACAAGTCATATAATTTGTACTACATTTAATTTGTCATCTGCAAATGCTTTCAATTTCAGCCAGTCCAAAATTTTGTTGTTTGGTAAAGAGTTAAGCCTTTTTCAAGCAATCCCAAGATTTTACAACCTTGTGGAAGAAGGCGTTTTAATAACACTGTGGGAAAAGGCGATAATGCTGGTAACCAGCATTTTCTCCTTTCACCGCAATGTTTCCCATCCTTTCATAGACGAAATCCACAATTTGAACGATATTTGATATTTCATATTCAAGTACTTTTACTTTGGGCACGTCCAAATTTTGATGTGTGGTGAAGAGTTGAGACGGTCTCCAACATAAGATTGAGGCAGTCAGTGCACCTTTCCCATGCATTCTATGAGTTTCTTGTTCACCAGTACTTAACATGATATTCTTCTAAAGCCACTAACTGCTTACCCATGTACAATTGTCCAAACAATGCTCAGCGCAGAGAAGAATGAATCATGTTGCAATTACTATCATCAATCCTCCCAAAATAAAAGAAGCTTGAAAATATAACATTCTGTAAATCCCCCCCCCCTTTTTTTTTTCGTAATGTTCTCTACTCTATCAAAGACAATTCTGCCATTTGAACCAACTGTAATTTGCCATCTCCAAGTGCTTCCAATTTAGACAAGTCTAAAGTTTTCGCATCTCACTGATTCATTAACCCTTTACCCTACAAAGCCACCTTTTAACAACTCTGGAAATGAAGCCTTTTGAAAACATTACGGGAAAAGGAGAAGATGCTGGTGACCAGCATTTTCTCCTTTTCCCATAATGTTTTCTACCCTCTCAAAGAAAACTTGCACCATTTGAGCCACATTAAAATTGTCGTCTGCAATTGCTTTGAATTTGGGCAAGGCTAAAATTTTGTTTAAACCAAGCAAGTCATTGAATAATTAACCCTTTACCACACAATCCTGACTTTTAACAACCCTGAGGAAGAAGCCTTTTGAAAAGTTTGTGGGAAAAGGAGAAAATGCTGGTAACCAGCATTTTCTCCTTTTCCCACAATGTTTTCTATCATACCAAAGGCAAATTTCATCATTTGAGCCACATTCAAATTGTCGTCTGCAAATGCTTTGAATTTGGACAAGTCTACATTTTTGTCATTTGGTAAAGAGCTAAGGAACCATGAAATCCATTTAACCCTTTCCCAAACAAGCCCTGGTTTTCACGTGTCTGCAGTACAAGTCTTTTGAAAACACTGTGGGAAAAGGTGAAATTGCTCCTAATGAGCAATTTCTCCTTTTCCCACAGTGTTTTCTACCCTTTTTGAGAAATTTCTGCCATTTTCATCAAATTTAAAATTGTCGTTTGCAAACTCTTTGAATTTGGACCAGTCCAAAATTTGTCGTTTGGGAAAGGGTTAATCTATCAACAGACTGAATCTGGAAGTAGAATGGTCCTTAGACATGCAGAAACTTTATCAAGAGCAAAAAGTTTGGACACACAAGTGTCACAGCCTGAGGGGACTGTGCAGGTTGATCTGGGTTGATACGTTTTGCAGATGCATCAAAAGCCTCTTTAGCCCTTTACCATACAATCATGAGTTTTAAAAACCCCAAGATAAAGGACTTCTGAAAACATTGCGGAAAAAGGAGAAAATGCTGGTAACCAGCCTTTTCTCCTTTTCCCACAATGTTTTCTTCCCTTTCAAAGGCATATTTTATAATTTGTACAACATTTAATTTGTCGTCTGCAAATATTTTCAATTTGGATGGGTCTAAAATTTCGTCATGTGGTAAAGAGTTAAAGAACAATGCTCATTTAGCTAAAAAATTCTGGTTGTAAATTTAATGCAAAATCAAGGGAGATAGTCTCAATATTCCTATAGTTTTACCTATTAACTTTACACAATGATGTCATATCTATTTTCACATCAGTCACATGACCTGGTAGTCGTGGCAGTATGTTTCTGATTTGGTCCATGAGTGATTCTGTATTATGTGCGGCTGCTGCCGCAACGTCCAGAGTTCTATCAACAAGTAAGACAGAGGCCCGATTTGTCATTGCCTGCAACAAGAAAGACTTTTATTTACCGTAATTATTATCAAGAGAGGTATTCTCTGATAAATATGACTTTGAGGTGACGGTATTTTACAGCTAAAACAAACATCTGAGCTGTCAAGTGATTGTTGATGGCTTTTTCTGAGAGAGCACAATGATGTCAGTACCAAAATCATACTTCATAGATAGTGTTGTGGTTGATAGAATTGAAAGCATTTGCAGCTGACAAGAAAAGCACAATAAAAAAAAAATGAAAATTCTTCTTTGAAGGCAAAGAAATAAAAAAAAAAACACTGTGGGACAAGAAGAAAATGCAGGTAACTATAGATATGGCATTATTTCAGTTATATCGTGGCGGCCAGTGCACCTATTCATGGTTTCTTTACCAGTACTCCGCACAATATTCTTTCCTAGCCACTTGCTGCTTTCCCACATAACCATCATTGAAACAATGGTCAGCGGTGAGAGAGGAATGAATCCTGTCGCAATGACTATCATCAGTCCTTGGAAATAAATTGGCCAAGCCGGGGATCAAACCAGCGACCTCCTGTTCTCAAGTCCTGCATGCTACTGACCGAGCTACGGGGCTTAGCAGGTAACTATAGAAGTGCCATTTTCTGTATGTTTCACTGTTATTACTTTTAATTGAAATAATACCATTAATATTCATTTAGAAAATCTGTTGGTCAATCAAATAAGGAATAAACAACGAAAAAAAGAAGAGGACTGCAGGGAGATGCCTAAGCTTGTTGCTTTTTTAACTCTTTGGCAAACGACAAAAGATTAGGCTTACCAAAATTGAAAGCATTTGCAGACGACAAATTAAAAGTTACTCAAAAATTGAAATTTTTCTTTCAAGGGTTAGAAAACATTGTGGGAAAAGGAGAAAATGCTGGTACCAGCATTTTCTGCTTTTCCCAAAATCTTTTCAAAAAGCTTCTACCTCAGGGTCGTTAAATTGCGGGACTGTGGGGTAAAGGGTTAAGAGAAAATTCTAACTAAAAAATGGCTTAACCCTATACCAGAGATCCCCAAGCCTAAATGATGCTATGCAAAAAGATTTTTGAAAACAGCATTTTCTCCTTTTCCAACAATGCTTTTACCCTATCAAAGAAAAATCACATTGATTTAGCCACTGTGAAATTGTCATCTGCAAATGCTTTCAATTTGGGTGGGTCTAAGATTTTGTCATCTGGTAAAGGGTTAACAACTAGCCAAAGTTTTGAAGTTAATATCTTCACTATTGATGGAGAAAATGACAAAGATTTTGCATGATACTGAAGACACAGGCAATATCAGGTCTTTGACTATGAAAAGCCTAGTTAACCCTTTACCAGATGACAAAATTTTAGCCTTGTCCAAATTGAAAGCAATTGCAGTCAACAATTTCAGTGTGGCTCAAATGGTGCAACTTTTGTTTGATAGGGTTGAAAACATTGTGGGAAAAGGAGAAAATGCTGGTTACCAGCATTTTCTCCTTTTCCCACAATGTTTTCAAAAGGCTTCTTTCCCAGGGGCGTCAAAAGGTGGCATTGTGCAGTAAAGGGTTAAGAAGAAAAATAACATGTAAACACAAGAGGGCCATGGTAGCCCTGTATAGGGCCATGATAGCCCTGTATCCCACCACTGGGTAATAAGTACAAACTATACATACCAAACATTACAATTCTAGGCCAAATGATTTAAAACAAGATGACTTATAAAGTTTTCCCTACAAAAGCCCATGGGAAAGTTATGACCCCAGGGCAGAGCCATTTTTGACAACAGAGCTATAATTACTTGAATACTGGTAAAGGTCCACAATGTAAAGCCACATGCCAAATGATACAGATCTAGGCCCTGTGGTTATAGATAGAAAGTTCCCTCAATATAAAGTCCCTGTAAAACATGACACCCCTGAGGCCTGGCATGATCCCAGGGCTACTTTTTGAACAAATTCAGAAGTGATCCAAATTTGGTAGCCCTAGGATTTATGGTTAGGAACAAGAGGATTTTTAGAATTTTCACTCTATCAGCGCATGTTATATATATATGTATGACCCATGGGGTGGAGCCAATTATGACACCAGGCGCTTTAATCTGAAGAATTTGGCAGAGACCAGTTGGATGATAACACAGCAGTATCTAAAGGTCAGGAACAAGAAGATCTTTTTTAAGTTTTCACAATGTAAGCCTATGTAAAAGTTGTGACTTCCAGGGCGGGGTAAATTTTGACCCCAGGGGCTTTAATTTGAACAATCTTAGTAAAGGTCCATTAGATAAATATACCTGCAAAATTTTGTAGGCAATACGTGGATACGTGGCGATGAGATAAACCAACTTCCTTGGTTACTGTTGTTAAGGGCTCCCAAAGAAATGCAGTAAATACTTATACAGTATAGCAGAAAGGCTACTTAAATCGTGCTGTCATGACTGTTTCTATCGCTAAATTTCAGAAAAAATATTTCTTTTCATGTTTCTGTCGATGATGAATTATCAGGAAGAAATTTATGGATAATTGAACTAATTTACACAAGGGTATGTACAAAAAGTGTGAATTTCAGGGGCTACGGACAATGTAATACCTGTGCCAGCAAAGTTTTGAACTTCAATGAGAAAGAATGAAACACCTCATAAACCTCAGTTTTTCTTCACAATAATTGAATTAAAGATGATTAATATTTTTGTAAGGCTTTTTAGGTTGTCTCAACATCATATTCGATAATAAATTACACAAAATTACAAGCATTTGAAATATTTATAGATCGTCGTCAACAGAGAGGTGTGAGTGTAAGAAAAGTTTTAATTTCAAGTTAAGGTAAAATGGTTGCCTGATGAATTTAAAATGTGTAAAGTGTGCTGTCAATTACCAAACTTGTTAATATCATTGGCGGTAGTTTGTTTTATCATTTAATATACTGAAGACAACGCGTGGTCAAGTGGATTACAGCAGCAATCAAACGCACATCCTATCAGTTCACAGTTTACCGACATACCCTTTGAAATGGTAGATGTGCTAATCATTTAAATATGGTTATGTCAAAAGTTGATTTTATTAACATATGTCGCCTTTTGAGCTGAACTTCCAAAACTATACAGAACTTAGTATGTTTCATAATTGAAATCTACATGTACCTTCAGTAAAGAATACACATAAATGTGCTTAACTTAAGTAGCAGATAGTTTGAATCAAAGAATAAACTGCATTTTTTTGCACTCTGATCTGTATCTACACACTCAGCATTCTTCACGCACCAAAGCTTGTTGACGTCAAACTGAAACAATGGCGACAAACACTGCCTCTTCTTGGATGTGCAGAGGCTATTAAACAAGGTTAGATATTTTAGTGAACATACTTTCCTTTTATTAGTATTTCATAATATATTTTACCTTTGTTTTCCACTGTAAAACAGTTTATGTCTCTTTCAAAGAGTTTCAGTGGGAAAAAAAACAACTAACATTAATTAATCCACTGCGTAATATAGCGTTGATCCAAACTCTTTGCTCATGTCCCATTGTCAATCATAATCATAATGCAAACTTGTAGCCTCTGCGTATATCTCACATAAGCCTTACAAGTTCACAAAGCACATCTTTCAAACTTTTTTCCTAAAATTCAAGCATTGTAAACACACATAATGTTGCACTTCTCCAACATTAACAGTTGTTTGTTTGGGAGCGGAAATAGCAGACAGCAAGGCTGCACATCGAGCCTAATAAATAACCAGTCAAATATCAATTACCACAGATCAATGTACATGTATAGGTCTTACGGTTAGCAACGAGATGATTTTTGAAGTTTTCACTAAGTAGGCTAATGAAAAACTTGTGACTGCTAGGGCAAGGCCAAAATGGACCTCAGGGATATAATTTGAGCTTCCTGGTAGAGGCCCACTAGATAAAGCTAAATGCAAAATTTGGTAGCCCTAGGCCTTATGGTTCAGAACGAAAAGATTTTTAAACTTTTCACTATATTCACCTATGTAAAACTTGTAACCTCCAGGGGAGGGCCAATTTTGACCCCAGGGCTGTAACTTTAAAAATTTCAATTGAGGTCCATTAGATGAAGCTACATGCCAAATTTGGTAGGCCTAGGCTCTATGGTTTAGAACCAGAAGATCTTCTAAAGTTTTCAATATAAGCCTATGTTAAATTTTTGACCCCCAGAGCGGGGCCAATTTTGACCCCAGGGCTATAATTTGAAGAAACTTGATAGAAGTCCATTAAATAAAGCTACATGCTAGAATTGGTAGCTCTTGGCCCTATGGTTTCTGACAAGAAGATTTTCAAAGGTGTTCAATCTTTTTCAGTTTTGTTGCCATGGCAACCAGAATTTTCAAGGAATTAAATTCTCTGAAAAAATTCCGAAGAGGACCATAGTAGGATCATTTCTGTGAACTTTGGTAAAAATTGGATAGGCAATCCCGACTTTTAACGACCCTGTAAAAAGAAGCCTTTTTAAAACATTGTGGGAAAAGGAGAAAATGCTGGTAACCAGCATTTTCTCCTTTTCCCACAATGTTTTCTATGACAAATTCCATCATTTGGGCCACCTTTAATTTGTCTGCAAAGGCTTTCAATTTGGACAAGTCTAAAATTTTGTTGTTTGGTAAAGGAGGATGATTGAAATAAAAGTTAACGCAGGCAAGGACGCATGTACAGATCCACAAAGTACACAGGGCCATGACATATGTTTGCTGGCCATTTGCCAGTGGACCTAACAATACCTACCTTTCTCCTATTTTTAGCCGGTACAAAAGACTCGAGCTCTGTGGCTAACAGCCCACTGGTGTGTCCGACAGAATATATGTCTTCTTTAACTTCCATGCTGTTTAACAAGGAATCTAGTCCAGCTATGAAAGTCTGTAACAAAATTTATATCATGTCCAGAGGTGCAGAAGTAAATAATAATGATTGGATAACACTTATAGACTCAATAGTCTTTTAAGATGCTTACATATCTGGCGACTGCTCAAATATTCATGTATGTCCAGGCTTTCACCATCATTAGATAAGGGCTCTGTAGTATCTTGACACCCCCACGAGAAAGGCAGTTCTTCAAGAGTGGATAGAACATGGCTTCTCAGGTTATGATCTGACACTTTACCACTGAGAAAGGAAGGACCCTCAGACAGTTTACGTTATATTCCACGAGAGGTACAACATCTTATAAACATTCATTAAAAAAAACTTCCGTCAAAATATTGTAAACACTTTAAAGTTACAACTTTTTAACATTTATAAACAAATGAAAAAAATGTATCTGTGAATAGTTCACATTAACAAATAAATGGAACATACCAATCTATGAAATGGTAAATATGAACAGGTCACATTTTACAAACAAATGGATAATACCAATCAATTAACAGTTGACATTTACAAACATGGATAATACCAATCAATCAACAGTTCACATTTACAAACAAATGAATAATACCAATCAATCCAACAGTTCACATTTACAAACAAATGAATAATACCAATCAATCAACAGTTCACATTTACAAATAAATGGATAATACCGATCTATGAATAGTTCAAACACCACAAGTCAACTTTTCCTCCTTCTTAATATCAACTCCTTACCAAAGGACATTTTATACTGAACTAAATGGAAAGCATTTTGCAAATGCAAAATTTAATTTCACTCAAACAATGGAAAAGTCTTATAAAGGATAGAAAACATTGTGGGAAAAGGACAAAATGTTGTTTACCAACATTTTATCCTTTTCCCAAGATGTTTTTAAAAGGCTTCCTCCTTAGGGTCAATAAATAGCAGCATTTTCTTACATGATAAAAAAGTCAATGATGTTTCTGTTAGCAGTATCTAATATTTGAGCCATGCTCCATGAAAAGGGGGCTTTATGCATCTGTGAAACATATCGACCCAGGCCAGCCTGCGCAGTCGCCGCAGGCTGACCTGGGCCGGAAGTTTTTGCTATTGGTCAATTTTCTGTTTGTCCAAGGACCAGTATACCTCATAATTCAGTCTGTTGTTTAAAAAAGTGGCTGTTATGGATCCATAATTATGTGATGGCTTAACCCTTTACCACACAAGCCCGACTTTTAACGACCCTGAGAAAGAAGCCTTTTGAAAACATTGTGGAAAATGGAGAAAATGCTGGTAACCAGCATTTTCTCCTTTTCCCACAAAGTTTTCTACCCTTCCCAAAACAAATTTAAGTTTTAAAGTCACATTTATTTTGTCATCTGCAAGTGCTTTCGATTAATTGGTAAAATGCATTACGCCAATGCATTAAGCCCCCTTTTGGCACAGCATGGCTCATTTCTTTTTTTCCATGTGATAAATTCACGTTCACTATGTGCTGTAATTCATGATCTCACTGCAGTGAATGGAGCAAATGCCACTCTCCACAATAGCGTGTTATCTAAATTAACACTTGACGACATAATCCGAGTTTAAACCCTTATGATGAAGGCTTTGGAAAACATTGTCGAAAAAAGAGAAAATGCTGGTTTGGAAACCAGTATTTTCTCTATTTTCAATGATATTTTCACCTCCTGGGACATATTACCGCATACATTCAAGTCATGCTCTGTGAAAAGGAGGTTTAATCTGTAAAAAGTATCGACCATATCAGCCTGCACAGTCCACACAGGCTGACCAGAGTCGTAATGTTTTGCTATCAGTCATTATTCTGAATGTCCTGAGACCATCCCACTTCACGATTCAGTTGACTTTTAGACAGAATAGATTTCATAAATCCATAATTATATGATGATTGTTATATTGTACCAAGAGATGTATTAACCCATCACAAAACAATCGTGACTTTTAACAACACTGAGGAAGCAGGCTTTTGAAAACATTATAGGAAAAGAAGAAAATCCTGGTAACCAGCATTTTCTTCTTTTCCCACACTGTTTTCTACCTTTTGAGAGACAAATTTTATGTTTTGAGTAGCAATTGATATGTCATCTGCAAATACTTTCAATTCGGACATGTCTCAAATTTTGTCGTTTGAGCATGGCGCATTTGTATTCTATAAGCAAGTCAACCTACCTTATACAAAACCTGGAGCTGTCGCGGTAAACTTGCAAAGTCCACATTTTTCAGGCTAGAAAAATCCTTCCCTTCATTCTGTATTGATATAAAAAAGGGTATCACACACAGATGCCAAAGTTCAGGTACAGCTGCTTTTTACAGTAAAAATTCTAAGTCAATAAAGGAGTCAAAAAAGGGGGAGAACTGTTGAAAATAAAAGTTCTAAGTCAAAAAAGGGAGATAACTGTCGAAAATAAAAGTTCTAAGTCATAAAAAGGGATAACTGTTGAAAATAAAAGTTAAAGTCAAAAAAGGGGATAACTGTTGAAAATAAAAGTTCTAGGTCAACAAGAGGACCATGATGGTCCTATATTTCCCACTTGAGTAGCCCCTGATCTATTGATGTGGGGGCATAAAATGCATCTAGAGTTACCCCCTAGATAGTATGGAATGCTCTTTTGATAGTGAACATAATATTCCAAGTTTCAAGTGAATGCCTTTAGTAACACCAGAGTTATTACAAAATGTAGAAGTTTTAGCACAACGATGCCAAGGCTATAGCAGTACCTTCCTTGCGTTTTCTCCACAAATAGGCGAGCTAGTAATGCATTTAGAGTTATCCCCTTGAAAGCATGGATTGCTATTTTGTTATGAACATCTTTCGTAACAAGTGATATGATGAATGTCAAAGCTTGTTTGGTTTGGTTTGATTCAAACCTATTTTTTTTTTACATCAATTGGGAAACAAATTCTTATCTTAGTCCCTCTTGATTAAAGTTTGCAATGTCAATGCTAAAGACAACAATTACAATGACTATGCCAAGGTGATGATAATACCTGGACTTTTTGTTCCAAAGCAGCTCAGCAAATACTAGATGCCTTTAATTTATACTAGAATGGTTATCAGCAGACATCTCTTGTCGAACCCACAAATGTTTGACTTCAAATGTGACCTTGACCTTTGAACTTCAGGAATTAATGATTCAAATGGCACTTCTACTCCTTGAGGGGAACATCTATGCCAAATTCTTTTGAAATCCATCCATAAATGTATAAGTTATGATCCGCACTAAAATGTGACCTTGACCTTGAGTGTGACCTTGACCTTTTAGATACAGGAATCTTTCAAATGGCACATCTACTCATTGTGGGGAACAATTGTGTGAAATTATTTTGAAATCCTTCCATAAATGTAGGAGTTGTGACCCGGACAAAATCGTATGTACAAACACACTGACGGACAGACACACGCACATGCACCGAAGTGCAATTGTGGTGACTATGTCTTGCTCACCTCAAGCAGGCTCAACAAGAATTGGGGGCATAATAAAAAGTTGTGAATTTCATAGCATAATTTCAACTGGTTGCAGGGATAGACACAATCACCAAGGCTTGAGGCTTGTGATTTTTTGTTTGTAGAAAAGGCAGTAGCTTGTATGAAGAACTTCCTTCAAGGCCTACTGTTTTAATTATTTAGTTCACTTTTTTGGCACATATTTAACCATTTTCCAATACAGTCCCTGGTTCTCAAGACTCCAGACCAAGATATCTTATACGGGAAGACATTGTGGGGTCACATCACACAATATCGTAAGTCCACAGTACACATATGTTTTTCACTTAACACAATAATAGTCACATTTTACAAACTCACTTTATACTGAAAGTTCTGTTTGTTCATAGAACACAAGTTAGCATTAGAAAATTGATGATTTTTGTAACTGACCTAAAAAATAAAAATAACAGTATTACAGGTTGTACATCTAAAAAAATCTAAACAAAACACAAGTTCTCCCCAATTGTTTGAAAACCTACTTATATAAGTTGCCCTGTAAATTATAGCATTTCCTTAAAAATCATATCTTTATCAATTAACCCAAAGCAGTCAACTTATTGCAGATTAGTTTTTTGGAACTTTATGCATGCAATGTCCTAGAAAAAAAATCCAGTGAAAATTCAAATTAGAGCTATTATATGATTATTTTAAGATAAAGGAAAACTTTCTGACAATGTTAAATTTACTTAAAAATGGTGGATACATTAATTTCCTTGGGCAAAAAAAAATGTTGAGTGTATTTTTATCACCAGTATTCAAATAATAATTGTCTATTCTTGTAACCATGATGTTTACAGAAGTAGATATTTTACAGTTATACATGTATATCAATAAAACTTTTTTTAAAAAAGTATAATAATCCAGGAGCGTCATTAACAAGGCTGTTGATTCCCATACAGAGGCCTAAATCCAAAACTACTGATCAATAAATTAGAAACAAAATACAAAAGGCATAACAGCCATTTTGGAGATATGACCTTGTTGACTAGCTTTTTCCTTTTCAAATGATCTTTATCGTGAAGTAATATCTTTTCATCAGTATGTGACTGTTGTTCAGACAAAAGGAAATAGCAAAAAAGAACAGCTAACCCGTTTCTGCTTTTAAAAATGACAGAAATTACCAATAGTGGCATGTACCTGGTACGGGTTGACATCTGCAGTAGCCCCAAATGAGGTTACTTCTATTTCTGCTCTTTTAATTGTATTATTCAGACAGCAACATTCTAGAACAGTCAAGTTTGAAAATGGTTGCATACACTCATTGAAAAAACCACCACTACCACCAACAACAACAAAAGTTGTAAATCTAATAAAAATCATTTAAACGGATAGAAAATAATGTGGGAATAGGTGACAATGCTGAAATTTCTTTCCTTAGTTCTGTGTAAAATCTTGGGTCAATACTACAATAAAGTTTTTCTTTAAATTGTAGTGTGTTTATTTGAACTGTTTTGATATAGAGGGCTATGCGGGCATGTCTGTTTCATGCAAAATATGAATATTCTAGATCTCAAAGTTTGAGGACAATATTTTTAAAGATTTCCTTCTTTATATTTATGTAAAATCTGTGATCCTACAACGCAGGGCTTATTCTCATTGTACCATGATTATTTGAAGTGTTTTGATACATGGCTATTAAACCACGGGACATTCCAAATATGAAATCTGCAGGCCAAATGGTTTGGGCCAAAAAGTGTTTTCAAGATTTCCTTCTTTATATCAATGTATAATCTGTTATCCTACAACATAGGGATTATTTTCATTGTAAAGTGATAATTTGAAGTGTCTTGATAGAGAGCTATTAGACAATAGGACATCCCAAATATGAATGCTGTAGGCCTTACGGTTTAGGAGAAAAAAGGTTTTCAAGATTTCCTTCTTTATCTCTATGTAAAATCTGGGATCCTACAAAATTGGGCTAATTTCAATTGTAGAATAATTATTTAAAGTATTATGATAGAGAGCCATCAGGCCATGCTACATGCAAAATTTAAATGCACAAGGCCAATCGATTTGGGAGGAGATGATTTTTACAGATTTCCTTCTTACCTCTATGTAAAATCTGGGATCCCACAACATAGGGCTAAATTTCAATGTGAAGTGATAATTTGAAGTATTTTGGTAGAGGGCCATTAGACAATACTACATACCAAATATGAACACTCTAGGCCTTACAGTTTTGGAGAAGAAGATTTTTTAAGTTTTTTCATTCTGTTGCCATGGCAACCAGAGTTCTTCACTGATTTCAATTCTTTTAAGTATTTTGAAAGAGCATGACCTAAGGATCATTTCTGTGAAGTTTGATTGAAATCTGATTATTAGTTTAGGAGGAGAAGATTTTTTTTGTAATTGTGAACGGACGGACGGACGGACGACGGACATAGACCGATCACAATAGCTCACCTCGAGCACTTCATGCTCAGGTGAGCTAAAAAGGGGGGATAGCTGTTGTGAAAATTTTAGCCATGCTCTGAGAAATGGGGCTTAAATGTATCTGCAAAAAGTATCGACCCATGTCAGCCTGCCCAGTCTGGGCAGGCTGACATGTGTCGAAACTTTTTGCCAACATAAATTTTCTTAATGTCAAAGGACTAGTCTACCTCCTGATTCAGTCGGTTACAGATATTATGGATTTTACTGAACTGTAATTGTGTGATGACTTGCTTGGTTTAATGCATCATGAAGTCGCACTTTAGCCTGTTTTCCAGAGCAGGGCTAAATTCTATGCTGCCAGCCCTTGTTGTATAGGTTTCTCCGTCTGATAGTCCATAACTTGCCCAAGTTTGAAGCTAGTATCTTCTGTAAGGACAGAGATTTGAGAAAATGTATAAGTTTTCAAATGACAACTCAGACAATGACAGACAACAACAGGGCAATGACAATACCTCAGGTTTTCTCTGATCCCCAGGGCTGGCCACCTAAAGATTACTAAAGTCTTTCAGATGAGACGTTAAACCTAGCTATACACTGAGCACATTAACCCTTTACCACACAATCCCGAGTTTTAATGACCCTAAGGGGAAGAGGCTTTTGAAAACATTGTGGGAAAAGGAGAAAATGCTGGTAACCAGCATTTTCTCCTTTTCCCACAATGTTTTCTACCCTTCCCAAAACAATTTTTTAAATTTTCAGCCGCATTTATTTTGTCGTCTGCAATTCCTTTCAATTTGGACTGGTCTAAAATTTTGTTGTTTGTTAAAGAGTTAAAGAACCAGGCATAATTTGGAATGGGTTTTGTCCTGTATCTTGTATTATCCCCCTTTAACTTGGTCTTCTTGGGGCACTGCCCATATGGGCTACCTGTGGTGAGAGCAATAAATGAAAATCAATCGATCGAATACAGCCAAGCTAAAAATAACAGACAAACAGATACATGGAGTAATTTGGGGTTTCAAAGAGTCAAGGAGGATAACCATATAATTTTTTTTGCACACTTCAACAGAAAATTGTGGAATTTTGAGAGGATGTAAAGGTAAATAGCTTTAACATAAGCCTAACTTTATCTGTTGATCTATGCATCACAGAATGATAACATTGATGGTGTCATAAAAATTTGTACCTCTTTGCAAACACTTGGTCATGAAATTTTAAGTTATACATATAAGGGAGATTTCGGAGAGTGTGAAGTTTTATGGTACTCTTATATTACTGATCAACAAGAGCACCACATGCAGATGCCAACGCTTGGCTATGGATGCTTGATTTTTATTGAAAATTCTAAGCCAAAAAAGGGGCATAACTCTATCAGAAAGTACTTTGACAGTTACCAACTCTTGTTGTAAAGGTTTCCCTTTTGATTACTAACAATTTATCCAAGTTTGAAGCAAATATCTTCAGTAATACCAGAGATATTATAAAATGTCGAACTTTTCGCATGATAACACAGACGATGACGTGAACCTCAATGCACATGTCAATGCCAAGGCTGTGGCAATACCTCGACATTTTCTTCAAAAACAGCCAAGCTAATAAAATTAACTCTTTACAACACAATCCCAAGTTTTAACGACCCTAAGAAAGCTTTAAAAACAAAAGCTTTTGGTAACCAGCATGTTCTCCTTTATCCAATATTATTTTCTACCCTTCTCAAGACAAACTTCATCATTTAAAGCACACTAAATTTGTTGTCTGCAAATCCTTTCAATTTGAACCAGTCTTAAATTTTGTCATGTGATAAAGAGTTAACCCTTTACCACACAATCTTAACTTTTAACGACCCTGAAAAAGAAAGCTTTTGAAAACATTGTAGGAAAAGGAGAAAATGTTAGTAACCGGCATTTTCTTCTTTTCTGACAATGCTTATTACCCTTCCCCCAAACAAATTTTAATTTTTGAATTATATTTATTTCGTCCTCTGCAAATGCCTTCAATTTGGACAAGTCTAAGATCTTGTTGTTTGGTAGAGAGTTAACACTTTGCCAAACAACAAAATTTTAGACTTGTCCACTGTGAAAGCATTTGCAGACAGCAAAGTATATGTTACTCAAAGGCTTAACCCTTTACCAGACAACAAATTTTAGACTGGTCCAAATTGAAAGAGTTTGCAGACGACAATTTTAAATCTGATGAAAATGGTACAAAGTTCTCGAAAAGGGTAGAAAACACTGTGGGAAAAGGAGAAATTGCTCGTTAAGAGCAATTTCTCCTTTTCCCACAGTGTTTTCAAAAGACTTGTACTGCAGACACGTGAAAACCAGGGCTTGTTTGGGAAAGGGTTAAATCTCTACAAATTTGTCAAAACTCTGGACTGTGTTGTAGAGGGTTAGCACTAAGCTACATATACCTACATTTGATTCTCTATTGTTATACTGCAGTGCTACCTGGTGGAGATCTGATCTGATCAGGGGAAATAACTCACCATACCCTGGAGTGATGAAGACAGAGTTGTCCAGATTGATAGCAAAGAGCGGTATATGGAAAACTTGGGCTGTGTAATTCTGAAAAATACAAATTAGTCAACATACAAATAATTATTAAAGCATTTCAGTGAAATATTGTACAAAGAAGGATGAAGGATGTTGGAAAAGGAGAAAATGCTGGGTAACCAGGATTTTCTCCTTTTCCCACGATATTTTCAACAGCTCTTCTTTTTCGGTCGTTAAAGCATGGTATTGTTTAGATTTCATTTGTGGGAATGTCAAGTTATCAATAACATGTGTTGATTATAATTATGATACTACTCAAATATTAATAGAGTATGATGACATCATCATACTTGACCTCTTTTAAAAGCCGAGCCCCGTAGCTCAGTCGGTAGCGTACAGGACTTGAGAACAGGAGGTCGCTGGTTCGATCCCCAGCTCGGCCAATTTCTTTCCGAGGATTGATGATAGTCATCGCGACAGGATTCATTCCTCTCTCACCGCTGACCATTGTTTCAACGATGGTTATGTGGGAAAGCAGCCAGTGGCTTGGAAAGAATATTTTGCGGAGTACTGGTAAAAGAAATTCCAGGAAAGCATGGATAGGTGCACTGGCCGCCGCGATATAACTGAAAATAATGTTGAAAACGGCGTTAAACACCATACAATCAATCAATCTCTTAAAAGTTTTTTATCTACTTATTGTTACTTAAAGTTACTGATTATTAAGCAACCAACTTATTTCAAAGCTAAATTTGCACCTTATTACTGCATGTTACTGTCTGGTTTCTTGACCTTCAATAAATTTTTTTCAGACAGTCTAGAAAACTGGTATACGGTATTACCAATATTTCACAAACGATTCTAATTCAGAGTATAAATAAATATAAATGAGCCATGCTCTGTGAAATAGGGCTTAATGCATTTGCAAAAAGTATGGACCCAGGTGAGCCCGCACAGGCTTACCTGGGCTGAAACTTTTTGCTTCTGGTCAATTTTCTGTATGTCAAAGGGCCAGTCTACCTAATGATTCAGTTGGTTGTTGGACAATGTGTTTTTAATGGATCTATAATTATGACAGGCTTGGTATGGACCCTTTTAAAACGCCTTTCGTTGCCAAGGAAATACGATTCCAGAATTCAAAATTCCGCTTTCCACGCATGCGCACTGTTTGTAGGGCAAAAAGGTCAATATCGCCACTATTGAAAGCTATTTTCACACGCAATGTTTGGACTTGTCAAAAGATTTTTATTGATAAAATCTGTGAAGATTAACCCTCAAGCTGCTTATCGTGACCCACTGACCTTTTGCGGACAGTGTAGATCAAGATCAGACTGTACAAAACATGCAGTCTGATCTTTGATCTACACTGTCCGATACAGTATTTTATTTCCGGTGAAATCAACTTTGAAACCGCAATGTTTGGCCTTTTAGTATTGAGTAGGAATTTGCATTTCATTTATTCAGCAGCTTAAGTGTTAACCCTTTCCCAAACGACAAATTTTGGACTGGTCCAAATTGAAAGAGTTTGCAGACGACAATTTTAAATTTGATGAAAATGGCAGAAACATCTCAAAAAGGGTAGAAAACACTGTGGAAAAAAGAGAAATTGCTCGTTACGAGCAATTTCTCCTTTTCCCACAGTGTTTTCAAAAGACTTGTACTGCAGACATGTGAAAACCAGGGTTTGTTTGGAAAAGGGTTAATTGTGTTACAGGTTGCCGTTATCATGCTGTGCTCCAGAATGTACAAACACATTAATAAATTAGTAAAGGTTCACCGAGTCAAAATGTCCTACTTTTGATTAAAACATCTGTAATTTCCATTCCGAATTGGTTAAAACATCCCCCTAAAACTTCCCCGTCTATTTTATTCAAATTATTTGTTTGATCTCATATGCTTTCTTTTAAAAGAGATTTTTCACTGTTAATGTTTTGTATTTTATTGAACTTTGGTCATTTAATGTTATTAATTTTTAACCCATATCCCGCCATACTTATATTTTTGACCAGCACAAGAGGAATTTGCGTTAAGTTCATGTCATAAACCTTAATTATTATTACTTAAACCATTATTAGAATTCATTATAGTGTATTTGAAGACCATGCTACCCCCATGTGTGTACAGATCTCTAATTGCGCTTTACCCAAAGTAATGGAGGCCAAGGGTTAAGGCTAAGGTCCACATTGTTTCCCTACAACATGATGTATGCACGCTAAATGTGATCAACTTATTACTGTTACAACTTCCATTTAACCCCTTACCCAACAATCAAAAGCCTTAACGATCAAGAGAGAAGAAAGCTTTTCAAACGTTGTGAGAAAAGGAGAATTTGCTGGTAAACATTATTTCAACCTTTTCCAACGCTGTTTTTGGAAAAGGAATGTTTTCATATTACATGTTACAAATGATCCCTGGTGGAAAGCAATTATGGAAAAGAACAACCACAGACGACAACAGGGTAACATATAGTTGTTGGTTCGTTCTTCATTCGCGCGTTAGTTCATGCGTTTGTTCATTCATCCATCCATCTGCTCACTCGCTTGCTCATTCATTCATTCATTCATTCATTCATCATTCATTCATTCATTCATTCATTCATTTTTTTAAATACGTCATCACAATACACACTCTCTAAACTATTAGAGGTAACAGCATGTTATGCCGATCTCAACTAACACTCTGAGCCTTTGAAGTAAAACTAAAATGTCCACTGTATTGTCAATTAAACTGTATATAATTTACGATCCCTGATTAAACTATCAAGTATGTGATTTATCAGATGGCTACCCTTTATAAACCCTTTATCTGTCTCTACCTCGTCTTAATTAACAACCCAACATCAATGGGCATGTGGAAACACTATGGCAAAAGGTAAAAATGCTGGTAACATGCATTTTTGCCATTCCGCCAGTGATCCAGTTCACACTTTGTGGGGTTTGTCTGTTACTGCCTGGGGTTGGTTAACATTTCCCTTGATGATAATGTCATTTTTTTTTTTTTTTTGGACATCTTCGTCTTATTGTCATTAATGTACAGATCATTTTCTGCCATGCAGATGAACCCTTAGCAAATTAGTTTGTCTGATTATTGTCTCTTTGCCTGGGAGACCCAGCTTTTCATATAATCGCTAATAATGTAACAATTTTGTGTACACCTTCAATAATCGACCACTGTTTTATTTTGTCTTTTTGCCCTACAAGAGTGCACATGCTCTCATTACCAGGAAGTGGTCAGAGACTAAAAGGGCCTATAATGCATCACGGAGACGCATTAAGCCCCTTTGGCCAGAGTATGGTTCAAATATAAATATTTCATAAATGAATTTAGCTCACAGTTAAAAAAAAAAAGCATTCTGATAGTATTGCATAGCAATACACAGTCCCCTACCAGCCGTATGTATTGCTGGCATGTCAGTGAAATTTTTAAAGTCCGAGGCCCGTAAATGCGTCAAAAAGCAGTGGAGCTGGACGAAACTCGAACTTGATGTGTAAGTCATGGTGGTTGATGTACACACGAAAAATCAGCTCTATATGTAGCAGCGTTTAGAAAAAAAGTGCGGAAAAATGTTTTATCAGTGAAATTTTGTAAGTCCAAGACCCGTAAATGCGTGAAAAAGCAGTGGAGCGGGACGAAACTCGAACTTGATCTGTAAGTCATGGTGGTTGACCTACACAGCAAAAGTCAGGTGAATATCTACCAGCATTTAGAAAATAAGTCCGTAAAACTGATTTATCCGTGAAATTTTGTAAGTCCAAGGCCTGTAAATCCGTGAAAAACCAGTGGACCGGAACGAAAGTCGAAATTGATCTGTAAGTCATGGTGATTGAGTTACACAGCAAATCTGAGATCAATACCTAACAGCGTTTAGGAAAAAAGTCCGGAAAACTGATTTATCAGTGAAATTTTGTAAGTCCAAGGCCCATAAATCTGTGAAAAACCAGTGGACCGGAACGAAAGTTGAACTTGATCTGTAAGTGATGGTGGGTGACTTACACACCAAAACTCAGCGCAATATGTACCAGCGTTTAGAAAAAAAGTCCAGAAAACTGAATTGCCGGACTGCCGGACAGACGGACAGACGGAGTGCAAACCTAAAGTCCCCTTCGGCTTTGCCGGTAGGGGACTAAAAAAATCTAAAAAGGTCCCTTTGTGCCCTTTTTACCATATTTCCCATCCATTCCAACAGTCTATCTTCCACTTGATCCCAAAAGTCCGGAACATCCTCAAGCGAGTCATTTAGGTAGAAATTGTGTACACAGGACCCAAGAGATGAAATTACGATCACATACTGGAAGAAAATGAATGAAGAAATGAATCGACAAACAAATGAGCCATGCTCTGTGAAAAGGGGGCTTAACACTTTACCAAATGACAAATTTTTAGACTAGTCCAAATTGAAAGCATTTGCAGACAACAAAATAAATGTAACTCAAAAACTGGAATTTGTTTTGGGAAGGTTAGAAAACATTGTGGGAAAAGGAGAAAATGCTGGTTACCAGCATTTTCTCCTTTTCCCACAATGTTTTCAAAAGGCTTCTCTTTCAGGGTCGTTAAGAGTCGGGATTGTGTGGTGAAGAGTTTAGGCATCTCCATGACGCATGGTACCAAGCAAGCTATCACATAATTGTGGATCCATAATAGCCACTTTTTTTTTTTTTAACCCTTTACCACACAATCCCAACTTTTAACGACCCTGAGAAAGAAGCCTTTTGAAAACATTGTGGGAAAAGGAGAAAATGCTGGTAACCAGCATTTTCTCCTTTTCCCACAATGTTTTCTACCATTCCCGAAACAAATTACAATTTTTCAGTCACATTTAATTTGTCGTCTGCAAATGCTTTCAATTTGGACTAGTCTGAAATTTTGTTGTTTGGTAAAGAGTTAAACAACCAACTGAATTATGAGGTAGAATGGTCCTGCAGCACATAGAAAACTGATCAATAGTGAAAAGTTTCAGTCCAGGTCAGCCTGCGCCAACTGCGCAGGCTGACCTGGGTCAATACTTTTCGCAAATGTATTAAGCCACCTTTTCACAGAGCAGGATTTTAGCCAGACGCCTGTCACGAGATTAGAATCATAAAAAAGTTATTGTATTTTTTTAACCCTTTACCACATGACAATATTTTAGACTAGTCCAAATTTGCAAATGATAAATATGACTCAAATGATTGGATTTGTTTCTGAAAGGTTAGAAAATAATGTTGGAAAAGGAAACAAGAGCACCGCATGCAGGTGCCAGCGCTCAACTGTGGTTGTCTGATTTTTAGTGAAAAAAGGGCATAACTGTGTCAAAAATACTTTGATAGTTACCTGCCCTTGTTGTATAGGCTCCCCCTTTTGATAATTATCAACTTCTCAAAGTTTGAAGCAAATATCTTCAGTAATAATAGAGATAGTATAAAATGACAACATTATGGCACAACGACGCAAACGATAATGCCCACAATGCAAGGGCTATGACACAACCGAAAAAAAACGAGCTAAAAATGATGGTAACCAGTATCATCTCATTTTCCCATGTTGTTTTCGATTTCCTATGGTCGTTCAATTTCTGCATTGTGTGGTAAAGGGTTACTGGTTAGTGATAATTGGCATTTGTGGCTATCTTAGGGGGTAGCAAGAGACTAAGTTTACCCTTTACCCTACAGTCTTGAGTTTTGACAACCCTGAGATAGAAAACCTTTGAATCTTTGTTAGGAAAATGAGATACCAAAAGGTAACCAGCAATTTCTCCTTTTCACACAATGTATTTGATCTTTTCAAAGACAAATACCATCATATAATTAGCCCTTAGCTCTTTACCAAACAACAAAAATGTAGACTTGTCCAAACTGAAAGCATTTGCAGACAACAATTTAAATGTGGCTCAGATAGTTGAAGTTGTCGTTGATGGGGTTGAAAACATTGTGGGAAAAGGAGAAAATGCTGGTAAACAGCATTTTCTTCTTTTCCCACAATGTTTTCAAGAGGTTTCTTTCTGAGAGTTGTTAAAAGTCTGGATTGTGTGGTAAAGGGTTAAAGCACCTTTCACAACTTTACTTGCCCTTTGCAGGCAGTGTAGAACAAGATTCACATAGCATGCTGTCTGATCTTTGATCTACACTGTCCGCTTTGATTAACCATTCCTGGACAAAAGCATCCATAAAACATAAGTGACTTGAGTCTTTTTTCTAGACCGAAAATATAGGTTTGTTATATTTGCCCCCTTTAACTCTTTACCAACACAACAAAATTTTCGACTTTTCCAAATTCAAAGCATTTGCAGAGGACAAAATAAATGTTTTTCCAAAAATTGAAATTTGTTTTTTGGAGGCGAGAAAACACTGTGGGAAAAGGAGAAAATGCTGGTTACCAGCATTTTCTCCTTTTCCAACGATGTTTTCAAAAGTTTCCTTAGTTGAGGGGGGTCATTAAAAGTCAGCATTGTGAGGTAAAGGGTTGAACAGACTTGAGATTATAAAATAGTGATGTCATTCATCAAAGATCTCTAGTCATCTGTCAGAGATTGCTGACTAAGATTTCTACTGTTCACCCTTTACAAAACAACAAGTTCTTGGACTGGTTCAAACTGAAAGCATTTGCAGATGACTTATTAACCCTTTCCAAAACGACAAATTTTGGACTGGTCCAAATTGAAAGAGTTTGCAGACGACAATTTTAAATTTGATGAAAATGGCAGAAAGTTATCAAAAAGGGTAGAAAACACTGTGGGAAAAGGAGAAATTGCTCGTTACAAGCAATTTCTCCTTTTCCCACAGTGTTTTCAAAAGACTTGTACTACAGACACGTGAAAACCAGGGCTTGTTTGGGAAAGGGTTAAATGTGAATCAAGTGATGGTATTTCTCTAGGAAAGGACAGAAAAGATCATGGGAAAAGGAGAAAATGCTGGTTACCAGCATTTTCTCCTTTTACCACAATCTTTTCAAAAGACTTTTTCCTCAGGGTCGTTAAAATGTGGGATTGTGTCGTAACAAGTAATTTGACATTTAAAACTGATGATCTTGAAAAAGCCAATTTTTGCTTTTTATCTGTAGATTTAAAATAGGTTGTTGTGATATAAGCTTTTTGTGGAAATATTTTTTGTCAAAGTGACAGTTTGTACTCACCTGTCAAAGAAGTGAACAAGGCCCAGTTTCATGTACACACACTTGTCTCTTATTTTACTAAAAACTGCCAACAGACTTATTTTCTGACTTAAGTTGAGTTCACCATTTGAGACACATTTCACTACCATGAACAGACTTGTGTAACATTCTCAAGTCCTGTGTTGACACAACATTTCAGACTCAACTCAGAAAAATAATGGATATATTAGGTCTGTTAATTTACTTAAGTCCATTTCTTTTGCTTAGTCCAGTCTGAAAAGTAGCGTCAACTCATGATTTGCAAACATTACTACAGTCTGTTAATGTTACTTAACCCTCTACAACATAATCTCGACTTTTAACGACCTGAGGAAAAAGCCTTTTGAAAACATTGTGGGAAAAGAGAAAATGCTGGTAGCCAGCATTTTCTCCTTTTCCCACAATGTTTTCTACTCTTCCCTAAACAATTTTTCAATTTTCGAGAAACGTTTATTTTGTCGTCTGCTAAAGCTTTCTGCTAAAGTCTACTAAAGCTTTCAATTTGGACACGTCTAAAATTTTGTCGTTTGGTAAAGAGTTAAATGCGTCTCAAATAACAAACCCAACGTAAGTCAGAGGCTTGGACCGTTAGTAGAGATGAGTACCGGTAAAATAAGAGACTTAACCCTTTCCCAAACAAGCCCTGCTTTTCATGTGTCTGCAGTACAAGTCTTTTGAAAACACTGTGGGAAAAGGAGAAACTGCTTGTAACAAGCAATTTCTCCTTTTCCCACAGTGTTTTCTACCCTTTTTGAGAACTTTCTGCCATTTTAATCAAATTTAAAATTGTCGTCTGCAAACTCTTTCAATTTGGACAAGTCCAAAATTCGACGTTTGGAAAAGGGTTAATTTTTTTTGTGAAACTGGGCACTGGTCTTTTTCATGTTAATTTCATGTATATGTATATGTAGGCCCCTATGTACTCACATAATTATTATGCACTATATTTTTTTAGATACAGTTATGTGATAAATAAAATCTAACAGTCACACTCATTAGGTTTTGAAATAAAATTTTATTAACCCCTGACCACACAATCCCAAGTTTTAACAACCCTACCAAAGACAGAAATCATCATTTGAGGTACATTTATTTGGTCATTTACAAATGCTTTCAATTCGGTTGAGTCCAAAATTTCATGGTTTTCTGGTTTGTTAAAGAGTTAAAACAATCAAGAGCAAGTCTTACTAACCTTTTCCCAAACAAGCCCTGGATTTCACGTGTCTGCAGTACAAGTCCTTTGAAAACACTGTGGGAAAAGGAGAAACTGCTCGTAACGAGCAATTTCTCCTTTTCCCACAGTGTTTTCTACCCATTTTGAGAACTTTCTGCCATTTTCATCAAATTTAAGATTGTCATCTGCAAACTATTTCAATTTGGACCAGTTCAAAATTTATCGTTTGGGAAAGGGTTAAATTTGCCAAAGGCTTGCTAATGACATTTTCTCAGACTTTCTACCAATAAAATACCAATTTATGTCAGATTATATATTTCTTACCTGAAACTTGCTAGCTTGTATAATATCTTGTAATATTTCTTTGGTTACTTCCACCAGCAACGAACCAATTATGAAAACACCTTTCTTCTGATTTGGCGTGGCAGACTGTAATAAATCAAGTCATCATTTTACCACATGGCAAAATTTTAGACCAGATCAAAATGAATGCATGTGCAGACGACAAATCAATTTTGGCTCAAATGATGATTTCTGTTTCAGAAAGGATAGAAAACATTGTGGGAAAAGGGAAAAAAAAACCTGATTGCCGTTATTTTCTCTCATTCCTGTAATGTTTCCAAAAGCCTTCTTTTTCAGGATCGTTTAACCCTTTACCACACAATCCCGACTTTTAACGACCCTAAGAAAGAAGCCTTTTGAAAACATAGTGGGAAAAAGAGAAAATGCTGGTAACCAGCATTTTCTCCTTTTCCCACAATGTTTTCTTACTGTCAGAAACAAGTTTAATAATTTGAGTCCAATTTAATTTGTCGTCTGCAAATGCTTTCAATTTGGACCAATCTAAAATATTGTTGTTTGGTAAAGGGTTAAACTCTGGTGAAGGATTACCAATATAAACAAACAAATATCAAAAACAAACATCAATCTTGCCTCAAAGGATGAAAATTCTTTCACATTATAAGCTCCAGCATTTAGAAGCCGCATCAATCCTCCGTTCCAATGTAAAATCTCAGCAGATATATTGTCGATAAACACTACTGCTCTGTTTACATGGGAACACACAGAGTCCCATACCGACTGGCTGCATTCATACACCGTCTTCATCCTCGAAAAGAACAATCTGAAACAGATTAAAGTGTCATAATTCAATGTGCAATAATTTCTATAAATCAATTTAGCTCTTTGTTTGAGGAAAAATTTGTTTGAGATAAAATTTTATTCAACAAGTCTACCAAAAATGTTATTGAGCAAGCCTTTGGCAACCTTAATACATGTAACATTTTTTGTAGACGAGTTTTATGAACTTTCACCCCAAAAGCCAACAAATGTCAGATTCTTTTTATCAAATAACTGTACAACAAGAACTATAGTCCATGATGTGTTAAAACATAGGTATACATGTACATTGTGTAATGAAATTTACATCTAGCCTATTGGCTTCTTTGACAGGTACATTACCAGCAAAAAATAGTTCCAAAGATTTTGGTTTGCTTATAAAAGTGATTAAGTTTACAATTTTATCATGATTACCAATTCTGACCTTTAATTCCACACAGGAATCCAGGTCAGATATGTTTTGGAAATTTAGTGTATAATTACAGAGTGTTGACCAATTACCGCACTTTTTTCTTATCTCAAATGTGTGAGACAAGAAAATTCGTAATGAAAGCAAGGGGAGTTACAAGTATGAAAGGGTAGAGAAAGGAGAAAATGCTGATTAAAATTGTTCTTCCTGAGGGATGTAAAATATACGATTGCTTGGTGAATGGTTGCTCAAAATAGTGGTTGAAATTAGGATATCCTTCGAAAATAAGGTACATTATAGCAGAAGGCCCGATTGTTCATGTTAACCGCTGCCACACTATAAAAGGTTTTAACTCTACAAAACAACATCATTTTGGAATCAACCATATTGAAAGCATTTGCAGATGACAAACTAAATCATATCTCAAATGATGATTTCTGACTGTGATAAAGCAGAAATCATAGTGACAGGAGAAAATATCGGTTACGGGCATTTCCTCCTTTTCCTACAATGTTTTCCAAAGGTTTCTTTCTTAGGGTCAAGATTTGTGGTAAAGGGTAAAAACCTACTCTTACCTACCTAAATGTTGTCATGTCAAAAGTCAAAACTTCAGCATTTTAAATTCAGTTTCAAAAAAATAAGGTACCATATTTCATGGTATGTCGGGGATTTGTTGGACCCCTTTGAGAGGAAAGTTTTCCAAAATACTACATGGAAAGAGGAAAAACAGCTGGTAACCAGCATTTTTTCTTCCCCCAATGATTTCTACGCTTTCAAAGACAATTTTTATCGTTTGAGCCATACTGTAATTGTCGTCTGCAAATCATGTCAGTTTTAAAGACCGGTAAAATAAAATTGATGTTTGGTAAAGAAATGACCATGTCAAATATTCAAAGCGATACACACAAGAGACACAGAAATTACGAAATGGGGCATTATGCAAGGACACAATATTTCATATCGTATACTAAGAAACATTTGACGTGGAAAAAGAGACGAGTACTTGTTTATCCGAATAATATGCAAATTGAGAAAGGTTACATGTATCTGGTCCAAGAATTAAAACCTTACCGACAATATCGCTATCATCAAATCTAGGACTTTAGAAATTGCGACCTAACTTTTTAGCAATGTGATTAAATGCAATTTTGCACTGACGGTTTCAGACTGGTGTAAAATTGTCTATACTGAGAGTAAACGTCACTTTTCGGCGATCTCAGAGTTTTGGTAGGGGACATAACTCAAATTAAGAATTGGTACGGGCTACTTCTGTAGATAATGTTCAAACAGAAAACATACAGAGTCGTCCCGACATGGGGAAAAAAATATATTTCCTATTAAATTATAGTAATCTGTTACAGACGTAGAGAAATCTCCTTTTCCCGAATATTTACAATAATCAATAATATCAATTGTACCTGAACTTTTAGTTAAGCAATTATTATGAATTTTCACTAATGCAAGGGAGGCAACTGTGTTATATCTCTTGAAAATAACTTTATGGCTTTTACTTCCCTTATTTTAGTTAGATTTACTCGTCAACAGATAGTTTCACACTTTTATCTATAATTTTGATCAGTTTAACTCTTTACTAATCACTCTATGGAACAATTTGCCCATTAACGCTTAAGCTGCTGAATAAACGAAACGCAAATTCCTACTCAATACTAAAAAGGCCAAACATTGCGGTTTCAGAGTTGATTTCACCAGAAATAAAATACCTTATCGGACAGTGTAGGTCAAAGGTGTAGGTGCACGTTCTGTGCAGTCTGATCTTGATCTACACTGTCCGCAAAGAGTCAGTGGGTCGCGATTAGCAGCTTAAGGGTTAAAATAAAATCAATACAACCAGTTCCATGTTTAGGTCAGCAATCCTGCGTCAATGTCTAGTATCCGCAGTTCCACAGCACTATAATGTAGGAGATAGTAAAGTCTCAGTCTTTCATGCGAGGCCTCGTGATCTGAAATTTGACTTGCACAAAAGGCACATTTCAGAAAGTAATTTTTGCCACTGTGGTTATCATCTCAACGATGCAGAACGCTTTTTTTTTTCACTGTCCCTCTTACAACAATCAGAGACTGATATTTTTTCGCAAACTTCGTAAGTATCACCCGTTAAGTTTAAATTAAAACTTTACCAAACGACAAAGTCTTAGACTGGTCCAAATTGAAAGCATTTGCAGACAACAAAACAAATGTGACTGAAAAATTGAAATTTGTTTTAGGAAGGATGGAAAACATTGTGGGAAAAGGAGAAAATGCTGGTTACCAGCATTTTCTCCTTTTCCCAAAATGTTTTCAAAGGCCTTCCTCCTCAGGGGTCGTTAAAAGTCGGGATTGTTTGGTAAGGAGTTAATTAACGCTTGTTTGGATCTAACAGTCTCATTATTTGTGTGATCAGATATATTTATTAGCTATGTTCCTTTATCATTCCTAAACTGCTGTAATGTTTTAACCCTTTCCCAAACGACAAATTTTGGACTGGTCCAAACTGAAAGAGTTTGCAGACGACAATTCTAAATTTGATGAAAATGGCAGAAAGTTATCAAAAAAGGTAGAAAACACTGTGGGAAAAGGAGAAATTGCTCGTTACGAGCAATTTCTCCTTTTCCCACAGTGTTTTCAAAAGACTTGTACTGCAGACACGTGAAAACCAGGGCTGGTTTGGGAAAGGGTTAAGAAAGTTATTCAGCTGCCAAATACATGTATACCAGAGTTCAAATTTTTAGACTCTTTCATATTGACCGCATTTGCAGACGACAAATCACATTCCGCTAACATGGTGGAATTTTTGTTTGAAAACTTCAAAATATTATTTTCACAATGTTTTCAAAAGACCTCTTTCTTAGGGTCGTTAAAACTCGGGATTGTGTGGAAAAGGGTTGATTTTTCGGTGCTTTATGCTGTCATCCTTATTTGGCGTGCAACACACGAAAAGGGACCTTCGGACATATGCGTAAAGGTGTGTCGTCCCAGATCAGCCTGTGCAGTCTGTGACTAATCCGAGACGACACTTCCCGTCTTTGTTCGATTTTCTGTTTCACTAAAGTCTGCTGTATGAAAAAATCCTCTATAGGAGTAAAGTGCCGTCTCGGATTGGCCTGCGCGATTTGACTTAGTGTGGTTGCCGGGGCTACCGCGTGGCTCAGTATGTTAACGCCGTTTTCAACATTGTTTCAGTTATATAGCCTCCAACAGTGCACCGATCCATTCTTTTCTGGAATTTCTTTAACAAGTGCTCCGCTCAATATTCTTTCCAAGCCACTGTCTGCTTTCCCACATAACCATGGTCGAAGCAAAGATCAGCGGTGAGAAAGGAATGAATCCTATCGCAAATACTATCATCAACCGTCGGAAAGATATTGGCCAAGCTGAGGATTCAAACCAGCGACCCTCTTCTCAAGTTCTTTACGCTACCGAGTGCGCTACCGGGGCTCGGTTACCGCGTGTCGTAGTGGTAAAGAGTAGGGCTCGTACCTGGAGGTCCCGGGCTAGAGCCTCACTTGAAGCACCGGAATTTTCATTCAGGTGTCTGTGGGCAAGACACTTCAGAGCCCCAGACCAGTACTGTTGAAACTCAGGTTATATATGAATTCGTAAACTGTCCCTGGGATGTGACTGGAATAATATTAAAAGTGTTCTAAAACGCCAGCCAATAAATCAATCAATCAATCAATCAGCCTGCCATAGGTCCAAATTTCGTAGTTTGGTAGAGAGATGAAATTCGATCTTTTCCAGTTGACGAAAACTCTAGATTTGACCAAAAAGTCAAGGGATTCACTGACGACAATTTAAAAGGGGTTCAAGTGATGGAATTTGACCTTGAAAGGATCTACAAAAATACCGTAGGAAAAGGGGATAACGTTAATTCTGTGCATTTTTTCCTTATTCCACAATGTTTTTTTCCAGACTTTCTTTCTCAGGGTCGAAAAAATTGAGATTGTCTGGTGAGGTGTTAACCCTTTACAAAACAGTCTCATGTTTTTAACAACCCCGACAGAAAAGGCTTAAAATACATTGTGGAAAAAAGAGAAATTGCTTGTTATGTTCAATTTCTATCCCCCCCCTTTACAAAATCCCTTCAGAGAAATTCAGGTTTTTTTTTTGTACCACTTTGATATTTGCCGTCTGCAGATGCCTTCAGTTTGGGAAAGGCGTACTGACCCTTTACCTTAGGAATTTTTTTTTTTTCTAATTTATCCAACTGCAATGCATTTGCACACGACAAATGAAGTGTGGTCCAAATGATGGGATGTGTCTTTAACCCTTTTCCAAACGACAAATTTTGGACTGGTCCAAATTGAAAGAGTTTGCAGACGACAATTTCATATTTGATAAAAATGGCAGAAAGGTCTCAAAAAGGGTAGAAAACACTGTTGGAAAAGGAGAAATTGCTCGTTACGAGCAATTTCTCCTTTTCCCACAGTGTTTCCAAAAGACTTGTACTGCAGACACGTGAAAACCAGGGCTTGTTTGGGAAAGGGTTAAAAGGCTTGAAAACATTTGAGCCATGCCCTGTGAAAAGGGGGCTTAATGCGTCTGTGAAAAGTATCAACTCAAGTCAGCCTGTGCAGTCCGCGCAGGCTGACCTGGGCCGAAACTCTTCGCTGATGGCTCAATTTTCTGTATGTCCAAGGACCAGCCTACCTCATGGTCAAATCGGTTGTTTAAAAAAAAAAAATGGGTATTATGGATCCATAATTATGTGATGACTTGCTTGGTACCATGTATCACGGAGGTGCATTAAGCCCCTCTTGCCAAAGCATGGCTCATTTTTCTTTTTTTGAAACATGATGAAAATGCTGGTTATCAGCAGTTTCTCCTTTTTTAAAACAATGTTGTTAAAATCTGTTTTCACCAGGGTCGTTAAAACCCAGGGTTAACCCTTTACCAATCGACAAAATATTTGGATTTGTCTTATTTCAATGCATTAATATACGTCTAATTATATGTTGCTAATATGGTGCGTAAATAGACAGAAAACATTGTGGAAGAAGGAGAAGTTGCTGGTTACAAGCATTTCCCCTTTTTCCACGATGTTTTTCTAAAGTTTTCTCGGTCGTTTAAACTGGATTGTTGGTAAAGGGTTGAACTGATACAGCAGAGGGAAAAAAAAGACGATAAATTCCCAGAATTATTCTTTTCCCGTTTGACGAGCACCTGTCTGCAGGCATCTGTCACGTGTCATGTTAACTTCCGCTTCATATTCGTAACACCTCGGACAAAAAATGTCGTTCATAAATTCTTCCAGCGTATCGTAAAGAAAGTAAACTTAAACCATTTCAGATTTGTTTTACAATAATATTTATCTCTCCCTGATAAGCCCAGCCGACACACTCTCGTTCTGAAAAGGTCTAGAAAATACGAGAGTATGATAAATTCTGCCAGAAATCGACTCCTTCAATCTTTTGAAAGGTTTATTTCATTACACGACGAGAGTTTTTGCTTTACCCTATATCAGACGACTAGCTTTTTAGACTTGTCCAAATTCAAAGGTCTTGCAGAAAGCAATTCAATTGCAGCTTAACCCTTTACCGTACAATGTCGCCTTTTAACGCCCCTGGGAAAGAAGGCTTTTGAAAACATTGTGAGAAAAGGAGAAAATGCTGGTAACCAGCATTTTCTCCTTTTCCCACAATGTTTTCTACCCCATCAAAGCAAAAATTGCACCATTTGAGCCACACTGAAATTGACGTCTGCAAGTGTTTTCGATTTGAACAAGGCTAAAATTTTGTCGTCTGGTAATGGGTTAAAAGATAGGACTTTCCTTACCCCTTAACCAAACGAAAACATTTTTGACTTGTCCAAATTCAAAGCATCTGCAGACGACAGATTAAATTTGGCTCAGTTTTTCCTTTTCCCACTATGTTTTCAAATGCTGTCTTTCTCAAGGTCGTCAAAACTCGGAAATGTGCGATAACGGGCTAAGTTTGAAAATTATAGAAGAAAAGGGAGAAAATACTGGTACCAAGCAGTTTCTCCTTTTCCCGCCATGATTCTATCATTTCAAAAGTAGAAATCTCCTTTTAGTACACTTTTGATTTATCGTCTGCAAATGCTTTCAATTTGATTGAGTCTTAAATCATGTCTCTTCAATTAACCCTAAGGCTGCAAAGCTAGAATCGCGGACAGACTTCACAGAACGTCCCATAAGGAGACATCTTCCCTCCAAAATTACCTTTAGAATAGAATATTTTTGGGGTTTTGTGGCATTTGTCGAAGACAATGCCACTATGAGTTCGATACGGCATTTTGAAAATCATGTATCGTATTTTGTGCAAAACCGAAGGAAGTAGACCCAATTAAAATATTTTTTTCTGAGAAAAATGAGTATTTCGATTGCACTCAGATATGAAATTGAAAATGGCGTATTACAATAAATTGGATAAGGCCGACGATCGTGGAAATACTTCCTTTTTATCGAAAATAGCTTGATCCGCTATGGCCTTCTATAGTGGCGTAATGATACACACATACCGTGCTTGTTCGTCCCAAAACCAGTTCGTTCCTGGGCTCATTCGTCCCAGGATTGTTCGCCCTGACTTGTTCGTCCCACAAGATTGCACCCTTCTCTATCGGATTTTGCATGACTATATAGTAGATTGACTTTCAAACGAAACTGTTTCTGTTGTTTATTTTTCAAATTATTAATTCCACACAATGGCTCCCTTGACAAATGCCACACCAGTGTTTTCAACGCTTTGATTACTATCGGCTTGAAAGTTTACTTTAGCAGGATAGAGGTCAAAGGGTCAACTTGTTCGCTTTGTCTTTGAAAGGATATCTTGCCTAAGGACACACAAAGGTAAAAACTAAGTGTGTCGAACCCGGTGCATCCAGATTGTAACAGTCATCGGTTCACGACTGGGCCAGGCGGGAACCCTTTTCCTTCGGCCAAAATGTTACAAAGCTTATTAATACATGCATAAGCGGCGGTCTGGCAAAAGAGAAGTCTTAACCCTTTCCCAAACGACAAATTTTGGACTGGTCCAAATTGAAAGAGTTTGCAGACGACAATTTTAAATTTGATGAAAATGGCAGAAAGTTATCAAAAAGGGTAGAAAACACTGTGGGAAAAGGAGAAATTGCTCGTTACGAACAATTTCTCCTTTTCCCACAGTGTTTTCAAAAGGCTTGTACTGCAGACACGTGAAAACCAGGGCTTGTTTGGGAAAGGGTTAATGCATGATCCGTGATGCATACATGGATGCGTGGAAATCGATATTGGACCAATCAGGTCATCGCATTTATTTGCCCCGATGTGCAGCCTTGCAAAAATATGTCCATTGCAAAAAGTTTCGTCGCGTGTCAGCCTGCGCGAAATGTGCCTGTTGACTTGAATGGATGCTTTTTGAAGATGTAAAAAAAAAAGAACCTTTTTCATAAAGCCGGGCTAATGAAGGCCTACATTGGATTGGCGCCGTTACAACTGAACGAACCAGTTCAGGGTATTTTTAGGTCCAAAAGTACAGTTAATCTTAACCCTTTGGCTGCTAACCGTGACTTACTGACCTTTTGCGGACAGCGTAGATCAAGATCACTGCACAGAACGTGCAGTGTGATCTTTGATCTACACTGTCCGATAAGGAGATGTCTTTCTTTCAAAAATACATTTGAAATGGGAACATTTGGGTTTCTATTATCGGTTTAAAAGTTTCACTTCTTTTATTTAGAAGGATCAGGGTTAAGGCAAGTGTAGAAAAAGTAGCTTTGATGGACGTAAAAAAGATCAGACTGCACAGAACGGTGATTTAATGCCGTCTGTGTGTCCGTGTGTGTGTGTGTGTGTGTGTGTGTGTGTCTCTCTCTCTCTCTCTCTCTCTCTCTTTCTCTCTCTCTCTCTCTCTCTTCAAAAGTTAATTTATAAGTTAGAAGTGACGGACTGACAGTGGGGCGATGATTTGTTTCCTGTCAGGCCCCCGACCGCGGAAACACTCCGAAATATCAGAAACACGCGAGATAGTGCGCGATAAGGCGAGATAACACGAGAGTTACAAATTATCTACAATTTCCATGCACCACCGTACCAGTCAGTCTTCGGGTGAAATGTCTTTCTTTCTTTCTTTCTTTGCTTTCTTTCTTTCTTTCTTTCTTCCTTTCTTTCTTTCTTTCTTTCTTTCTTTCTTTCTGTCTGTCTGTCTTTGCTTTCCTTCTTTCTTTCTTTCTTTCTTTCCTTCTTCCTTAACCCTTTCCCAGACAAGCCCTGGTTTTCACGTGTCTGCAGTACAAGTCTTTTGAAAACACTATGGGAAAAGGAGAAATTGCTCGTAACGAGCAATTTCTCCTTTTCCCACAGTGTTTTCTACCCTTTTTGAGACCTTTCTGCCATTTTCATCAAATTCAAAATTGTCGTCTGCAAATTCTTTCAATTTGGACCAGTCCAAAATTTGTCGTTTGGGAAAGGGTTAACCTGCCACCTAAGTCAAATGAAACTTTTTAAGTCGGTAGTAAAAACCAAAGGTTGCTTTTTTAAAGTTATTTTTGGTGTATAAATATCTTCTTATCGGACAGTGTAGATCTAAGATCAGACTGCACGTTCTGTGCAGTCTGATCTTGATCTACACTGTCCGCAGCAGCTTAACAGTCAAAAGCTGTCTTTATCAGGGTCGCTAAAACGCAGGATTGTTTGTTAGAGGGACATTAACTCCTCATCTTCCAAAAGGGGCTTGCTGCAGTCAACCCGATATACATAGTAAAATAAGAATATTCAAATGGAACAGAAATTTAATTTATCAATAAAAATTGAATACATCTTAGCCGCGCTCTGACAAAAGGGGGCTTAATGCATCTCCGTGGTCCATGGTACCGATCAAGCCGTCACATAATTATGGATCCGTGATAGCCATTTTTTTTTTTTTTTGAAAAACCGGCCCAGTCATGAGGTAGAGAGGTCCTTTGACATACAGAAAATTGACCAGTAGCGAGAAGTTTCGGACCAGGTCCGCCAGCGCGGATTGCGCAGGCTGACCTGTGTCGATGCTTTTCGCAGATGCATTGAGCCTCTTTTCAGCAGAGCTAGCTCATTTATTTGGGCATTGCTCTGTGAAAAGCGGATTTGCATCTTCGAAAGGTATCAAACCAGGTCAGCCTGAACAGTCCACGCAGGCTGACCTAGGTCGAAACTTTTTTTGCTTTTGGTAAATCATTTCTGCGTGGCCAAGGACCATTCTAACGCATGATTCAGTCGGTTGTTCGACAAGATGGAATTACGAATTTATGGATTCATAATTATGTGATGACTTGCGTGGTATTATGCATTACTGAGATACATTAATTCTTTACCAAACGACAAAAAATTTAGACTGGTCCAAATTGAAAGCATTTGCAGACGACAAAATAAATATAATTGAAAAATTGAAAATTGTTTTGGGTAGGATAGAAAACCTTGTGGGAAAAGGAGAAAATGCTGGTTACCAGCATTTTCTCCTTTTCCCACAAGGTTTTCAAAGGACTTCTTTCAAGGGTCGTTAAAAGTCGGGATTGTGTGGTAAAGAGTTAATTCCCCTTTTACGCGAGCAAAGCTCATTATGAATAAATGTAAACATTGTAGCGAGAGGAGATATTGATTTTGGCGATTATTTTCTCCAGATGCATGTATTGTTTTCGAAATTTGTTTGGTGGAGTTGAAAAGTGAAAAATTCGGGAATGTATTCATTCGATGCATTATTTTTCTACGACATGCTGTTTTATCATCGACGGTGATATGTTAAATTATCGCTTGACTAGATAATCCTGGTTGATGTACATGAATACATTTTTGACCGCGATAGCAAGTGTCACGTGATAACGAATGTCATGTGTCACCGTTCTGCGCGTGGCATCACGAGACAATGACGTAGACAGAATTTGAGAAATAGAAAATAAATGGCCCGTGCTCTGTGAAAAGGGGGATTAATGCATCTGCGAAAAGTATCGACCCAGGTCAGCCTGCGCAGTCCGCGCAGGCTGACCTGGGCCGAAACGGGATTAATGTTTCCATTTCACGGTGGAAGTATAAAAAAAACTGTCCACTTCAAACGTTTCGACATTTAGAAATCTCTAAAAGGCCCAACACCGGCTAATAGTAAACAGTGCAGGTGTTAAAATGCATTAAAATTAAAACACACATTTTAAAGTATGGAAATTACTGTGAAGATGACAACCTGTTATTGCAAGGTCGGTCCAAGTGTAATTCGCTGGCAGAAAAATGAATATCCAAAGTTAGTCAAAAGTTGTCAGATGGCTCTATCTTATGAATACTTTTTACCTGGTTTTAACATTCATTTTTTCTGCCAACAAAAAAACATTTGGCCCGACTGTACAAGAAAATATTGTCTTCACAATCATTTCCATACTTTTAAAAGGTATGATTTAAATCAAAATAAATTTTAACACCTGCATTGTTTTCTTTTGGCTGCTGTTGGAGCTTTAATATTGATCCATTTATTTTGCTCTAGGTACCAGGTCGAAGGTGAATTATTGCAGAACACACACAAAAAAAGAAAAGAACGCTTTTGTGGGATCTGTCGAAGACAATGCCACTATGAGTCCAATACGGCATTTTGAAAATCAGGTATCGTAATTTGTGCAAAACCGAAGGAAGTAAACCAAATTAAACTCAATTTTTCTCAGACAAATAATTGTTTCAATTGCACTCAGATATAAAATTGAAAATGACGTATTAAGATGAAATGAACCGATCGTCAAAACACTTCTTTTTAACGAAAATAGCTTTATTCGCTATTGCCTTCTATTGGCGTAATGATACACACGATCTTTGTCTCCAGAACAATCGATTCCGTGCTTGTTCATTCCAAAACCAGTTCGTTCCTGGGTTTATTCGTCCCTGGGAATGTTCGCTATGGCTTGTTCGTCCCACAAGATTGCACCTACTCTATTGGATTGTTCATGACTGTACAGTAGGTTGACTTCATGCAAATATTTTGAAAATATTTCTGTTGTATATTTTCAAATTATTAATTTAACACAATGGCTTCCTTGACAAATGCCACACCAGTGCCTTCAACGCTTTGATTTCATATCAGTGTAGAAATGAGCCATGCTCTGGGAAAAGGGGGTTTAATGCATCTCCGTAATGCGGTATACCAAGCACATCATCACATAATTATGGATCCATAAAATGCATTTTGTCTAACAACCGATTAAATCTGAAGTTAGAATGGTCCTTTGACATGCAGAAAAGTTAATAATATCAAAAAATTTCGACCCAGGTCAGCCTGCGCGGACTGCGCAGGCTGACCTCGGTCGATACTTTTTGCCATTGCATCAAACTCCCGTTTCATAGAGAATGGCTCAAATATGCGAAAAATACCGAAACATGGCTGGAGGTCGAGATCGCGAGATCGATAGGTAATACAGTGGATAATTGCCTTATATGTATGAATGTATGTATGAATTGATAAATATTTTTTCACGTATATTATGTTAATGTTGGAACCACGTGAAATTGTATTCACAATGAACTTGTATGTACGAGTGAGAAATAAAGCAACTACTACTACTACTACTACTACTGCTGCTGCTGCTGCTGCTTCTAATACATGTCTTATGAATTAGGTTTATGAGGTAGAAATTTTGTCCAAAAAAGAAAGTGTCATTAAGTTAACCCTTTCCCAAACAAGCCCTGGTTTTCACGTGTCTGCAGTACAAGTCTTTTGAAAACACAGTGGAGAAAGGAGAAATTGCTCGTAACGAGCAATTTCTCCTTTTCCCACAGCGTTTTCTACCCTTTTTGAGACCTTTCTGCCATTTTCATCAAATTTAAAATTGTCTTCTGAAAACTCTTTCAATTTGGACCAGTCCAAAATTTGTCGTTTGGGAAAGGGTTAAACAGTATTTCAGTGTTATCCCTCAGGCCAGGGTCCGTATTCACCAACCATTCTTAGTGTCATTCTTTGTCTCATTTTAGATTTAGAAAATTACACAATTTCTGACTGGCCAGACAAAATGGTTTAGCCAATCAGAGGTTGTGTTACTTTCAAATTTAGAGAGTTTCGGAGAATAAGATCATGAATGTTCCTAAGGATGGTTGGTGAATACGAACCCAGTGCACATATTCATGTGTTTCAAGAAGCTCGTTGACCGGTACTGTTCACAATGGCTGCTCTGTCACATAAAAAATAATAAAATATCTATTTAAAAAGGATAAACGGCGTAACAGGAACAGGAAAAGGAGCAGTTGTCGACAGTCATGCTTATATAATTATTGTTGTCAGAAATTTGCCAGCAAATAGGTCTGCGGGGCCGGCCTAATAAACATGTCCGCGTTTTTGACCAATCGCAAATTACTTTTTATTTATTAGGAGATCAATATCAATAATTAAGTCAAAGTCTAGCGCATGCGGCTACCCCGAAAAAAAAAAAAACCGAAATGATGTTTCAAAAGCGGAGAGAGAATTGTGAGTGCTATCACAATGTCATCTATAAATCAGCGGAAAGTTTCTGACTGAGCCGGGGGGATTTCGGCTGTAATCTGATTTTCTTAATCAATTTTCAAAATTATTCTAACTTTTCTTTTTCTGTGAATTTCCTTTAAAGGGAGGTTATCAATGTCTACTTTTGTTACAAAAAATAAAGTGATTATTTCGTAGTTAACAAGTACCAAAACTAAGCCAGATTAAAACTTTTGGCTAGACTGAGATTTGTGTAATTATTTCATTTTTTTCTTTATCTATCGAGTTTTTGAGGATGTCAATATTAAAGACAAGGCCTTTTTACCACTACCCATGATTTACTTTAACCCTTTTCCAAATGATCCAATGATTTAACGACTCTGAAGAAGGAGGTATTTAAAAACATCGTGGGGAATGGAGAAAATGCTGGTAACCAGCATTTTCTCCATTCCCCACAATGTATTTTACCCTGTCAGAGGCATATGCAATCATTTTCGGCAGCTTTCTTTGCCGTCTGCAAGTGCTTTCAATCTATGGAAGCAAAGAAATCATGTACAAGTCTTTTTATGACAGAAAAACGAAAAATGTCTTGTTTATTCATAAAACAATCTGCTCTATTTTTTCCATTTCTTTTATCACATTCATTTACACAGCCATTTTTTAGGCGCTATAGAAGAGAGAGACAGAGAGAGACAGAGGAGCGGTAAAAACTGTACACTGCCACCAGCATTATCATGGACCATAATTCTTTGCCTGTCAACTGTCAGATAGAATATCAAAACTTTCCACTCACATCAGATGGGCCGATGCACTAAAAGTACCATTTTTTCTGGAGAAATTATTGACTGCGGAAGTCATGAAAAAATACATGTACCCACGAGTCAAACCAGGAAATATCTAAAAGAAAAAGGTAGAAGGCGTAAGAGGTACCGGGGTGTGGACATGGAAACTCTCAAATGTGAATTGAAAAAAATAGGGCCATGAACGTGCCCTAAAATATGCTTGCAGGGGCCCGCCGAATAAACATGTCTACAATTCTGACCAATCGAAAATTAATGTTTATTCATTCGTATATACTACCACCAAGAAAATGGTCAAAAGCCAGCGTATATAGGTACACCGTAAAAATCCAATAACGTGTTCGTTTGATATCTTTTTATGTCGCTTTTAACAATATTTCAAGCAAACCATGGCGATAGATCATTTGTCTGTGTTTGCTTGGGTGACCTGTAATTAGCTGATACTCTGCTGTACGTTATCCATAGATAGATGGATAAACAAATAAATACACAAATAAATTGATTACTGATAAATAAATAAATAAATAAATAAATAAATAGATAAATAAATAAATATGTTTCGATCATTTTATTTGTTTATAATGAAATTCATCACAAACGTCTCAACGTCAGAACACTGTCACAGTTGCACACACTATCTTATCATTGCGATTCACTCGTTCAGCGCCAAATACGAACGTATTATTGAGTACTTCTTTTGACAAAAGGGGGTTTAACCTTTTACCACACAAGGCCGCCTTTTAACGACGCTGGGAAGAAAGCCTGTTGAAAGCATTGTGGGAAAAGGAGAAAATGCTGGTAACCAGCATTTCTTCTTTTTCCCACAATGTTTTCTACCCTATCGAAGAAAAACTGAGCCTTTTGAGCCAAGCTGAAATTGTCGTCTGAAAAATGCTTTCAATTTGTACAAGGTTAAAATTTTGTCGTCTGGTAAAGGGTTAATGCATCTCCGTGAATCTTTCTATATACCGAGTAAATCATCACATAGTGTTTGATCTGTAAAATCTAATTTGTCTACCCGCCGAGTGAATCATGAGGTAGACAGGTGTCCTTTGTTTTGACATGCAGAAAATTGACCTTTAGCAAAAAGTTTCGACCAAGGTCAGCCTGCGCGAACTGCGCAGGCTGACCTGGGTCGAAGCTTTTTGCAAATGCATTGCGAAGCTTTTTGCAAATGCAAACACCCTTTTCACAGAGTAAGGCATGCACTTGCATGCCACCTTCGACGTCTGAACATACAATCCATGGAAACTCAGACAGGTTTTTACCTTCTAGACATGACGAAACCACCGACCGGTGTCGATCAAAGATTAGACTGCAAGTTCTGGGAGGACTTATTTAGTTGGCCGTGAAAGAGGTAACATAAAGATGATGCAAGTGCCTAAGTCCATAACGTGACGTCATCAATAGTCTTTTAAGAATTCCCTAGCTGCACCAAAACTCTTCCTGCTTATAAATCTTTCTTCGGCTTCCGTCAAAATGGTCACCAAATATATATATATATATATATATATCTATATTTTTTTTCTCAATATTAACTAGACAACAATGTTGCTTCATTCTTTTCCATGAAACATGAAATAAGCTTAACCGTTATCCTTCCATACTTACATTTATTGACCATTACAACATAGATTTCGAAACGATCGTTGGTATTTAATGGGATTTGATCAAAACCAATGACGGAGTAATTGACAGTGTAGAGCAAGATCAGGCTGCATGCATGTGCGTATGTGCAGGTTAATTTTGGTCTTCACAGTCCGCAAAAAATAATCCATGAGTCGCAAACGGCAGGATAAGAGTTACTTTTGAGAAAAAGTAGTCCCGAAAAGTAGTTCCACTCACAATCAAGTATGATAACACCAACACAACACAGCACGATTATGTAAATGTTTCACGAATAAATTAATGACGTCATCTTATGTTAATTGATTGTTGATATAGTACTTGTAAATAAATCGGATAAAGTACTGTTTTGATGGTCAAAGTCCGCCATTCCTGACTGAATATCAGATAAAGACTGGGACGATCCGATATCGGAGAGTGATGACGAACTGTTGTTACTCATTTCTGTGTAGGACTTATCGCGAGATTTCTCGTCATCACTCAACCGGAAGTCATTGTTGACATCTTGACCATCTTCCGGTTTGCTGGATTCCTGTTTTAACATGTGACGTCGATACTTCGCGCGAGCGTTTTGGAACCACACCTATAGGGAAGAAAGAAAAAAGACATAGAAATTTGCACATATGTAGCAAAAATTATTGATTTTCTCGTTTAACCCTTTCAGCGCCATTGGCGAAAACAGGGACTTTTGCGGACGGCATAGATCAAGATCAGACTGCACAGAACGTGCAGTCTGATCTTTGATCTATGCCCTCCGCTTGTTTGGTCAAGCCTATAGGATATAAATCTTCCGGAGACTCAGTGGATTGTATTTACAGCCATCAAAAGAAGCCAAGTTTGTTTATTTGGCGCCGAAAGAGTTAAGTAAAATGCGCTTTTTAGATTTCTTTTTCTGTGAATCAGATTTTGTTTTTAACACTGTTAAAAACCAATAAATAAGCCATGCTCTGTGAATAGGGGGTTGTTGGGTCAAATCTTCAACTATTTATCTAAAACAAAAGTTTAGACTTGTTCAGACTGGACGCATTTTGCAGGCGACAAATAAAGGGAAAAAAAGGAAGGGCTGGTTACCAGCTGAACATTTTTCGCTAGCAAAGGAACCAATGAGGACAAAACATGAATCGGTCGGTCGATCGGTCGGTCAATCAAACAGTTGATCGATCGATCGATCGATTACTCACAAAAACAAACAAACAAACAAACCTGTAACACCCGTTTTGATAAGCCCGTCTTCTGAGCTAGCTGTTTGAGGTCTTTTGCGTCTGGATTGTGATTTAGGTTAAAATAGGATTTCATTGCACGTAGTTGATGATGCTTAAACGATGTCCGAACACGTTTTTGTCGAGTCTGACCGTTGGTCAAATAGCCTTCCTGACCCATCATATCTGGGGGCGTGTCGTGGTCACCGTAACCTGGCAACAGATAGAAAAACTACAATGTTGAAAAATATTTTTACATAAGTATATCTAACAGAACCAACGCCTACCCATCCCCTCTCTCTCTCTCTCTCTCTCTCAAAACTGCAAAATTATATACGTATATTTCTCTCTTCGAATGTTTCCCAATTCTCTCCCTTGATTTGACCCTTTTAAGCCTTTCACAACTTTTTTTTGACTTTGCGGCCAGTGTAAGTGAAGATCAGTATACACAAAAAATGCAGTCTGATCTGATCTTAACTGTCCGATTTGCTGCCAAATTCTTGACAACAGCACAATTTGATATAGTTTATTTGACGCTTCAAGAACTGTCCCTTTCTGCAGCATAGGCGAAAACAAGGGCTTTTGCGCACGGTATAGGTTCAGATCAGACTGCACAGAACGTGCAGTCTGATCTTGAATCTGTACCTTCCGCTTGTGTTGTCAACTTTTTTAAACAAAAAGAAAAAGTCTGTCAGGGTTTCATTGGATCATACTTTTTGACTATCAAAAGAAGTCGAGTAGTTAAAAAGTAGTCATGCTCTAGCAAAAGGGGGTTTAATGCCATGTTGTGATTTATTATACCAAGCAAATATCATATAATTGTGGATCCGGGTTTTTTTTTTTTTTTTTTTTTTTTTTTTTTTTTTTGTTTGTTTGTTTGTTTTGTTTTGTTTTGTTTTTAACCCTTTCCCAAACGACAAATTTTGGACTGGTCCAAACTGAAAGAGTTTGCAGACGACAATTTTAAATTTGATGAAAATGGCAGAAAGTTATCCAAAAGGGGAGAAAACACTGTGGGAAAAGGAGAAATTGCTCGTTACGAGCAATTTCTCCTTTTCCCACAGTGTTTTCAAAAGACTTGTACTGCAGACACGTGAAAACCAGGGCTTGTCTGGGAAAGGGTTAAGCTGCTAAATGGATCCTGGGGTAAAATGGTCCATGGATAAGCAAAAACCGACCCATAGCAAATATTTTCGACTCAGGTCAGCCTGTGCGGACTGCACAGGCTGGCGTAAGTCGATACTCAGTTTTGCTGATGCATTAAACCCCCTTTTCACAGAGCATGGCTCATATTATATTTTTCTCTTGCATTAAACATCAAAGATTTTTTTTTTTACAATCTTTAACACATAATATATTCTCCCACTAAAGTAAACCCTTCAACAATTTCGGCAATCATTGGTACATGTTTAAGTACATGACTGCGGTCAAAAAAGGGGGCGTGGCTAGTGCTCCACACCCTACTGTCACGATTTTAGAAGTTCCCACTCAAGCATTTCCTGTTCAACCTTTTTACCGAATCAAACAATTCCGTGTATTAACGACTCTAAAGAAGATTTTTAACTCTTGCTAAGCGCGACTCACTGACCTTTTGCGGACAGTGTAGATCAAGATCAGACTGCACAGAACGTGCAGTCTGATCTTGGATCTACACTGTCCGATATGGAGATATTTTTTTCCCCCAGAAACACCTATGAAATAGCAAAAATTTGGGTTTTTACAATCGATTTTAAATTTTTGTTTCATTTATACAGCAGCTTAAGGGTTCAAAGGATTGTGGGAAAGGAGAAAATGTTTGTTACCAGCATTTTTATCCGTATTTTCCGATAATGTTTTTTCTTTTTCTCTCAACCGTTTTTGGAAAACAAATATGATAGGCTACTTGAGCCGTATAGATCTCTTTTTTTGTCGTCTGCGAGTGCGTTCAATTTGAAAATGTCAGAATTTTTTTTTTGTCATCTTACAGAGAGTTGACTCTTATCTTCATGAAAAAAAAACAGCACAACTGACAACATTGAACCCTTTACCGCACAATGCCGCCTTTTGACGCCCCTGGGAAAGAAGCCTTTTGAAAACATTGTGGGAAAAGGAGAAAATGCTGGTAACCAGCATTTTCTCCTTTTCCCACAATGTTTTCAACCCTATCAAACAAAGAATTCACCATTTGAGCCACACTGGAATTGTCGTTTGCAAATGCTTTCAATTTGGACATGTCTAAAAGTTTGTCGTCTGGTAAAGGGTTAACTTTGTTTGGATCCTTGTAAAAACAGATCCTTTTTAGAAAAAGACACAATTTTCACAAATAACGGTTTTAACTCTTTACCAAACGACACAATTTTAGACTTGGCGAAATTGAAAGCATTTGCAGACGACATAGTAAACGTGGCCAAACTGATGGTCTTTCTCTTTCAAAAGCTTGAAAACATCGTGAGAAAAGGAAGGAAAATGTTGGTAACCAATATTTTCTCTTTTCCCCACAATGTTTTCAAAACTCCTTTCCATTTGGGGTCGTTTAAACACGAACATGTGAGTTAAAGCATTTGCAGACGACATAGTAAACGTGGCCAAACTGATGGTCTTTCTCTTGCAAAAGCTTGAAAACATCGTGAGAAAAGGAAGGAAAATGTTGGTAACCAATATTTTCTCTTTTCCCCACAAGTTTTTTCAAAACTCCTTTCCATTTGGGGTCGTTAAAACACGAACGTGTGAGTTAATGTATTTTAAACACGAATGTGCGTGGAAAAACGTGAGCCATGCTCTGGCAAAGGGGGGCTTAATGCATCTCCGTGATGCATGATACCAAGCAAGTCATTACAGTACATAGCATGATTATGGATCCATAATAGCCACTTTGTCTTTGTTGTTGTTGTTGTTGTTGTTGTTGTTGTTTTAACCCTTTGCCAGACGACAAAATTTTAGCCTTCTCCAAATTTAAGGCATTTGCAGACGACAATTTCAATTTGGCTAAAATGGTGCAATTTTTCTTTGATAGGGTAGGAAACACTGTGGGAAAAGGAGAAAATGCTGGTTACCAGCATTTTCTCCTTTTCTCACAATGTTTTCAAAAGGTTTCTTTCCCTGGGGCGTCAAAAGGCGGCATTGTGCTGTAAAGGGTTAAACAACCAACTCAATCATGAGATAGACTGGTCCTTTGACGTATAGAAAATTGACCAATAGCGAAAAGTTTCGGCCCAGGTCAGCCTGCGCGGACTGCGCAGGCTGACCTGGGTCGATACTTTTCGCAGATGCATTAAGCCCCCTTTTCACAGAGCATGGCTCATGTGATGATAAGGGGTAATTCGTTGCTCTCAAGTGATTCTACCCTTTTGTCGCAATATTCTTTAACAGTTGTCATTTCTTCTTTCGTACATGGTAAGTTATAGCCTGTTGCGTCATGTAACTTGGGCTCGGGGTTTCAAAATCGCCTATTTGCAAGACAGTTTATTTATGTCCATTTACACAGTGTCGGTGTTTATGATAATAGGTAAAAAGTGCTTCGAAAATTAATCGTATCGATTTGGTCACGATGATGATGATGACGACGACGACGACGATGATGATGATGATCTAAAAGAGGACTAAAAATTTCCAAAGCCATTTTGCAAGTAAGGTAGACAGACACCCGACATCTGTCCGTCCGTTCGCCAGTCCATCCATCCATCCATCCATCCATCCATCAATCCCCAAATATATCTAAGCATCCGTTCCAATCCATTCATCTATCAGTTTACACATCCATTCGGACAGTGAACAAAGCATAAACACGCAAGTCATATCATAAAACAAGCACTCATGTCATGACACTTTTGAATCAAAGATAAAAGAAAAGTATTCCATACCTTAACTCTTTACCACACAATCCCAAATTTTAAAGACCACAACAAAGAAACCATTTGAAAACATTATGGGAAAAGGAGAAAATGCTGGTGACCAGCATTTTATCCTTTTTCCATAATGTTTATTACTCTTTTACATCGAAATCTAATAATTCCAGCCACATTTCAATTTGTCGTCTGCAAATGGTTTCAATTTGGTTCACTCAAATATTTTGTTGCTTGGTAAAGAGTTAACACCCAAAAGTTTGAAGTGGCTTGTACTAAACCGAACAAATATTAGAATAAAAAAACATATTATACCAGTTCAACCGAAAATGGGGGAATACTATTGTACATTCTATGTACAATATTTGTTTAAGATTATTTTTCACCTTTCTCTCTCTTTCTTCATAAGCTGTGTTTTTATTTTTTTCTTGACGACAATTTTTTTTCAAATTAAAATTGATTGATTGATTGTATGTGGTTTAACGCCTTTTTCAATTTAATTTCAGTTATATATCGGCGGTCAGTGAACCTATCGATGCTTTCCAGGAGTTTCTGTTACCAGTACTGCGGTTGGTTGTTGGTTGTATGGTGTTTAACGCCGTTTTCAACATTATTTCAGTTATATCGCGGCGGCCAGTGCACCTATCCATGCTTTCCTGAAGTTTCATTTACCAGTACTCCGTACAATATTCTTTCCAAGCCACTGGCTGCTTTCCCACATACACCAGCACTGCGGATAGCATTCTTCCGAAACCACTGACTGCTTTCCCAAATAACTATCGTCGAAACAATGATCATCAGTGAAGGGGAGGAACTTGTCCTGTCGCAATGACTATCATCAATTCTCGGATAGAAACTGGCCGTCCTGAGGATTCGAACCAGGAACTCCCAGTTTTAAAATCTTGTACGGTTCCCGCTGCACTTCCGGGGCTCGGCTTAACAATAGATCCATAGGGAATCAGCTCTCTACAAAACGACAAAATTTTAGATTGGACCAAATTGAGAACGTGTTACTCAAATGATTGAATTTGTCTTTAATAGGATAGAAAACTTGTGGGGAAAAAGAGGGTATACTGAATTTTATCCTTTTCGCACAATGTTTACAAAGGTGTTCTTTCTCAGAGTCGTTAAAATTACAGTAAAGGGCTAAAGTACAGTATAACTTTCAAGTTAAAACACTTTCCCTTTTTTTTTTCAAAATTTTAGCCCAACTTGCCCTCATCAAGAAAACATTTTTTTCTTTCTTAATAAAGGCCGTTGTCCGCAATATTGAAAAAAAAAAAATACATGTATATAATTGAGCCATGTTCTGGCAAAAGGGGGCTTAATGCATCTCTCCCCACTAAAGGCCGTTGTCCGCAATAGTAAAAAAAAAATACATGTATATAATTGAGCCGTGTTCTGGCAAAAGGGGGCTTAATACATACCCCCCCCTTTTTTTTTTTTTTTTTTAATAATCGACATTAGCATGAGGTAAACTGTCCTTGTACATACAGAAAATTGACTAATAGCGAAAAGTTTCGGCCCAGGTCAGCCTGCGCGGACTGCGCAGGCTGACCTGGGTCGATACTTTTCGCAGATGCATTAAGCCCCCTTTTCACAGAGCATGGCTCATATATTGTTTTATTCCACGTGAAATCCTGTACAGAAAAATGGAAAAACGTTTTAGCATTCAGCATTTTCTCCATCGCCAACGATTTCTTTCTTATTCCCTCTTTCTCGGGACAATCATTGTTTTTAGACATAGACCATACAACATTAATATTAATAATAATAAGATACAGTACAAATATTATTTGTGTAAAATTAGTAAGAATCGTTAGATTTCTTCATTTATTTCCTTATTTTGTCCATGAATTAATCCATACAATTTATTAGATTTGTTACCTCCTCTGATACAGCAAGTGTAAACGAATCGCCACAGGCTACTGAAAACGGGCACAATATTGCCCGTCTACCTTTAGAACAGCGATATCGCGAGATTCAGGGGAGGTCACTCTCGCTTCATGTGCAAAAGACACTCTGATAGTTTTGACCTCACAAATACGTGAATTGTATATATGATATCACATTCTAAAGTTAATTTCAGCTACTATTAATTCAGTTTCGATTACAAATTCAAATTGTGCAAAAAATCGCCATGTTAACTATAGTGCCAAACTGGAAATGTGTAAGATGCTCCGATTGGCTATTCAATGATATTCATGTAGCAAATGAAAAGCATCGAGACAACAGCCCATACTAGTTGTAATATGTATATTTACAATGGGGACCAGTTTAACCATTTATAAGCCTAATATTTCCATGCATGTGTCAATTTCTTTTGTAATGTATTGTCAATGAGCTTATATGCTTTATGTCAAAATAAAATTGTGTTATGTTTCCAGAAAAACGAAAGGGAGAATGTGCGTATGACAGGCATCTTCTACTTTACAAAGTTTTTGTACCATTCAAAGAAGACTTATCAATATACATGTATCAGCATTTTCTTCTTTCCAAACAAATGTTTTATATCGTTTTATGAATAAATTCCGTCACTTGGACATCATTATTTTTTTCTTTCGTTTGGAAAGTGCATAAAAAGGGACCAGTCTAAAAACAGATCGGTCTAAAAATAGACAAGTTAAAGTGGACCAGTCTGATTCTTTTTTGTCTGATGAAGAGTAGGGAAGCTTTTAGAAAAGCCATAAAAATGAGCCATGCCCTGTAAAAAGGGACTTAATGCATCTGGGAAAAGTTTCGACCCAGGTCAGCCTGCGCAGTCCGCGCAGGCTGACCTGAGCAGAAACCTTTCGCTTTTAGTCAATTTTCTGTATGTCCAAGGACCAGTCTACCTCACGATTAATTCGTTTGTTGAAAAAAGCGGCTATTATCGATCCATAATTATGTGATGATTTGCTCCGTACACTGCATCACCTAAGATGCATTTAATCCCCGTTTGCCAGAGCATGGCTCATGTGTTTTTAATTCTTCCGAATATCTACATTTTTTCCCTAAGAATGTTTCATATTTATAAGGCATGCATGTAGCTGTAACAACTAGTTTACTTCTCGACCTCCCCTTTTTGTTATAGTCTCGAAAGAATAAACAGTAGCCTGTGATTGGTCAATAATGTGGACATGTGTACCTTGATAACCTTTGCGGACACATTTTATGATACTTATATGCGAGGATTGCTTAAACTGGATTTGTTAAATTTAAGAAATAACCTTGTTTCTATTATGGTTTATCGTTCAATAAACCACGGTTGTGACTTATAACGCACAATAAATAATTCATGAGGGCGATAGCCTAGGTGGTTTATTCATTGCGCCTCATAATTCACAACCGTGGTTTATTGAACGATAAACCAGGATAGAAAGAAGATTATTTGATTCTAACATAAGCAACTCTTGATAAAAGGAAACAAGTTCATAGTTAGTATATAAAAGCGGATGCGGATTAATTCTAACTTTACACAGAATATCTTTCCACGCTTCCGTTACACTGTGTTTATAGAGCCGAATCCACGTGCTATGTACGAATTATAATTCAATAATATTAGTTGAAAATTACCCCAATAACTAAGAAAAAATATTATGACAAGAAAAAAAATTCCGCCACACAATATTTGAGCCATACTATGTGAAAATAAGGCTTAATACATCTGCACAAATATCGTCCCAGGTCATCCTGCGCAGTCGGCTCAGGCTGACCTGGGCCGAAACATTTTGCTATTGGTCAGTTTTCTGCATGTCAAAGTCTACCTCAACATTCAGTCGTTGTTAACCGTTTCCCAAACAAGCCCTGGTTTTCACGTGTCTGCAGTACAAGTCTTTTGAAAACACTGTGGGAAAAGAAGAAATTGCTCGTAAAGAGCAATTTCTCCTTTTCCCACAGTGTTTTCTACCCTTTTTCAGAACTTTCTGCCATTTTCATCATATTTAAAATTGTCGTCTGCAAACTCTTTCAATTTGGACCAGTCTAAAGATTTATCGTTTGGGAAAGGGTTAAACAAAATGGATTTCAGCGGATCCATAATTATGCGAGGTCGGGTAGGTATAATGCATCAAGGAGATGCAATAAGCCCCCTTTTGCAAAAGCACGGCTCATTAAAGATTTTATGCGGAAAAAAAAAAAGTTCATTTTGAGAAAAGTGTCTCGCAAACAGATTCGATTTCACTACCTTGGAGGTAAGCAAACAGTACGAGAGCAGGCCCGGGAAAAAGGTCAATATCTTTCAAATACTTCAAATAAAACAACTTTACTGGGCGATGAACTTTGTGGCTGAAAAAGAGGATAGTTTAACCCTTTCCCAAACGACAAATTTTAGACTGGTCCAAATTGAAAGAGTTTGCAGACGACAATTTTGAAATTGATGAAAATGGCAGAAAGGTCTCAAAAAGGGTAGAAAACACTGTGGAAAAAGGAGAAATTGCTCGTTACGAGCAATTTCTCCTTTTCCCACAGTGTTTTCAAAAGACTTGTACTGCAGACACGTGAAAACCAGGGCTTGTTTGGGAAAGGGTTAAACATGAACCCTATACAAGACAAACGGTGTTTTACAAAAATGGCTTCTGAAAACATCGTGGGAAAAGGAGAAAATGCTGGTACCCAGCATTTTCTCCTTCTCCTACGATGTTTTCTACCCATTTATCGACGATTTCCGTCGTTTACGTAAAATTCGATTTTTCGTCAGGAAACGCTTTCAATTTAGATAAGAAAAAGAAAATTGTCATATGGTTTAAGAGTTTAACCCTTAAGCCGCTAAGCGCGACTCACTGACCTTTTGCGGACAGTGTAGATCAAAATCAGACTGCACAGAACGTGCAGTCTGATCTTTGATCTACACTGTCCGATGTGGTGTTTTCTTTCCGGTGAAATCAACTTTGAAATTCCAAAATTTGCTTTTTTTTTTACTACGGAGTGGAAAATTTCGTTTTATTCATTTAGCACCTAAAGGGTTAAAATTGTACAGGAGACAAAAAACAGTAGTGTTCGTGTACAGGTGTGTGTTGTTGCAAACCACTGTAGAGCGTACCACAAAATTCTACTAACTTTGCCGGCCCAGAGCTCCAGATAAAGGGAGTGATTTTGATTTCAAAATTGAAAATATTAATAACTCTCCACTAAACCCTATGTTACGGGTACTCATTAGAATCGTCTCATTGAGACGATTCTAAAGAGTACCCACAACGTAGGGTTTGGGAGAGAAATAATGGATTTAGAGTACTTTCACTCCCTCTTATCTGGAGGTCTGCGGCCAGTTTATATTCAAGATCAGACTGCACGATTGATTGATTGATTGATTGATTGATTGATTGATTGATTGATTGATTAGTAGGTTGATTGGTTGTTTGGTTGGTTGATTGATTGATTGATTGGTTGATTGATTGATTGATTGATTGATTGATTGATTGATTGACTGACTGATTGATTGATTGTATGGTGTTTTACGCCGTTTTCAACATGATTTCAGTTATATCACGGCGACCAGTGCACCTATCCATGCTTTCCTGGAGTTTCTTTTACCAGTACTCCGCGAAATATTCTTTCCAAGCCACTGGCTGCTTTCCCAAGTAGCCATTGTCGAAACAATGGTCAGCGGTAAGAGAGAGAAATGAATCCTGTCGCAATGACTACCTTCAATCCTCTGAAAGAAATTGCTCGATCTGGGGATCGAACCTGTTCTCAAGTCTTGCACGCTACCGACTGAGCTACCGTTGCTCGGCTAGACTGCACGAAGCGTACAAAACAATAAATACGATACAATACAATACGACACACTATCGTACTTCAAAGTCAGTCAAAAAATATAAACGTGGAAAAAGGAACAAACACTTGTGCGAAGACATAGCAGGTCCTTTCCCGTTACACTTTTCAAGGCTGTCGACTGGATAGGCGAAATATCTTAACCCTTATCCTGTTAAATAAGTTAAAGGAAACTTTCCAACCAATAGTAAAAACCCGAATAATGCTATATTCCAAACTTATGTTTTTGGGGGAAAATCTCCTTATCGAACAGTGTAGATCAAAGATCAGACTGCACGTTCTGTGCAGTCTGATCTTGATCTACAGTGTCCGCAAAGGTCAGTGAGTCGCGCTTAGCAGCCTAGTGGTTATTTCAGAGAGATATTTTCACTCTAACGTCATTTTCTGTTATTAGAGATCTTGTAAATCTGACGCCATTTTTACAGATATTTTAAATCTGACGTCATTCTAACCGACTGTATTGATCTAACGCGACTTTTAATAGATATTTTAAATCTGACGTCAATCTTACACATATTCAAAATGTTACTTTATTCAAACATATAGTTTCAACTATTCAATTTGACGATATTCTAGATCACATTCCACGAACCGTGGATTCCAACGTAATACAATACAATACCAGGTACTGTCGGTTTTTACATGATATGAAAGAAAATCGTGGGAAAAGGACAATTGCTTGTACAAACAAACAAGTGATTCTTTTCCACAGGTGTTTTTCAAGGGCATCAACTGTGTGGACGAAAAATCTTAAACCATTTAGATATTTTGACTGTACCGTTCTCATTTGAAATATTGTAAATCTGGTGTCATTCTTAGATACTTTTTTATTTGTCGTCATTCTTGCAGAGAGTTTAGATCTAACGCCATTATCGATGTTTTAAAAATGATGCCATTCTTACAAACATTCAAAATCTTACGTTATTTATACAAATATTTTAAGTGCAACATAATACAGCGCAATACACCAACGGAGACACGTGAAATTTATTTTAAATCCGACGCCTTTCTTTCAGATTTAAAATCTTACGCCGTTATTTCAGATATTTAGAATCTTAAGTCATTCATACAGGGTCCGTATTCACCAACCATTCTTAAGAATGTTCTTTGTCTTGTTCTTCAGGATTTTCTACATTTGAAAGTAACACAACTCCTGATTGGCTAAACCATCTGGTTTCGCCAATCAGGAGTTGTGTTACTTTTAAATGTAGAAAATCTTGGAGAATAGGACTAAGAATATTCTTAAGAATGGTTGGTGAATACGGACCCAGATACTTTAACCCTTTCCCAGACAAGCCCTGGTTTTCACGTGTCTGCAGTACAAGTCTTTTGAAAACACTGTGGGAAAAGGAGAAATTGCTCGTAACGAGCAATTTCTCCTTTTCCCAACAGTGTTTTCTACCCTTTTTGATCACTGTCTGCCATTTTCATCAAATTTAAAATTGTCGTCTGCAAACTCTTTCAATTTGGACCAGTCCAAAATTTGTCGTTTGGGAAAGGGTTAAATGTAACAGCATTCTGATATATTAATCCTTACCCTGTTCACTAAATGAAATGAAACTTTCAAACCTATAGTAAAAACCCAAATTTTGCTATTTTCAATGGTATTTTGGGGGGAAAGATATCTCCCTACCGGACAGTGCAGATCCAAGATCAGGCTGCACGTTCTGTGCAGTCTGATCTTGATCTACACTGTCCGCAAAAGGTCAGATAGTCGCACTTAGGGTTAAAAATCTAAGGTCATTCTTGCTTAGCGTTATGTATGCCTTTTTTTCATTCATTGTGGAACTCCTGGGTTTTAACACTCGGTTTAATTGACAAAACAACGCTTTCTTTTATTAATAGCAACTAATATCTACTGATCTGTGACGGGCATGGAGGAAGATATTACCTTATAAAAAAAATAACTCCAATTGCAGTCCTTCAATTTAAGGTGTTACCATCCTACCGTTTCTAGTGCAACATGGAATAAAATTTCTTATTAGTTGACGAATAAGGATTTATACTGATATAATATTTTTGAACATTTCTAACCGACCAGAAATTCATTTGTTGTCTGTCTTGAAATTATTTTATGATATTTTTGCTAGTTTTCTGAAAAGGGAGGTAATTATTATGTCTCTTTGTATTGAGAATAGAGTGGCTTTAGATTTATAAATGATAATTCTAAGAAGGAAAAAATGGCAAAAGTGGCTCGGTCAAAGTATTACAATAATACCCACTTTTAATCATAGTACATTTTTTAGGATACTATTATTATGGAAATAGCTGTTTTTCATTAGAATGGTACTACCTTAACACTCCAGACCAATATTTTTTTTCACTTCTTGTAAATGTTTTTCCTCTCAATCGATCAAATCACTATTATTATTTTTCTTTCTGTATTACGTCAACATAAATGACATTACCATTAACTGTGTACCTGGAAATTGGGAAGGAATCATATAAGCTTTGCTTTGGTTCCAGTCCATTTCATTATTTATTTTTATTATTCTATGAAATTGTCTTTAAAAATATTTATTTGATTGATAAATATGTTTAAAGTATTAAACAAACGTCATTCTCACAAATTGTTCAAAGTCTAACGCCGTTCTTACAGATGTCCAAAGTTTAACACAGTTATATCTTACAGATTGTTTCTTACAGCTATTTTAACTCTTTACCAAACGACAAAATTTTAGACTGGTCCAAATTGAAAGCATTTGCAGACGACAAATTTAATGTGGCTCAAACGATGGAATTTGTGTCCTAAAGAGTTGAAAACATTGTGGGAAAAGGAGAAAATGCTGGTTACCAGCATTTTCTCCTTTTTCCACAATATTTTCAAAAGCCTTCTTTCTACAAGGTCGTTAAAAGTCGTTAAAAGTCGGGATTGTGTGGTAAAGGGTTAAATCTAAAGCCATTCTTAAAGATATTTCAAAGCAAAACCCATTCTTACAGCTGTGTTAAATCTAATGTCATTCTTATAGATATTTTAAATCTTACATCATTCTTACAAATCATTTTTAATCTTATTTTTTATCACATAAAACCTCCTCTTGCAGTGTATTAAACCCATGACTTATTTCTGATAATACAATAGTGTATCATCAGTTTTTGTTTGTGTGTGTGTGTCCCGGTTCTGGTCAGTTTTTAGTCATGAGCGCGTAAAGCTGAAGAAACCAGCCACAGCTCATGCCGGAATTTGTACTACTATGACGTTTCGCGGAAAAATGACGTCATTGTTGCTATGACGTATAAGCGTGGAAAGTTTTTTATTTTCATGTTTGATATTAACCAAGAAATGCGGCAAAAGTTTTTTTTTTTTTTAATCAACAAAATTGCGGAAATAGGAGGAAATTACCCGCTCTAGAAACTGTTTCATTCTACTGAGGGAGATAATCTCAAAGAGCTATCTACTTGTGTATGTACACATTTGAAACCGAACTACAACTGTAAACATGGACCCTTGAACGGTGTATAGGCTAAAGGTAATGATGCAGGATGTTGTTTTTTTTTTTGTCTGTCATTTGTTTTATTGCGATAAATAGAATCTCACATTCGTGTTTATGTACTATCATTTTTATCAAACTCGTTGACTAAAATGTATTTGACGCTCGCTAAGGCTCACGTCATACAATTTAAGTCAACTCGTTTGATAAAAACGATAATTAATACATAAACATTCGTGTCAGATCCTCCATGAATCTAACGCCATTCTTGCAGCATTTTTAAATCTAACGTCATTCTTACATATATTTATAGATATTCTTTTACATAAAATTCTAGACTTTATTTGTACACTGGTTTTCTGTGTCATCGAATAGATACATCTTGCTGTATTTAGAAGTCGAAGTTATTCATCCAATGATAGAATTGGGAGACAGTCGAGTTTGAATTAAGCATTTCAGCGCCATAAGAGAAAAGAGGGGTTTTAGGAGATGGCATAGATCAAGATCAACATGCACAGAACCTGCTGTCTGATCTAAGAATTTTACTGTTCGCTAGTTTAGTCGAGAGTTTAAGTCGAGAAAAGTGTCCTAAGTTTGGGAGATTGCATTTTCAGCCTTCGAAAGGAGGTCGCGTATTTAAGTATAAGCCATGCTCTGTGAAAGGGAGCTTAATGCATCTGCGAAAAGTATCGACCCAGGTCAGCCTGCGCAGTCCGCGCAGGCTGACCTGGGCCGAAACTTTTCGCTATTGGTCAATTTTCCGTTTGTCCAAGGACCAGGCTATCTCACGATTCTGTCGTGTGGTAAAAAGAAAATGGTTATTATGGATCGAAGATTATGTGCTGGCTTGATTGGCATTATGGATTACGGAGATGCATTAAGCCCCCTTTTTGCCAGAGCATGGTTCAATAATATTTTGCACTGAAAGAATTAACCCTATCTCGTGCTTTAACGACCCTGAAGGAAGAATTCTCTTTTAAAAAAATGTGGGAAAATGAGAAAAAACTCGTAACCAATGTTTTCTATATTTTTCAAGACATTTTCTACCTTTTCAAAAACATATTCCCATTATTCAACTACATTGAATTTTGTTGTCTGCAAATGCTTTAAATTTTGACAAGTCTGAAAACAAAAGTAGATGGAGAGAATGAAAGTAACACACGAGACAAAAATAGACAGAAAAAAATAAAGGTATAACTGCGTGTGATTCATCTCCTAGCTCGGGGGTCAAAATATCTTCAGATTGTTTGAAAAAGGAGCCAGCAGTACGATTCACTAGTTTGAAACCTAATCGCCTTTTAAACATGATCCCCGTAAAATCATCGGCATTGTTCGAAACGGTCCATCGTAAAAACGTGCCCGGGGCCCCTCACTGCGTCAGCCCGTCTGTCAAAACACGACCCCCTTCTAGCAAATTATTTACCCCTAAATGACCCCTTTTTACGGGTGCATGTAGCAACTGAACCCCTCTTGCCAAGGCAACCCCTTAAAGGTTTTTGAAATTCTTTTAAAGTTCAAACACTTTTACGCCTCTTGTTTTCGTTGTTTCTTTAATGTTCGCGGATTCTTGTAACATGTTAGAATTACAAGCAAATACCACAGTATTAAAATTTCTTCGATATTCGGAAAATTTCCCCGAAGAAATATTTCAGAATTTGTTATTCTTTAGACAGGAAGAACAGGTACGGGGTGAATTTGAAATTTAAAGAATAATGTCACAACTTTGTTTTCCCACTTAAGCCTTTATCGAACGATAAAATTTTGGACTTGTCCAAATTCAAAGCATTTGCAGACGACAAACTAAATATGACTCAAATGATGGAATTTGTGAGTTAAAGGGAAGAAAACTTTGAGGGAAAAGGAGAAAATGCTGGTTACCAGCATTTTCTTCTTTTCCCACAATGTTTTCCACAGGTTTCTTTCTCAGGGTCGTTAAAACTCCGGATGGTGTGGTGATTGAGTCGATGTTGTGGGTACTCGTTAGAACGGTCCAGCCCGGTAACTCAGTCGGTAACGTACAGGATTTAGGACCAGTGGGTGGCAGGTTCGAATCTCTAGCTTGCGCAATTTCTTTCCGAGGATGGATGATTGTCATTGCGAAAGAATTCACTCGTCTCTCGCCGCTGAACATTGTTTATACGACGGTTGTGTGGGAAAGCAGTCACTGGATTTGGGAAGGAATATATTGCGAAGTGATGAAAAAAGAAACTCCAGGAAAGCATAGATATGTGCACTGGCTATTGTGACATAACTCCTATATTGTTTTAACCCTTTTCCGCACAATCCGAGTTTTAACAACCCTGATCAAAAAGGCTATTAAAAAACATTGTAAGAAAAGGAGAAATGCTGTTAACATGCATTTCCTCCTTTTCCCACAATGTTGTTTTTTCCTTTAAAAAAAGGGACAAGTTTTTTTTTTCCCGGATTCAATTATTTGTCTGCATGTTCTTTGAATTTGGACAAGTCCAAAATTTAGTTGTATGTTTATAGGGTTAAACAGTGTTCAACCTTTACACCACAATGCCACCTTTTAACGCCCCTGGGAAAGAAGCCTCTTGAAAAACATAGTGGGAAAATGAGAAAATGCTGGTAACCAGCATTCTCCTTTTCCCATAATGTTTTCTACCCCCTCAAAGAAAAATTCCACCATGTGAGCCACACTGAAATTGTCGTCTGCAACTGATTTCAATGTGGACAAGGCTTACATTTTTTCGTCTGGTAAAGGGTTAAACACCAAATAAACGAAAAAACAAACTTGTTAGAACCGTCTAGTTTTCAGTCTTCAAGTCCACACAATACGACAATTTTTTGACTTGTCCATATTGAAAGAATTTGCAGATCAGAAATAAAATGTGTGCTTCAAATGATCGGATTTGTTTTTGTGGGGTAGAAAATATTGTGGGAAAAGAAGAAAACGCTGTTTATAGCATTTCTTCCTTTTCCAATCGTATTTTCAAAAGCCTGCTTCGTCAAGTCCGTTCCTTCTTGGTTTTCATGTCTGTTTATCCTCCGATCCTTCCCCTTCTTTCTTCCTTCCTCCCTCCCTGCCTCCCTCCCTTCCTTCCTTCCTTCCTTTTCTTCCTCCTTTACATATTTTCGTCAGTCATACAATGGTACATCAATATGAAAAAAAAACATGTCCAACAGAAACAAGCTAGATATTTACAAAGGCAAGAATAAAGATGACATGTTGGTTCAGTTTGAAGGGAAACAATGAAAAAAAAAACTACACCAGCAGTTGTCTGTTTTTCCTCATGGTTTTGCTTATTGTATTGAAAAGTAAAAGAAAAGAAAATCCTATTTGTCAGTCAACCTTTTTCCTGCTACTTAAATAAAATTTCGAGACGATGATAAAAAAAAACCCGAATAATGTTCTTTCAAACTTATTTTTTAGAGAACAGTATCTCCTTATCGGGCAGTGTAGATCCAAGATCAGACTGCACGTTCTGTGCAGTCTGATCTTGATCTACACTGTCCGCAAAAGGTCGTTGAGTCGCGTTTAGCGGCTAAAGGGTTACATAGAGAAAATCTCAACCACATTTCACCTTTCGTTTCACCACGTATCTTTATATTATGTCAGGTCTAGCTTAAAACGATGGAAACAAAAGGATTCCAACTGAGCGAGAAGAAAGCCCAATCTCAACGTCTTTCATCCAAAAATGACCCAACGTACTTGACCAGTTTTTTTCCACCATTGTTTTATCCGTTCTATTATTCACTCGGCCCCATGCTGTTACGAACACAAACGTTCGTTCTAAAGAACTCTATGAATATCAGTGGGGGAACGTATTGTGTAAAATTTTTGAAAATCCCTTCAAACCGAACAGTCCCGAGATTTCACGACCCTAAGAAAGAAGGCTTATTCAAACATTGTAGAAAAAAGAGAAACAACTGGTTATCAGCAGATTCACAATTTCAATCAATGTTTGCTAGCCTTACAGATAGAAATGAGTATTGCTCTACGAAAAAGAGTTTAAATGCATCTTGATTTGAGAAGAGCAGATCGCTGGTACGATCCCCGGCTTGGCCAATTTCTTTCCGAGGATTGATGATAGTCATCGCGACAGGATTCATTCCTCTCTCACCGCTGACTATTGTTTCGGTGATGGTTATGTGGGAGAGCAGCCAGTGGCTTGGAAAGAATATTGTGCAGAGTACTGGTAAAAGAAACTCTAGGAAAGCATGGATAGGTGCACTAGCCGCCGTGATATAACTGAAATAATGTTGAAAACGGCGTTAAACACCATGCAATCAATACAGTTATTTAACCCTTTACCGCACAATGCCGACTTTTTAACGATCCTGGGAAAGAAGCCTTTTCAAAATATTGTGGGAAAAGGAGAAAATGCTGGTAACCAGCATTTTCTCCTTTTTCCACAATGTTTTCTACCCTATCAAAGAAAAATTGCCCATTTAAGCCACATTGATATTGTCGTCTGCAAATGCTTTCAATTTGAACAAGGCTAAAATATTGTCGTCTGGTAAAGGGTTAACGCATCTCCGTGAGGCATTACACCAAGCAAGTCATCACATAATTATGGATCCATAAAATTCATTTTGTCTAAGAACTGACTAAATCATGAGGTAGACTGGTCTTTGGATATGCCAGGAAAAAAAAATACTCAAAGCAAAATCTTTCAACTCATGTCAGCTAGCGCGGACTGCACAGACTGACATGGCCGATACTTTTTGCAGATGCCTTAACCCTTTACCACTCAATCACGACTTTTAACGACCCTACAGAAAAAGCCTTTTGAAAACATTGTGGGAAAAGGAGAAAATGCTGGTAACCAGCATTTTCTCCTTTTTCCACAATGTTTTCTACCCTTCCCAAAACAAATTTCAATTTTTTGATCACATTTATTTTGTCGTCTGGAAATGCTTTCAATTTGGACCAGTCTAAAATTTTGTCGTTTGGTAAAGATATAAACCCACTACATGTATTTACAGACCATAGCTTAGACTGGTACCAGTCCGGTAAATAGAGCATTTTCATTTAACCCTTTCCCAAACGACAAATTTTGGACTGGTCGAAATTGAAAGAGTTTGCAGACGACAATTTTGAATTTGATGAAAATGGCAGAAAGTTATCAAAAAGGGGAGAAAACGCTGTGGGAAAAGGAGAAATTGCTCGTTAAGAGCAATTTCTCCTTTTCCCACAGTGTTTTCAAAAGACTTGTACTGCAGACATGTGAAAACCAGGGCTTGTTTGGGAAAGGGTTAAAAAAAAAATCATAAAATAAAACAGCAGAACAAATACACTCATATAATGTTCTCAAGGTCTGATTTTAACCTGTATTTCAGATAAAGAGCAAGTAACAACATATATTCCGAGGGTTTACAATGGTTGTGTACCTTGTTTATTAGAATGACTCAAATGCAAGGCCTGAATGCCAGGCTAACCATAGCTAAAATTCTTTTATCTGAAGAACATCTGGTAATTTTGTTTGTTGCAAATGTTTTGAATCTTAGACAAGTCCAAAATTTTATCAACGGGAAAAAGAGTTTATCCATTTTAGGCGCGTAAAGTAAACATGAGTTCCTTCGCGGACTGTAAGGATTAAGATCAGACTGTGCTTAACGTGCAGACTAATCTTAAGGTACTTTTACCCGCAACATCAGATTATCTTGTTCATTTTTAACGCATGACATATTGGTTTCATTCCAAAGAGTTAAGAAAGAGAGAGCACAAAGACAGACAGACAGGCAGAAAGGCAGAAAAAGAGAGACGGGCGGACGGACGGACAGACAGACAGACTTGGAAAGTCCCAGTATTTTTACACTTCCCAACGAAAACCTAGGAAAAAGGCCCGGTAACATAGACGTGAGAATCGAAAGCTGAAGGGCTTCATGTCACGTGATTTCCATTGTTCCCCGACCCCCGGGGAGTCCCATCTCAAAGCTATACTTCAACACTGGATACAAACAAGGATGGGTAATTCGGATTTTTTCAGAAAGTTTGTATTTTTCAGTCCATCTAGTATCAGGATCTGTACTCTAAATGAGCCTTGATCTGTGAAAAAGGAGTTTAATACATCTGCAAAAAGTATCGACACAGGTCAGCCTGCGCGGACTGCGCAGGCTGACCTGTGTTGAAACTTTTTGCTATTGGTAAATTGTTCCCCGGCCATTCTACCGCAGGATTTAGCCGGTTTTCAGACAGAAAGGATTTTGAGTATCCATGATCGTGAGATACATGTAACTTGCTTGTTATCGTGTGTTACTGAGGGGCATTAAACACCCTTTTGTCAAAGCATGACTTTTTACGGTCCTGAGAAAATAAAATTTTTGAAACCTTTTTAAAACATTGTGAAAAAATTGAAACCTTTTTAAAACATTGTGATAAAAGGAGAAAATGCTAGTAATCAGCATTTTTCTCCTTTTCCACAATTTTTTTTACTCTGTCAAAATTTCGTCACTGTAGCCATCTTTTATTTGTCGTCCCCAAATGCCTTCAATTTTTGGACTGGTGTGAAATTATATAGTTTGGTAAAGATTTAAACCCTTTAACACACCATCCCGAGTTAACCGCTTTACCAAACGACAAAATTTTAGACTGGTCCCAATTGAAAGCATTAGCAGACGACAAAAAAAAATTTGACTCAAAAATTAAAATTTATTTTTGGTTGGGTAGAAAACATTGTGGAAAAAGGAGAAAACGCTGGTTACCAGCATTTTCTCCTTTCCCCACAATGTTTTCAAAAGCTTTGTTTCTCAGGGTCGTTAAAAATCGGGATTGTGTGGTAAAGGGTTAATTAAACGACCCGAGAAAGGAAGCTCTTGAAAACATTGTGGAAAAAGAAGAAAATACTGATAACCATCAGTTTCTTCTTTTCCCACAATGTTTTCTACCCTTTTAAACATAAATTGCAAATTTTTAGGCACATCTATTTTGTCGTCTGCAAATGCTTTCAATTTGGTCGAGCCCAAAATTTGATCGTTCGGTACAGAGTTAAAATCGCAGTATTTTGGGTCTGAACCCTTATCCCGCTAAAATAAGTTAAACGAAACTTTCAAGCCGATAGTAAAAACCCCTTTGTTGCTGCTTCAAACTTATTTTTTGGAGAGAAAACATCTCCTTATCGGACAGTGTAGATCCAAGATCATTGATTGATTGATTGTATGATGTTTAACGCCGTTTTCAGCATTATTTCAGTTATATCGCGGCGGCCAGTGCACCTATCCATGCTTTCCTGGAGTTTCTTTTACCAGTACAACGCACAATATTCTTTCGAAGCCACTGGCTGCTTTCCCACATAACCATCGTCGAAACAATGGTCAGCGGTGAGAGAGGATTGAATCTTGTCGCAATGACTATCATCAATCCTCAGAAAGAAATTGGGCGAGCCTGGGATCAGATCCAAGATCAGACTGCACGTTCTGTGCAGTCTGATCTTGATCTACACTGTCAGCAAAAGGTCAGTGGGTCGCGCTTAGCACCCTAGGTTTAACTATTGATTGAAAATCTTTATTTATTGTAACTTTTGCATCACTTACAAAGAATGACCCGATACAAAACAATGCCGGGTTTTAACGACCCAGGGAAAGAAGGCTACTGGAGACACTGTGAGAAAAAGGTGACCATGGTGGTAACAGGGTCTTTGAAAAACATTACGGGAAAAGGAGAATATAGAATGGTAGTGGCCAGTATTTTCTTCTTTTCCAACAATATTTTCTACCCTTTGAAAGATAGATACCGGTACTATGGTTAGAGTAATATTCAGTTTGTCGTCTGCAAATGTTTTTAATTTGGACCAATAAATCAGAACTTTATCCTTTTTAAACAATGTTTTCTACCCCTGAAAGATAGATATCATGGTTAGAATAATAGTTTTTCTTCTGCAAATTTTTCAATTTGGACAAGTTTAGATTTTTGTCGTTTTGTAAAAAGTTTTATCCGCTACTAAATGATATCAACCGATTCTGCTGAGCAAATCTTTTTACTCTTTACCAAATGACAAAATTGTGGACTTGTCAAAGTACAAAAAAAAATCTGCAGACGACAATTAAATGTAGATCGAATGGCGGAAGGTATCTTTGAACGTATGGAAACCTTGTGGGAAAAAGGAGAAAATGCTTGTTGCTCCTTTTCCTGCTATGTTTGCCAAAGTCTTCTTCTTGAAAGTCGTGAAAACTTGGATTCTGTGGGAAAAGGTTTACGAAAAAGAAAAAAACACCAAACTTTCTAAAATCTGAGAGGAATTCCTCAGGACGACAATAACAACACGCTCGTACGTGTCTAATTAGAAAACTAAAAACCTACCCATAGTTCTTGGGGAAAATGGAGTCCCTTCCGGGGCTGATATCTTCCGCTTTCTCGGTCTTCCTTTTTGTGATCGTTTCGCCCCCGTGTAGAATGGAATGTTATCAATTGGGGGACCGGGAATAGTTCCGGGGCTCGGGGAGTTTAGACCGGGCCCCGGGGGAAAACCTTGCAGGATTCCTTCGTAATCCTCCCGACAGTAAATGGCGTTTTCCCGCATCCCGAAATAGTCTCCGGGTAATAAAGTCTTATGACACAAACTGCACGTGAAACAGGTCATGTGATACACAAAGTCTCGTGCACGCATCACCATCTCGTTAGCGGCGATACCTGACCGGCATTTTGCACAACACTTCAATGAAAACAACCTGAAAGAGAAATCAGGGTCCGTATTCACCAACTATTCTCAAAAACATTCTTGGTCTTGTTCTTCAAAATTTTCCAAATTTGAAAGTAACGCAACTTCTGATTGGCTAAACCATATGGTTCTTGTTCTTCAAATTTTTCCAAATTTGAAAGTAACACAACTTCTGATTGGCTAAACCATATGGTTCTTGTTCTTCAAATTTTTCCAAATTTAAAAGTAACACAACTTCTGATTGGCTAAACCGTATGGTTTAGCCAATCAGAAGTTGTGTTACTTTCAAATTTGGAAAATTTTGAAGAATAAGTCCAAGAACGTTCTTAAGAATGGTTGGTGAATACGGACCCAAGAATCATTTCAGAAATCAGTCGGTAACGTAAAGGACTTGAAGCCAGGCTGTGGCAGGTTCGGTTCCCCAACTCGTTCAGTTGCTCTCCGAGCAATGACGACAGTCGTCGCGACGAATTTATTCCTTTTTTACCGCTGATCATTGTTTCGACGATGTTTTCTGTGGCAAAGCAGCCAGTGGCTTGGGGGAACATTGTGCAAGTTTTGCTAAAAGGTTGTGGTTGTATGAATGGTTGTATGGTGTTTAACGTCGTTTCCAACATTATTTCAGTTATATCGCGGCGGCCAGTGCACATATCCATGCTTGCCTGGAGTTTCTTTTGACCAGTACTCCCGATATTCTTTCCAAGCCACTGGCTGCTTTCCAACATAACCATTGTCGAAACAATGGTCAGTGGTGAGAGAGGAATGAATCCTGTCGCGATGACTATCATCAATCCTCGGAAATAAATTGGCCAAGCCTTGTTTGCTAAAAAGAAACTACAAAGCATCGGAAACTCCGGGTGCTCAGGCAGCCGCGATATAACTGAAAACTGAAAAAATTAAGAAACAAACAAAAATGGGCTACGTTCTGACAAAAGCTGGTTTAATGCATCTGCGTCAGTCATTATATCGGGCAAGTCATCACATGATTATGGATCCATGAATAAATTCCGATTGGTCGAAGAACCGACTCAGAATCACGAGATGGAATGGTCCTTTGACACGCAGAAAAGTGATCTATAGCAAAAACTTTCCACCAGGTCAGCGTGCGCGGACTGCGTAGGCTGACCTGTGCCGATACATTTTCGCAAATGCATTAAACCCCTTTTCACAGCGCAAGGCTCACATATCTGATCCATGCTCTGTGAAAAGGGGGCTTAATGCATCTGCAAAGAGTATCGACTCAGGTCAGCCTGCGCAGTCCGCGTAGGCTGACCTGAGCCGAAACTCCTTGCTATCGGGCAAATTTCTGTATCTCAATGGACCAGGCTACTTCATGATTTAGTCGCTTGTTAGACAAAGCGAATTTCATGTATCCTTAATTATGTGATGTCTTGTCTGGTACAATGTATTACGGAGATGCATTAAGCCCCCTTTTGCCAGAGCATGACTCATTTCTTTTTCAAAACGACCGAAGCTCGAGCAAGAAATACCCAGAATTCATGACAAAACGCGCGCACGCGGCCATATTGAATCACCTCTCCTAGGATAGCATTACAATAACTATCTGTCATTTTATAATTTCATTTTCGCTGAGATCTTTAGAAATTGTCGGCTCACAGAGCGCAGTGCCAAAATTTGATTTTAGCCTTTGATTGTGGATATCTAATCGCTCCATGAAGAGGTCCGCGGTTATCAGTTCTGCTTCATCGCTTGTTACATGATATAATTACTATCTTGTCACCTGCCGCATCGTCGCACTTTTTCCGAGTTTTTTTTTTTGTTCTTGTTTGGGGGGGAGGGGGGGCGCAAAGGGGACTCGGCTTACCTTTCGAGTCTCAGTAGTTAAGGGGGATGTATCTGTAATAAGCAATTTCCGGGTTCGATCCCTACGTCAGCGGCATTTGTCACTTTGGCAAGGTCACTGCTGAATTTAAAAGGCGCAACTTGAAATTGTAGTGGTTTGATTTGTTGTCCTTATTACGAAAGTCAGTTTCATTTATTATTTAAAAAAAGCCTTTACCACACAACCCAGTGATTTAACGACCTAAAATATACACTCTTTTGAAAACATTGAGGGAAAGGGAGAAAATGCTGATAACCAGCATTTTCTCCCTTTCCCTCAATGTTTTCTACCTTTTCATGAACAGATTCCACCATTTAAATTATATCTAATTTGTTGTCTGCGAATGCTTTCAATTTGAACCAATCATTTTTTTTTTTTCCTTCGTCTGGTAAAGAGTTGAGGGCTGTGGAATAGGAATGAATCCTGTCTTATCTACCTCGGAGAGAATTTCGGAAGAGCTGGGTTTTGAACCCGTAGCCCTTTGAGTACCGGCTCTGTTCGTTGACAACTTGAGCAAACGGGATCCTCACGTCCATAATCTATTCTAAAATGTAGCCTGCTTCGAATTTTTAGTTTCGAAAGAAACAGATTGTTTGATTGGCTGAACTAGACGGTTTTTTAACCTTGATTGGTTTGACCTTTTTTCATTCAGCCAATCAAAAAGTGCCATACAAATGAAATTCAGCTAGGATAGAAAGTGCTGCAACTGTTATATGTTTAGAAGAAACGGTTGTGGAAGAGGTTGACTGATTTATTGTATTGATTGAATGTTTTACACTACTTTCAACATTATTTCAGTCATATCACAGCAACAGCTCACCTACCCATGTAAGTTCTGGATTCACGAGAACTAGGCTTGGACTCCGAAGTGTCTTGCCCAAGGACATCCGCACGAAAAGCACAGTAGTTCGAGTAAGGATCAAACCCGGATTCTCCATATCACGAACCTTGCATCTTTACCACTGACCAACGCCGGACCCACGCAGGACCCACGTTGGACCTACGCCGGACCAACGCAGGACCCATGCGGGACCCACGCAAGACCCACTCCGGAACCACGTAGGACCAACGCTGGAACCACACAGGACAAACGCAAGGCCCACGCAGGATATAAGGGACAGATTTAAGTAACCTACATGTACCTATAATAATCTTCTTTGCAATAAACGTTCCCATCTCGAACAAAACACGTCAACTCGTTGTCCAAATGTAGTTTACATTCAAAACACTGCAGACAGTGAACATGCCAGCTTTTTTCGGCTGCCATCAAGAAATACCGGTCGTCGATCCGAGCCCCACATCCGGCACAAAACCGGAATTCGTCCGGGCTGTCCATTGCTGGCAAAGCCTGGAAAAGAAAGCGGAAGTTGGTTTATTGACCATTATCCTGCGCAGTAAATAATGCGAAAATTTCTACTCAATAATAAAAACCCAGATATTACGATTTCAAAGTTGACTTCACTGGGGGGAAAAATGCAGTATCGGACGGTGTAGATCAAGATCAGACTGCACGTTTTGTGCAGTCTGATCTTGATCTACACAGTCCGCAAAAAGCAGCCTAAAGGTCAAAGTTCAATCTACTCTTCACAAAACGACAATAATTTAGACTTGTCCAAATTTGAAAGCATTTGTAGACGATTATATTCAATGGGGCTCAAATTTAAAAAAAACCTATCTGTACGAGGGTACAAAACATGGTCGGAAAAGGAGAAAATGCGAGTGACCAGCATTTTCTACTTTTCCCTGAATTTTTTGTGCGAATTCCTTCATTCCTCAAGGAATCCTCGAGATTGTTTTATCAAGAGTTAAATTTCGACCTGTGTTTAAAAAAAAACGTGCTTTAAGGGGTGAATATTTACCAAACGACAAAATATCGGATTTTGGACTTTGGAATTTTGGACAAATTGAAAGCATTTACAGACGAAAAATCAAAGGCAGCTCAAATGATGATTCCTGTCTTTGATAGGGTAGAAAAACATTGTGGGAAAAAGACAAACTGCCCGATTCTAGCATTTCCTCCTTTCTCCACAATGTTTTTTTATGGTTTCAAACACAAATACATGTACAATCATTTTGAAAACATGGCGGGAGAAGGATAAATTTCCTTCAATGTTTTTACGTTTTCAAACACAACATTCTTTCCAAGCCACTGGCTGTTTTCCCACGTGAACATCGCCGAAACAATGATCAGCAATGAGAAAGGAATCAATCCTACTGCAATGACCATCGTTAATCCTCGGAAAGAAACAGGCCGGGCCGGAGAGTTTGAGGCACGCTTATTTAACCCTTTCCCAAACAAGCCCTGGTTTTCACGTGTCTGCAGTACAAGTCTTTCGAAAACACTGTTGGAAAAGGAGAAATTGCTCGTAACGAGCAATTTCTCCTTTTCCCACAGTGTTTTCTACCCCTTTTGAGAACTTCCTGCCATTTTCATCAAATTTAAAATTGTCGTCTGCAAACTCTTTCAATTTGGACCAGTCCAAAATTTGTCGTTTGGGAAAGGGTTAATTAGTCTAACAGATTTATTTCGTGTAAACATTTGCCAGCATCAGTAGCGTAATCGGTAGCTACAGGTCTTGAGGACAGGGGGTTGCTGGTTCGAACCCCCAGCTCGTCCAATTTCTCTCCGAGGACTGACGGTAGTCACTGCAACAGGATTCATTCCTCTCTCGCCGCTGATCATTATTTCGACAATGGATACGTGAGAAGGCAGTCGGTGGTTTAGAAAGAATACTGTGCTTAGCACTGGTAAATGAATCTCCAGAAAAGCATGGATTGTTGCTTTGTTCGCCGCGATATGACTAAAATTATGCTGAAAAACGGCGTTAAACACGATAAATCAATCAGTCAATCAATCAATCGAAGGACTGTTAAAAGAAAGTCCGGAAAAGCATGGATAGGTGTACTGGCCGCCACGACATAATTGAAAAAAAGAAAATGTTAACACTTAAGCTGCTGAATAAATGAAACGCAAATTTCAACTCAATACTAACAGTCCAAACATTGCGGTTTCAAAGTTGATTTCACCGGAAAGAAAGTACCGTATGGGACAGTGTAGATCAAAGATCAGACTGCACGTTCTGTGCAGTCTGATCTTGATCTACACTGTCCGCAAAAGGTCAGTGAGTCGCGATTAGCAGCTTAAGGGTTAAAAACGGCTATAAGCAACACCATAGAATCCATCTACCCATCTTGTCATGAAATTTCAGTTTATTTTGCGTGAGAAATGCACTTCGAATCGGTAAAAACAATGCACCATTTTCGTCATGCACGAACGCCCGTGGAAAATTCTATACATGCCTCAATTCTATCCCTTTATCACACAATGCCGAGTTTTAACGACCACGAAGAAGAAGATGGATTTTGAAAACATTGTAGGTAAAGGAGAAAATGCTGGTAACCAGGACTTTTTCGTTTTCCCGGAATGTTTTTTATCCTTTCAAAGACAAACCCCCACAATTTGAGCCGTATCTTAACCCTTTCCCAAATGACTAATTTTGGACTGGTCCAAATTGAAAGAGTATGCAGACGACAATTTTAAATTTGATGAAAATGGCAGAAAGTTCTCAAAAAGGGTAGAAAACACTATGGGAAAAGGAGAAATTGCTCTTTACGAGAAATTTACGCCAAAATTTTAAGAGTTAATATTCAGCCATAATTCCAGATCTTGTTCTATTTATAATTTAACTGAAAAAAAAAAAAAACTAGTCACCTGACTGGCTAAAACAAAGGGGGTGACCGGGATTTTCTCCTTTTTCAGCAATGTTGTCTATCTATTTAACCCTCCAAAAAAGCAATCTTATGAGAAAAGAAGGCATCCGAGAATAATGCGAGAAAACGATAAGATGCGGGAAGCCAGCATTTTCTGCTGTGCCCTCTAATGTTTTCTACATTTCCAATAGCAAATCCCGACACCTTAATTAATGACATCTAATTGTAGTCTCCAACTGTTTGCAACATAGACGATTCTAAAAAAAAAAGTTGCATGACAAAGGTTTAAACCTAGCGCGACTCACTGGCCTTTTGCGGACTGTGTAGATCAAGATCAGACTGCACAAAACGTACAGTCTGATCTTGGAACTACACTGTCCGATAAGGAGATAGTTTTACCGCCAGAAATAAGTTTGAAATAACAACATTTGGGTTTTTACCATCACCTGAAATTTCCATTTCGTTTATTTAACAGGTTTAGGATGAAAACTCGAAATTGTTCGGTGAAAGGTAACCCTTATCCTGCTGAATAACTTTAACGAAACTTTCAAGGCATTAGTAGAAACATAAAAAATGCTATTACAAACTTCTTTGTTGGAGAAAAATATCTCCTTAACCCTTTTTCAAACGACAAATTTTGGACTGGTCCAAATTGAAAGAGTTTGCAGACGACAACTTTAAATCTGATGAAAATGGCAGAAAGTTCTCAAAAAGGGTAGAAAACACTGTGGGAAAAGGAGAAATTGCTCGTTATGAGCAATTTCTCCTTTTGCCACAGTGTTTTCAAAAGACTTGTACTACAGACATGTGAAAACCAGGGCTTGTTTGGAAAAGGGTTATCGGACTGTGTGAGTCCAAGATCAGACTGCACGTTCTGTGCAGTCTGATCTTGATCTACACAGTAGTAGTATAGGAGGGTAGACCTCGGACAAAACGCGTTTTGTCCGAGGTCTACCCTCCCTGAGTGCCATTTTGTCCGAGGTCTACCCTCCCTGAGTGCCATTTTTGTCCGAGGTCTACCCTCCCGAGCAGAAAAAATGCCGCATCACTGCAATTTTGGCGTGATTCGGTTTCCGCGACATATGAATACAATAATAAATAGTCCGTTACTAGTCTCGGGAGGGTAGACCTCGGACAAAAGTAGTTCCGGCAGTTTGTTCAGGTAGAAACCCTCGTTGGACTTAGTCTTTTTTGGAGGGTTGATCTTTCTCTCTCTATTACCGTCGGACTTAGTCTTTTTTCCACAATTGGATTAAAAAGTAGTTCCGGCTGATGTAAACAAGTAGTTCCGACTGATGTAAACAAACGTAAACAAACGTTTTGATTGGTCGAGACGTTTTCCCGCCAAAATTCGATGGGTTATTTCCCCTTTTCAGCTTGGATCAACCCAAAGACCCTTGTTGGACTTAGTCTTTTTCACAATTGTATTAAAAAGTAGTTCCGCCTAATGTAAACAAACAGATTGGTTCAGGCGGAGTCTATCGTTGGACTTAGTCTTTTTTCCACGATATGGATTATATTCTCTACTTACGCTGGGCCAGGCAGAGAGCATCGTTGGACTTAGTCTTTTTTTCCGTCTTTGTTCGGCTGAGAGCTGTTGTTTCTCTATCACCGTGTTGGACTTAGGCTTTTTCTCTGTCATCGTTGGACTTAGTCTTTTTTCTCCGTCTTTGTTCGTCTTATCCTTTCTCTATCAACGTTTGACTTAGTCTTTTTTCACCACAATATGGGTTATTTTTTCCCTCCTCAGCTTGGTTCAGCCAGAGATCGTCGTTGGACTTAGGCTTTTTCCGTCTTTGCTCGTCTATCTTTCTCTACAACCATTGGACTTAGTCTTTTCTTTGGCTCCTGGCAATATGATCTTTAGACATTACCTAACTATATGATCTGAGTGTGGGTTTTTTCCGGCATTTCCCGAAAATCACATCGTCTAGACTTACCCAACCTTAGGTTTTATTCGTCCCTAGTTTCATTCGTCCCTAGTTTTTAATCTGCAAATCTTTTTAAAAATTGTAAAAATTTTTATCCGAAAATTTTTATCCGAAATTTTTAAGCGTAAAAATTTTTTCTATCGCTAAAATTTTTTCTATCGCTAAAATTTTCTCTGTAAGATTTTTTTGAAAATTTTTTCTCTACAAGATTTTTTATTTGAAAAAATTTCTATCGATAAAAAGTTTTTCTCTCTGCAAAAAAGTACAACAACACATCTACAAAATTGACAATTGTTAAAGATAGATTTTAAAGGTTTTGGTTAGTCCTGAAAAGGACTGTTTTTGGAGATTAGACTGTCTTTTTCCTCGTCTAATGACAGCAACCAAAATTTGCATGACAGATGGGACAACTTCCAGTTCTTCTTGTGATTGTCATTGTACCATCCTTCGTGGTGATCTTTCTCCCGAGTTCAACGTCAACTAATATGAGCTCTGGAGTTGTTGTCTGCATAAACAGTTCAAGTAATTTTTCTCCGAGCTCTCTGTATGGGTGTGTTATCTGCTCTAGATGTCTTTGAACTGCTATGAGTTGTCTTCTTAATACCAACAGATCTTCACCAGCATTTAAATAGTCTTGGAGAGCATCAATTATTTGATGGTTTATCTGTTCCATATTTTGAATTCTTTTTTTCGCTTTGGTTACTTTATGATTTATTCGTCTTACTCGAGAGAACGAGAGTCGAATGACTATAGAAGAAGTTCACTGATTTTATAGCTTGGCAGAGGGATTGACCTACTTTGACTTGGAATTAACGTTAACCAATCGTTAGTTTCGTTACATTTTTTTGGAACTGATACTCTTAGACATTGTAGATAGATCATATAGTACATTATGTTCTATCTACATGCTCTCGCCCACGTTCGCGCTTTTAATTCTAACGTGAAGTAGGTCAATCCCTCTGTCAAGCTATAAAAGAGCCAGCATTTTTATTCTTGTATTAACTCATTTCACGATGAAGTTATCAAAATTCTGCTGTGGGCTGTTTGCCAGCAAGAAGAATAAGAAAGAAATGAAAGAAATGAAAGAAAAATGGGAGCAAGAGGCCATGGAAAAGAAAGAAGACGAGGCAGAAGAAAGGAAGAGGCTAAAGCATAAAGCTCTTCGGGAGTTCTTCGCAAGACGAGGGTATGAGTTTTATACTCGTACCCCAATCGTCAAGATGGGTAATATTTACCCGGACTTATCAGAACTGATACCGCCAACAGAGCATCGCGGTTGGCAGAATAAATTAATGAGAATGTATCCTTCATTGAAATGGTGAAGAATACGTTCTCTTTAATTTTAAAAACAGTCCTTTTCAGGGCTACCCAATACCAAGAAAGTTTTACTTTCTTCAAATTGTCAAAAACAAAAAAAGTCAAGTCCTATATGTTTTTATATCTTTTATTTAAAACTTTTTTATTTAAAACTTTTGTACAATAATCATTACAATGAAATTTTTATTTAAAACAATAAACTGGTAAAATATATACAATGAAACATTGAACTCTAGAAATATTTGAATTTTTTTGAAAACAGTTTTTTGAAACAGTTCTTTGAAAATGTTAGCACATTTTTACAGACACGTTTTTCTTTTTTTCTTCGGAATGTCAGGTTCACATTCACTCTTGCGTTTCCTCTTACTGTTTCCATTATTGTGTTCATCATTGTTATTTTTCAACACAATATCTGGACAGATTTTTGCGCCATGTTTTTTTGTTTTGCAGAAGAAACAGTTCTTCTTTTTCTTTTCTCTTTTCTCGTTGATTTTCTTTTCTTCAGATCCTGAAGATTTCTGAGATATCTGTTCGTTGTTTTGCTCCTCTCCAGACAGCGAAGAGGGTTCATTGTTTTGATCGAGTATAAGAGTATCCTCTGAAGAAAGTTTATTTTTTTGCGAACTTTGTTGCGGCTTATCATGTATTTCTACTTGAATTCTACAGATTTCTGTGTCGTTGATTTCTGTGTTATCATGCTCCATATTTTCGATCTCCTGCTCGATCTGATTTCCTATCAATGAAGTTGTAGTCTGTGACGATTTTGTCTTCCATTTATTCTCGTCTACTTTATAGGATAATAGAGCCCCAACGTATTTCATATGTTGGAATTCTCTCCCGGTTTCCATTGTTGGCGAAATTTTAACATCGTGACTGTAGGGGTCCACGAAGACAGAGACGAATCTCCACATCATTTTTTCTTTTTCTGGACATTGTCTAGCCCAATGTCCTGATCTGTTGCATGTAAAACAGATATTCGTTGTCATATCACTCACTCCATGGCGCTTGTCGAATGTTGCTTGATCCAGGACTCTGGTGATACGATAGGTATCTTTTTCTGCAAAATGTTGGTGGGATAGAAATGATCCCACGTAGTTCCCAGTATGGTAGACTTGATATCTTGACGGTATATTGGTGATCTCATAGTCGTGAGTGTATGGGTTAACATACAGGTACATTCTCTTTGGTGTTGTACTTTGTAGCTTGAACCCACTCATTTTTCTACCAGTTGTCCTGTTTGAAATCTTTCCGAAGAATGATGAAGATTTCAGCCGTAACGCTTCTTTTTATACACTCTTGGTCTGAAAAAGATATAAAAAAGCTAGGATTTTTTGAGTTCTGGGACATTACTTGACTCGCAATCGGTCATAAAACCATGTCTAAAAGGTTAGTACCGTATTCAGACAGTACAAGTGACGATGAGACAATTCAGCCGATGTCGAAGAAGAGAAAAAAATTACTACCGGCAAAGAAAAGAAAAAGAATCCTAGTCTATCCAGATAGTAGCAGCAATGGTGAAAGCGATGATGAGAAATTTCCACCCAAAAAGAGAAAAAGTTTACCATTGAAAAAAGAAAACGATGGTGAAGTCAAAAAATCTTTGAAAGAAGAAAACGATGAGAAATTTCCACCGTCAACCAAAAAGAGAAAAAATTTGAAAGAAGATAAAAAATCTTTGAAAGAAGAAAGTCATGCTGGGCTATTTTTACCCAAGAAAGAAGAAAGTGGAGACAAAAAATCTTTGGATATGAAAAGTCTATACGCCTTAAAAGAAGTGGGAAAAAAGAAGTCAAGAAAATTCAATACAGATTCCCGTGTGCTGGCGGCGTGCTTTAAGAAATTCGATGAGTTACAACCCCACCAACTGACTGCCTTATTCGACGATGTTATCCAACAAATCGTTCAAAAGTTAAAGGCTGAATCGAGGGATATGATCAGAATTACCATCAATCACCGGTCATTGGATATGGGGATTCATATACCCTTTCTATATGTGGAGGAGTTGGAGAGTCATACTATATTGGACGAGATTGAAAAAGTTCTACAGTCGAATGAGAAATTCGTCTTGAACGATGGTCACATGACATTCGATATCACACATACGGTACCCCCAAGTGGAAGTGGTAAAAGAGTTAGGGGTACAGAAATATTGGATTCAAAAGTTTTCGCAAAGAAGAAACAATCGATTATTGAAATTAATAATGAAGATCATCTATGTTTTGCAAGAGCTGTTGTTGTGGGGATTTATCACCATGAACGTGAAAACACCCAAGAATGGAATCGAAGATGGGATATCATCAAAAGATCAAACAGACCGCTTCAAAAGATTGAAGCCGAGAAATTGATGAATGAAGCTGGAGTTTCGTCAACACAACCTGTAGGACCTGAAGAATACAAAAAAATTCAAGATTTCTTGTATGAAAAAGACTATGTTATTAAAGTCCATCAACAGCAATCGAGAATGGAAAAAGTGTTTGAACATCCAAAAGTGAAAGATAATAGTAAAATCATACATTTGTACTATCATCAAAAACACTATGACTACATCAAATCCATTACATCATTTCTTGATTGTGGTTATTATTGCGAGTTCTGTGATATACGTTACAGGAATCGGGAAGACCATGTTTGCTCAAAGATCTGTAAAGGTTGTTTTCGTACTGGAAAATGTCCATCGAAATCAAAAGAGTATGTCTGCTCCAAGTGTCATAGATGTTTTTTCAGTGCAGAATGCTTGGAAAAACACAAAACACTTCAAGGTAAAGAGAAGAAGACCATTTGTGAATTAGTGAAACTCTGTTCAAAATGTGGAGGCCAGTTTTTTGTCAGAAAGAAAAATCATGTCTGTAAAGGAAAGAAAAAGTGTCATCTCTGCAAGAAAATAGTTGACTTCTCTCATCGCTGTTTTATTCAGCCTTACCAGAGTAAGATGAAGCATGACAGTGACGATGAGACGAGTTCTTCTGCAGTCAAAAAACCTTTGTTCATTTTCTTTGATTTTGAATGTCAGCAAGATACAGGGATACATATTCCTAATTACTGTATTGCACACCGAGCCTGTGCTGAATGTATCGATAAACCACTTGATTTTCATTGTTCCACATGTAGTGAATTCGAAGAAGGAAGAGAAGTTATTTTTCAAGGAAAAGAAACTTTGAGTCAATTCTGTAGCTGGCTCTTTACAAAGCATCATAAAGGAATCATAGCTATTGCCCATAATCTCAAAGGTTATGATGGTCAATTTATTCTCAATCATATTATCAATGTTGGGATGAAAGAACCAGAACTGACTATGAATGGGAATAATATTTTGAAGTTAGAATTGAATGGTGTGTGTTTGATTGACTCCTTCAGTTTTATGAACTTTGGTCTGGCAAAATTTCCGACTACATTTGGACTTCAAGAAATGAAAAAAGGTTACTTTCCTCACTGGGCAAATACAGACGAATTCTGGGATTACGTTGGGTCATACTTGGATATGTCTTATTACAAGCCCGATTCAATGTCTGAAGAGGCTCGATCGAAATTCATAGTCTGGTATAATGACAAAGTTCAAAATGGTGAGGAATTCAATTTTCAAAAAGAGATGGAGATGTACTGTCGATCGGATGTTGATATCCTAAGACGAGGATGTGGTGAATTCAGAAAGTTGTTCATCGAACAGAGTGGAATTTGTCCATTCACAGAGGCGTTTACTATCGCCGGCGCCTGTAACAAGATTTGGCGGAAAGATTATTTACCAAAAAATCAAATAGCCATCATTTCAAGCAAAGACCCAGTCAGACGTCGGTTTTCTATGAAAGCAATACGATGGATTCAAAGTATTGCTAGGGAAAAAGGGATTCATATTCAACACGGTAAAAATGGTGGTGAATTTCAAATAGGAAGATATACTGTAGACGGTTTTCACCGTCAATCAAACACCGTCTATGAATTCCTCGGGGATTTATTTCATGGCTGCCAGACATGTTTCAAGGATCGAAAATATATCAATCCCATCAATGGAAAAACAATGGATGAATTGTACAACAATACCATTGAACGATTAGAAACCATCAAAAGAATGGGATATAACATCGTGACCATATGGGAGCATGAATTCGATACCAAGATGAAGAAGGACAAAGAGTACAAAAAAACCATTGAAAGTCTATATCCGAACTGTGACCCCATCGAACCAAGAGAGGGTCTGGCTGGAGGCAGATGCAATGCAATAAAAATTGCTTATGATGTTGAGGAAAGCAGTGAGAAGGAAATCAAGTATATCGATATCTGCTCTCTGTATCCTTACGTCTGCAAACATAAATTCTATCCTGTAGGTCATCCCACAATCTTGACTGCTGAGAGTATTGATATGAAGAATATTCGTCAGTATGAAGGGCTCATTAAATGCAAAGTTCTACCCCCAATTGATTTGTTTCATCCTGTTCTTCCAGTTCACTGTAACAACAAGATGATGTTTCCACTCTGTATGAAATGTGCACAAGAAAGCTCAAACGTTTGTAACCATAAAAAAGAAGAGAGATCCTTGGTTGGAACTTGGGTTACATTTGAACTGTTCAAAGCTCTCGACTGTGGTTATCAGCTAATGCAAGTGTATGAAATCTGGCATTTCCACTCTGTTTCGGATCAATTCTTTAAAGGCTATGTGGATAATTTCTTGAAAATTAAGCAAGAAGCCAGTGGATATCCCAGTTGGTGTCAGACAGACTCGGAAAAGAATCAATTCATTCGCGAGTATGAGGAAGCTGAAGGGATTCGTCTCGACCCCAAATGTATTCAAAAAAATCCTGGTAAAAGATCGTTTGCTAAGATTATGCTGAACTGTCTTTGGGGGAAATTAGCACAGCGTGAAAACATGAGCAAGACGAAATACATCAGAGAGCCATCTAAATATTTTGACTTGATTACCGACCCGAAATATACGGTAAAGCATGTGGAAATTTTTGACAATGAGTGTCCATTCATTTTAGTCAACTATGAAGAAAAGATGGACTTTGTCGAAACACATGCAACAGCCAATGTTATTGTAGCATCCTACGTAACAGCCTATGCAAGGTTGGAACTGTACAGCGTTCTTGAAAGATTGGGGGATAGAGTTCTATATTTCGATACAGATAGTTGTATGTACATTCATGATCCTGAATTGTGGAACCCTCCCATCATTAACAGTAGGCTAGGAAAATGGACCGATGAAGAGCCTGATTGTAGAATAACTCATTTCAGAGGATTAGGCCCCAAGAATTACGCTTACAAAATGAGAACAAAAGATGGAAAAGAAAAAAGCAAATGTAAAGTCAAGGGAATTACTTTGGATTACAATACAAATCAGATGGTAAATTTCGGCACCTATTCAAAATGTGCTTTGGATCGTACAATAGAAATCAAAGTTCAGTATGACTGTAGAATCAAAAGGCATAAAGACAGAACAGTGACCAGTGAACCACAGACAAAAACCTTTCGCTCTGTATACACCAAAAGAGTGATTGTAAACGATACTGATACTGTTCCCTATGGCCATAAAAGTTTGAGGGTATAAATATCTGTAAGAAACAATATCGTGTTACACTGTTTTGAAGTGAACGATCGAAGTAAGACGTTTTTTTAAAAACAGTGAAAACCATCAAAAAGTGAGAAATCATGTCAAACGAAATGCTACCTTTACCGATAGAACTACGTGAAAAAGTTTATAGAGATTTCATCCATCAGCACACGCTCGATGAACAAGTACAGTTTGATATTAAATTCGCCTGTGTGAAATTTTGGATAGATAAATTGCATAAGGGAGTTGTAAAAGGAGAAACATCCTGCAAACTGTATAGAATACACAGCTTTATTGTGATGATGGTGGATGATACAAATTTCGATCTTCCTCTCCAAGCTTATTTAGCAATTTGTCTGTTGAAAGACAACTATGTTGCTAAACAGATGGATTCCACAAGTCGGTGGCAATTCATTATCGTAGGAAGAACAGAAGAAAGTTTTCTGAACGTCCTGAAAATGAAATCGGTTCTGTTTAACTTTTACTTACGCTACAAAAAAGGATCTATTCAAGACAGTGAGGAAACAGTGGATACCTTGGAAGGCTATATTCTATTTGATAGAGATGTCACAGAAGAAGTCGTATATTCAACTCTTTCGACAAAAGATATTTCAAAACATATTTTTCCATTTAGTGGAGTACGTGAATATAGTGAAATGGATAGCAAATTTCCATTGTTTTTGGGTAATGATCAGTTGCATAAAGTTATTGTGGAACATGAAGACAAGTGGAAAAATCGAGGTATCTGTGAATTTGCATTGTAACGATACTGCACTCTATGACCTATAAGATTTGAGGGTATAAATAACTGTAAGGGACAACACCATATTACACTGGCTTGAAGTGAACAATCAAAGTAAGACGGTTCTATCAAAAAGTGAAAATCATGTCAAGCGAAATGCTACCTTTGCCAATAGAGCTACGTGAAAAAGTTTATAGAGATTTCATCCATCTGCACACACTCGATGAAGGAACACAATTCAACCTTAAATTCAGATGTGTGAAATTTTGGATAGATAAATTGCACAATGGAGTTGCAAAAGGAGAGACATCCTGCAAAATGTATAGCATGCACGACTTTATTGCAATGTTGGTGACTGAGTCAGACTTCGATACCGCCATCAAAGGCTATTTGACAGCTTGTTTGTGGAAAAGTGACTATTTCGCTAAGAAGTTGCAAGCCACAAGCCGATGGCGATTCATTATCATAGGAAGACCAGAAGAAAGTTATCTGATCATGCTGAAAATGAAATCACTCCTGTTTAACTTTTACTTACGGTATACAAAATCAAGAGATAATGCAGAAGGAGTGGATATCATGGAAGGCTATCTCCTATTTGATAGAGATGTCACAGAAAAAATCGTACTTTCAACTCTTTCGGCAAAAGCAGTATTCAAAAACGTCTTTGAAATTAGAGGAACGTGCGAATATAGTGGATTGGACAGTGTATATAGTTTGTTTTTGGGCAATGAACAATTGCACAAAACTGTTGTGGAACATGAAGACAAGTGGAAAAATCGAGGTATCTGTGAATTTGCATTGTAAAAATGTTCTGTCATTGTTGTAAATAAGAACTGCATTGTCAATACATTGTATATAAAAATGTACCTTCATTGTTTTTGTATATAAATTGTCTTTGTATATATGAAATATAGTGTTAGAACATTTGGTTTGTTTTAAACGTTACTGTTTTTCATGATATTGTTAAGAACTTTTGAATGAATAAAGAAATGATTTTTAAAAAAGGTCGTCTGTTTTGATTTTCTTCCCAAAACTTGAATAAAGAAAAGTTCAGACTTAGAAAAATGTAGCTAGATCATTACATTCTATGTGAGATCATATAGTACGTTATGTTCTATCTACATGCTCTCACCCCCGTTCGTGCTCTTAATTCTGTATCAAAGTAGGTCAATCCCCCTACCAAGCTATAAAATGTTGGCAAAAATTTTCCTATCTTTTATTCTTTCTCTATCTTTTTTATCCTAGCGATATGTCTGTGAGACAGGGTTTTGGCACACCGCCTCAATCTTATTATAGCGGGCAATATTTACGCTATAAGAAGTACTTCAATCATGACCATTTCATTAGAAAACATTATTTTGATGCAGAACGATACTTGGATGAATCTCAACCTAGTTTGTTCTCTAGAAGATTTTCCGTTTCAGAAATTTATGAAATGGTAAAATCTACTGTAGAACATAGCGATAGTATTAAATTGCAAGGTTTCAACAAGATAATTTTTGAAATGAAATTTCCTGTTGAAATCGGAAAAGATGCAGATGGTAAAGAGGCGTATGTTTGTAAAGTCGTCGCCTGCTATGATGGATTTGAGTTGCCGGATGTAGTCAAGTATAAAGATCTTTCTGTCATCACGGCATATCCTGTATAATGGATAAAAACAATGGTTCTTTTTAAGAACCACTCTCTCCTTCTTTTAGGATTGAGGGCTCTTTTCAGAGCCAACCAATACCCAGGAAGTCTGCTTCTTCAAATTGTCAAAACCAAACGTATTTCTCAGATCGAAAGATTGATTGCATCAGACTCAAAAAAAGACTAACCCCTATCCGAAGAATTATTGTTTTTCCCACCCGCCAAGATCAACCGTTTTTCCCACTCCCGCCATTCCTTTTCTACAAAAGAATATAACAAGTCTGACGATTGGTCTACGTTATTTCTGAGTCAAAAAAGTAGGTCAATCCCTCCACTAAGTTATAAAATTCAGTGAACTTTTCCTATAACCATTCGACTCTCGTTTCTCTCGAGTAGCACGAATAAGAAATCGTAAAAGTATACCAAGACGAGAAAAATGCTTATATTTTTTCCTTATTGTCCACAGTGTAATAGACCATGTGCAATAGAGTGTGGAAAATGCTTTCATATCCTACAACATCTTGGAGAAAAGCACAATTGTCCAGAACCAGATGAGGGATTCTATGACTATGATGAAGACTACGGTGTAGTGATTTGGTGTCATCATTGCTGTCAAGCTTTCATTGTGGTACAGTATGAAGAAGAAGAACAACTCGATCGCAGCCAGTGAAGGATGAAGCTTCATCAAAAACAGCCCTTTTCAGGGCTAACATACAACAAGAAAGTTTTTCTACTTTTCTTCAAATTGTCACTTCAAATCAATTCTGAATTAAGAAATATAACGAAACTAACGATTGGATAACGTTAATTCCAAGTCAAAGTAGGTCAACCCCCTACCATCCTATAAAAGACGGGGCTCTTTTTCTTTTTAATCAGTTTTTCCCTCTCAGAACTCAAAATGAAGACCCTCGACAAACGGTTCAAATTGATTGAAGCAGAGCGACGATTTAGAAAGGGATGCAAACAGATCGAATTGCTTAAAATTCGTCTGAGTGGGATAGAAAAACGATATGATAAGTGTAAAAGCAGAGCTGTGCAATATAATCTGAAAATTCAACTTTGTTCAATCAAAGGAGTACTCATTATGTATAATGAGTATGTCCAAGGCAAAGTTGAAGAAATCAATGAACTTCGGCGTGAGCTATTCCCCGAAGATTCAGATGAGGAGGTTTAGAGTCCTCGATCTTTTCTCTAGTTTTGAAATTAAGTTAACCGATAGTTAAATTAATTTCATTACAGAGAATAGTGAAAAACAGCCCTTTTCAGGGCTAACATACACCAAGAAAGTTTTATCTCTCTTCAAATTGTCAGGCCAAATCAATTCTGATTTTAAGAAAAGGTTAATTTTTACTTCAACTTATCAAAAAAAGACTAAGTTTATCAGAAAACCTTATTCCCTACCACAACGTATAGACTTGTTTTCATCTATCTTTTACTTATTCAAAAGAGAATATAACAAAACTAGCGATTGGTTAACGTTAATTCATAGTCGAGGTAGGTCAATTCATCTGTGAAACGTATAAAGAAAGCCGGTCAAGTTCTCATTTAATCATTTTTACCTCTCAATACTCGAGAATAAAAAATGTTTTGCATGTTCATGTTTGGATCAGTGGCATATTATTCGATACTGAACTGGTTAGAAGATTGGTTTCGTCGACGGCAGATACGTCATAACCTAGCACTACTTATTATGTTACTTGATGAGTTAGAGGCTGCGAGAGATAGACGAAGAGGTTAAAAAATACAAATCTTCGAAAAACAGTCCTTTTCAGGACTATCAAACGTTAAGAAAAGTTCTATCTTTTCAAATTTTGTCAAGCAAAATTCTGCATAACTCTAAGAAAAATCTCATCCCAAATAATATTTTCTAATATAGTATAGTTCATTCTTTTGCAAGTAAGCAGTATAACTATGTAAAAACGAAAGATTATCATTTCTGCTTGACTAGAATTCAGTTGTTTTCGTTCAATCATAGAATATGTTACATTCGCAATAGAGCTCAGATCAATCGGTTAGCCAGTACCCCAGATTTCTATCATTTCTCTCTGTAAGTGTTATAATCATTCGTGGCTGCTTCCGACCGGGTCCGCGCTCTTAATTCTGTATCAAAGTAGGTCAATCCCCCTACCAGCCTATAAAACGTTGACGATATTTCTCTACAATCATTCGACTCTCGATCTTCGAGTAGTACGAGTAAAAACACACTGTTAACGGGAAAGATGAATCTCAACTTAGCCGATTACAACTTAACCGACTACATCTTAGACAACTCCTTACCACAGAGTGGAAACAGTGGAGATATTCTAGCGTCAGCCATGAATTCGACATTCATTGAGCCAATGGCAGCACCAGTTAACAAATTCGAGGAAGAGATGCGACAGATGATCTCAAAACAAGATGCTACAATAACTCAGATTTTAGAGGAGTTGAAAACATTGAACAGAAACATCGAGACAATATGTCAGCAAAGACAGTCAACTACACCTGTTATTGTGAAGATTCCGGTGGAGTTCGACTTTGATAAAACCAGCCTTCGAAGACTAACAGACTCCCTTGTATCAGCTGTAAAAAAGAAAGATCAGAAGTCAAAGGAAAATCAGTCGAAGGAAAAGCAACACTCAAAGGAAACACAATCAGAGAAAGATCATCAGCCAAAGGAAGAGAAGATAAAAAATAAAAAACGAGAAATAGAGAAAGACGATGATGAACAACTTCACAAAAAACAACGATACGAGCCCACCTATGTATCACCGTCAAAAATAGGACTGGGAAAACATGGGAAAAATATCGACAACTTCAAAGACTTCAAGATCCCAAAGATTCCAAAACTCAAACTCAAAAAGATACCCAAAGAAACAAAGAAAAGTTCTCAATAGAGAAAAAAGACAAAAAAAGACAGTTCAATTTCCAAAAACAGTCCTTTTCAGGACTAACCAAAACCCTAGAAAAATCTATCTTCAACAATTGTCAATAAGTAAGTCAACCCGCCTCCAAGCGTATAAAAGACGATGATATTTTCAGTACATTAATCATTCGGTTCCCGAATAGATGACAGCTAAAGAAATGGTGATGGACTATAGTGTACAATTTCTACTTCTCTCGATGACAAAATGGTATCTGACAACCTTTCTACTGGCCATGATGCATGACTCCACTTTGCCTATACATAAAATAAACAAAATAAGAAGGTTAATAGCAGATCGAAGAAGGCCCGTGGAGTGTCCTATCTGTCAGACAAACTTTGGATACTATCATTAGAGGAGGAGGAAAAAAACAAACTCCAAAACAGCCCTTTTCAGGGCTAACCATTCCCCAAGAAAAGTCTATCTTTCTCAAATTGTCAATATCGGTAAGACCAATAGAAGAGTCTTTCATCTTTGGAACCATATCGTGGAAAAAAGACTAAGTCCAACGATAGACTCCGCCTGAACCAATCTGTTTGTTTACATTAGGCGGAACTACTTTTTAATACAATTGTGAAAAAGACTAAGTCCAACAAGGGTCTTTGGGTTGATCCAAGCTGAAAAGGGGAAATAACCCATCGAATTTTGGCGGGAAAACGTCTCGACCAATCAAAACGTTTGTTTACGTTTGTTTACATCAGTCGGAACTACTTGTTTACATCAGCCGGAACTACTTTTTAATCCAATTGTGGAAAAAAGACTAAGTCCGACGGTAATAGAGAGAGAAAGATCAACCCTCCAAAAAAGACTAAGTCCAACGAGGGTTTCTACCTGAACAAACTGCCGGAACTACTTTTGTCCGAGGTCTACCCTCCCGAGACTAGTAACGGACTATTTATTATTGTATTCATATGTCGCGGAAACCGAATCACGCCAAAATTGCAGTGATGCGGCATTTTTTCTGCTCGGGAGGGTAGACCTCGGACAAAAATGGCACTCAGGGAGGGTAGACCTCGGACAAAATGGCACTCAGGGAGGGTAGACCTCGGACAAAACGCGTTTTGTCCGAGGTCTACCCTCCTATACTACTCACAGTCCGCAAAATGTCAGTGAGTCGAGCTTGATCTATACTGTCCGCAGAATATCAGTGAGTCGGGCTTGATCTACACTGTCCGCAGAATGTCAGTGAGTTGTGCTTAGCAGCCTAAGGGTTAATGCAAGTGCTGTCTATTAATCTGAAAATCCTCTTATACGGGATTAGAAACTGAAAGATTGTGACATAAATTTAGACTATTTTGTGTCACAACACTAATATTTTGGAAAAAGTAGCCCCGGTATTCTTGCAATACCCTCCAAACACGTGCTTCCTTTTTCCGCAAATATCTGTCTACAGCAGATTTGCTTTGAAAAAAAAAAAAACATTGCGGGAAAAGGAGGAGAATAAACGCAGGGTTTTTGCGGATGTTGGTCTCTTTTCGTCACAATAGTTCCTCTGATTAAAAACAAACATTTTATTTTACGAACACAAATTTTGTTGGAGGTCTTGCTCTGTAAAAATGGAGTTTAATGCATAAATCTGCAAATGGTATTAATCCATGTCAGCCAGCGCAGTTCGTGCAGGCTGACATGGGTCGAACTTTTTGCTTTTTGTAAATTTTCTGCATGACCAAGGACTAGTCTATTTTATAATTCAGTCTCTTAACTCTTTACCACACAAGAAAAATATGGACTTCTCCCTATTGAAAGCACTTACAGATGGCAATTCAAATGTGGCTCAAATGATGGAACTTGTTTTCGATAGGGTAGAAAACATTATGGGAAAAGGAGAAAATGCTGGTTACCAGCATTTTCTCCTTTTCCCATAATGTTTTCAAAAAGGCTTCTTCCTCAGGGTCGTTAAAACTCGGGATTGTGTGGTTAAGGGTTAAAAGATACAATGGATTTTACGGATCTATAGTTTTGCAATGACTTGCTTGGTATAATGCATCACGGGTATGCTTTAAACACCCTTTTGCCGGAGCAGCATTCTGTAATAAATGTCGGCATTGTTTATACTGATCAGCGGCATTTAGCAGTCGTGCTTTATCTTTACTCCTTTTTCCACAATGTTTTCTTTAAGCCTTTACAAAACAATGCCGCCTTTTAACGCCCTTCGGAAAAAAAGTCTTTTGAAAACATTGGGAAAAGGAGAAAATGCTGGTAACTATTTGAGCCACACTGAAATTGTCGTCTGCAAATGCTTTCAATTTGGAGAAGGCTAAAATTTTGTCGTATGTTAGAGGGTTAATATTGTTAAATAATATTATGAATTTGTTAAAATTTACCTGAAAGTTCAAATGCAAAGATATTGCACTTTACATTGACCCCTATCCTGCTATATAACTGAAATGAATTTTTCAAACCGAGAGTAAACACCCGACTAATGCTATTTCAAACTTATTTAAAAAATCTATATCTCTCCTCATCGGACAGTGTAGATCCAAGATCAGACTGCACGTTCTGTGCAGTCTGATCTTGATCTACACTGTCCGCAAAAGGTCATTGGGTCGCGTTTAGCAGCCTAAGGGTTAGACCTTTTACCAAAGGAGAAAATTTTTACCTGTCTACACTGTAAGTATTTGCAAATGACGCATGAAACGTGACTTGGATGATAGGATTTGTCTGTGACAGAAAAGAAAACATTGTGGGAAAAGGAGAAAATGCTCATAACCAGCAAATGGTGGTTATCAGCATTTTCTCCTTTTTCAACAATGTTTTCCACAGCAGAATAGAACAGAACAGAACAGACATTTTACTTAGACGTATACATAGTACATTGTCTTGTCAGAATGTAAGTTTTTCCATCTGGGTCGTTTAAACACGGTGACGAGTTAAGGTTGAAAATGGCCATAACCCTTAGACAGCTAAACAAATGAGACGAAAATTTCCACTCAATAGTATAGACCCAAATATTGAGGAGAGAGAGTACCGTGTCGGACAGTGTAGATCCAAGATCAGACTACAATACAGCCTGATCTTAGGCTACACTGTCTGCAAAAGGTCAATAAGTCGCGCTTGGCAGCCTAAGGGTTAACTGCCTTGCAAGTAAACAGACTGGTATAAGGATAAGGGTCAGTCCGAACTGTCAAAAGTTAAGCGCCTTACTAAATTGCTGTAACATAAATATTTATTTATTCGCCTAAATCCCCAAGACAAAATCCTCTCTCTCTCTCTTTCTGTCATTGTCTTCCCGTCTTTCGCTTGCTCTGTCTCTCTGCCTCTCTTTTCTCTCTCTTATGTCCCGTATCTATCTCTCTCTCTGTCTCTCTCTCTCTCTCTCTGTCTTTTTGTCTCTCGCTAGCTCAGTCTCTTTGTCTCTCTCTGTCTCTATCTCTGTCTCTGTCTCTCTGTCTTTCTCTTTTTGCCTCTCTCTGTTTTTCTCTTCTCTCTCTGTCCCTCTCCCCCTCCCTGTCTCACTTGCCCTTTCTCATCTCTGTCTCTCTCTTCCTGTCTCTCCCTCTGTCTTTGTCTTTCTCTCTGTCTGTCTGTCTGTCTGTTTGTCTGTCTGTCTCTCTCTCTCTCATTTTCATTTCCTTTTAAATTTCGTCCTAAGATGTAATTTTAGATTGCAGGTTTTTTTTGTAGGTCTTTTAAAATATTCTGTTGTTAAGATAATATGGGATTTTGACGATATACATTTGTACGTGTCTAATAAAATATCTGTTCTGTTCTGTTCCATAGCTATATACAAAGCTACACATATCCTGCCTTGTTCAAATTAAAACCATTTGAAGTCGACCCAGTAGGTGTTGCCTAAATGTTGCTATTTTTCGTCTAAAAAAGGGTAAAAAACGTTGTGGAAAAGGGAGAAGATGCTGGTTACCAGCAATTTCTTCTTTCCTACAATATTTTCAAATGTCCTTTTCCTCTCCAATGGTTAAAACTGGTTGAATCGTTTGTTAACTCTTTACAAAACGACAAAATGTTTACTTTGTCCAAATCGGAAGTATTTGCAGACGACAAATCAATATGTAGGAATTTGTCATTGAAAGGTAAGAAAACATTGTGGAAAAAGGAGAAAATGCTGGATACCAGCATTTTCTCCTTTTCCCACAATGTTTTCAAAAGCTTTCTTTCTCAGGGTCGTTAAAACTTGAGGTTGTGTGGTAAAGGGTTAAAGTTTTAAAACGCCTGCACATATAGAGGTTAGCCGAGCCCTGAAAAGCAGGCGGAATTGTGCGCGGCTTGAGAAGCATAGCTCGCTGGTTCGATTCCCCAGCTCGGAATAATTCTTTCCGAGGAATGATGATAGTCTTTGCGAAAGGAATCATTCCTCTTTTACTTGTGAACATCGTTTGGACGATGTTTATGTGAGAAAACGATAATTTGGTTTGGAAAAAAAATATTGTGTGACGTACTGGTAGAGTGGAGCTCCACGAAAGCATGGATAGGTGCACTGGCCGCGGCGATACAACTGAGTAAATGTTGAAAACTGCGTTAAACACCAAACAAATTATACACATGAAACCAAACCAAACCAAATGAGGCTTATACATTAGATTGATATATCGCGTTTAACGCAGTTTTTAATATTATTTCAGTTATATCGCGACGATCTGTGCACGTGTCTATGTTTTCCTTGAGTTTTTGTAACCGATACTTCGAACGGTCTTCTTCCAAAACCACTGACTGCTTTCCTACATAAACATTATCGAAGCAATGATCAGAGGTGAGAGAGGAATGAATTCTTTCGCGACGACTACCATTAATCCTCGGACAGAAATTGTCCGAGCTGACAATTCGAACCAGCAACACCCTGTTCTCAAGTCTCGTACGCCACCGACTACACCACCGGGGCTCGGCTATATACAAAAAAAAAAAGACCATTTTGTTGTTTACCTTTGGACTAAGAACGATACCTTTGGACATAAATTTTTGTGAAATCGTAAGTTTTCCCAAGGAATTCGTAAAGTACAATTCTGTGACTGCGGCATGAAAAATGTACATGTATCGTTATAGTTCGTTTTCTTCAGGGGTCGATTTAATCTTTTACCAAACAATCCCCTGTTAGCGGACATCGTTTGAAAACATGTTAGAAAAAAGAGAAAATGCTGGTAACCAGCATTTTCTCCTTTTTCCACCATGTTTCCTTCCCTATTAAAGACAGATCCGATCATTTGAACGACATTTTGTTTGTATTATACGAATGCTTTCAGTTCAGACAAGCCTATATTTTTTTCTCTCTTTTGGTAAAGTTTTAACTATTTACTAAAGGACAAACATATCGTTTCTTCCAAAATGAAACTACATGAGCCATGTTCTGACAAAAGGGGGCTTAATGAATCTCCCTGAAGCGTTATACCAAGTAAGCAGTCACATAATTCTTTATCTATAAAATCCATTTATTTTAACCCTTTACCACACAATCCCGAGTTTTCACGACCCTGAGGAAGAAGCCTTATGAAAACATTGTGGGAAAAGGAGAAAATGCTGGTAACCAGCATTTTCTCCTTTTCCCACAATGTTTTAAATCCTTTCCAAAACAAATTTTAATTTTTTCGTTCGTGTTTATTTTGTCGTCTGCAAACGCTTTTAATTTGAACCAGTCTGAAATTATGTCGTTTGGTAAAGAGTTAACACTTTCCCAAACAAGCCCTGGTTTTCACGTGTCTGCAGTACAAGTCTTTTGAAAACACTGTGGGAAAAGGAGATATTGCTCGTAACGAGTAATTTCTCCTTTTCCCACAGTGTTTTCTACCCTTTTTGAGAACTTTCTGCCATTTTCATCAAATTTTTAATTGTCGTCTGCAAACCCTTTCAATTTGGACCAGTCTAAAATTATGTCGTCTAGTAAAGAGTTAAACAACCAACTGAATCACGAGACACAACGCTACTTTTACATGCACTATCAAAAGCTAATTGTTTCGATCCTGCTTAGCCTGCGCTCACTGGGCAGGCTAACTTGGGTCGATACTGTTTTTTTGCAGATGCATCAAGCCCCCTTTTCATAGAGAAAGGCTCGCATGTACATGCAGACGATAAAGCAAACTTAGCTATAATTATCATGGGGATATCAAGGCCAGATTTGCACCTTTTAACTCATCCAAAATCTGTACGTTTTCAGGGAAAAAGTATGTTTTGTAGTATTATTCAGTGGAGAAGAATTTAGAAACAAAATTCGCAGCAAACGAATCTAAAAATTCCCCGTTAAAGTCATTTCTAGTCTAATTCCAAAGATTTTTCTAAATTTCAAAGTAACGCAATTTCTAATTGGCTAACCAAAAAAGGTTTTATTCTAGATTTACAAAGTAACGACAATTCTGATTGGCTTAACCATTTTGGTTTAGCCTGTCAGGACATCCGTTACTTTTCAAATCCAGAAAAAAGACTAGAAACACAATTTAGAATGGTTGGTGAATGCAGACACAGGTTTATTATTTTTTTTTTCCAGTGTACCGTTTTTCGATGGGTCGACACTGTTTTTAAAACAAGACAAATATACAAGAGTTACTAAACACTTAGTAGTACTTTATGTTTCTACTTATCCTAAGTCAATGGTCAAACATTGGACACTGGTCACTGGTTTTCACCCTTCACCAAACAACTCCATGAGAAAGAAAGCCTTTTGAAAACATTGTGAGAAAAAGAAGAAAATGCTGGTGGCTAGCATTTCTCCTTTTTCCTGCAATGTTTTTGTTTCTTTCGAATACAACTCCTATCCGCGACTTGAATTTGATTTGTTGTCTGTAAATGCTTTTAAAACGAATGAGTCTAAAATTTTATTGCCGTGTGAAAAGTGAAATATTGTCAGACATTAGACAATGAATCTCAATTTGACCTTTTTCCCCTGTTTGTAGGAAAAAGGGATACGCGATAGACACCTTTTCAAAACATAGTTGCGAATGGAAATGTTCGTTTTGTGGTTCACATCTTTTTCAACCTTATTGCAGTTATAACGTGGCTGCCAGTGCACCTATCGGTGCTTTTTTTTTTACCAGTACTTCGAAAACTATTTTTTCCAAGCTACTGGCTGCATTTCTCGCCAAAAATTATTTCAAAGTTCACGACGAGTGGGTTAGATGGATTGTATAAACTGTGTAACGTTTAACGCAGTTTTTAACAGAACAGAACAGAACATATATTTATTTATGACTTGTACACAAAATACATCGTCAGTATACAAATTTGACATTCCAAATATACGGTTTCACATAAGTCATAGCAAGCAAAGGACTATAATAGCAGTGAAAACAGGAATGAAAGAATCTAAGTCTGAAATAATGTTTTGGAGAGTAAGTCAAAAAGGAAAATTTTACGATACAATGCAAATTAATTGAGTCAGTTATTAATTCTTAATTCTAATTGCAATTTATTTCGCAAAAAGAACGCTTCCTTAAGGAAGTGAGCAATGCTACACAATGTTTTCTTCTCATTAGATTGAAATAGCTGGCATAGTTTATACATAGAAGGTTTTCTGATAAAGGATGCTGGTAGGTATTTTTTTCTAATTTGAACAAAACTTGGACATACACATATAAAATGATACATATCTTCTAATTCATTTGAATTACAAAGCATACAAAACCTCTCATGTCTTGGTATTCTATTTTGTCCATATCTACCAGTTTGTATACGTAAAGAATGAGCAGACAGTCTGATTCTGGTTATATAAAACACTATTTCAGTTATGTCACGGCCATCCGTGCTTTTCAATGTCAACATCGGCAAAACAGTATTGAGCGCTGAGAAATGAAGAATCCTATTGCAGTGACTATCAACAACTCTCTTTAAGAATTGAGTCGAGCTTGGGGACTGAATCAGCGGCCCACGGGTTTCCAGCTGTTTATGTCGCCGACTGCGTTACCAGGCTGGGCATGACAAATTTTAAGCCTCTACCAAACAATGCCGGGTTTTCACGACCCTGAGAAAGAGGCCTTTTGAAAACATTGTGGGAAAAGGAGAAAATGCTGGTAACCAGCATTTTCTCCTTTTTCCCACAATGTTTTCCACCATTCCAAAATTAATTTCAATTTTTCAATGAGTCACATTTATTTTGTCGTCTGCAAATGCTTTCAATTTGGACGAGTCTAAAATTTTGTCGTTTGGTAAAGAGTTAATATGGTTCAAATGGCTGCCTTTTTTCCTTGAAAAGGAAAGAATACATTGTGGAATAAAAGAAGAAAACACTTCGTGAAAATACGAGATTGTATTTTAAAAGTCTCAAAGGCCTAGCTATTTCACTGCCTAAAGCAGCTTAAATACCCATACCTTCTGCAGACAGTGTAGATCAAGATAAGACTGCTCAGAACGTGCAGTCTGATCTTGGATTCACAACACACACTTTCTCATGCTAGATTTTTACCAAAATCTACTTTAGTTGCAGTAAAAAAAGAAGTATCCTCCAAATTTTACCTTATCATGCTAAATACGTCAACTGAAACTTTCAAACCGATAGTAAAAACCAGAATAATAAAATAATAAAATCCAGAATAATTCTATATCAAACTTATATTTTGGAGAAAAATATCTCGTTGTCTGACAGTGCAGATCAAAGATCAGACTGCACGTTCTGTGCAGTCTGATCTTGATCTACACTGTCAGCAGAAGGTCAGTGAGTCGCACTTGGCAGCCTATGAGTTGATCAGTTCTTTAGAAAACCACAAACTGATAAACTTGCCCAAGTGGAAAGTAAGTGCAGATTATCATTAAAAGCAGACACAAATGATGGGCTTTGTCTTTGAAAGGGTAGAAAACATTGTGGGAAAAGAAGAAAATGCTGGTTACCAGCATTTTCTTCTTTTCCTATAATGTTTTCAAACTTTTTTTTTTTTTTTTTTTAATTCCAGCTACGTAACTGAAATGAAATTTTCAATTTAGAAACAAAATTCGGTGGTAAGAACTAATAATGCTATTTCCAACTTATTTTTGGAGAAAAAAAGTATTTCCTTGTCGGACAGTGTAGATCCAAGATCAGACTGCACGTTCTGTGCAGTCTGATCTTGATCTACACTGTCCGTAAATGGTCAGTGAGTCGCGCTTAGCAGTCTAAGGGTTAAATTATCCGCAATAGATTCGAACTGTACATCGATGGTTCTTAATTTGGTTATAATTCTGAATTCAAAGAATAGACATCTGACTGGACAAAACATTTGGGCCAGTCAGGTAGATGGATGGACTTGTTATTAAGAATTAGAGCAACTCTGTAGATAAAGATCAGTTTGCAAAGGATGTACAGTCCTATCTTTGATTAATACTTTTCGTGACTTTTCAATATATTCTAGCAAAGCAAGTTTAGAGTCGCAATTTTTAGGTCGTAATTCCTTCTTCAATGGGTTAATTCCATGGATAAACTCTGAGAGTAACTCTAGAACGCTAGGTGAAAACACAAAGAAAAAGAATTGTTTGATCGTATTGTGTTTAACGCCAACATTATTTAAGTTATATCTCACTGGCCAGTGCACCTATCCAGCATGCTTTCCGGAACTTCTTGTACCAGTACTTTGCACATTATTCTTTTCTTGGCTGCTTTTCCACAAAACCATCGTCGATAATATGATCAGAGGTGAGAGAGGAATGAATCCTGTCGCAATGGCTATCATCAATCCTCGGAAACACACTGGCGGAGCAAGGGATCGAACTAGTGTCAAAGAAGAGGAGGAAGGAGAAAATACAGGGGAGTCGAGACAGATAGATAGACGGAGATAGACAGAGACAGGTAGAGAGAGACAGAAAGACAGACAGATGGAGATGGACAGAGAGAGAGTCAGAGACAGAGAAAGAGAGAGAGAGAGATTAGGGAGAAGTGGATTAAGTGTCTAGATTAAGGGAAATAAGTAAATATTTTTGTACCAGCACTGGTAAGGTGCTTAACTTTTGACACTTTGCGTTAATCTTTTCCGTCAGTCGTATGAGAGACAAAGACAGACAAAAACAGACAGGGAGAGACAGAGAGAGGCAGAGAGTTTCAGATTTCTACATTTCTTAAATTAGGCCACTGGCCCATATTAAATAACATACATGATTGTCGTCCCAATACTTCCCTCTAAATGTATAACGAAATATGAATGAATACGAGTACACTTAGCAAAACTTTTAATTGGCCACTTTTGTTTCTCTTGTAAATTTGACCAAGTATTAGACAGGACCTTTTGCGGACAGTGTAGATCAAGATCAGACGGCACAGAACGTGCAGTCTGATCTTGGATCTACACTGTCCGACAAAGAGATGTTTTTCTCAAAAAAAAAATTGAGTTTGAGATAACATTATTCGCGTTTTTATCATCGGCTTGAAAGTTTCATTTAACTTATTTTAGCAAGACAAGGGTTTGATATAAGTAGTAAAAGCGGACAGTGTAAATCAAGATCAGACTGCACAAAACGTGCAGTCTGATCTTGGATCTACACTGTGCGACAAAGAGATGTTTTTCTCAAAAAAAAAATAAGTTTGAGATAACATTATTCGCGTTTTTACTATCGGCTTGAAAGTTTCATTTAACTTATTTCAGCAAGACAAGGGTTTGATATAAGTAGTAAAAACTTGTTTTATAATCAATGTAAAATATACATAAGCCATGCTACGGCAAAAGGAAATCTGATGCATCTCTGTGATCTATAATACCAAGCAAGTCATTACATAATTATGGATCTTTGAAATCCATTTGCATAAAAATCGACGGAATCCTGGGTAGAATAGTCATTGGACACGCAGAAGATTTAACCACAAGGAAATAGGTTCGACCAGGTCAGCCTCACTGGACTGCGCAGGCTGACCTAAGTCGATACTTTTTGCAGAGGCATTAAAACCGCTTTTCACACAGCACGGCTCATAAGTTTATTAACTAAGTCAAATAAGAAATAAGGACTTAATATTTTTTTTTTCAAATGGTTTAAAATTAAAGTACAGGGTGTCCGGAAAGTAAGGTAGCACATTTATACCTTTAAAATATGGCTTTAAATTTCGGATGAAGAGATAAAAATAGATACATACATGTATATGAGCCGCGCTCTGTGAAAAGGAGGCTTAATGCATCTGCGAACAGTATCGATCCAGGTCAGCCGGCGCAGTTCGCGCAGGCTGACCTGGGCCGAAACATTTCGCTATTGGTCAATTTTCTGCATGTCAAAGGACCAGTGTACCTCATGAATCAGTCGGTTGTTATACAAAATGAATTTTATTGATCTATAAATATGTGATGACTTGCTCGATATCATGGATCACGGAGATGCATAAACCCCCCTTTTCTCAGAGCGTGGCTTTCATCTCTTCGTCTGAAACTAAAAGCTGTATTACAAATGCACAAAAAGAGTTACCTTACTTTCCGGACACCCTGTATAATAGACGTTTTACAAATATTGTACTTACTTCATTAAGATAATCCAAATTTCCGTCACTATGGTAACGGTCGGCGTACACAGAATGTCCATCATTGTCTGTTTGGTTTAAACTCATATTTTCAACCATTGTGACAAAGTTGTCCTCAAGCACTCGAGATAAAAACAGTGTGACAAAAGTTTCCCATGAAGTGCTACGGTCGATCCATCAGGTTGCTACTCCAGTCTTAATCTAAGTAATAGAAAACATATTTTTAGTATCAGATCTACACACAATCGGGGGTTTTAACGACCCTGAGATCAAAGCCTTTTGAAAACATTATGGGAAAAGGAGAAAACGCTGATTATCAGCATTTTCTCCTTCTCCCTCAATGTTTTCTGCCTTAACAAAGAAAAGTTTTATCATTTTAGCAACATTTAAATTGTCTTCTGCGGATGCTTATAATTCGGATAAGTAAAACATTTTTCTCGTGGTGTAAGGGTTTATTGAATGGACATCTATCTATCTATCTATCTATCTATATATCGTCGTCATCGTCATCGTAAATATCATTCCTATCAGCATCATTATTATTATTATATCTATTTTTTCTCTGCCTCACCTTTTCATTTCTAAAGCATTTTTGCATCACGCGATTTTTTTTTTGTAATAACAAAATTATCTACCGTAAATTTAACCCTTTCCCAAACAAGCCATGGTTTTCACGTGTCTGCAGTACAAGTCTTTTGAAAACACTGTGGGAAAAGGAGAAATTGCTCGTAACGAACAATCTGTCCTTTTTCCACAGTGTTTTCTACCCTTTTTGAGAATTTTCTGCCATTTTCATCAAATTTAAAATTGTTGTCTGCAAACTCTTTCAATTTGGACCTGTCCAAAATCTGTCGTTTGGGAAAGGGTTAAACAGGCATTGGGTTAACAAGAAATAAACAATTCTTTATCATTTTCAACTCTACAAAACAACAAAATTGTGGACTTGTCCAAGTCCAATGCATTATAGATATGACAAATAAAATATAGCTAAAATGGTGGAATTTGTCTATGAGAGAGTAGAAAACAATATGGCAAAAGGAGAAAATGCTGGTTACCAGCATTTTCTTCTTTTCCCACATTGTTTTCAAAAGTGTTTAATGTCACAGTCGTTAAAATTCGGGATTGTGTGGTAAAGCGTTAAGCCTATACCACACAATCTAGTGTTTTAACAACTGTGGCGATGAGGAATTTTGAAATCTGTACGTTACCAGCATTTTCTCCTTCTTCCACAATGTTTTCTACCCTCAGAGAAAATTTCCACCATTCGAGCTTGGTAAGATTTTTTCTTACGATTATTATTATAATTCAATTATAATTCATTGTTGATGATTTTGGGTTGTTTATTTGTTTATTTGTTTGTTATCAGTTATATCGTGTCTGCCGATGCACTTCCCCTCCCCCCACCCTGGTTCATGCATTCTTGGTTGTTCTTTTCCCGGTACTTCGCACAATATTCATTCCAAGCCACTGGCTGCTTTCCCACATAACCATCGTCGACACTATGATCAATGGTGGGAGAGGAATGAATCCTGTCGCAAGGACTATCATTAGTTGTCGGTAGGAAATTGGTCGAGCTAGGGATTCGGACCAGAGTGGCACCAAGGTTTCAACTTCGGCTCTGTACAATTCACTCCGACTGGGTTACCGGGACCATCTTAATCCAAATTAGTTTATGGAGAAAGCAGCCAATGGATTAACTCTTTCGGCGCCAAATAAACAAACTCGGCTTCTTTTGATGGCTCTAAAAAAAATCCACTGAGTCTCCGGAAGATTTTTATCATATAGGCTGGACCAAACAAGCGGAAGGTATAGATCAAAGATCAGACTGCACGTTCTGTGCAGTCTGATCTTGATCTATGCCGTCCGCAAAAGTCCCTGTTTTCGCCTATGGCGCTGAAAGGGTTAAAAGAGGATCTTTTGCACCCATACTAAAAGAATTCATGAATAGGTACGCTGACTATCTATTCATTGAAATACTATGGCAAAAGACGTTCAACACCTTACAATATTATTTACTCCTTTCGTCCCAGAAAGAGGCTTTTCAAAACATTGTGGGAAAAAAGGACAAAATACTAGAAATCAGTAGTTTCTCCGTTTTCTCCACAATGTTTTCTGTTTTGTTTTTCTAGAGACAAATTTCATCATTTAGGTCACGTTTAATTTATCATCTGCAAATGTTTTCAATTAGGACAAGTCTATTTTCGTTTTGTATATACTGATATGACCTTGGAGACAGATACATTTAAAACAGTGCAGGAAAAGGAGAAAATGCTGGTTACCAGCATTTTCTCCTTTTCCTGCAATGTTTTCTATCTTTCCAAAAAGACGGATCTGATTATTTATGTCGCTTTTCATTTGTTATCTGCAAATGTTTCCAATTTGAACAAATCTAAAATTTTGCCGGCCGGTAAACCGTTATCCAACTTTAAACCTGACAGTGCCGTATTTAACATGAACAGACATTTCCAGAATGGGTTGATAGACTGTATGGTTTTTAACGCCGTTTTCAACATATCGGTTATATCGGGGCGGCCGGTGCACCTATCCATGCTTTCCTGCAGTTTCTTTTTAGATTACTTCGCATAATATTCCTCTAAGGCCACTGACCGCTTTCCCACATGACCATCTTCGAAATTTCAATCGAGAAATGTGGTCCAAACAATTGAAATGTCAGGATTGTTTCAGAATTTTTCAGCAAAGCAGACAGTGTAGATCAAAGATAAGACTATGCCTTTTGTGCCGGTTTTCATGTTGATCAATTTCAAATATTGAAATATCACGGTTGCTTTGTTCGTATACAGACAGCACACATTTTTTCAGGCCAGAAATAAGGCCTAAAATCTAGCTGCAATTAACGGTTTCTCTTGTCAAGAATGTCTTAGCAAAGCGGACAGTGTAGATCAAGATCAGACTCACGATTCGTGCCGTCTGATCTTGATCTACGTTGTCTGCTATTTCAATGATTGAACAATTGAAAGTTCACGGTTGCTTTGGTCCAGAATGTCTAAGAAAAGCAGACAGTGTAGGTTAACCCATAAAGCGCTGGAACCGACTTAAGTTGTTTTTGCGGACAGTGTAGGTCAAGATCAGACTGCACAGAGCGTACAGTCTGATCTTGGATCTACACTGTCCACGAAGTTTCCGCATATTCTGGCCAAAACAACCTTGAAATGACAATATTTCAAATAATATTTTCTGTTTAAAAAGGTTCATTTCATTAATTCAACATTGTAAAGAGTTAAAGACCCGACTGCATGTTCTCTGCTGTCTGATCTTGATCTACGTTGGCTGCAATGACAGCTATAGTTTCTATTCCCATTACCACACAATCCCGAGTTTTAATGACCTTGAAGAAGGAACCTTTTGTAAACATTGTGGGAAAAGGAGAAAATGCTGGTAACCAGCATTTTCTCCTTTTACCGCAATGTTTTCACTATCTTAATGACAGAAGCTTTCTTTTGTGCCATATTTAATATGTCGTCTGCAAATCGTTTGGTGAGGAGTTAACCCTTTCCCAAACGACAAATTTTGGACTGGTCCAAATTGAAAGAGTTTGCAAACGACAATTTTAAATTTGATGCAAATGACAGAACGTTCTCCAAAAGGGTAGAAAACACTGTGGGAAAAGGAGAAATTGCTCGTTACGAGCAATTTCTCCTTTTCCCATACTGTTTTCAAAAGACTTGTATTGCAGACACGTGAAAACCAGGACTTGTTTGGGAAAAGGTTAAAGGCCCTAAAACATAAAATTTTGTACAAAATTTTTACTAGCATATTTACCTTATTGAGTGATTTTATTTATTCATTTATTATTTTTCCGAATTAAAATCCAGTGCAACACAAGATAAACAATAATAAAACATCGACGAAATCACAAAATCGTTTGGCAACTATCACATTTTTTCTCAGATATCGTACTTTTTTTTTCGCCGTATTTTTGAATGAAAAATGATCAAAGTGATTTTCAGATTTCTTAAGATAAAATCTCAGCACAAGCTCTCAAAGAATCGTAAAAGATTTTTTTTTAACAAAAAGCGCTATTTGTATTTGCAACGGGGAAAAAATCGGAAACACTCGAGTTTAATCCGTATTTGTTTATCCAAACAGTATGACAAGTGGTGTACAGGCCTGAAATATTTAACGCAAAGATTCCCTCTATTTGAAAAACGGTTCTATTTCACACAATTCAAGCAGCCAGAGAGAGGAATTTTGCTAACCAGGTGGGCGTAGTTTGATACCCGTCATGAATATTCATATTTCCATTAGGTAGTCGTTCAAAACAGAAAATGGGCGTGACGATAACAGTCGAGTCTGACAGGTTCATCCGAAAAGTTGCGATAAATTTCGATGCCACACCAAGAGGCCAGAAATACTGAAATTCTATTGGACAATAGAAAAAAATTTTCGTCTGCTATTTCTCGGAAAAAATCGATCGCTTAGAATTTTGTTCTACCGTATGGCAAATTCTCACGCACTGCGGGGCTGGAAGCACACGAGGCTAGGGGGGGGGGGGGGCGGGGGGGGGGTTAGTTTTTGTTGTTTTTGTTTTTTTTTAATGCGTTTTTTTCCGTTGAATCACTACAAGTATTTTGAAACTTTTCATTCTATCTTTTTTATTTAAAAAAAAAAAGCAAATCTATGCCAAGATAAGCCTTTTAACTGAAACCTCCATCAAACCGCCCCGTGTTTTATTAAGACTTAGAGAGATGACTTCGAAAACATTGTGAGAAAAGGAGAAAATGCAGGTAACCAGCATTTTCATTTTCTCACCATGTTTTCTACCCCTTTAAAGACAAATCCGATGATCAGAGCCAAATTTATTTTGTCATCGGCAAAAATTTTCAATTTATATCGAAATCAGAAGTTTAAAGCTAGAAATTTTGTCGTTGGTGACATATTAACCCTTCGCTGATAAATAAAAAACAGTAAACATTTCTAGCAATTAACACTTAACCCTTTACCACACAATCCCGACTTTTAACGGCCCTGAAAAAGAAGCCTTCTGAAAACATTGTTGAAAAAGGAGAAAATGCTGGTAACCAGCATTTTCTCCTTTTCCCACAATGTTTTCAACCCTTCCCAAAACAAATTTCCATGATTTAATCACATTAATTTTGTCGTCTGCAAATGCTTTCAATTTTGGCCAGTCTCAAATTTTGTCGTTTGGTAGAGAGTTAAGGTGCTGAATAAATGAAACGCAAATTTCTACTTAATACTACAAGCCCAAACATTGCGGTTTCAAAGTTGATTTCACCGGAAAGAAAATACCGTATCGGGCAGTGTAGATCAAAGATCAGACTGCACGTTCTGTGCAGTCTGATCTTGATCTACACTGTCCACAAAAGGTCGGTAAGTCGCGATTAGCAGCTTAAGGGTTCCGAGAAAAAAGTCATTTAAAAACATCGTGGAAAAAGGTGTAAATGCTGGTCACTAGCATTTTCTCCTTTTCCCACAATGTTTTCTACCTTATCAAAGAGAAATACATGTACATCATTTGAGTCACATTTAGATTGTCGCCTGCAAATGCTTCCAGTTTGGACAAGTCTATATTTCTGTAACGATAAGGAATTAGAAAATTAGAAGAAAAAAACACGTTTCAAAGTTCTTAACAATGGAAGAAAATCACCGAATAGGACAGTGTTGATCTAAGATCGGGGTCCATATCTACTAATCATTCTTAAAAAATTATTGGTCTAATTCTAGATTTAAGAAAGTAACACAACTTCTGATTGGCTAAACCAAATGGTTTAGCCAATCAGAAGTTGTGTTACTTTCAAATTTTAGAAAATTTCTTGAGAATAAGACTCAAAATATTCTAAAGAATGATAGGTGAAAACGAACCCTGCAGATTGCGCGTCCTGTGAAAATTTTCTGTTCAAAAGAAAATAAATCTGGCATTCTTTCCCAAGCCAAAACACAGTCACAGGACGAAATCCAACAGCGGTCGTTTTTCATAATAGTCCGTCCGAAAACTTTATCAAAAATGTCCTTCCGGCAAAGAAAAACTGTGAGATTTCTTTAACCCTTTCTGCGCCATAGGCGAAAACAGGGACTTTTGCGGACGGCATAGATCAAGATCAGACTGAACGTGCATTCTGATCTTTGATTTATGCCCTCCGCTTGTTTGGTCAAGCCGGTAGACTCAGTGGATTGTAGTTACAGCCATCGAAAGAAGCTAAGTTTGCTTATTTGGTGCCGAGAGAGTTAACCCTTTACCGAAAAATCAAATATTTCAACAACTTTGAAGGAGTAAAATTACAAAAAAAAAATCATTGTGGAAAAAGGACAAAACGCTGAATACCAGCAACTAACCCCATTCTTAACCCTTAAACTGCTAATCGCGACCCACTGACCTTTTGCGGACAGTGTAGATCAAGATCAGACTGCACAGAACGTGCAGTCTGATCTTTGATCTACACTGTCCGATACGGTATTTTCTTTCCGGTGAAATCAACTTTGAAACCGCAATGTTTGGGTTCTTAGTATTGAGTAGAAAATTTGCGTTTCATTTATTCAGCAGCTTAAGTGTTAAGACCACATTCGTCGTCTGCAAATACAAGTGATCCATGCTCTGGCAAAAGGAGGCTTAATGCATCTCCGTGATGCATTGCACCAATCAAGCCATCATTTAACTATGTATCCATAATAGCTACTTTTTTTTACATAACATAAAATGGCATAACATGACATATTATAACATAACATGACATAATATAACCCTATATACCATAACGTGACATACCATAACGTGACATGACATGATATAACATGGCATGACATAACATAACATGACATAACATGACATAACATTTATTCAGCATATAACAACACCTGCATGTTTATAGCTTACAATAATTATGAAAACAAATTCATATCCACATGCGCAGAAAACAAACACCTAAATAAATTGTTATTATTTGAGAACTATGAAATAAAAACTTTGTACAATTTAATAAATTCATAATATATTGCGTCAACAACCGACTGAATCATGAGGTAGACTGGTACTTAGACATACAGAAAATTGACCAATAGCGAAAATTTTCGGCCCGGGTCAGCCTGCGCAGTCCGCGTGTTTATAGCTTACAATAATTATGAAAACAAATCCATATCCACATGCGCTGAAAACAAACACCTAAATACGCTGGTCCTTAGACATACAGAAAATTGACCAATAGCGAAAAGTTTCGGCCCAGGTCAGCCTGCGCGGACTGCGCAGGCTGACCCGGGTCGATACTTTTCGCAGATGCACTAAGCCCCCTTTTCACAGAGAATTGTTAATGTAGTTTCAATTTAGACCTCTCTACAATTTTTTTCTCTCCTGCAAATGACAAACTTTTAGACCCAAAGCAATTTCAGACGACAAATTATTAGTAAATGTTTTTCAGCGGTCGGATTTTCTTTGAAAGGATAGTAAACATTGTGGAAAGAAAGGAGAAAATGCTGGTTACCATCGTTTTCTCCTTTTTCCCACAATATTAAGGTGTTACCATCCTAACGTTTCTAGTGCAACATGGAATAAAATTTCTTATTAGCTGACGAATAAGGATTTATACTGATGTAACATTTTTGAACATTTCTAACCGACCAGAAATTCATTTGTTGTCTGTCTTGAAATTATTTGATGATATTTTTGCTAGTTTTCTGAAAAGGGAGGTAATTATTATCTCTCTTTGTATTGAGAATAGAGTGGCTTTAGATTTATAAATGATAATTCTAAGAAGGAAAAAATGGAAAAAGTGGCTCGGTCAAAGTATTACAATAATACTCACTTTTAATCATAGCACATTTTTTAGGATAATATTATTATGGAAATAGCTGTTTTTCATTAGAATGGTACTACCTTAACCAAATTTTTTCATGTTCAGGGTCGATGAAACTTGGGATCGTTTGGTAAAGGATTAACTCTGTTCTAATGTATCGCATCAAGAACAAAACAAAATATTCGAGTCTACACCCTTTTCTACTTTCTTCAATACCCTTTACCGAGCTGACTCCAGGTAGCGCAGCCAGTATCGTGCAGGACTTGAGACCAGGGAGTCGCTGGTTCGTATTCCAAGCTCGGCAAATTTCTTTATGAAGATTGATAACAGCCATTGCGTTGCGATTCATCTCTCTCTCACTGCTGATCATTGTCTCGACGATGGTTATGTGGCAAGGCACCCAGAAGCCTCGGTTCCAGTCCGATCAATTTTTCCTTTTTTATATTCGGACTTTACTTCCTCAAAAAAGATCATTTTGACAAAGTAAAGTCCGATTGATTGATTGACTGATTGATTGATTGAATGGTGTTTAACGCCGTTTTCAACATTATTTCAGTTATATCGCGGCGGCCAGTGCACCTATCCATGCATTCTTGGAGTTTCTTTTACCAGTACTCCGCACAATATTCTTTCCAAGCCACTGGCTGCTTTCCCACATAACCAGCGTTGAAAAGTAAAGTCCGAATATAAAAGAATGAATGAATGTATAGTGTTTTATGGCGCATCGACATCTAGGGTCATTTAGCGCGCAAATAGAAAAGTAATGAAAGGATATATAGAAAGGAAAAAATAAAAATAATGAAAGGAAAAAATAATATGTAAAAATGTAAGTAATGAGTATATGACGAAAGATGTGTCATGAAATGATTCTGTAATGGAAATATAAAAGATATATAGTCATAAAATAAGAAAAAATGATCAGACTAGAACCCAGGCTATACAAACAGTGGCTTGGGAAGGATTTAATGTGATGCACTTGTAAAAGAAACTCAATAAAAACACAGATAGGTGCACTGGTTGCCACGTTATACCTGAAATTATGTTGAAAAGGGTGTTAAACATTATATAAAACAAACACAGTTGGCACTCTACAACCTTTTCCAAATAAACTCGAATTTTAACGATCCTGAAAAAGAAATCTGTAATAAACATAGAGGAAAAAGGAGAAAATGCTGGTAACCATCATTTCATCCTTTTCCCACAATATTTTCTAAGACAAATCCAACAACTGGGCAACATTTACTTTGTTCTCTGCAAATGCTTTGGGTTGGGAAGAGAAAGAAAATTTTTTTCGTTCCCAGAAGACCAAAAGTGGCGGCCATCTTCATTATCATCACCACCACCACCATCATCATCATCGCCGTCGTCATCATCATCATCATCATTATCATCATCAGTAGCAGCAGCAGCATCGTCATCAGCATCATCGGAGTACAATGTTTGTAACGATAGAGATTTCGCTACTATACAACTAGACCTGCGAGCTGTGTCAAACCATCACATGATGAAGCGAGCACACCGACAATTTCGGGGTGTCACGCAAGCAGTCATCAAGGGTTTTACCCTTTACCACATTGTTCCGACTTTTAGCCGACCCTGAGAAAGAAAGCTTTTGAAAACATTGTGGGAAAAGGAGAAAATGCAGGTGTCCAGCATTTTCTCCTTTTTCCCACAACGTTTTCTAACATTCCCAAAACAAATTCCAATTTCTAATTCACTTTCAGTTTGTCGTCTGATAATGCTCTCAATTAGGACTAGTCTATTTCTTTTTTTTTTTTAATAAAGGGTTGGTGGTTCGAATCCGAGCTTGACCACAACTCTTTTCGATAAAAGTCATGGTAAAACAATGCTACTTATCAGCATTTTCTTTTTTCTCAATCTTTTCAAAGCCCTTTTTTTCAGGGCCCTAAAAACTCGAGACTGTTCGCAAAGAGTTGTTAAAAAAGAATATAGCGTGAAGCGATGCGCACAAACGGACGTTGTTTCATGAACGACCTAACCCACGTGACCGAGCCTCGTTCTGGTTTTCCATCCGGGCGTCTGGTACCAGTCTCCAAAATGTTTATTGTAGCAAAAACTCGGGAAACAGAAAAGAGTTCAATGGCTTCCCAATTTGAAACACAAAGAGGCTGGAAACAAGACGAGCCTTCCGGTTTTTCCAGCTGGTCTGGAAGTCTGGCTTTTAAAATCGGAGAAAAAATGAAGAAAAAAAGTTCAGGAATTTTTGGAAAGAATGTACAGGCACGTAGCTAAGGAGAGGTGGAGACTGTGTTAACATAATTATAAGCCATGCTCTGGCTAAAGGGGGCTTAATGCATCCCCGTAATACATGATACCAAGCAAGTCATGACATGATCATGGAAATATACATTATGACCCATTCTGTCTAACAACCCACTGAATTATGAGATACGCTGGTCCTTTGACATAGAGAAAATTGACCAATAGCAAAAAGTTTCGGCCCAGGTCAGCCTGCGCGGACTGCGCAGGCTGACCTGGGTCGATACCTTTTTGAAAATGCATTAAGCCCCCTTTTAACAGGGCACAGCTCAATTATAAGCCATGCTCTGGACAAAGGGCGTTAAATGCATATCCATGATGTTTGATGCCGAACAAGTCATCATAATCATGAATACACAAAAACCAGCTTGTTTAACCCTTTCCCAAACGACAAATTTTGGACTGGTCCAAATTGAAAGAGTTTGCAGATGACAATTTTAAATTTGATGAAAATGGCAGAAAGTTATCAAAAAGGGTAGAAAACACTGTGGGAAAAGGAGAAATTGCTCGTCACGAGCAATTTCTCCCTTTCCCACAGTGTTTTCAAAAGACTTGTACTGCAGACACGTGAAAACCAGGGCTTGTTTGGGAAAGGGTTAACAACCGACTGAATCGTGAGGTAAACTGGACCTTTGACATTCAGAAAATTGACCATTAGCAAAGAGTTTCGACCCAGGTCAGCATGGGCTTACTGCTGACCTGGGTCGATACTTGTTGCAGAAGTTCATTAGGTCTCCTTTTCACAGAGCATAGGCTCATATAAAGTCGTTTTCCTTTCGTTTATATTTTGTCCTTTTGAGTATTTTTTTCAAAGTTTTGTGTAGGTCTTTGAAACGCCCGTACAAAAAAAAAATGGGTAGCCGCACACGGTTGTTCATTCGGTAACTAGCTTGAAATCTGGAGGTAGCTGATTCGATTTGACCGTTTAAAGTAAAAAAAAAACTAGATGCTTGGATAGCGTTTCGGGCCTTTATCCCAGGAAAAAAAAGTGCGACAGGATCTATTCCTCTCTCACCGCTAATCATTGTTTCGCCGATGTAGTTTTTTTTTTGAGGGGTGGGGGGAAGAAGCCAGTGGCTTGCGAAGAAGAATATTGTGCGCAGTGCTGGTAAAAAAAAAACTCCAAAAAACCATGGATAGGTTCACAGGCTGCCACTATAACTGAAAACGTTGAAAACGGCGTTAAACATCATACAATCAAATCCAGGAAAAACCTCGTCCAGCCAAATCCACCCAATCCCCACCCCTTTCCCCTAAAATTTTTATCCCCCACCTATGCACCTGTATGCGCACTTGCCAGATGTTCTAAAACATCAAAGGGAGGCTGAAATTTGACGAGGTTCTCTGTTGTGTATCGAAGGGCAGATTTTTGCAATTATTCTGTTTTCAAAATAAACAGAACCGAGTTTAGACCAATATTGATGCTTCAGCCTGTTTTAACCCTTTCCCTTACAATCGTGACATTTACAACACTGAAGAGGAAGGCTTTTGAAAACATTGTGGGAAAAGGAGAAAATGCTGGTAACCAGCATTTTCTCCTTTTCCCACAATGTTTTCTATCCTCTCTAAGAGAAATTCCATCATTTGAACCACATTTAATTTGTCGTCTGCAAATGCTTTGAATTTCGGCAAGTAAGTTATTTTGTCGTCTGGTAAAGGGTTTAACTCTTTTCAGTATCAAAAGAGCTCTGCGAATAGGGGCCTATATGTGTCTGCAAAAACTATCGGTCCAGGCCAGCCTGCGCAGTCCGTGCAGGCTGGCTTGAACGGAAACTTTTTGCTAAAATCCAATTTTATGCACGTCAGAGGACCAGTCTACCTCGTGATTCTGTTGGTTGTTTGACAACTGTGATTTTATGGATCCATGGCTGTGTGTCTTGCCCTGGTATAATGCATTACGGAACTGCATTTAACCCTTTTCCAAACGACAAATTTTGGACTGGTCTAAATTGAAAGAGTTTGCAGACGACAATTTTAAATTTGATGAAAATGACTGAAAGTTCTCCAAAAGGGTAGAAAACACTGTGGGAAAAGGAGAAATTGCTCGTTACGAGCAATTTCTCCTTTTCCCACAGTGTTTTCAAAAGACTTGTACTACAGACACGTGAAAACCAGGGCTTGTTTGGGAAAGGGTTAAGCCCCCTTTTGCCAGAGCATGGCTCAAATATGTGAGTCGTGCTCTGGCAAAAAGGGGCTTAATGCATCTCAGTGATGCACCATACCAGGCAAGTCATCACGCTATCAGAGATCCATAAAAGTGACTTTGTCTAACAGCCGATTGAATCGTAAGGTAGACAGGTCCATTTATAAACAGAAAGTTGACCAGTAGCGATAAGTTTCATCCCGCGGACAGCGCAGGCTGACCTGGGTCAATATTTTTCGTAGATGCATTAAGCCCCCTTTTTACAGAGCTCATATAAATCAAATCGATCTATTTCGACGGCCGAAAATACAATCCTCTGGAACTCAGATATTTTTTATCTTATAGGCTGGATTAACTCTTTACCAAATGACAAAATTTTAGACTGATCTAAATGGAAAGCATTTGCAGACGACATTTTAAAGTTTGTTGACATGACGATAATCGTCTGTGAAAGTGTAGAAAACCTTGCAGGTTACCAGCGCTTTCTCCTTTTCTCGCAAGTTTTTCAAAAGGTTGTTTCCTCATGGTCATTTAAACTCGAGATTGTGAGGTAAAAAAAAATCTAAGCAGGTGGACGGCATAGATCAAAGATCAGACTGCACGTTCTGTGCAGTCTGATCTTGATCTATTCCGTGCTCAAAAGCCCCTGTTCTTTTTTTTTTTTTTTTTTTCGCCTGAGGGGCTGCAGGGGTTTAATGATGGTTATTTGGGGGCCAGATCAATCCTTAACCCTTAACTTAAAGATGACATTTTAAACTAATTCATAATAATGGTTACCATCATTTTCTTCTTTTCTCCGCATTGCTTTAAAAAAACATTCAATATCTGGATCAAAAGGAACTTTTGGATTGCTTGATAAAAGATAACCATATTTGAAAAACTTCGGAAACTCACAGACGATACAGATTCACAAACAGACTACAAAGAACGTGCAGTCCGATCTTGGATCTACACTGTCCTCTAACATCGTGCTAAGGTTTGATCAAAATTACCTGAAAATCTGTTATTCGACTTCGAAAAATGGTCCAAATTATTTAAGTTGTGGCGAAAGAATGATGGTGTAAACGTTCATTCATTGAATGGCGTTTTGCACCTCTTCCAGGATTCCTAGTAATTCAGTCATAGCACTGCGACAGTTATTTTTTTCCATGCAGGGTAGGATTGAGTATGGATGGATGGATGGATGGATGGATGGACGGACGGACAAGAAACAGGTAAATAAACAGAGGCAATATGTAGACAGACAGATAGACAGACAGACAGCATATTCATTACTAAACAAATATCTTTCATATTCTCATAATTTACCCGGAAGCGGAAGCAGTAAATACATTTGGGAACGCTTTGTGTTTATCCTTGGATGTTTTATGTTGCCCCATAAGAATTTTTCTGTGTGTATGTATTGTGTATGTTTATTGTTTCTGGTGCAGAAGAAATAAATTGGTGTTTATTTCAATCTACTCTCCCTTTAAAAGACAACATGCGAGATTTAATTTTTACCTTAAAATTCTGTCTGTTAACCTGTAACCTGGTAAATAAGTGAAAGAAATTTTCAAGCCGATAGTAAAAGCCGAAATTTTGCTATTTCATATTTGATTTTTTGGGGGAAAAAATCTCCTTATTGGATAGTGTAGATCAAAGATCAGACTGCACGTTCTGTGCAGTCTGATCTTGATCTACGCTATCCGCAAAAGGTTTTGTGCCGCGCTTAGTAGGTTAAGGGTTAATTACGTTGTGGAAAACGAAATGATAAAAAAAACACCACGGGAAAAGGAGAAAATACTGATAAAGGGTACTCATTTCAATCCACTCTCCCTTTGAAAGATAACATCCCAGCTTTAACTTTTTACCCAACAATTCTGTCTTTTATTGACGCTGGGGAAAATGAAATTTACATATAAAAACAACACTGCAGGAAAAGGAGAAAAAAACTGGTAACCCACATTTACTCCTTTTCCCAGTGTTTTCTACCCGTCAAACATAAATCCCACTGATGTGAAATATCCGAAAAAAAAAAACCCACAACTAAAATAGCAACGCAGGTACTTTCCATTCCTCACTAAAAGAACTCATTTGGTTTCTATAAATTTCTTGATTCTTACCCCTCTTCTTGCTAAATAAAAGAAATAAAACTTTCAATTGATTGATTGTGTGATGTTAAAAGCCGTTTTAAACATTATTTCAGTTATACCGCTGGGGCCAGTGCACCCATCCATGCTTTCCTGGAAATTCTTTTACCAGTAATGCGCACAATATTCTTTCCAAGCCACTGGCTGCTTTCCCACATAACCATCGTCGAGACAATAGACAGCGGTGAGAGAGGAATGAATCCTGTCCCAACGACTATCATCAGTCCTCGGAGAGAAGTTGGGGATCGAACCAGCGATCTCCTGTCCTCAAGTCCTGTATGATACCGACTGACTTACCGGGGTATGGCTAATGAAACTTTCAAAGCGATAGTATAAACCCATTTTTTTCTTTTCTTTTTCAAAGGTATTTTGAAGGAAAGATATATCCTTAACGGACAGTGTAGATCCTAGATTAGACTGCACGTTATGTGCAGTCTGGGCTTAATCTAAGTTGTCCGCGTAAAGGTCAGCGAGTCGTGCCTGAGGGTTAAATAACCACGAACATGCAACAGAAACACAAAACGAAATGAAATAAGGAAAATGATTTTTTAAAGAGTCCTGCGTGACTTTATGGTAAAGCGTAGAACTCGAAACTTGGTGGTCCCAGCTCGAACCTCTGGGTTTTTCGTGGCAATGCCCTTGGCCAAGACACTTCAGAGCCCCAGCCTAGCACTGGTGAAACCCATGCCACACATGAATACTGTGAGCTGTCGCCGTGTTATGACTGAAATAATGTTGAAAGCGGCGTAAAATTATCACTGAATCAATCGAGTTTATGTTTTTTTTTTAATTGTTATCATGGGCAGATAATGACAACATTGTGACAAAAAGAAAAATCCGTCATTGCTGGTAAATTTCAACCGATTTCATTATTTTTTCACATTGTGTATCCTTGACTCGAACCGGAAATAATGAAAATAATTCTGATTGATTGATTAACTGACTGACTGACCGACCGACCGACCGATCGATCGATCGATTGATTGTACATGTATACAATGCCGCTGTCAACATTATTTCAGTTATATAGCTGCTGCTAGTATACTTTTCCATTTTTTTCCTGAAGTTTCTTTTACCAGTACTTATCACAATAATATTCCCAAGCCACTGGCTTCTTTCCCACATTACCATTGTCGCAACAATGATCAGCGGTGAGAGAGGAATGAATCACATTGACTATTATGTCAATAATATTTTCAAAAGCCTATTTTCTCAGGGTCGTTGAAAGGCGGGATTGTGTGGTAAAGGGTAACCCACCTTGGAAAGTAAAGCTTTAAAAAAAAAAAACCATTCGGTTGGAGCCGTGCCAAAAAATCTAGGTAAACGGTAGTTTCTCCTTTTTCCACTATGTTTTCAACCCGGTCAAATACAAATTCCATTATTTTACACACATTTTATTTGTCGTCTGCAAATGCATTCAGTTTGGACCAGTTTCAATGAGACATGCACTGTGAAAAGGGATGAAAAGGGAGCTAAATGCACCTGCGAAAAGTATCGGCCCGAGTCAGCCTGCGCAGTCCGCGCAGGCTGACTCGGGCCGAAACTTTTCGATAATGGTCAATTTTCTGTATGTCCAAGGACGATTCTACCTCATCATTAGGTCAGTTGTTTTAAAAGAATGGCCATTATAGATTCATAATGGCTAGATTGCTATCATGCGTCAAGGAGATCCATTAAACCCCCTTTTGTCCGAACATGGCACATTAATAGTTGTTGTTTGGTAAAGGTTTAAACAGACGACAAAATTTTAGAATCATCCAAATTCAATGCGATTCTAGACGAAAAAAAGTAAATATGACTCAAATTGTGTGATTTTGACAGGGTAAAAAATATATTGAAGAAAATGGAGAAAATGATTTTCACCAGCATTTTCCTTCTCCCACAATGTTTTCAAAAGGTTCCTTCTTCCAAGTCGATAAATCTCAGGATTTTGTTGTAAAAGTTACTTGAAAAAGAAGTTGGTTTTGTCAAATTTGCCACTGATATTTAAATTGAAAAAAAAAATGTTTGTTTATCAAACGACGTGTTGATTAAAAAAAAAAAAATGTTTGTTTATCAAACAACGTGTTGATTAAAAAAAAAAAGTTTATTTCCTTATCAAAGAATCTAAAAACAATGCGTTGTGGATATAGAATAAAATTTATGTCAACATAATGATGATTTGATACAGTTCTTAATGTCATCATTTCGAAGGAAAATCCGTGTAATAAACTAAACATTATTTTTTAAGGAATCGGTCTAATATTAACGAGTACAGAATTCCCGTCGTCTCTCCGTATTTTTCCCCGTAACGAAGCCACTTAATTCACCCTAGACAAACTAGTGTCGCGTGCCTTCAACGTTTTCTTATTTAGAATCTCCTCATTATCTCTGAATATCGACACCCTTTATCTTTTTTTAACCCTTTTCCGTTCGGTCCCTAGTTTTGACGAACCTAAAGAAGATGACATTTGAAAACATTGCAGGAAAAGGAGAAAACGCTTTTCCCACAGTGTTCTCTACCCTGTAAAAAATCTTCTGTGTATTCATTCGCGTGCAAATTTGTCGTCTGCAGTTGCTTTCAATTTCAAGAGTCTGCAATTTTGTCGTTTGGAAAAGATTTAAGCCTGTGCCAAACATCTCCGTATTTTAGACCCCCCCCCCCAAAAAAAAGGCATTTGAAAACATTATTGGAAAAGGAGCAAATGATGGTACATGCTGGTTACCAGCATTTTCTCCTTTTCTAATAAGGTTTTCTTTTCTTTCGAAGACAAATCCAAGCATTTGAGCCACATCTGATTTGTCGTCTGCAAATGATTTCAATATGGACTAGTCCAGAATCTAGTTCCATACCTGATAAAAAAAATTATTAGACTCGACCAAATTGAAAGCATTTACAGACGACAAATTTAACATGGTTAAAATGATGGAATTTCTTTTTTTTTTAATGGTAGAAGACATTGTGCGAAACAGAGAAAATTCTGCTTACAAGCTTTTTTTCCCCTACAATTTTTTCATTAACCCCTAAGCTGCTATTCGCCATTCACTGACCTTTTGCGGACAGTGTAGATCAAGATCAGACTGCACAAAACGTGCAGTCTGATCTTGTATCTACGCTGTCCGATAAGGAGATATTTTCTCCAAAAAATACGTTTGAAATAATCTTATACAGCACGCTAAGGGTTAACTTTCTTACACACGGTCGTAAAATGAGATTAGGTTTACTGAAAGTTAGATTTTCATAATGTTTCAGTTTTGTGAGGCAGAAATTCTATTTCTTTAGAAATAAAATCAGATTGTCGGTTTTTTTTCTCCATTTTCCCTCTCGACCAATTAAAACCGACTCCACATTATTTACAGCCGACTCGATAACTATTCACAAATCCGTCGTGATGGTCTAAAATACCAGCAAGATGGCTGGTGATTTCTCCCGAACCTTCCTCATTATTTAGAAAATCTCCCCCTATTAATTTCCAAAAACATGCTCTCGCAGTGACAAATAACGGAGATAAAGACCTAAAAATCAATCATTCGGATGGCACGAAGCTTCGTCAGCCTCGTTTTAATCACAATTCATCTAAATCTCGTTGACATCTCGTACGCCGCGAGAACCCTAAACCGGTGTTTAAATGGTGCATCCGCTAGAATGGTCAGGCTAAAGTTGTGTTCCGGAGTTATTTGTCTTTTCATGCAGATAACTGCTTAAAATTAGGGCTTTCTCGATCGGAATTTAACCCTTAAAGCACCTTTCACAACTATAGTTGCATTTGCGGCCAGTGTAGATCAAGATCAGGCTGCACAAAACGTGCAGCCTGATCTTTGATCTGCACTGTCCGCTTTGCTGAATCGCTGTAGACAAAAGCAACCATGAAATTGCAATTATTTAGGTCGTATTCTCGGATGAAAATGTCTGGCAGGTTTTTTCGACACTCTAAGGGTTAAAATAGATACCTACAAATATTTTTTTTGGAGGGGGGGCGGGGGGGGGGGGGGAGAGAGAGATGCTAGGACCGGGAGAAAAAGATGCCCTAATATGACTCAAATTATGTTGAAAGCGGTAACACACCATTCAATTAACAGTTGACTGCATAAAGAAACCGACTGTCTCTAACAGTCGTTGCAACAAAGTGACTCTTTCTAACACACAACTAAACATTGTTTCGAGTTGGATTACATGTAGACTATATGGAAAAGCAGCCAGTGGCGGGATGGGGACAAGATTTGTGCGTAAAAAGTATTAGAAATAACATAGAAACGCGTGGATTGGTACACCTGCTTGCTGTAAATAAATGAAATATTGTCAAAAGCGGAATTAAAACACAGAAAAATCACTCTTAATGCGCCTTAGTCTTGATTGATTGATTTATTGTATGGTTTTAAACGCATTTTCAACATTATTGCCGTGATATCGCAGTGGCCAGTGCACCTATCCATCATCACCTGGAGATTCTTTTAACAGTACTCCGCACAATATTCTTTCCAAACCACTGGCTGCTTTCCCACATAACCATCCTCGAAACAATGGTCAGCGGTGAGAGAGGAATGAACCCTGTCGCAATGACTATAATTAATCCTCGGAAAGAAATTGACCAAGCCGGGGATCGAACCGGCGACCTCCTGTTCTCAAGTTCTGTACGCAACCGACTGAGCTACTGGGGCTTGGCACTTTAGTCTTGAACATGTCTCCATGTTACGGATTCTACGCACATAGCTATCCATAGAAGCTCTTTTCAAAAACTGTTTTGCTTTAGTGGCCTGTTTTAGCTCCCTTTCAAAATCTTTGTTACCCTGGCGGGCTAGTGAAGATCAAGATCGGACTACACTAAACGTGCAGTCTGATCTTTTATCTACATTGTCCGCTTTGCTGAAACATTCTGGATAATGGCAATTTTAAAATTGCTCTTATCAGGTTCTCATCTCCAGTATATATTAACCCCTATCCTGCTGAATAAAAGAAATGAAACTTTCAAACCAATAGTATAAACCCAATTTGTCCTATTTCAGAGGTATTATTTGGAGGAAATATATCTCCTTATCGGACAGTGTAGATCAAAGATCAGACTGCACGTTCTGTGCAGTCTGATCTTGATCTACACTGTCCGCAAAAGGTCAGTGGGTGGCGATTAGCAGCTTAAGGGTTAAATGTCCATTTGGATTATCCGGCGCTCTAAGAATGGAATTAATAGAAGTGGTCATGCAGAGGTTCTAAAACTGTTTATTAACCCTACGCTGCTAATATCGACTCACAGACCCTTTTCGGACAGTGTAGATCAAGATCAGACTATACAGAAAGTCAGTTTCATTTAAGTTATTCAGCAGGATAAAGGTTTATCCTTTACTGCACAATACCGCCTTTAACGACCCTGGGAAAGAAGCCTTTTGAAAAAAACATTGTGGGAAAAGGAGAAAATGCTGGTAACCAGCATTTTCTCCTTCTCCCACAATGTTCTCTACCATATCAAGAGAAAATTGCATCATTTGACCCACATTGAAATTGTCGTCTGCAAATGCTTTCAATTTGGACAAGACTAAAATTTTGCCGTCTTGTAAGGGGTTAAACGTGAATAGATGAAATGTAAGCATGTTACAACGCTGACAAGACCCAAAAGGGCCCAAAATAAAACGAAAGTAACAGTTAACCCTTTCCCAAAGAAGCCCTTGTCTGCAGTATAAGTCTGTTGAAAACACTGTGGGAAAAGGAGAAATTGCTCGTAACGAGCAATTTCTCCTTTTCCCACAGCGTTTACTACCCTTTTTGAGACCTTTCTGCCATTTTCATCAAATTTAAAATTGTCGTCTGCAAACTCTTTCAATTTGGACCAGTCCAAAATTTGTTGTTTGGGAAAGGGTTAAAAATCAAGGGCAAACACATACAAGAAACATTGTGGAATATTGTACACAACCGAACGATGGTGCGAGGCTATTAGCAAGTTTAATGTATCGAACCGCGAGATCTCGCCGCGATAAACGTGAGATAACGTGATGATAAAACACTACAAATAATGGCGGTGCAGTTCATAAGCTCGCACTTTGCTTTAATTATGATTTACACCGTTAACTAGTAATTTCTAGCGAGGATGAATTTCATTTTATTTTAAAATGCCCTCTTTATAAATCTATCCGTTTCGAATGTACATTGCATTAAGAAATATTCCAAGAAAAGATCTAGCACGTTGAAATCGATTGATTAATTAAAATCTTTTTCAAAACTTTCGGTGAAAACAGAGGTGTACTTAAAAAGGCAAAAAAATGTCACTGTTCCACACTGAAAATGTTTGTATGGGATTGTTCATCCACGCATTATAATTAGCTAGCTATGAATTTCATATTGTCATTGTTTATTAACAAGCTTTTATTCCTCATATTATCAGTACTTTGATTTGCATGAAATGTAAGTATCAATTTCGACTTTGAGTCATGCTCTGTCAAAAGGGGCTTAAATGCATCTTCAAAAAGAATCGATCCGTATCAGCCTGCGCAATCCCCGAAGGCTGACATAGGTCGAAAGGTTTTGCTTTAGGTAATTTCTTCATATCCAAGGACCATTTTACTTCATAATTCAGTCGGTTGTGAGACATAATGAATTATATGGATAATAATTACTGTGATGACATGTTAGGTTAACAGTGCATTATGAAGACGGGTTAACCCTTTACCAAACAACAAAATTTTGGACTAGTCCAAATTTGAAAGCATTTTGCAAATGATAAAATGAACGTGATTAAGAAAAAAAATAAGGTTTGTTTTCGGAAGGGTAGAAAACATTAGTAGTATAGGGAGTCAGATTTCGGCATTTTGCCCGAATCTGACTCCCCTGGAGCCCAATTTGCCCGAAATAGACTACCCTGGGGTAGTCTATTTCGGGCAAATTGGGTCGAAAAATCGTCATTTACCCTTAACTTTCCCTTAACCCTTCTAAAACCCTTTTGTTTTGTTCTAAAACCCTTATACTTTCTTCTAATGGACAAATTTCTTCTAAATCCTTAACCCTTAACGGGTGGTTGTAACCCTTAACGTTTTGATACAACCCTTAACTTTTACACAGGCAATCACCTTGTTCGACTTAGTCTTTTTTTTCACCGTCTATCTTTCTCTGTCATCGTTGGACTTAGTCTTTTCTCCGTCTTTGTTCGAGTCTGTGGGTTTTGTCCCTAGTTTCCCCTCCCACATAGGTCTCTCTGGAGACAAGTCTGATCTTGATCTACACTGTCCAGCTTGATCGATCATCCTTCGACTCTGTAGGACTTAGTCTTTTCCCCACGATATGGCGCTATATGTCGAAAGAGGAGGTAAGGAGGAGTGAAGAGGAGTTAAAGAGGAGTGAAGAGGAGGTAAAGAGGAGTGAAGAGGAGGTAAAGAGGAGTGAAGAGGAGGTAAAGAGGAGTGAAGAGGAGTCACCTTTCTTGGTATATTGACAAGTTTGTCCCCCATACTACGGCTTTTCTTCTCGATTGAGATCTGTTCTTCCTCTATCTATTAGGATAAATTTGGACTTAGTCTTTTCTCCACGATATGGGGTATATTCCTTCTTCAGATTGGTTCAGGCAAAGACCTTGTTCGACTTAGTCTTTTCTATCATCGTTGGACTTAGTCTTTTATTCATCGCCTTGGTCGATCATCGTTCATCTCTATAGGACTTAACCAATTCTCTATCATCGTTGAACTTAGTCTTTTTTCCATGATATGGGTTATTTTTCGTCTTTGTTCGGTTTAGGCTTTCTCTATCAGAGTTGGACTTAGTCTTTCTCCACGATATGGGTTATATGGTTGAATTAGTCAGACAAGATTTAACTCCTTTATGCTATACGCTATCTTCTGAGTTGGCCAGAGACGGTTTATAGCACAAAGCCATACCATACAAACGGTATGTTGGACTTAGCCTTTTTCATCGAGTCCTAGTAACATGATCTTTGGACATTGTCTGGAGGCCTCAGTCTTTAAGTAGCTTTAGGGTTAAAAGACCATATTGCTTTGTAGCTTGTCTATATGATCTGTTTGAATTGTGCCATACGTCAGCTCAGAATCGCTCAACGGTGTTTTATAGTACGAAATCCTGATCGTTGTACACCTTTTGGTGGACATACAAGTGGACTTAGTCTTTAAGTAGCTTTAGGATTAAAAAGCCATGTTGCTCTTAGTCTTATTCTTTTTTAGTTATTTCATTTTGGGGTCGGAAAAGAGGAGGCTAGCGGAGTGAAGAGGAGGCTAACGGAGTAAAGAGGATTCAGGTTTTAGGTGATGATTAGCTTCGAAGAGTCGGATTACAGATCGCAAGAATGGGTGTGTAAAAAGAAAAAACAGATGTGTGTTATAGATATTATTTTTATTACGATTTAACTTGAAACAACAAAAGACTCGAATAGAATGTCATTGGTTTAACTCTTTAAAATAGGAGTTAAATTCTGGTATGGCCACTTTATCACTGTTTCCTGGTTATTGTCAATTGTTTCCACTGTCGGCGGACCATAATCATCGAGGATGGAATCCAAGAAATATTTGCGTTTGGTTATGGTATATTTCCAAGCTTCGTCTCTAGTGAAATTTTCCGTATTCATCAGATCGCTAACTTTTTTGCTCATACTCTTGTATACCGGATCCTTCCTCATTGCATTAAACCACACCATCCTGCTCTGTAAGACGTTAACCAGTGCTTTCCGATAAGATGACCGTAAATCTTCGTATGCTTTGTGTCTTGCAGCCTTTATCCCTAAGCTGTTGTGTCGGGTAAGTTCAGAAATCGCCTCTTCAAAAGCCTCCCGACATTGCTCAGTTGCCTCTTGTATGAGAATATCCCATGGGTTGTATTTTGTCACTTGCTCGTCACTCTCTGATTCGTCACTCTCTGATTCGTCAGTGCTTTCGTAAGACTGTTCCTCGTCACTCTCTGATTCGTTACTCTCTGATTTGTCAGTGCTTTCGTAAGTCTGTTGCTCCATATCCTCGGAATGTTCCATATCAGAATCTTGGTCCTGGTGGTGAACGTTTCTTTTATGACGCAGCATATTATCCCTCCGTTTAAACTGTTTAGCGCATATATTGCATGTGTTCATATCGACGGTCTGTGTGACACTGATGAGGAGGCGGAGGAGTCACCTCTAAAATTCCGTTTGAGACGAACTGATTTTGGGAAAACGATTGTGAGTAAAACAGGACTTTACTATTTACTATTCACATAAGCTTCCTTTTTAACTATTTGTGAGATTTAAGTCAACAAAGCGACTGAAAGAGAATCTGTGTTGAAAGCAGGATTAAAAGAAATTTTTAAAATCGGTTTACGTTGGCAGCACAAAACATCATTGAAAAGCAAATTACCAAAACAAACCACCACGTATATGACAAAATATAGATCAGATATCGAACATTTAACAGACCCGTCCAGCCGTTATAGTTGTACATTTAACACTATGGGCTTACATCCTACCAAAACCGATAATAAAATATACTCCCAGTACAATTTTAAGAGTCGATATAAAATCTCAATCGTGGTACCGGTACTACACGCGAAATACTGTATCAGTGATCTGTTTCATCCCGTTCTTCCAGTTCACTGTAACAACAAGATGATGTTTCCACTTTGTATGAAATGTGCACAAGAAAGCTCAAACGTTTGTAATCATGACAGAGAAGAGAGAGCCTTGGTTGGAACTTTGGGTTACATTCGACCTGTTCAGATATCGAATTGAGACGCAGATGGAAATCCGATGTTGTGAAAAATAATGAAAAGAAACGTAAGAGTGATTGTGAGCCTGACATCCAAAAGAAAAAAAGAAAATTGTGTCTGTAATTTTTAACAGAAAAAAGAAAGAACTATTTTCAAAGAACTGTTTCAAAAGAACTGTTGAAAAACAAATTTTAAAAACAATGTTTCAAATGTCGATAGTAATTTCTGCAGTTCAATCATACTTAAAATTCGACATGGACTGCATTGCTCTTACAATTACCTTATCGTCACTTGTACTATCCGAATACGGGACTAACTAGGCTACTAACTAGGGTACTAGACTTTTAGACCTTGTTTTAGGGTTGTAAGCCATATACTGACCTTTTAGACATGGTTTTAGAAGCGTACTGTCCGAATACGGGACTATCCGAATACATTGTTTATGCCTGTAACTTTTAAACATGACTGGCTGCTTGTGAGTTAGACAATAACCCAAATAATGGTTATAAGTCAGTCAATGATTATTGTACATAAAGTTTAAATAAAAAAGTTTTTAAATGTTTTAAATAGAAAATTTCATTGTAATGATTATTGTATTTCTATACTTTCATTGTTTCTGACAGTTCATTGTAATGATTATTGTACATAAATAAAAATGTTTTAAATAAAAAATATGAAAAGCATATAGGACTTGACTTTGTTTGTTTTGACAATTTGAAGCAGACTTTCTGGGTCTTGGATAGGTCTGAATGCCTAGGCCTGAAAAAGACAATTTGAAGAAAAGTAAAAAACTGAATGACTAGGTCTGAAAAGGACAATTTGAAGAAGTAGACTTTTCATAGAACTTTCTTGGGTTTGGATAGGTCTGAATGACTAGGTCTGAAAATAGCTTCCCTCACTTCCTTCCCGAACTTCCATCAGATAACCCACATCAACTTGGTATTAGCAGTATTTGGACAAGCATTACTAAGTACTTCCAAAGAAATTCAACATGGGAGAAAAAAGACTCACCATGGAGAACCGCGCACGGACAACTTCATCGTGGAAATGAGAGAAATCTGCCGGCTTTTATAGCCTAGCAGGGGATTGACCTACTTTGATACAGAATTAACAGAATTCCATTAAAATGAAGAGCGCGACCAGGGGCGAAAGCATGTAAGTAGAATATTACGTACATTATACTCTATCTACAATGTCTATTAGAGAAAAAAAGACTAAGTCTATATGAATATATCTATATGAATGTAGAAGCAACGAGATCAACGATTGGCTAACGTTAATTCCCTTAAAAGAGCGCGAACGTGGGCGGAAGCATGTAGATAGAACACCACGTTCTATTTCACATAGAATATGATATTCTATCTAGTAATGATCTACAACCCCTAATCGAAGATAGAGAAAAAAGACTAAGGCCAATACGGTGATAGAGAAAGAAATATCAGCTTTATCGTAATAGAGAGGAAGATTCTCAATAGAGGAGAAAGAGTCCTTTTCAGGACCGACCGAAAGCAGAGAAATGGCTAAGTCCTACAATGGTAGAAAAGCCGTAGTATGGGGACAAACTTGTCAATATACCAAGAAAGGTGACTCCTCTTCACTCCTCTTTACCTCCTCTTCACTCCTCTTTACCTCCTCTTCACTCCTCTTTACCTCCTCTTCACTCCTCTTTAACTCCTCTTCACTCCTCCTTACCTCCTCTTTCGACATATAGCGCCATATCGCTGAGAAAAAGACTAAGTCCAAGTCTCTGTCGACAAATATCCTATATCGTGGAAAAGTGGGTGGGGTGGGGATAAATCCAAGATGGCCGCCAGAATGTCGAAATAGCCTCCCAGAGGGTCAACGGACCATCTTGTCCCTATACCGCCCTCCCACAGGAGGGAAGTATAGGGACAAAATGGCTCCAGGGATAGTAGGCTAGGGACAAAAGAAAAAAGACTAAGTCGAATAAGGTGCTTGTCTGTGTAAAAGTTAAGGGTTGTATCAAAAACGTTAAGGGTTACAATCGACCGTTAAGGGATAAGGGTATTAGAAGAAATTTGTCCATCAGAAGAAAGTATAAGGGTTTTAGAACAAAACAAAAGGGTTTTAGAAGGGTTAAGGGAAAGTTAAGGGTAAATGACGATTTTTCGACCCATTTCGGACATCTTGTCCCTATACTGCCCTCCCGTGGCGGGCAGTATAGGGACAAAAAGAGAAAGACCAAACCCTACAGATGTGAATAAAAGATGGTGAAAAAAGCCTAAGTCCGACGATAGTGTCTGCCTGAACCAAAACTGAGGAGGTGAAATAACCCATATCGTGGAAAAAGACTAAGTCCAAATTTATCCTAATAGATAGAGGAAGAACAGATCTCAATCGAGAAGAAAAGCCGTAGTATGGGGGACAAACTTGTTAATATACCTAGAGAGGTAACTCCTCTTCACTCCTCCTCACTCCTCCTCACCTCCTCCTCACTCCTCTTTACCTCCTCTTCACACCTCTTTCGACATATAGCGCCATATCGTGGGGAAAAGACTAAGTCCTACAGAGTCGAAGGATGATCGATCAAGCTGGACAGTGTAGATCAAGATCAGACTTGTCTCCAGAGAGACCTATGTGGGAGGGGAAACTAGGGACAAAACCCACAGACTCGAACAAAGACGGAGAAAAGACTAAGTCCAACGATGACAGAGAAAGATAGACGGTGAAAAAAAAGACTAAGTCGAACAAGGTGATTGCCTGTGTAAAAGTTAAGGGTTGTATCAAAACGTTAAGGGTTACAACCACCCGTTAAGGGTTAAGGATTTAGAAGAAATTTGTCCATTAGAAGAAAGTATAAGGGTTTTAGAACAAAACAAAAGGGTTTTAGAAGGGTTAAGGGAAAGTTAAGGGTAAATGACGATTTTTCGACCCAATTTGCCCGAAATAGACTACCCCAGGGTAGTCTATTTCGGGCAAATTGGGCTCCAGGGGAGTCAGATTCGGGCAAAATGCCGAAATCTGACTCCCTATACTACTAACATTGTGGGAAAAGGAGAAAATGCTGGTTACCAGCATTTTCTCCTTTTCCCACAATGTTTTCAAAAAGCTTCTTTCTCAGGGTCGTTAAAACTCGGGATTGTGTAATAAAGGGTTAAAGCCCTTTTTCCCGGAGCGCATCTCCAGTATTATGTAGATTCACGTGCTTAATTATATTGACTTTATTTTTCAGCTAGAGCCTTAGAATACCCTGGATATGTTTGGGTGGTGAAGTTATTTCATTCGTGATCTAGTGGTACCATGTTCAATCCAAAATCTAGGCACTGGGCTTTTCACGGGAGTGTTTGGTAAGTTTCTTCAGAAACCCCGTCACAGTAATAATGAAATCAAGGATACACACGAAAGCTGTTGACGTGATATAAATTGAATAAAAATATTGAAGGCAGCCTAAAACATCAATCAATCAATCATTCAATCGATCAATCAATCAATCAATCAATCAGTCAGTCAGTCAGTCAGTCAGTCAGTCAATCAATCAATCATCCAGTCAGCCCGTCTATCAGCTAGCCAGCCAGTCAATTTCTACACCTTTATACGTGCTTTAAACTTTACCAAACGACATAATTTCAGATATAATTGAATGCAGCCGACAAATCAAATGTGGCTCAAATGACGAGAACTACCAGCCCTTTCAAAGTAAAGAAAACATTGCGAGAAAAGGAGAAAAATACTGGTTATCAGCATGTATAGATATCCATAACTTTTTACGAGCATTTTTTTCCTTTTTTTCATTTTGCCACAATGTTTTCAAAACCTGGTCAGATGTAGGACACAAAAAAACCTCTTCTGCAGGTGATAAATCGTTAATCCTTTTTACATCCAGTGTAGATCGAGATCAGGCTGCATAGAGCATGCAGTCTGATCTTTAATCTACATTGTCAGCTTTGTAGAGAAATTCTAGGGGAAAAAAGCAACCTTGAAATTGCATTCATTTGGTTCATATATCCAAACGTTTTTTTTTTTGTAAAAAAGTTTGTTAGTTTTATCAGGCTCTCAAAGGGTTAATTCTGTACCATACGACAAAACTTTAGACTCGAAATAAAAAGTTCGCAGACGCCACGTTCATTTTGGCCGAACTGTTGGAATGTATTTTGAAATAGAACAGAAAATTTTGTGGGAAAAGGATAAAATGCATGTTACCAGCATTTTCTCCTTTTCCCACAGTATTTCCAAAATCTCTCTTCATCAGGATCGTTAAAACACGGGATAGTTTGGTGAAGACTCCAAGATTCCGCATGTTACTTTGGAGACAGCAAAACACCCCACCCACACACTCTCAGCCCCTAAATCTGCCGAACTTAACCTGTTAACGCAAAGATCTATTATTGACCAAAACTAATAGAATAGACAAAACCGAAAAACATTCGCAAGAAAAAATAGCCTGTAAATGGATTTTTTGGAACCATAGTGAGAAAAAGGAGTAATTGTGTCTTACGACAATCGCTCCTCTTCCGACAATGTTTTACTTACCTCTGCAGGGACGTAAAAATAGTATGTGTGGTATTGGGTTAACTGACAGTATCTTGCCGAGTTATACAATTTTGTCAACAATTCGATCAGCCGCGAACCATGACACAAAAATAATCCCCTTCTTTCCTAATCTTGTCAGAAAACAATGCCCGCCATTTTGATGTTCCGATTGACCGTCAGGTGACCGGACCACGTGACCCGTTGTCCTGGAGAGCGCGTGAATGGCGGTTACACTTTGACGTCGATTTTACTTAGTTTTTGTAGTTTTTCATAGATAAATATCTTTTGTATTTTTATCGAGTAGATCTTTTCGACTGGTACTGTTGTGTTATACAAAAGAGCCCCTTCAGTTTTAGTCTCGTAGAGAAAATCTGCCACGAATAAACATTGCAGGGTCTGGAAAAAGAGAGTTCAAAAGAGATTACAAAGCCGGGAAAAAAAAAAAGAATATATTCATGAACCATGCTCTGTGAAAAGAGGGCTTAATGCATCTAGAAAAGTATCGATTCAGGTCAGCCTACGCAGTCTGCAAAGTCAGCGCAGGCTAACCTAGGCCACAACTTTTTGCTACTGGTCAGTTTCCTGCATGACAAAGGACCTCAAGATTCAGTCAGTTATTAGACGAAACAGATCTTTATGGATCCACAATCATGTCATGACCTGCTTAGTATAATGCATCACGGAGATGCATCAAGCCCCATTTTTCCAGAGCATGGTTCATATAGATATTCTTATTTCACTTGTACATGATAGTGTACATCATCTTACAGCATCCTATGTTTATCAGACTAACAATAGTCAACAGTGACATACATATGGAGAGAGGGAGCGAGAGACAGAGAGAGAGAGAGAAAGAGAGAGAGAGAGGGGAGAGGGAAATATTTACTAGATTCATATATCATAAGACATAAGGCACTTATAGGAAAATGTAAACAAAAAATAACATTGAAACCACAGGAGTGTCTTTCAGAACTTTACTTACTTGTGGGGTCAGTGCAGAGTCAGATCAGACAACACAAAACGTGCAGTCCGATCTTGGAACTGTACTTTCCACTATTAATTTTGGTTAGCATTCCTTTTATAGAATGCATATCGAGGGGTGAATGCGAAACTATTCCATCTGCGTTTTGGATAGTTTTACAGTATAGGTAAAAAACCTCATTTCTGTGAAAAGCACTGTTGGATCATCTTTTTCAGATATCTTGTGTTGAAATGTGTGAATTAATTCAAAACAACATAGAAAAACAAGATGATCTAACAATGCTATTCAAATACATGAGAAGGTATTTTCTCTCTGCTGTAAAATTTTCCTAAACGCAGATGGAATAGTTTTGCATTCACCCCTCGATATATGAGTCATGCTGTGTCAAAAGGGGGTTTGAATGCATTTGCAATAAGTATCGACCAAGGTTAGCGCTGTGTAGAAAGGTTTTGCTATTCATCACGTCAAAGGACTGATATACCCTATAAATCAGCCGGTTGGTGAACAAAAGGGATTTTATTGATCCCTAATTGCGTGATGACTGGGTTGGTATAATGCACCAAACCCTCTTTTGCCAGAGCATGGCTTAGAATTCATTTTTAACTCTTTCACTACTGATGACGACTTGATTACCTTTTGCGGACAGCGTAGATCAAGATCAGACTGCACAGAACGTGCAGTCTGATCTTGATCTACACTGTCCGCTACGCTATTTTTAAACTATGACCAAAGTCGTTTTCAATAGAAGTGGAAATCTATTTTTAGAGCTCGGAAGGAAAGTGGAATTTCCGGAGTTATTAATGAAAGAGTTGATTGTAAAAAAAACAATGGCTCCTTTTCTACGGTAACCGTCAGTTTTGACTCACTCATTGAATGGTTGATTGATTGAATAACGTTTTACGCCGCTTTCAACTTTGTTTTTTTTTCAGTCAGATCACGGCGACAGCTCACATATTCATTATTCATGTATTCCCCGGGTTCCATCAGTACTAGGCTGGGGCTCTGAAGTGTCTTGACCAAGGACACTCCCACGAAAAACCCAGTGGATCCAGTGAGGCTCGAACCCGGGGCCTCCAGGTCAAGAGTCCTAAACTGTACCACTGAGCCATGCAGGACCCCTACGGTGTTAGCTCGACAGATAGAGATTAAGATTTGTGATCTCAGGAAACTTCATGGTGCGGGTTCGATTCCCACAGCTAGCCAGCATAAAATTCTGTCAGGATGCTATACACCAACTTAAGATGGGTTTCGTCCTGTATTTTGAACTATCCCCCCGTAACATAACTAGCAGTCCTCTTGGGGCGTCGCCTATCTTGGCAACCGCTGTCGACAAGAAATAAACTCAAAATCATGTCAGCTGCAATACACACGTTGTTTTCCGAAAATGTTATTGCCTATTATGTGATGTTTTTATTTTTTAACCATTAAGCTACTAAGCGTGACTCACAGACCTTTTGCGGACTGTATAGATCAAGGTCAGACTGCACAAAACGTGCAGTCTGATCTTTGATCTACACCTTCCGATAAGGAGATATCTTTCCTCCAAAAATTATCTTTGAAATAAGAGAATTTGGCTTTTTACTACCGGCTTGAAAGTTTCATTTCTTTTATTTAGCAGGATAAGGGTTAAATCTTTATGTATAGGTTTATCCGTTACCAGAAGATAAAAGTGTAGACCCATCCAAATTCAGTATTCGCGAGGAGGAGGACGGGGGGAGGAGGGGGGGGCCGGGGACAGGACGACGATGTATTACGACGTTGACTGTCAATTTTACATAACCCTCATCCTGCTAAATAAGTTAAATTAAAATCTTAACCCTTTACCACACAATCCCGAGTTTTAACGACCCTGGAAAAGAAGCCTTTTGAAAACGTTGTGGGAAAAGGAGAAATTGCTGGTAACCAGCATTTTCTCCTTTTCCCACAATGTTTTCTACCCTATCAAAGACAAAACTCCATCATTAGAGCCACATTTGAATTGTCGTCTGCAAATGCTTTCAATTTGGATAAGTCTACTTTTTTGTCGTGTGGTAAAGAGTTAAGGTGATTTTTAAAGAAAAAAAAACGAATAATTTTATTTCAAACTTATTTTTTGGAGAACAATATCTCTTTATCGGACAGTGAAGATCAAGATCAGACTGCACGTTCTGTGAGTCGCGCTTAGTAGCTTAGGAGTAACATAGAACATTAGAGCATACAAATTTATTGCAATAAGCATACATGAAACAATGACATGATAAAGTGAAGAATTTCTATCAATTTTACATATCATTTGTTTCATTGTAAATTCTAGGATCTGATTTAAAATTTAATTTGACTTGCGGGAGTGACGCTGGTTAATTTCTTTATTTAAAATTAAATCGGGTTTTTTACAACTCCCTCTCCTATATTCATGCATGTCATATCTTTCTATCAAATGAAACTTAATGCACACATATAAATGAAGAACTCGTGAAATTACTCCGATTTGATATGATATTTCGTAAGACATATATGGCGTGCAACACACGAAAAGGGGCCTTCGAACAACTGCGTAAAGTGCTGTCCCGGATTAGCCTGCGCAGTCCGCGCAGGCTAATCCGAGACGGCACTTTACGACTACATAAGATTTTGTCATACAGTAGACTTTCGTGAAACAGAAAATCGCACAAAACGGGAAGTGTCGTCTCGAATTAGTCACAGACTGCACAGGTTGGTCTGGGTTTTACGCATATGTCCGAAGGCCCCTTTTCATGTGCTGCACGCCATATTCTGCAGACGGCCCAGAAACTATCCGTATATAATAAAAGTTAACCCTTTACCACACAATGACGTCTTTTGACGCCCCTGGGAAAGAAGCCTTTTGAAAACATTGTGGGAAAAGGAGAAAATGCTGGTAACCAGCATTTTCTCCTTTTCCCACAATGTTTTCTACCCTATCAAAGAAAAATTACACCATCTGAGCCACACTGAAATTGTCGTCTGCAAATGCTTTCAATTTGGACAAGGCTAAAATTTTGTCGTCTGGTAAAGGGTTAACAAACATTTTGTGATTAATACATTGGTAATACAACCTGAAATTAATATGCAGCACACAGCTTTGAAACAGTCTGCATATGTCTATATAACAAGTTGGCTTCTTTAAAAAAGAAGCCAGGAGCGGTCAGCATCAATGTTTTCAAATAGTTTATTGCTTTTAATTTCAATATATTTTGGTACATGTAAACAAATAAGTAAGGCATTATATGATTGCCGCTGTGTAGAAAGGAGAAACCTCTTACGCATTACATGGCAGACACGTGACCTTCTTCCCACGTTGTCAAGTCGCGTGATCTTTTCCCGCGGTGTTCTCTGTTTTAACGAAATTCTTTTTGTGTGTGTGTGTGTATAGCTTTATTTGTTTAATAAAAATTACAACTACTGGAAAGGTTATTTGCAATCAAATCAATATAACAAATCCTTTTTGAAATCCGTCACATAAAAACAAACCACGTCTATTTCCTACTTCAGTTTTTTGATTTCGGTTTATTTATAAAACCATGACGAAACAGACTGTGTATCAGAACAATTTCGCAAAAAAGCATGGAGTTAGGCAGCAATTTCTGTTGCAGTCTGCCTTTTAAACTCACCACTGTTGGAGAGGTCTGATGACCTCTCCAATAAATTGATTTTATTAAGTGAGTGAGTGAGTGAGTGAGTGACGGACGGACGGACGGACGGACAGACGGATGTTTAACGCCGTTTTCAACATTATTTCAGTTATATCGCGGCACCCAGTGCACCAATTCATGCTTTCCCGGTGTTTCTTTTACCATTACTACGCACAATATTCTTTCCAAGCCACTGGCTGCTTTCCGACATAGCCATCGTCGGAACAATAGTCATCGGTGAGAGAGGAATGAATCCTGTCGCAATGACTATCATCAATCCTCGAAAAGAAATTGGCCGAGCTGGGGATCGAAGCAGCGACCTCCCGTTCTCAAGTTCTGTACGCTACCGACTGAGCTACCAGGGCTCGGCATATAATAAAGTAAACCTGAATTGGTGAACAATACATGTACATAACTGATGCAAGATTGCTGCAAACGGCTTCGAAAACTGCGAGTAACCCTTAGGTTGCTAGGCGCGACTCACTGACCTTTTGCGGACAATGTAGATCAAGATCAGACTGCACAGAACGTGCAGTCTGATCTTGGATCTACACTGTCCGATAAGAAGATGTTTTCTCTCCAAAAAATAAGTTTGAAACAGCAAAAAAAGGGTTTTTACAACCGGCTTCATAGTTTCGTTTCACTTATAAATTTTAGCAGTACAAAGGTTAAGAGTAATCAGGACATTATAGGCTTCTGGACACAGGCTATGTGCAGTGCCAAAAGTCGAAGCTCGAACCGTCCGAACATTAGATCGTTGCCGACACTGAATCTATCAGGAAAGTATGTGGGGGGCATGGAAGGTGGGGGAAACAAGGGGAGGGGTATAAAAAGTTGTCTATCTCACTAAAATTGCTACTAATTAGAACATTCGACACTTTTGATACGTCCCTTGTGGTCCGTGCCTCTTCGGCTTTATGCCGCCCATAAATCTATCTTCATTATCGCTTAATGATAATGTCACGTCAAAATGAGGGCCGTTCAATAAATCGTAAACAACGGTCAATCATTGCATCCAATTTTTGTCGAATCTATTTTTTTTATCTATTGTCTATTTTTGTGTGAGCTGTACATAGGATACTGCGGATGGCTTCAGTTGTTTTTGCAGACAGTGTAGACTACGATTAGGGCCAGTGCTTATGAAAATGAGCCATGCTCTGGCAAAAGGAGGGTTAATACATCTCCGTGATGCATGACACCAAGCAAGTCGCCACATGATCATGGGTCCATTAAGTCCAGTTTGATAAGCAACCGACTGAATCATGAGGTAAACTGGTCCTTTGACATACAGAAAATTTACCAATAGCGAAAAGTTTCGACCCAGGTCAGCCTGCGCGGAGTGCGCAGGCTGACCTGGATCGATACTTTTCGCAGATGCATTAAGCCCGCTTTTCACACAGCCTTGCTCAAATATCTTCATGCTCAACTTAGCTGAGCATGAAATTTAAGAGTTACAGTATATAAATTTAATTTTAAGCATCCAACATTGTTTACTTTTAACTTCTAGAGCTTTTCGTTCTGTCTTTACGACAAATTACGGTCCTAACTTTAAATTTGCTGACTATCTCAGGTTATTATAGATAGATAGATAGATAGATAGATAGATTCTTTTTATTGACAAGTACAATGTACATAGTCATAAACGTCACAAAACATATATAATACAGTATCAAGGTCATTTTAAACTAACCATGAAATATGAATGTATCTGAGAAGTACATAAGTAAAAATAATAGTTTCTGGAAATCTTGAAAGGGGAATGAAGAAGAAGAAATTTCAATAAAAGGAGAATTGTAGTTTCCTAGAGGTGTAGATGAACTAACGATCAACTGCATTCTCTGTGTGAAAAAAAATTGTTCTCTCTATTAATGCTAGCTTTAAGTATAACGCTAAATTAAATAACTCACTTTTTTTGTTAGAATTCAATAGTTCGACCAATTTAATCATATTTGGTCGTAAGTAATATTTTTTTTTCAAATACTTTTTACGAAGAAAGTCATAGTGCGGACATTTCAAAATAAAGTGATATTACATACTCTGCAAATTCTCTCATTTCTTGGAATTCTAGTTCGGCTAAATCGATCTGTTTGAATTCGCAACGAGTGCGAAGATGTATAAGACTAAAAGTATGAGTATGAATTCAGTTGAGGATAAACTCAAATTTTATACGCATATGCCCTAAATGTATGTTCTGGGAGTTCTTGTTTCTTTGTATTGGAATTTTAACCTAGTTTTAATAGCTAAGATCATATCACGGCGGTCACTGCACCTACGCATGTGTTCCTGGCTTTCTCACACCAGTACCTAGTGACACAACTTTCCTTCTAAGCCACTGACTACTTTTTTCACATGCATCAAAGGTGAGAGGCGGAAAATCGCCAGAAGGAAAGTTTGCCTCAACGGGATATAGAACCCGCAACCACCAGGTCACGAGTCAGATACGCGAACCACTGAACTACGCCGCCAAGGCTCTGAGAGTTCCGGGACTGTACTCATAAACCGTTCTTAAGAGCAAACCAAACGGTTTAGCCAATCAGAAGTTGTGTTACTTTCTAAATCTATAATTAGACCAAGAATGTTAATAAGAATGGTTGATGGACACGGACCCAGGCGAACAATCTGATTTTGGTCCACATCGTCCTGTCTTTTTCAGGACAGGCCCTCAACCCTTTATTAAACGATTCTCGTTGTCTGCGCATGTCATTTTATTCGAAGATTAACATGTCTATATGACAAATCACTATTCTGTACAAGATAGATATTAATACGTGATGCGTAAACTAAAACTGTGCCTCTAAAAAGGTAGCAATGGGGAAAATGGCCATTAACAATACTCCTGTGATAAAATTTATTTTTTGCTTCAAATTTCTTAAAAATCTAATTTTTCGAACGGGAAAATAGTTTTTAAAAATTTCTTAATATAGATTTCAGGAAACCCAGGATTTGTGCATCCGGGTTTTTCCAGACTTATCAACAAAAATGTACCAGGGCTATTTCCCTAGCCTGGAGGGGCTGTGTTTATAAATGACTTGTGCATAGGTTATATGCTAGCTAACCATGGCTAGGTGAATTGTACGAGGTAGCATTTTATTGAGTAAAAATTTATTTCATTTTGAAATTCGCTGCATTGGTTGCTGCCTTAAAAAGTAGTCCGGTCCTGTACTCAGAATCCCCATATCAGATAGGTATGTACATGTATATGAAAAATGCCACCTAGCGGAAGATCATGAAACGATCCCTAGTTTTAGCGACCCAATGGAGAAATGTTTCTGAAAGCATTGTGGGAAAAGGACAAAATGCTGGTAACCAGCATTTTCTCCTTTTCCCACAATGCTTTTCACCCTAACAAAGACAACTATTACAATTTTAGCCATATTTCATTTTGCGGCTCCATATGTTTTGGGTTTGGACATGTCTAAAGCTTTGTCATGTGCTAAACGGATAAAATCATTTTTTCTGCCAGCGACTAACACTTGCACCGAACGTGCAATCACAGATTGTCATCTTTACAATAATTTCCATACTTTTAAATGGTATGATTCAAATAAAAATGTACATTGTTTTAACACCCACACCGTTTACTTTTGGCCGCTATTGGGCCTTTATAAATATCGACTTTCTCTCCTCACCACCCCTCCCTCGAAAATTTGAGTCTAAATCTAATTCAATGCTGCTTTACTTTAACCCTTTCCCAAACAAGCCCTGGTTTTCACGTGTCTGCAGTACAAGTCTTTTGAAAACACTGTGGGAAAAGGAGAAATTGCTCGTAACGAGCAATTTCTCCTTTTCCCACAGTGTTTTCTACCCTTTTTGAGACTTTTCTGCCATTTTCATCAAATTTAAAATTGTCGTCTGCAAACTCTTTCAATTTGGACCAGTCTTAGATTTGTCGTTTGGGAAAGGGTTAAGATCACTACAAAACTGCAGTTCCACAAGTCTGTTTTCGGTTAACCAAGAATGACCAACGCCAGTTTGTTATCAAACAATCTCACGTGCTCTTGATTTACTCTCGCGATACTGGAGCGTGACTTGATGACGTCATAGGACCGATGTAAATCAACCTTGTCATCTTGTAAATGAGCCATGTTCTGGCAAAAACGAGCTCAATGCCTCTCCCTGATGTCTTATACCAAGCAAGTCATCACATAATTATGATTCCGTAAAATGTAATTTGTCTAACAACCCACTGAATCATGAGGTAGACTGGTCCATGGATATCCACTTTTTTTGAAATTTACAACCGGCCAAAAGTTTCGATTCATGTCAGCCTGCGCAGACCGCGGACTGCTGACATGGGTCGCTACTTTTTGCAGATGCCTTATACCACGCTTTTTCACAGAGCACAGCTCATTTATTATGCGTGACCATAATAGTTCCACAAAGCGCTAGGGTTTCAATTTCGGTAACAGTTGTATTTCCGAATCTATTGACTATTCTGTTGATCGTGTTCTTCTGTTTCATCTTTAATTGTCTTTATATTTCTGTACAACCTAGGTCCGTATTCACCAACCATTCCACTGAACATTCTCAGTCTAATTCTCAAGAATTTTCTAGTACGGAAAGTAAGGCAACTTCTGATTGGCTACACCATTTGGTTTAGCCTGTCAGAAGTTGCGTTACTTTCTAAATCTAGAATAAGACTTAGAATGAAAGTAAGACTGGATGGTAAAAACGGACTCTGATCTCAATCTGAACTCTCAGCGAAGTCACAAAATTGTCATCAGTTATTTTGTTCTACATTTTCATTTTTTTTATATATATATTTTTATCAACTTTTTTCTTAAGTGTTTTTTTTTTTGGGGGGGGGGGATATATGTATATATATATAGAGAGAGAGACGGGGGGTCATTCGAGAAAAGACAGGAAACTGAATTTCAGTTCCCGAAAATGAATTCTAAAAGTAAAAAATAGTGCTGGAAACATAAATACAATTATCACATTTTATCACGAAAATCAAAAGTAAATTGTTTCGGGATTATTTTTTCAGGCGGTAGGATATATCCCGTTTGTAGGTAGTTAATGTGTCACTCGCCCATCACATGACAGGTGTATAAATACACGCCCTATTTTTATTATTCCCACAACGTTATAAAACATTCGGACCGGCAAATTTTTCTCAGAATATCAGCTCATAAATAGGAAAGAAAGAACAGTCTGTGACACGTCTAATTATTCTTTGTTATAAATAAGTAAAACTTGGCTGTATTTCAATGTTAGCTCTTCAGTTTCTTACTGACATGCAGCAATCTTTCAAAAATCGCCGTCGTCATTGTCATCAACATCAGTCGCAGACATCACTTTTAGAATCGAAAAAAATATCTAATCCATTCAGTTTCCGGCTAAGGAGTTAACCGCGAAGTATGACAGACTTTCAATAAAATAGATATAAACTATTTCTTATATCGTCTTATGAAAATATTTCCTTCCAAACATCTTTATTGGTCTCGGTACTGAAATAAAAATAAGTTTAATCCGAAATGGTCGGGGAAATTTGATGGAAATACACTTAGGGCAGTAATAACCTAAGTTAACTTGTTTAGCGACTAAATAATTTTTACAAAATGCGGTTTTTAAGGCTGATTTTAAAAAAGAAATATCTCAACAGGTCGGACAGATTGACTGTAAGATTGTGTATATATACTGCGTGTCCAAATGTACGTCCATACAGTCTGCCATTACCTCATATGTTTTCAGACAACCTGTTTACCACATAGAATGCTTTTTGACGGCTGGCTACCACACCATAAAACCTGTTAGTACTGGTGCCACAAAAATGTTTTTTTTTTTTGATAACCTGTAAAACCTTTTAAGGGCTGATATTGGAAAACCTGTTTATCACACCTACTATTTTTTTCAACCAATTACAACGTATACTATTTTAAGACAACCTGTTACAAGGTAGGCTATATTTAGACAACCGGTTACAAAAGTAGACTATTTATAGACAATTTTTGACACTCAGGCTCTATGTCAGACAAACACTTACAACGAAGGCAATTTTTTGGAGAAACCGTTGAAACTCAGACAAATTTTGGACAACCTGTTACAACTAAGGCTGTTTTAGACAACATATTACTACAGATACTGTTTTGGAAAACTAGTAACAAAGTAGGCTATTTTTAGACAATCACTTATAAAGTAGGTTATTTTTGGATAACCTGGTACCACACACATTTATTGTTTTACACTCATCACAAGCTCTGTCATACAACGTGTTTTACAGACAGTTTTTAGATAACAAACCCTCTTACCACACCGGTTATTTCAGAAAAAAAAAAACACTTAAAACGCAGACTATATTGAAAACAGCTCGTTTCCATGCAGGCTTTATGTAATCTGTGACCACAATACCTCACAAGCTATTTTTGACAACCCGTTACAACGCAAGCTTACAAGTTTATATTTGATATTCCGTTACTTCACAAGCTCACAAGCTTGCTTTAAGGCAACCTGATACTGAGCAAGCTCATGAGCTATTTCAGACAATTCGTTATTTCACAAGTTCACAGGCTATTTATAGACAACCCATCAAAACACAAGTTCGCAAGCTATTTTTAGAAAACCCGTCACAAAACAAGCTCACAAGTTAGTTTTAAGAGAACGATCACAGCACAAGCTCACAAGCTATTTTTAGACAACCCGTCACAACACAAGCTATTTTTAGACAACCCATTACAACACAAGCCCACAAGCTATTTTTAGACAACACGTTAATACAAACTTTTCTTGTACTAATCCAATAGTACAAAGGCTATTTTTCGAAAGATGTAAAAGAGCTTGACATTCGAAAGAAAGAAAAGAAAGGAAATTGTAACTTTTGAACAATTCTAAAATAGTAGTTTTGTGTAAATCAAGTTATGGTTTGACACTAGCAATGCTGTTCCTGTCACCATGTTTTCCATACAAAGGATCTTACAACTTCGTATCATTTGATTTATTTTGTCGTCCTGTACATAAACAGTGGTTGTTTTAAGGCTGGTCTAAAAATATGTTTGACAAAGGATTTGACCCTTTACCACACGATCCAGAGTTTTTACGGTGTTGAGAATAATGGCCATTGAAAACATTGTTGGAAAAGGAGAAAATGCTGGTAACCAGCATTTTCTCCTTTTACCACAATTTTTCTTCCCTTTCACAGATAGATCCGAAGATTGAGCCACATTTGATTTGCTTTCAATTTAGATAAATCCAAAATTTGTGATCGGATTAAGAGTTACATGTATAACATAAGTCCCACTGAAGTTTCATGATTAAGTGTCAAAACTGAGGTTTAAGAAAATCCCCAAGATTATGATTTTTGTGGGGAAAGGCCGGTGCTCGTCGGTCAAGCCAGATGTCCCCCACGTGTCCGAGTCGTAAACACGATCCTCGTGCGGAGAAATAAAAATAAGATTAATCTATCAAGGGGGTTATGTTTTTCAAAGGTTTTGGGCGGTGGAGATACAAAAGGGGGTTGAATAAATGGGAACTGAAAAATAAAAAGATATTGTGAATGCACGACAAATTGAAAATATTTGCAGATAAATACCAGAACAATTTATCTCCCCACATGTTCTTAAAATGTATCCATGCATAAAACCTTAATTCTTGTAGCGCATCCCTTTTGCGGTTTTTTTTTTTCCCCAAAATCGTGTAAGCCTGTAACTTTAAGAAGAGTATAAAATGTTGCAGGAAAAGCAGAAATGCTAGTTACTGGCATTTTCTGTTTTTCCCATGATGTTTTGAAAAATTGCCTTTTTTGTGGTGGGAGGGGGAAGCAAAGTTCTAAAAAACGGTTTTTTGTGGTAAAGGTGAACAGACGTCAAAATTCTGTACACGTCCAAGTTGGCAAGACTTACAGACGACAAATCTCTAAAAATGTTGTTTTTTTTTTTAACAAGCGGTTAGCACTTCAGCCGTAAAGCGTAACTAAAGAGGATCCTTGGCGACAGCGTCGTTTAAGATCAGACTGCACAGAAAGTGCAGTCTGATCTTGAATCCACAGTGTCCGATACGATGCCATTTTCTGGTGAAAAAAAAAAACACTTAAAAAACGCAACACTTTCGGATTTTTTTATCTGATGAACATGTTGATTTAACCATTTATAAAACAACCCCTACTCCTAAAGAACCTAAGGAAGAGGAATTGTTAACCCTTTACCAAACGACAAAATTGTAGACCAGTCCAAATTGAAAGCTTTTGCAGACGACAAAATAAATGAGACTCAAAAATTGAAACTTGTTTTGGAAAGAATAGAAAATATTGTGGGAAAAGGAGAAAATGCTGGTTACCAGCATTTTCTCCGTTTCCCACAATGTTTTCAAAAGGCTTCTTTCCCAGGGTCGTGAAAACCCGGGATTGTTTGGTAAAGAGTTAAAGCAAATTTTAGAGTCTTTCAAATTCAAAACGTCTGCAGATGACAAATTCAAGGTTGGTACAAAAGAGCTTAAGCTCTGTGATAGGGCTGAAAGCATTGGTTACCAGCATTTTCTCCTTTTCCCCACAATGTTTTCAAAAGTACTCTTTCCCAGGGTCGTGTGAACCAGGGATTGTTTGGTAAAGGATTAACCCTTTGCCAAACAAGTCCTGGTTTTCACGTGTCTGCAGTACAAGTCTTTTGAAAACACTGTGGGAAAAGGAGAGATTGCTCGTAACGAGCAATTTCTCCTTTTCCCACAGTGTTTTCTACCCTTTTTGATAACTTTCTGCCATTTTCATCAAATTTAAAATTGTCGTCTGCAAACTCTTTCAACTTGGACCAGTCCAAAATTTGTCGTTTGGGAAAGGGTTAAAAGATAAATTTCACCATTTGGGCCATATTTAAACTGTAGACTTTAAATACATTGACTTTGGGTAAAGTCTAGAATTTGGTAGCCTAGTAATATAGGAGTAATAGCCATTAAGCAATTTGATAATTTACCAAACAATACAGAGTTTAACGAACCTGAGAAAGACGGCCTATGAAAGCACTGTGGGAAAAGGAGAAAATGCTGGTTATCAGCATTTTCTCCTTTTCTCACAATGTTTTCTACCCTTAAAAGAACAAGTTTTAATCCTTAAGTCAAATTTGTTTTTGTTGTCTGCAAGTGCTTTCAATTTGGGTTCGTTTTCTACCCTAAGAAGAATAAGTCTTATTGCTTGAGTCAAATTTATTTATTTATTTATTTATTTTTGTCTGCAAGTGCTTTCAATTTTGACAAGTCTAAAACTTTTTTGTTTGGCAAAGCGTTTAGGACTCGTTGTTCGGGAACATCAGACGATTTCGATAATTTTATGGCATTCCTGTCTGTTATTTAAACCACAATTACATGCATGCTTCAAACCGCGTAAAGTCGAGTATTAAATTGTAATAAAAAAGTTATAACATCTTGCTTTTAGATATTTCTAAGACTTCCTGATATAATACGGGTGTTCCTTCGTCGTTTTGCCTTGATTTTATAATTAATAACGAGGTACTAGAAGGCACGCGCCTTTTGTCATTAGTTTCCGCGAACGCACGACACGAAAATCCACGACAAACCAGATTTAACTCGAAATGACGATTTGTAACTATTCGAAAGTATTTAGTTTCCGATTTTGAAATCTGTAAGGAAGTAAATTAACGGTCATTCAATGTAATTAAATTGTCGTCTGCTTCTGGTCACGTGCTCTTGAATCGCGGGGTCACGTGACCGAGGGCTATCGATTTTTCTTTGAGAAGATTTATTTTCTACTTGACTTGCTTTTCTAATGCAGAAATTCGTACTCTACTTCCAGTTTGTTTAAACCTTCAAGAGAAGGTTTGGCTGAATTCTTGGTTGAATATTTCGTAGGCTACTGTATAAGCCTTAGTCCATGCTAGAAATAAAGCCTTGAAGCGCTAAGCAAATGAGACTGACTTCCCTTACTCCTTACTAAGCGACAAAATTTTGGACTTGTCCAAATCCAAAGCATTTCCAGACGACATATTAAATATGGCTCAAACAGTGAAAATTATCTTTGAAAGGAAAGAAAACAGTTTTGGAAAAGGGGGAAAACGCCGGTTACCAGCGTTTTCTCCTTTTTCTCCTTTTCAAAACAAAAAATGTTTTTAAAAGCTTTCTTCCACAAGGTCGTTAAAACTCAGTCGATGTAAAATGACTATTTTAACACTAAACCTGGGTCGATTTTCTTTTTTTTACTGTGGATAAATTTTCTCCTTTTTCAAAGGACTAGTCTACCTGAAGATTCAGTCTCTTATTAAGCAAAAATGGATTTTATGGACCCATAATTATCTGGTGATTTGTTTGGCACAATGCACCACGGAGATGCCTTAACACTTAAGCTGCTGAATAAATGAAACGCAAATTTCTGCTCAGTGTTAAAAGGCTAAACATTGCGATTTCAAAGTTGATTTCACCGGAAATAAAATACCGTATCGGACAGTGTAGATCAAAGATCAGACTGCACGTTCTGTGCAGTCTGATCTTGATCTACACTGTCCGCAAAAGGTCAGTGGGTCGCGATAAGCAGCTTAAGGATTAAACGCTTTTTGCCAGAGTATGACTCAAATATAGGTTATTTCAGCATACGCAGTCTCTTGCCGCAATGCTTCTTGTTGTATTTATTACGGACAGAATCATATGAGCCATACCCTGTAAAAAGGGGGCTTAATACATCTGCGAAAAGTATCGACCTAGGTCAGCCTGCGCAGTCCGCGCAGGCTGACCTTGGCCGAAACTTTTCGCTATTGGTCAATTTTCAATTTCATGATTAAGTCGGTTTTTTTAAAAAAAAGATAAAAAGAGGCTATTATGAATCTATAGTTATTTGATGGCCTGATTGGTATAATGCATCACGGAGATGCATTAAGCCCCCTTTTTTCCAGAGCATGAAAAAAGAATTTTAAAATAAAATGATATTAATCCTCCATACTCCTCCACGACAACATTACCGTCAGCTAACAACTGTTGTGCTTAAGGCTTAGGCTATTTTTCATAAACATTGCGGGAAAGAGAGAAAAAGTCAGAAAAGACCATTTTCTCCTTCTACAACAATCATGTACCAAACCCAGATTTTCCGTGGTTTTTTTTTTTTTATTATTTTTGAGAGGCACTCGGACAAAAGGGGGGTTACTACATCTTCGTAATACATTAAACCAAGCGAGGCATCAAATAAATCTGGGTCTGTATTCACCAACCATTCTTAAGAACGTTCTCAGACTTATTCTTCAAGATTTTCCAAGTTTGAAAGTAACACAACTTCTGATTGGCTAAACCAAATGGTTTAGCCAATCAGAACGTGTGTTACTTTCAAATTTGAAAATTTTTGGAGAACAAGACCAAGAATATTCTTAAGAATGGTGGGTGAATACGGACCCTGGATACATAAATCTGAGGCGCGCTCTGTGAAAAGGAGACTAGTGCATCTGTGAAAAGTATCGCAGTCTGCGAAGGCTGACCTTGGCTGAAACTTCGCTATTGGTAAATTTTCTGTATGTCTAAGAACTAGTTTGCCCCATGATTCAGTCGGTTGTTAGATAGAGTGGATTTCATAGATCCATAATTAGGTAATGGCTTGTTCGGTATCGTGGATCACGCGGGGGTGTATTAAGCCTCCTTTTGTCAGAGTATGGCTCAATTCATTGTGTCTAACAACCGATGGAATTGTTGGTTAGAATGGTCCTTTGGTCCTTTGACATGCAGATTCATTATCAATAACTTAAGGTATCGACCCAGGTCAGCCTTGGCGGACAGCGCAGGCTGACCTGAATCGATACTTTTTGCAAATTCATTAAACCTCCTTTTGACAGAGCATGACTCATATTTATTTTCCCAGTGGCGGATTCCCAAGACCTCCGAAAGTCAGAAAGTCCGAAAGACAGAAAACTTCTTCGTTCATTCCTGGATTGTTTTGCAGCCGATGGGAAATCGGAAGTTTCACAACAGGTTTACACTCGAAAAAATTGAAAAACAAATAATGCTTAATCGGTAAAATAGTATTCTTTTCTTCTACGGCATTATTATTATTATTATTATTATTATGTCCGTCTATCATCATCATCATCATCATCATCATCATCTTTTTATAGTGGGCGTCCAAAAAACTCTAGGATTTTTTTGTACGTACGATCTTCATTTTTTTTTTTTTTTCGTCTTTTCAGTAAATTTATAAATGCATGAAATATCTTGGTAGGACTAAACGTAAAATGTTTCCACAACGAAAAACAAACTGTTTCGGTTATACTTTTCCCAGCAAACAAAAACACGGAAAACCCGAAAGTTTTAAGCCTTATCCTGCTGAATAAGTTAAAAAGAACTTTTAAGCTGATAGTAAAAGACCAAATACATGTAATGTTATTTCAATCTTATTTTCTTGGGAAAAATATCTCCTTAACCCTTTCCCAAACAAGTCCTGGTTTTCACGTGTCTGCAGTACAAGTCTTTTGAAAACACTGTAGGAAAAGGAGAAATTGCTCATAACGAGCAATTTCTCCTTTTCCCACAGTGTTTTCTTCCCTTTTTGAGAACTTTCTGCCATTTTCATCAAATTTAAAATTGTTGTCTGCAAACTCTTTCAATTTGGACCAGTCCAAAATTTGTCGTTTTGGAAAGGGTTAACGGACAGTGTAGATTCAAGATCAGACTGCACGTTCTGTGCAGTCTGATCTTGATCTACACTGTCCGCAAAAGGTCAGTGAGTCGCGATAAGCAGCTCAAGGGTTAAATCTTTACCAGACAACAAAACTCAAGGCTCGTGCATATTTGAAAGCGTTTGCAGACGACAAATTAAATGTGCTTCAAACAATGGAATTTGTCTCGGATAGGGTACAAAACATTGTGGGAAAAGAAGAAAATGCTGGTTACTCCGTATTTTCTCCTTTTCTCGCAATGTTTTCTAAAGCCTTCTTCCTCAGGGTTTAATTCTTTACCCCACAACGAAATTTTAGACTGGTCCAGTTTGAAATTGAAACCATAAGTATGCAGACGACAAATTAAACTTGTCATAGACGATGGAATTTGGTTTTTGTAGGGTAGAAAACATGGTGAGAAAAGCAAAAAGTATTTGTTAAAAGCACTTCTCCTTTTCTCACAATGTTTTAAAAAGCCTTCTTCTTCAGGGTCTTTTCAACACGGGATTATTGCTTGGTAGCGTTAACCAGTATCCTGGCTAAATAACTAATATGCAACTTTCAAGCCGATTGTAAAACCCCAAATAATTCTTTTTCAAAATTATTTTCTGCAGAAAAGTATCTCCTTATCGGACAGTGTAGATTCAAGATCAGACTGCACGTTCTGTGCAGTCTGATCTTGATCCACACTGTCCGCAAAAGGTCAGTGAGTCGCGCTTAGCAGCCTAAGGGTTAATTGTCTTTCTTCGTGGGGGTGGGTGTGTGGGTGTGTGTCGGGGGGGGGGGGTGGTAGGATATTATCTAGACTACGCCAGAACTTGTGTTGACAACCTCAATTGCTCGAATTATCTTTTCTTCTTGTTACAAAACAATAAAATCACTTAGCAATGTACTTCAGCTGTAATTCGAAACTTCGCTTATCCGAACAGACTCTTATCTCGAGGCTTAGCTTCTCCGAACGGTCCCTTAACCTATATGCTGCTAGGGGCGACTCACTGACCTTTTGCGGACAGTGTAGATCAAGATCAGACTGCACAGAACGTGCAGTCTGATCTTGCATCTACACTGTTCAATAAGGAGATATTTTTTCCAAAGTACCAGTTCGAAATAGCATTATTCTGGTTTTTACTATCGGCTTGAAAGGTTTATTTAAGGTATTTAGCAGGATAAGGGTTAAACTGCTACCACAAACCCAGGGTTTTTACAACCCCGAAGAAGAAAGATTTTTTAAACATTGTGGGAAAGAGGAAAAGAAGATGGTAAACAGCGGGGTTTTTTTTTTCTTCCCCTACAATGTTTTATCTCCCCCCCCCCACAAGACAAATTCCATCATTCGAGCCGTTGGCATTCTGACAAAAGGGGGGTTACTGCATCTCCGTGATGCATTATATCAAGCGAGTCATCACATCAATGTGGGTACATAAAATTGAGCCGCGATCTGTGAAAAGGGACCTTAATGCATCTACGAAAAGTTAGTTGTTTGTCGTCTGCAAATGCTTCCAATTTGGACGAGACGAATTTTCGTTGAATGGTTAACGAGTCCTCTATTACAATAAATAAATAGATAGATAACTAAATGAAAATATATAAATAAATAGGTAAAAAAATGATAATTGAATAAACAAGGAAGGAAGGAAGGAAGCAAGGAAGGAAGGAAGGAAGGAAACAAGGAAACAACAAACAAACAAACAAACACAAATATTTTCATTGTTGTTGTTCTCTTTGTAATTAACCCAAGATCTTGCTGAATAAGTTAAACGATACCTTCAAGTCGGACGTGCAGTCTGATCTTGATCTACGCTGTCCGCAAAAGGTCGGTTATTCGCGCTTTGCAGCCTCAGGGTTAATCTCCCTTTCTGGACCAATATTTCACAAGTAATGCGCTGAAAATCCTTTCCAAGCCAATGGCTGCTTTCTTTCATAAACGTCGTCGAAACAGATATAACCTATCATTTTTTTTTTCTTCCCTGCTTTACACATATTTTGAAGAAACACTAGAGGAAAAAGAGCCGTGCATTGTCTGCCAGATCATAGATAAAGGACATTGCAGCTCTTCAGACTGGAAGGTGCATTTTGAATACGAGCACCTTTATTTGCGCTCCAAAGGTAAAATGGTTCCCGTTGTATCTCCCGTAACCGTCCGATAGATACCAAGATCGACAGGCTGCCAATTTACTCCAAAGGAAAAATAATGTGACGCAATGTTCCTGTCCAAAGCAAGCATATTTTGAGAGACCATTTCGACAGTTGGTAAACCATTTCACAAATCAATCGCGGGTTTTAAGTGGAATTTGCCGTTTGCAGCCATAGATGTATTTTGTGGAGTGTGTTTAGCAAGAACAGCCTACACACACGTGCAGTCCGATCTCTCTCCATACTATCCGCTGTTCTTGTAGAAGTTTCGGTCTTCAAAACCCAATCAAAGGCCAATAAATTAACAAAACATTTTTTGTAACAGTCATCAATTTGAATTCGACAGGATAATTCTTTGCTTTGAATTTGGACAAGCCCATAATTTTGACACTCGGTAAAGGGTTACAGCTCCGAAAAAACCCATCAAACTTTCTCTTTCTAGAAATACAGTAAGTTGCAAATGATTGCGGTCTTATCGTTTCTTTGCTCTATATTGCTATATCCGCTAAGTGGACAGTGTAGATCAAAGATCAGCACGTTTTGTGCGGTCTGATCTTGATCTACGCTTGCCGCAATGGCACGCACCTAGTTGTAAAAGACGCCCTAAACCTTTACTACACAATCTCGTGTTTTTACGACCCTGAGAAAGAAGGCTGAAAACATTCTTGAAAAAGGAGAAAATGTTGGTAATCAGCATTTTTTTTTTTTCTCTTCTCCACACTGTTTTCGACCCCTCCCAACACAAATTTCAAACTTGGGTCACATTTATTTTGTCGTTTGGCAGAGTCAACCCTTAGCCTGCTAAATAAGTCAAATGAAACTTTCAAGGCGACAGTTAAATCCCGAATAACTCTATTCTAAACTTATTGTTTTTTGGAGATAAATATCTTCATATTGGACAGTGTAGATCCAAGATCAGACTGCACGTTCTGTGCAGTCTGATCTTGATCTACACTGTGCACAAAAGGTCAGCGAGTTGCGCTTAGCAGCCTATGGGTTAGAGAAGTCTTGTTCGATACGGGGTCAAGGGTTAAGCTGAAAACAAAGGGTTATAATTCATTGTCGGAGGTTTTATGTGCGTGTTACTTGAGTGTTTATCTCTGTTTGTTTATATTTTGTTTTCACTGTTTCTGGTTCTGTTTTATCTCAGAATTATCATCTCTTCTCAACATGAGAAAAAGAAAGAGAGACAACTGGAGAGAGATATAGAGAATCGGAGAGAGAACAAGGGACACACAGACAGAAGACAGACAGAAGGACAGACACACAGACACACACACACAGTCACACAGGCATACAGACAGACACACGGACACAAAGACACACAGATAGACAGACATTTCGCAAAGATAGAGAAAGAGGCTGACTTGACACAGACAAATAGAAAGAGAGAGTTTCACCCAACAATGACGATGATGATGATGATAGTGATTATGATGATGACGACGACGACGATGATGCTGCTGCTGATGATGATGATGATGATGATGATGATTAAGGAAAAGGGACAGAGGAAAGGACTACGACGACTGAAACCACAAAAAAAAATCGGACATAGATTTACAGATCGACACAACCAGAATGAACGTATGGGAACTGGCAGCTGAACAAATAGACCGTTTTGTGACGATTATCGACTGGGCCGGATTTCTAAATGTTTGAAATTTTATTAGCATTTAATATTTACCGTTTTTCCTTTTGTTACATTAAATTAGTATTGAACGATAGGTCATATTAATTCAATACAAAACACGACAAATAAAACTCACCAAAAAAGGAAAGCATAAAAACTGAAAAGGGTGAAAATTGACAGGAAAACAATCCCTTGATTTTAATGACCCTTGGAGAGAAGCCTTTTGAAAACATTGTGGGAAAAGGAGAAAATGCTGGTAACCAGCATTTTCTCCTTTCCCCACAATGTTTTCTGATCTTTCAGAGACAAATTTTATCGTTTGAAGCACACTTAATTTGGCATCTGTAAATGATTTCAATTTGGACAAGTCCAAAATTTTGTCATTTTGATATAGAGTTAAGTCTCTAGAGCTGCCATTGAAAACATCGTAGAAAAAGGAGAAATTACTCAGTATGAGCAGTTTCTCCTTATTCGACATTTTTTTTTAAATAGGCTTTGGCTATGGAACAGTAAAAATTACAAAGTTTGTAACGAATCAAATTTATGTTACGTTGAATTCCAACGTATCTTCATCACAAGGCAAAGTTTTAAACTCCTTTCTTTTGAAGGAACTTTTTTTCTTTTATCATCCTTTTCCTTTATTGAGTTATACCATTGTACACATTATGTACGAGCGGCGCTCTGGCAAAAAGGGGGTTTCTGGCAAAAGGGGGTTTCATGCATCTCCTTGATACATGATACCAAGCAAACCATCACATAATAGTGGCTACACAAAATCAACCCCGTCTAACAACCAACCGAATCTGGTGAAAGACTGGTCCTTTGGCATGCATAAAATTGACCAATAGCAAACAAATTTCGATTCAGGTGAGCCTGAGCGGACTGCGCATTTTGAAGATGCATTAAGCCCCCTTTTCACAGAACATGACTCATATACAAGGAATAAAATGTCTGGACTGGAACCAAGGCCACGGAGGTAACCACATAAGCTTATTTGGAATAATTTTTCCGCTACGGACATAAACTCCTGTCAAATAAGTGACTTTTGAAGGAACTTTGCAGACAGCAAACATAGATATGACTCAATAAAAGGATTTAAAGGAAAGAGAAAGATTGTAAGAATATAGAAAATGCTGGCAACTAGCATTTTCTCCTTTTTCCACTATATTTTCAAAATGCTCTCTTCCTCAGGGTCAACAAAACATGGGATTGTAAAGAAAAGGGTACCAGTTTGGTATTTTTAGATAAAGGGTACCAGTTTGGTATTTTTAGATCAAGGGTACCGGTTTGGTATTTTTAGATAAAGGGTACCAGTTTGGTATTTTTAGATCAAGGGTACCGGTTTGGTATTTTTAGATAAAGGGTACCAGTTTGGTATATTGAGATAAAGGGTACCAGTTTGGTATACTGAGAGAAAGGGTACCATTTTTGTACTTTAAGATAAAGGGAAGCGGTTTTGTATTTTAAGATAAAGGGTAACAGTTACTTCTCTTTAGATAAGATTAGGTACCAGTTTTGTAATTTTTAGATAGAGGGTACCAGTTTTTTTTATTTTTAGATAAAGGGTACCAGTTTCATATTTTTAGATAAAGGGTACCAGTTTCGTATTTTTAGATAAAAGGGCACCAGTTTCGTATTTTTTGTTTATTTAGTTAAACGTGTATGTTTGAACTGAAGGGTTCTTTTTGGGACATATAAAACAAATTATTGAAATAAAAATTCTGAACAGGTTTTCAAAAAGAGCAGAAATAACCAAACCAAACACGCCCTTAAACCCTTATCCTTCTAAATAAGTGGATGAAACTTTCATGCCCACTGTAAAAACCCAAATTCTGCTATTTTAAAAGTATTTTGGGGGAAAAGATATCGGCTTATCTCCGAAAAAGAAATCTGGGTTTTTATGATCGATTCGAAATTTTCATTTCACTCATTTAGCAGGATAGGGGTTAATATGGCAACCAAAATGACATTTTTAAGTCCCTGCCACTGACCTGATAGATTGTGAGAATTTTTTTTCTTTCTTTGGGGGGCGGGGGGGGGGGGCGCTGGCCTGCTTGCTTCTTTCCTCACAATATACCCCATGCAAGTATTGACTACTTACCAAACGACTAAATTTCAGACTTGTCTAAAACTGAGAGCATTTGCAGACGGCAAAATAAATATGACTCGAAAAGTGAAGTTTGTTTTAGGAAGGGTAGAAAACGTTGTGTAAAATGAGAGAATGCTCGTTACCAGCATTTCCTTCTTTTCCTATGTTTTTTTTTTTTTCAAGACCCTTTTTTGCAGGGTCGTTAAAATACGGGATTATCAAATTTTGGTGCATTATGCAGACTACAAAATAACTATGACTAAAAAATTAAAATTTTTAGAGAGGGTAGAAACCATTGCGGGAAAAGGTGAAAATGCCGGTTTAAATCATTTTCTTCTTTTCCCGTAATATTTTAAAAAAGCTTTCTTTCTAGGGGCGTTATAACTAGGGATTCCCTAACCAAAAGCTCCACGTTTAACGAACCTATGCTGATAACCAGCATTTTTTCCTTTTCCCACAATGTTTTCAAACCTTTCAGTCACAAATTCCACAATTTGAGCCACATTCATTATGTCGTCTGCAGGTAATGCTGGAAACCTGCATGGTCTCCTTATTCCACAATGTTTTTTTCTACCCTTTCAACACCAAAATTTATCATTTTGGACATGTTCAACTCTTTCACTACTAACTGCGGAAATTCCACCTTTTTTCTGAGCTCTAAAAATAGATTTCCACTGCTATTGAAAATAACTTTCGTCATAGTTTAAAAACAGGGTAGCGGACGGTGTAGATCCAAGATCAGACTGCACGTTCTGTGCAGTCTGATCTTGATCTACGCTGTCCGCAAAAGCTACACAAGTCGTCATTTGTAGTGAAAGAGTTAACCGTTAGTCTGCTAAGCACGACCTTTTGCGGACAGTGTAGATCCAAGATCAGACTGCACAGGACGTGCAGTCTGATCTTGGATCTACACTGTCCGATAAGGAGATGTCTTTCTCCAAAAAAATGCCTTTGAAATAGATAACATCCGGTTTTTACTATCGGCTTGAAGTTTCAGTTCACCTATTCAGAAGTGTTAGGGTTAATTTGTCGCCTCTACATGCTTTCAATACGGGACGGTCTAACAATCCTGTCTTAGGTAAAGAGCTGCAGTGAATTCGCATACAATCGCCTCCACAGACGAATCTGTTGTAAAATGTTGGCTGCCTGGCGTTTGTGTGAGAAAACCGGACCCAAATATCTTAATACAGACCGTGGGAGGTCCATTTCGACCAATCAAAACGGCGAATTTTCCGAAAACTCGGTAGCTGCCTTTCAATCGGAACCCCGACCACAGTGTATGCAATTTTCCGGTTCCCACCTCGTAGGCGTGGCTTATTCAGATGCAAGCCACGCCCACCATTTCCAACGAGACACGATTTCTAGCTTATCGAAGAGGCGAAAATCTGCCGAAGTGGATCAATTTTTACGCTGGGTGAGATTAAATTTGAAGAAAAAAAGAAAGGGAAAAGAAGAATAGCAAATACCCCGGGGTGCTTTTTTCTTTACAAAAGTTTCGTGTCATTGGAGAAAGAGCCGGGGAGCTGACTATTTACATTTGTTGAAATTCGAAACGCCGTGAAAAAGGAGAGGACACGAAAAAAGTGCTTTTCAGATTAAAAACTCGGATATTACGATAAATTTCAATATTGTTTAATAACAGGAACTGTTTTGTGCTGAAACTTACAGATCAATTAATCGCAAACTTGTTGAAAGAATAAGCGAACGCAAGTAAAACTTTTGAAAAAAAAAACAGTTAAAAGAGTATTTTTTTTTTAAGTGGGGAAAACATTAAAAGATAGCAAATAGAAAGAAAGGCGATATGTCTTTTTAAATAAAAGACCAGCAAACTTAGAATAAAAAGGAAGAATGTAACACAAATATTGACTTTTTCGGAACCATTGTGGAAAAAGGACAAGTGGATACGGTGAAGAGATACCCTCGCACAGGTGTTTGATCATCGGTAAATATCGGACTTTACCTCGCTTTCAACAAAAACGGGTTTTTGAAGTGTTTGTGTTCTTTCTTGTCTGAAAATAAAAGGTACGAAAAGTGCATGACACGATTTGTGTTTGAATCCTTTGGCTGCTTTGCACGACTTTTTTGGCTTTTGCGGACTGTGTAGATCAAGATAAGACTGCACTGAACGTGCAGTCTGATCTTGGATCTACACTGTCCGATACGGTGATATTTATTTTACAAGCAAAATTTTTAAAACTTAAAATATCGGTTTTCACTATTTGTTTGAAATCCTTATTTTCTTTTTCAGCGGCTTAAGCGTTAAACTGTTATCTCTTTACCACACAGTCTCGAAAATTAAAGACCCATGAGAGAAGGCTTTTGAAAACATTGTGGAATAAGAGAAAATGCTTGTAACCAGCCCACCCATGAGAAGAAGGCTTTTGAAAACATTGTGGAATAAGAGAAAATGCTGGTAACCAGCCCACCCATGAGAAGAAGGCTTTTGGAAACATTGTGGAATAAGGAGAAAATGCTGGTAACCAGCAATCCAGGAGAAGAAGCTTTTGAAAACATTGTGGGGAAGGGAGAAAATGCTGATAACCAGACATCCCATGAGAAGAAAGCATTTGAAAACATTGTGGAATAAGGAGAAAATACTGGTAACCAGCAATCAAGGGGAAGAAGGCTTCTGAAAACATTGTGGGAAAAGGAGAAAGTGCTGTTCACCGGCAACCCAGGAGAAGGAGGCTTCTGAAAACATTGTGGAAAAGGAGAAAATGCTGTTAACAAGCGCTTTCTTCTTTTTCCCATAATGTTTTCTACCTTGTCTGAGACAGAAATTATAATTTCAGCTAGCTACATTCGATTTGCCGAATTTGCCGTCTGCAAAGACTTCCGAATTTGGCTTAGTGCAAATTTTGTCCTTTGGTGAAGAATTAGCTTCTTGCAGCATTTTAACCGCTTAACCAGTATCTTCTCCTTTTTCCAGAAAATGCTGGTTACCAGCATTTTCTTCTTTTCCCACAATGTTTTCAAAAGCCTTTTCTCCTGGATTGCTTGTTACCAGCATTTTTTCCTTATTCCACAACGTTTTCAGAAGCCTTCTTTTCCTGGGTTGCTGGTAACCAGCATTTTTTCCTCTTTCCACAATGTTTTCAAAAGCCTTCTTCTCATGGGTTGCTGGTTACCTGCATTTTTTCCTTTTTCTACAATGTTTTTTTTTCAAAAGCCTTCTCTTCCAAGGTCCGTTCAAACTCGAGATTGTGTGATAAAGAGTTAACTCTTTACCAAACGACAAAATTTTGGACCAGACCAAAATCCTAAGCATTTGCAGACGACAAAGTAAAAGGAGCTTAAGAAGTGGAATATGTCTATGAAAAGGAAAAAAAAAACTTTAGGAAAAGGAGAAAATGCTGGTTAACAGCATATTCTCCTTTTCCTACAACGTTTTCCAAATTGTGCTTCCCAAGAGATGTTACAACTCGGAATTATTTTGAGTTATAAGAACTCGCTTCACTATCGATGTACATTTATTAGACTTAACTCTGTACTTCACAATCCCGAGCTTTGGCGACCCCGGATAAGAACGGTTTTGAAAACATTGTGGAAAAAGAAGAAAATGCTGGTTACCAGCATTTTCTTCTTTTCCCACAATGTTTTCAATTCTTTCAAAAACAAATCGCGCCATTGCAGCAAGATTAAAATTTGTCATCTGCAAATGCTTTCAATTTGGACAGGTCTTAAATTTGTCATTTGATAAAATACATGTAGTTCAATTAACACTAAACGCAACTCACTAACCTTTTGCGGACAACGTAGATCAAGATCGGACTGCACAGAACGTGCAGTCTGATCTTGGATCCACACTGGCTGATAAGGATATATTTTTCCTCCAAAAATACCTTTGAAATAGCAACAATTATATTTTCACTATTGGCTTGAAAGTTTCATTTCTCTGATTTAGCAGGACAAGGGGTAAAGGAAAGAAAGCCACATGACTGTGGGAAAAGGAGAAAATTCTGGTTACCATCATAGGCTCTTTTTCTCATAATGTTTTCAAAAGCAAACCTCCTGTTGGTCACAGAAAGTCGGTTTTGTTTGTTAATCTATTTATTGGGCAAGCTATTTTCAGATCCACAAAACACTCGTTGAAAATTCAGCAAACGGATAAAACTTTGAAAGACGTCAATTCTTTTTTTAAAACTTTTAAATAAACGAGAAAATTTAAGACTTGTCCAAATTTAAAACAATTGCAGACGACAAAATAAATGTGACAAAAAAAAAAAACTAAAACTTTTTTTAAAGACAAAAAATATTGTGGGAAAAGGCGAGAATTCTGGCTACCAGCATTTTCTCCTGTTATCAGTGTTTTTCTTTCCATCTTTCTTAAGGTCGTTAATCCTGAAGTTGCTAAGCGCGACTCACTGACCTTTTGCAGACAGTGTAGATCAAGATCAGACTGCACAGAACGTGCAGTCTGATCTTGTATCTACACTGTCCGATAAGAGGACATTTTTCTCCAAAAATAAACCTGAAATAGTATTTTTCGGGTTTTAATCTTCGGCTTAAAAGTTTTATCTAGCTTATTTAGCAGGATCAGTGTTAAAACACAGGCATGTTTGGAAAAGGGGTTGATAATCGGCATGGAAAACATTACGAGAAAAGCAACGATCGGTGACTTGTTTTTTTTTTTAGTCAGCAAAACTGATGAACTATATATACGAACATATGATAATTCAAAAATATAGTTTACATTAACATAATCTTCTTCTTCTTCTTCTTCTTCAAATTCTTTAAATTCCCCTCCAAATCCTTCTTCAAATTTTTCTTCAAATTCGTCTTTCAATCCTTCAAATTCTGTAGTTTCTTTAAATTCTTCAATTTCTTTCTTAATATTAGCAAAAAATGTTTATTTGTTGTTGTTATTACCATCATCATTATTACTATTATTATTACTATTACATGTATTATTATTTTTTTCATTATTATCCCAGGTAGCTGACACAATGTTAGAGAGGACATATGACGACCCACGGGTGCCGCTGTTCGACGAGCCTAGAACAGGCTCGGACCACGGTCCGTACAACGCAGCCATAAACCAGGTCAGTTGGCTTCTTATTTTGAACATATTACGGCGTACCTTACCGCCATCAGGGGGCGTCGCTCTTATGGGCAACTGGTTGCGACGATAAATAAACGAGAAATAAATCAGTCAATCAATCAATCGATCAATCAATCTTTACAAGTTTTAACGGTCTCTCCTTTGCTCAATAGTTAAGTGTATGATTATTATTATTATTTCATTGACGTGCCCCTGGGCAAGACACTTAAGAGCTCTAGCCCAGAACTGGTGAAACCCGGGACATACGTGAATACATTAGCTGTCACCGTTATATAACGGAAATAATATTGAAAGCGACACAAAACCACAATTTAATCAATCAATCAATCAATGCATCAATCAATCAATCAATCAATCAGTGACGCTATCCCGTGTTTTAACGACCTTTGAGAAGAAGTTTTTAGAATAACTGGGAGAAATGAGATAAATGCTCCTTTTCCCCCACAAAGTTCTTTCTAAGTGAATTTCCATCACATCCTTACCACATTGAATTTGCCATCTACAAGTACTTACAGTTTAGGCGAGTGTGAAAACTGTTTCAGATAGGCCTATTTGAAGCCAACAAAGATATCGAAAAGCAAGAAACTCTGTTATTTGACCTGTACAATATTCATGTCAATCTCTCCATTGTGGAAGTAGGACTACAGGCCCTAGTGACGTGACAAACTTACCCAGTCTGTGATCTAAAAATGCACTACACACCGAACACCATACCTCACACTCGTCACAACTCGGCCGATTCCGTATCTACATCTAACCTCGTCTGTATAAGGGAGGCTTCCATTTTGAACTACCAATCACATGATCTTAAACATGGCGGCGCCCCTATAGATCGCTTAGCAACGACATGAACAACCACTGTGAAGTTATTCACTTCTATCGATCTGTCGATGAAAGCTCCTAACGGAATTGATAAACCACGCTAAAAATTGAATGTACAAACTGTTTGCCGACTGAAATACTCTTACAAAGATAACGATAGAAAATTTACCCATGCGTTCTTTTTAAAGAGGAGCCTTACAATTTCAATAACGGTAAAGCGGTGTGCTTCCGGAGATGTGCGAAATGTACCGTGTAGGTGCATATCAAGCTACGTGATACAGCCGAGGGATTTGATCACCGGATCACCCGAGGTATGCCGAATGCCATACCTCAGTCACTTGTCAGTATTTTTGACATATCTCTAGACCGGAAATTGGGAAATCGTTCCTTTTATAATGATCTGTTGTAATTTATCGTCGATCTTTTACAAAGATTGATTGGTTGATTGATTAGTGTTGAACGCCGTTTTAAACATCATTCACTTATTTAGTTTAAACATATTTATTTTACATTGGTTGAGAAACAAGTTCTTACAACTTATACTAATCTCTCTCGATTCTGCTTCCTGGAAACTACACCAGTACTCGCGCCGAAGGTGTGGGCCAGTGACCAGTCCCAAAGTTGACATCCGCTCCCGGGTATCGAACTCAGGACCTTTTGATTACGAGGCCGACGCTCTACCACACAAGCACGGATACCACACAAATATTCAATTATTTCGTGGCGGCCGGTGCATCTATACATGCTTTTCTGGAGTTTCTTTTTACCTGTACTTCGCACAATATTCAGAAAGGCTTCCAAAGCCACCAGCTGCTCTCAAATCTGGTACAAAGAAAATGAAACAAATGGATAATTATTAAGAAGATAGCAAAGTTCGAAAGTTTAGAATTTTCGATTTTTTTCCCAAGGTGAGATAGAATTTTCTCTGATAGCACGGTGAATATAATGAATGAATGAGATTGGTCAATGAAACTTAGTCACCCCCCCCCCCCCCACCATCCCCATCCCAGTAATTCATCAGTGTTTTTTTTTACAAATTTCTGAACTGAAATTGGAAGTTCGTTACTTTTAGTATATGAACCGCGCTCCGTGAAAAGGGGGCTTAATGCATCTGCGAAAAGTATCGACCCAGGTCAGCCTGCGCAGCCCGCGCAGGCTGACCTGGGCCGAAACTTTTCGCTATAGGTCAATTTTCTGTATGTCAAAGGACCAGTGTACCTCATGAATCAGTCAATTGTTACACAAAATGGATTTTATGGACCCACAATTATGCAATGACTTGCTAGGTATCATGGATCACGGAGATGCATTAAGCCCCCTTTTGCCAGAGGATGGTTCATATATATTCTGTTGTAATTTATCTTCGATCTGGTAAAAAGAACGAGACAAATGGATAAATATTATGATAGTTATGAGGGTCGAAACTTTGGAATTTTATATTTGCCTCCTCTTCCCACCGTGAAATAGGAATCTGAATACCACGGTGAATATACTGAAAGTGTTTAATTGGTCAATTAAACTTACCGACGGGCTTTAGAAATAACCGTGACCTACTGAAAATAGTATTGACCAATCAGATTCGTACAATACATTCACCATGGTATTGAAATTTCCATTTCACGGTAGGAATCTTTGCCCGTGGACAAAGTAGCCCAGCCAGCAGGACCAGGATTTGTAGGCTGAAGGTCTTAGGCCCTTATCACTAGACCACGTATGAACACTTATTTTTGAGCCATGCTGTGGTAAAATGGGGCCTAATGCATCTGCGTGACACATGATACCAAGCAAGTCCTCACAGTATTATACGTGTACATTCCTAAACTCTGTTTTGTATATACCAAGCCCCCGTAGCTCAGTCGCTAGCGTGTAGGACTTGAGAACAGGAGGTCGCTGGTTCGATCCCCGGCTTGGCCAATTTCTTTCCGAGGATTGATGATAGTCATCGCGACAGGATTCATTCCTCTCTCACCGCTGACCATTGCTTCGACGATGGTTATGTGGGAAAGCAGCCACGGTGGCTTGGAAAGAATAGTGTGCGGAGTACTGGTAAAAGAAATTCCAGGAAAGCATGGATAGGTGTACTGGCCGCCGCGATATAACTGAAATAATGTTGAAAACGGCGTTAAACACTATTCATTCAATCAATCAATCTGTTTGTATATCTGCCTATTGAATCATGAGGTACACTGGTCCTTGTACATGTAGAAAATTGACCAAAAGCAAAAAGTTTCGGCCTGCGAGGGCTGACCTGGCCGATACTTTTTGCAGTTGCATTAAGCCCCCTTTTGACAGAGCATGGCCCTTGTATATTGTCTGTTTTAACCCTTTACTAGACGAAAAAGTTTTACGCCCATAAAATCTGTAAGCCTTTGCAGAGGAATGATCAAACGTTTGCCAAGTGATGGTATATATCTTTGAAAACGTGTTGGGGGAAAAAAAAAGATAAAATGCTGGTTACTATCAAGACTGTCTGTCCGCCTGTCTTTTTTTTTAATATCAACCTTCCCTTTTTTTTTTTCAGATGATACCCGAGTTACCACGTGACAATCAAGTCACGTGCACCGGATGTGGAACAAAGATTCTGGACAGGTACTTTTTACTGGTAGCCGAGCAACACTGGCATGTGCCGTGTCTCAGATGTGTCGTCTGCAACACGCAGTTAGACTCCGATCTCACGTGTTTTGCGCGTGACGGCAATATATTCTGCAAACAGGACTATTTTCGGTAAGTTAAAACTGTTTCGTCTCGCATTCCTCCGCCAAACGATCCCTTATTTGACGACCCTAGCAAAGAGGAATTTTTTTGAAAATAAAAACCGTCCTAAACAAATGGAGAAAATGCTGGTAACCTGCACCATTTTCTCCTTTATCCAGGATGTTTTCTTCTCCTCAAAGAGACATTCCTAAAATATGAACGACATTTAATCTTAATTTGTTGTCTGCCAATTCTTGTAGTAAGGACGAGTTTCAAGTTTCGTCGAGTGGTGAAGGTTAGAAAACATTATGGGAAAAAGAGAAAATGCTGGTTACCAGCATTTTCTCTTTTTCCCACAATGTTTTCAAAAGGCTTCTTCCTCAGGGGCGTCAAAAGTCGGCATTGTGTGGTAAAGGGTTCAAGAGACATTCCTAAAATATGAACGGCATGAAATCTTAATTCATTGTCTGCCAGTTGTTTTAGTGTGGACGACTTTCCAGCTCTGTCGTGTGGTGAAGAGTTTTCTTGTAGTTTGATGCATGGTTACGTAGCTTGACTCATGTATACATGTGCCATATTTGGACCTTCAGAAAATTGTGGTAAATGGAACTATTTTTGAAAAAGTGGAAATCATAGCACAGTTTTTAAAGTACTACTTTTACGATCCTAAGCCTGAAGTCCAGGGTACAAACACTTGTAAAAAAGGGTAAAGTACTACTTTTACGATCCTAAGCCTGAAGTCCAGGGTACAAACACTTGTAAAAAAGGGTTAAAAGGTGCCAATCTTCGCCAAAATTTTAAGGTACTATTTTTGCGGTGCTCAGCCGGGTTCACAAAACGCACCAATGTCAATGAAGTGTGATTCGTTCTTAACTCTTTCACTACTAACTCCAGAAATTACATGTTTTTTCCAAGCTCTAAAAATAGATTCCCACTGCCATTTAAAACGACATTCATCATAGTTTAAAAATAGAGTAGCGGACAGCATAGGTCAAGATCAGACTGCACTTTCTGTGCAGTCTGATCTTGATGTACGCTGTCCGCAAAAGGTAGTCAAGTCGTTATTAGTAGTGAAAGAGTTAAAGTAAACCTCGAACACTAATTGTGGAATCGTTGTAAATCAAGACACATGTATTAAGTTTAAGGTTCCAATCCTAGCACAAATTATTAGGTACTATTTTTGGGGTGCTCAGCCGGATGTACAGAAAGCATCAATTTCAATGAAGTGTAATTTCGCACAACAAAGTCAACCCAGAAGATGAATCGTAGAATCATTTTAAATCAAGATATTAATATTAAGGTACCAATCTTAGCACAGATTTTATGGTACTTTTTCCACCGTGCTCGGTCGAAAGTGCAGGACAAATTGCTGTCAACGAATTGATTGATTGATCGGTCGATCGATCGATCGATAGGTAGGTCGGTCGGTCGGTCGGACGGACGGAAGGTCGGCCGGCCCGCTGGCCGGCTGGCCGGCTGGCTGGTTATCATTTTACGCCGTTTTCATCATCACTCCAGTCGTATCACGTTAACACCTCACATATCTATTTGTGTCCCGGGTTTCAACAGCACCATGCTAGAGCTCTGAAATGTCTTTAAAACATTATAGGAAAAGGAGTAAATGCTGTTTATGCTGTTGTTTGATATAGGGTTAAACAGTCTGTATCGTAACGGATTAACCCTTTACCAGTCGACAAAATTTTAGACCCGTCCAAATTGAAAGCATTTGCAGACGACAATTTCAATGTGGCTCAAATGATGTGGTTTTTTCTTTGATAGGGTAGAAAACATTGTGGGAAACGGAGAAAATGCTGGTTACCAGCATTTTCTCCTTTTCCCACAATGTTTTCAAAAGCCTTCTTCCTCAGGGTCTTTAAAAGTCCTCATTGTGTGGTAAAGGGTTGAAATACATGTAGAATCGAATGAAATATTCAATAATATCCGTAAACAGTTTCAACATAAAGCTAATCTATATGTTTGAATGTAACAGAGAAATGGCGTTTCACAATTCCTAAAGTGCCTCTTCTAATAAAATCTTGCTAAACATCTCCGAACAATAGTCTTACCCAGAATGCACCTGCGCAAATCCCAATAGAATCGACTTTCGTGTCAGCGTAAAATAAAATATTAGGCTTAAAACTTCCGTAGGAACAGCACGCTTTTCATTATTCCTATTCATTCCTCCTTTGAGACCGTAAGAGCCCTTGGAATTTCCGTTAGCAGCCGACACAATGAAATTCATTTCCGCCATTTCCGGAACTTCCGGTTTTTATAACCGGTGTCTCTGTAAAATGTGTCTCGTGTAAATGGTAAATTGATCCCAAGTGTTTTAGAATCGATGAAAGATATGGCCATCTCTTGTTTGAAAGGAATCTACACAAATATTTCATTAAGACACCTCGCCGATTATATGATACTTTCGATGTGCAAAATGTCACATTGACCTCTGTTTCACATTCAAGCGAGCCGTATAACTCAGCCTGTAATTTTTACGCCTTTAAATCATGAGTCACAGGTTTGAATCCCCAGCTCGGCCATTTTTTTTTTTTTTTTTTTCCCCAAGGATAAAACCTTATCCTGCTAAAAATATCATATGAAACTTTCAAGTCGATAGTAAAATCCCAAATCATTTAATATCAAACTTATTTTTTGGAGAAAAAAATATCTCCTTATCGGACAGTGTAGATCCAAGATCAGACTGCACGTTTTGTGCAGTCTGATCTTGATCTACACTGTCCGCAGAAGGTCAGTAAGTCGCGCTTAGTAGCTAAAGGGTTAATGATAGTCATTGCAACAGAATTCATTTCTCGCCCACTGCAGAATATTGTTTTCATGTTGTTTGTGTGAGAAAGCAGGCAGTGATTTGAAAAGAATGTACTGGGAATAGAACCTACAGAAAATCACGAGAAGGTGCCCAGGCCGCGGCGAGATAACTGAAATAAAGTTTAAGACTGATACAAACTTTACAAACAAAACAAACAAACAAACAAAAATTGTCGATTGCAGATTTTTCTCAATAGGAATGAATCTAGAATTCTGTCGTCTATCAACTATCAATAAAACAAACAAAGGGGCCAACAAAAGCCGTTTCTGCTAGTCTTTCATTTCCCATGTCGCGAAGATTTAGTGCAATTCCCCTCCCCCTCCCCCCTGTTAAAAAAAGAAGCAAAGACGATAAAGGTACTTTCAGAAAAGTAGAACACAGGAGTCTTCAACAGTTAATTAACTCTTTACCAAACGACAAAACTTTGGACTCGACCAAACTGAAAGCATTTGCAGACGACAAATTAAACGTTAAATTTATGATTTTTTTTTTTTTTTAAGGTAGAAAATATTGTGGGAAAAAGGAGAAAATGCTGGTTACCAGCATTTTCTCCTTTTCCCACGATGTTTTCAAAAGCCTTCTCTTTCGGGACCGTTATAAGCCGGGATTGTGTGGTAAGCATTTACAGAAGTTCAAGTACTAGAGTCCTCAAGGTACTTACAGTACTTTGGAAAACTTAGTTAATTAACCTTTACCAGATAACAAAATTTTAGACTGTTCCAAATTGAAGAGCTTGCAGACGACAATTTTAAATCTAATGAAAATGGCAGAAAATTCTCAAAATGGGTAGAAAACACTGGGGGAAAAGGAGAAATTGCTCGTTATGAGCAATTTCTCCTTTTCCCTCAGTGTTTTCAAAAGACTTGTATTGCAGACACGTGAAAACCAGGGCTTGTTTGGGAAAGGGTTAACCTTTACCTCTGTACCAAACGATAGAATTCTGGACTCAAGCAAATTGCTGGCCTTTCCAGACGACAAAATAAATGTAGATTAAGGGATGATATTTGTCTTTGAATGGATAGAAAACATTGTCGGAAAAGGAGAAAATGATGGTTACCAGCATTTTCTCCTTTTCCTTCAATGTTTTCAAAAGCTTATCTCGGGGTCGTTAAAACTTTGGATTTGTTTGGCAAAGCTCTAACTCTTTATCTAAACGCCGAGCCTTGGTTGCATAATTGGTAGAGTACTGGACTTGAAAACAGGGGGTCGCTGATTCGAATCTCAAACTCGGTCAATTTCTTTCCCGAGGAATGATGATGGTCATTGCGACAGGATTCGTTCCTCTCTCAGCGCTGATTATTTTGTCGACGGTGGTCATGTTGGAAAGCAGCCAGTGGCTTGGGAAGAATGCATGTATTGTGCGAAACACTGGTAAAAGAAAGTCCAGGAAAGCATGCATAGGTGCGATGGCTGCCGCGACATAATAGAATTAATATTGAGAACCGGCGGCGTTAAAAATCACACAATCAATTAATCTTTTTCTAACCGACTAAATTTTAGACCAGTCCAATTTAAAGCATTTGTACACGACAAAAGTGTGACTGCAGCACTGAAATCTGTCTAACAAAAGATAGAAACATTGTGGAAAAAGGAGAACATGCTGGTTGCCAACATTTCCTCCTTTTTGCCACAATTTTTTAACCCTTTACCACATAATCCCGCGTTTTAACGACCCTTAAGAGAGAAGGCTTTTGAAAACATTGTGGGAAAAGGAGAAAATGCTGGTAACCAGCATTTTATCCTTTTCCCACAATGTTTTCTACCCTATCAAAGACAGAAGTCGTCATTTGAGCCACATCTTATTTGTCGTCTACAAATGCTTTCAATTTGGTCTAGTCCAAATTTTGTCGTTTGGTAAAGGGTAAAAAGCTGTCTTTCTCTGGGTCCTTACAGAATTCGGAATTGCGTGGTTAGTTTGTAATGCTGAGCAGCCTGACTGGTAACTCTTACATCATGAGCTATTTTTAGATTTTGCGAGAGACTGCAAAAAAAAAGGGGCGGGGTTTAAAGGGATGAGGGCTTTTCTAATGTTGTCGTTGATTGGGATTAACGTCTAAACAAAAATGTTTTGAAACGATTAAAACACCGTATAAAAAAAGATATAAGTAAGTAGAAAAGAGGTTTCATACGTGTGAGCTTTTGGTTGGTTTGTTGTTTGGTTGGTTGGTTGGTTGGTCGGTCGGTCGGTCGGTCGGTCGGCTGGCTGGAAGGGTGGATGGCTGGCTGCTCGCTGGTTGGTTGGTTGGTTGGTCAATTTGTCAGTTCGTCAATTTTTCGGTTAGTTGGTTGTTTGGTCGATTGGTTGGTTGGTTGGTTGGTTGGTTGGTTGGTTGGTTGGTTGGTTGGTTGGTTGGTTGGTTTTGGTTGGTTGGTTCATCGGTTGTTTCGTTGGTTGGTTCATCGGTTCGTTCGTTCGGTCGTTCGTGTTTCAGTTTGTCGGTCGGTTAGTCGTTGATTGGTATATTCCTTTGTTGGTGACTGCTTGGTATGTCGCTCGGTTATGGTTAGTTATTTCTTGGTCTGTCTGTCTGTCTGTCTGTCTGTCTGTCTGTCTGTCTGTTTGTTTGTCTGTGTGTGTGTGTGTGTGTGTGTGTGTGTCTCTCTCTCTCTCTCTGTCTCTCTCTGTCTCTCTCTCTCATAAACCAACCGTCATGTAGTTTTGCCTATCCAAAAGGATCTTGTAATAACATTAAAATGTTTTTGACTCCGAGATGTCATATTCAGTGTATGTTTTCTTAAATAATCTGTCAGACCGCCTGCTTAATCGATTTAACAAAACCTGATGGATGGATTTTCGATCACGAAATGAAAACGAGGCTCGCAGACAGAGTTTACATCCGGGGAATTGAAACACGAGAATATGGCGGCAAAGTTCGCCTGATTATTCTGTCATTTAACCCTTAGGCTGCTAAGCGCGTCTCACGGACCTTTTGCGAACAGTGTAGATCAAGATCAGACGGAAGAGAACTTGCAGTTTGACCTTGGATCTACATCGTCCGATAAGGAGATATTTTCTCCTCACCGAAATACCTTTAACCCTTAAGCTGCTTATCGCGACCCACTGACCTTTTGCAGACAGTGTATATCAAGATCAGACTGCACAGAACGTGCAGTCTGATCTTTGATCTACACTGTCCGATACGGTATTCTCTTTCCAGTGAAATCAGCTTTATAGCCGCAATGTTTGGACCTTTAGTATTGAGTAGAAATTTGCGTTTCATTTATTAAGCATTTATTCAGCAGCTTAAGTGTTAAAATGACAAATTTTGGGTTTTTTTCTATCGGCTTAAAAGTTTCATTTCACTTATTTATCAGGATTTATCAGGGGTTGATAAATACAAGACGGGGGAAAAGTTCGCTATGTCCGTCAGAAAAGTTGAAGAGAATTTGATCTTTTTCATTCTTTCCCAATTTCCCAGAACAGATATAATTTTGAAAAAAAAAAAAGAAATCGAAAGCTAAAAAAAATCATGGTCCGTATTCACCAACCATTCTTAAGAACATTCTTAGTCTTATTCTCCAACATTTTTCTGGATTTGAAAGTAACACAACTTCTGATTGGCTAAACCATTCGGTTTAGCCAATCAGAAGTTGTGTTACTTTCAAATTTTGACAATCTTGGAGAATATGACCAAGAATATTCTTAAGAACGGTTGGTGAATACGGGCCAAGGGGAAGTCTAATTAAACCTCAGCACTACGAGATTTTACCATAGTGTTCGTCGTAAAACAAAACAACTAGCAAAAACGAACAAAAAAGTTTTTTTATGCAAAAATATACTTAACGCTTTACCAGACGACAAAATTTTAGCCTTGTCCAAATTGAAAGCATTAGCAGACTACAATTTCGGTGTGGCTCAAATGGTGCAACTTTTCTTAGGTAGGATAGAAAACATTGTGGGAAAAGGAGAAAATGCTGGTTACCAGCATTTTCTCCTTTTCCCACAATGTTTTCAAAAGGCTTCTTTCCCAGGGGCGTCAAAAGGCGGCATTGTACAGTAAAGGGTTAACTCATAAACAGGTGACAAGAAATTAGGCACTTGTCAGTGTTGAGAGCATTCGCAGACAACACAATAAAATTTGACCCAAGTAATTGAATGTTCTTTGAAAGGGCAGAAAATATTGTGGGAAAAGGTGACAATGCTCGTTACCAGCATTTTCTCATTTTCCCACAATGTTTCCAAATGCCTTTGTCTGCCAAGGTCGCGAAAACAAGGTATTGTTTGGTAAAAGGCTAAGGGAAAATACATTTTTCCTTAGCCTGGACATGTATCGGACTGTACCGGAACTATATCGGAACGTACCGAAATATTATCGGAACGTACCGAAATACTATCGGAAGGTATCGAAACATTATCGTTTTGTACCGGAAGCCAACAATATTTGACCTCTGTTATTGGTCATACCTGTATGGTGGTACAATGTAGTCAGAATCGTTAAATGAAATTTTTGAGACGTTTTTGCAAAATTTGCAAATTAATTTTAACATCTGTCATTTTTTGGCGGCGGAGGATTGAATCAAATATGCATTTGTCCTTTTTTTCATTTTTTTCATAGTAACTTTGTTTATTGTTTTAACACTTTACCAAACGACAAAATTTTAGACTGGACCAAACTGAAAGCACTTGCAGACGACAAATTCAGTGTAGGTTAAACGGTGATCTATGTATTGGATAGGGTAAAAAAAAAAACATTGTGGGAAAGGAGAAAATGCTGGTTACCAGCATTTTCTCCTTTTCCAACATTTTTTTTCAAAAGGCTCCTTTCTAAGGGTAGTTAAAAGTCGGGATTGTGTGGTAAAGAGTTAATAATGCAGCAAAAGCCAAAGTTACTCTTACTGCAGAAATAACTGAATTCTAGAACTTTGGATAAACTTTCTTTTTCCTTGCAATATAATCTACACATGAGCCTTTTTGACGCAGTACTACATTTTCTGGACGGTAATAAACTTGCCCGAGAGAGATTTACTTTTCGTCGCAGTACTAAATTTGATCGACGGTAATAAACCTGTTTGTGAGGGATTTACTTTTCGGCGCAAGAATACATTTTGTCGACATTAACGACAAAAGTTTAGACATGTCCACACTGAAAGCCTTTCAAGACGACAGTGTGACTTAAACGATGAAATTCGTCTATGATAGCGTGAAAAATATTGTGGAAAAAAGAGAAAATGCCTATTACCAGCATTTCCCTTTTTCCCACAATATGTTCAAAAGGCTTCTTCCTGGGGTCGTTAAAATTCGGTATTGTGTGTTAAAGACTTAACAGACTTTCACGTGAGAGATCTACTTTTTAGTGGCTGTGTTTGACTCTGTAATGCGCCGCTGCACTTCCGGTTGACTCACAACACATTTGCGGCTAAATGGTTTACGAGACGACTGAAAATTTTAGACTGGTCCAAGTTGAAAACTTTTGAAGACGGCATAGATGAGAGGATTTGTCTCTGTAGTATTTAAATTATTGCAGGAATGGGAGAAAGGTCTGATTAAAAGAATTTCTGCTTTTCCCATCCTTTTTTTTTTTTCAAAGGTTTTTGTTCTCGGGGAAAAGGGGTTGTTAAAAACCAGGAACTGTGTGTTAAAGGGTTAAGAAGAAGCAAAAATGTCTTAGAAAGAATGCACTTAGCATCTGGTAACTTTCAAACAATAACAAAAAATAACGACAACAACAAAAGTTTACCCACAATTCCAGTTGTTTTTCTAAGATGTCGTAAATGTATCACAGGTGTACAAATTTTGATTTTGTTCCGCATATGTGAGTTTTCGGAACACAATACAGAATGCACGACCCAGAACCAGAAAGGCCGTATGTATTTCTATCTGTTTTCCATATTTTAAAAAGCAGACGAAATGTTGCGTGGAGGTCGTTAGGGACAGTTTACGACAACACAGAGCGTTGTTTTCGGACCGCTTTTTGGCATTTGCTGCAGACCACTTTACGGTTGAATTAATTTAAGTAGTATTTAATGTGATTTTTTTTTCTATTGATATCTAAGAAGTTCATTTTTGTGTGTGTGTGTGTGTGTTTTTTTTTTCCTACAAGATTTACCTTTTTTTTTACTTATAGCATACATTTGCTCTCTGGAAAAAGAAGTATCGAATCTAAAATAATAAAATCTTTATTTCATGTGTTCGAATTAGGCCGGAAAGCAATTCAGTTCATTGTGTTATGCTTTGAGAGTTTGATCATTTAAATATTTACCAAACGACTAACTTTATGACCGATTTGAAAGCATTCGCAGACGACAAAATAGATATGACACAAACATTTAAATTTCATTTTGGAAGAGTAGAAAACGTCGGTAAAGGAAAATATGCTGTTTACCAGAATTTTCTACGATGTTTTCAAAAGTCTTCTTTTTCTGGGTCGTTAAAGTTAGGAAATCGTTTGGTTACAGGGTCAGCTGTTTTAAACCTTTCAGCTAATGCGCCCGACTCGACGCACTAATGTGGACAGTGCAGATCAAGATCAGATTGCTGGTTTCTTGCATTTTCCCCCTTTCTACAAAGAATTCAAGTCTTCTTCTTTAAAGCACATGATTTCTAGCTAATACGTTTACCCTTAGCCTGCTAAATAACTTAAATGAAACTTTTCAGCCAATAGTAAAAACGCAAATTTGGTTGTTTCAAAGTATCATTTTTTTATGGGGAAAATGTTTCTTTTTTCAGACAGTGTAGATTCAAGATCAGACTGCACGTTCTGTGCAGTCTGATCTTGATCTACACTGGCCGCAAAAGGGCTATTGATTAGAGCTTAACAGGCTAGGGGTCGATGGATAGTAAAAGACACATCTTGTAGATTAGCGTTGTATTAATGTACATGTATAATCATCCAAATGAACTAAAGTAGGCATCGATTCATTTTTTTTTTTAATCTCATATAAGTAAAAGAAATAAGTCCGTGAATTAAAAAAAAAATCATTTAAGTGAAGGAATCTAGCCCAAAATTCAAAGTATTTCAATATCATCTAGTAATTACCTCTTTGACCAAACGACAAAATTTCAGACTGGCCCAAATTAAAAGCAATTGCAGACTACAAGTTAGATGTATATGTAGCTCAATTGATGAATTCTGTTTTTTGATAGGATAGAAAACATTATGAAAAAAGGAGAGAATGCTGCTTACCAGCATTTTCTCCTTTTCCCACAATGTTTTCAAAAGGTTTCTCTCTCAGGATCGTTAAAAGTCGGGGTTGTGTGGGAAAGGGATAAGTCAACATCACATTCAAAAAAATAATATCTCCTTTCAGTGAAAGAAATCAGCCAAAAAATAAATATTTCTGTCACAACTGTGTACTCTAAACGAAACGAGTCCGAAAATTTCCATTTTTTTTTTATTCCATCAACATAAACGAAATTTGTAGAGAAGTTCAATAAATTTATATCAATTATCATGTAAGTGATCGCAATCAGTCCAAACTTCATCATTATTATTATTATTATTTTTGCTCTGCATGTAAAATCACTATAATTCCGAAATTTGGGGGGAGGAGGGTATCTAACTAAACGAGATTTGTCAAAAAATTCATTTTTTTTTTAGCTCATCTAGGGAAATGAATGTTTTTTTTAAGATTATTTCATATAAGTTAACGAAATTAGCCCATAATTCATTATTCATTTTAATCTCGTCTTAATGAATACGGAATATCATGTTGCAGTAACCTTGCTGGTGCTTGTATTTAATTCGAGCAGCGTGAGAAAATTTGATATCGCGCAAGCACGAAGGTCGAGCGAGATGTCAAAATTTTCTTACGCAGCGAGAAGTAAATGCAAGCACCAGGAAAGTTATTACAACATAATATTCCTTTTATTATATACCTGAATCTTTTAACGACATAATTGTGCAGTTCTTGATATTTTATTCGTAAACAGGTAAACAAAATAAACAGTGGTTTAGTAGCTAGTAACGTCATTTTTGTGAATGGCGGATTAATATCATAGCGTAAATTTTGACCAATCAAATCGCAGATAATTACGTATGTTTTCCGCGCGTGAGTTACGTCATCATACCCAAAGGTGACGGTTGCATGATCAAAGAAACTGAAATGTGTATATCTAAATATAGAAAGGTATACAACTCAAAACAACGAACTACCTTGGTTCCGTCAATTTACATCACAAAACTACCCCAAAACATGTAAAAACCCTATAACTATGTGTTTTATCAATGATTCATATATTTTTCTTTAAAGCCCACATACCTGCATGAGCACAATTACGCTAAGATGACTTAAATAAATCTTGAAACTTTAAGAACGGTCAGGTTGCCTAGATATGACCGAGATACACTTACACAATTCACCAACAAATTACATCGAAAATGCACCAAATCACATGCCAGTCTTTTGAAATATACATGCAATCAGTGTAAAAGACTTGTAACAAACAGATAGGTCCACAGTCGAAAAATCTGTAAGTCGTGATGTAATTAACGATTTATCCGAAACCTTGATTCGTCGTCAGCTGTGGCAAAATGGACGACCCGGAAATTAGCTGCCGATCGCTCGCGGAGTGGAAAATTCTATCTCGATCCCCTATTGCTCGTAACAATTAAATTTTTTTTGATTCGGGTTAGCAAGGCAAAGTCTTCAGTATTCTAGCTCCGCATTCTTACACCAACCTAGCCTAGGTTCAAGCCCGATCATCTTTTTTATATATTCGGACGTTATTTTGTCAAAAACGTGGTAATAATTACAGAAGCGATACACCGTTTTGCCGCAGATCTGTACGGACCGTGAAAGGAGACCACGATAAGCAGTGATTAACTCTTTCCCAAACGACAAATTTTAGACTGGTCCAAACTGAAAGAGTTTGCAGACGACAATTTTAAATTTGATGAAAATGGCAGAAAGTTATCAAAAAGGGGAGAAAACACTGTGGGAAAAGGGGAAATTGCTCGTTACGAGCAATTTCTCCTTTTCCCAGAGTGTTTTCAAAAGACTTGTACTGCAGACACGTGAAAACCAGGGCTTGTTTGGGAAAGGGTTAAAAGATTATAACTGCCTGAACCTAGGCTATCACCAACCATTTTAAGTTTTGTTCTAAATCTAATCTTAGATTAAGGAAGTAACACAACTTTTGATTGGCTAAACTAAGTTATTTTCAAATTCAGAAAATTCTTGAGAGTTGGACTAAAAATGTTCTTCAGAATGGTCGGTTAATACAACACCGGCAGAATGGTAGTAATCGAAAGGTGACAAAATTCTGTTCTCGGCGCGGCGAGGCACTTTTCGTAAATTGATGATAATTACCGCAGCAGGATCTATTCAAATAAGGCATTTAAAAAAATCTGAAGGTGTTTCAAACCAACACTCTTCAAAAGATAGAGCTAAGACGACATATTTGAGGAATTTGTTTTAGCGATTGGTGTTTTTGTTACTAAATTTAAACCAGGAAAATTCTTTCGTACGGATTAGGTTGTTAGCCAAAAGGTCCGCAAAGTGCCCTTACGGAACCAATGAAATTATCCAGTTATAATACAGTGCGGTTTTGACACCCAAATGTGCAACGCTAAAATGAATAAATTGTAACCTAGATGAAGTATCGTAAGTCATCGTCCACGTAGATTAATATTTGAGCAATGACAATTTGGTATGATATGTGCGGTATGATATGTAAGTTTCGGTATGTGAGTTATGACAGTGTGGTTTTATTTATGAGCTATGCTCTGTGAAAAGCGGCTCAATGCATCTGCGAAAAGTATCGCAGGCTGACCTGGGCTGACACTTTTCGCTGTTGGTCCTTTTTCTGTGTGTTTAAGGACCCCGCGACTCATCATGAATCCATAATTATGTGATGGATTGATTGGTGCAATACATCACGGAGATACAGTAAGCCCCCTTTTGCAAGAGCGTGGCTCATATAAGATATGACATTGAGGTATGATATTTGAGGTATGACAATAAAGAATGTTATGTACGGTATGACAATGGAGTATGTTATGTGAGGAAAGGCAATCGGGTATGTTATCCGAGGTGTCGCAATGAAGTATGTTATGTGAAGTATTACGATGGGATGTGTTACGTGACGTGTTGCAATGGGGTGTTATGTGAGGAATGGTTATGGGTGTTATGTGAGGTATGGCTATGGGGTGTTATGTGATGTATGGCTATATGGTATTATGTGAGGTGTGGCTATGGGTGTTATGTGATGTATGGCTATGTGGTATTATACGAGGTGTGGCTATGGGGTGTCATGTGAGGTATGGCTATGGGTGTTATGTAAGGTATGGCAATGGCGTATGTTGTGTGAGCATGACAATTAGTAAGGTAATTATTAGAATAGCCATCCAATCCAAGGACATATCAGTCGGGCCACATTTATTCTAAAATCATATCGCGGAGGCCATTGCACCTATCCAAGGTTTCCTTGAGTTTCTGTTACAGATACTTTGTACACTTAAATTCTGATATTCTTTGCAAGCCTCTGGCTGCTTTTCAACATAACAATCGTCAAATCTAAGTTCAACAGTGAGACATGAATGAATTAAGTCGCAACTGCTATCAACGATCCTTGGAAATAAGTACTTTTAATACCCATTAGTGGATACGAGGTCGATACCCTGTTGAGGCTAACTTTCTTTCCGGCGACTTTTCGCCTCTCACCTCTGATGCACGTGAGAAAAGTAGTCAGTGACTTTGGAAAGACAGTTGTGTCAGTACGGGTGTGAGAAAGCCAGGAAACACATGGGTGCGTCGCTGACCGCCATGATATGACCTGAGCAGTTAAAATAGCTCAATACAAACTAAACCAAACCATCAGTGGAACTGTTCAAGTTAAAGGCGCGTTTAAACCAAGTGCCGAGACAAAAAACAATGGCATCGTAATTATATGAAGTACAATAAACGCAGTCATCAGTACTAACGGACACACATTTCATGGCGGTGGGGTGTCCAGTAAGTATATCAAGGGTGTCATTTCTCGTTGTCTTTTCCCGAGCAACGTGCAGGGTCAGTATTCACCAACCATTTTTCAGAACGTTCTGAGACTTATTCTTCAAGATTTTCCATGTTTGAAAGTAACACAGCTTCTGATTGGCTAAACCAAATGGTTTAGCCAATCAGAAGGTGTGTTACTTTCAAATCTGGAAAATTTTGGAGAACAAGACCAAGAACTTTCTAAGGAATGGTTGGTGAATACGGACTCAGGTTCCGATAATATCTAGCTGTCTTGCGACACTTGTCCATTTCCTTACAAGAATGTAACCGGACCGGTAATAAGTATTCAACAAGCTGGGAATATGAACCAGCTATTCTTCGATGAAGCAAGGCGGAGGGCCCAAAGCGCGTGCTGGCAATAAAATGATTAATTTTTATGAAATAAATTCCGCTCCATTAACTACAAGAATGTTATATCTTTCAAACTTAATAACTCTCGTGGCTTCCCGCTTCTCCACGAGATTTTGTAATTCTACCACCTGTAGCCTACTATGTACACTCAACAAAAATTATAAACCGCCACTTTTAAGGTGTAGTTCCCCGTAGACCTTTTTTTAATCCCTGTCCAGAAAAGGGATATTTTATTTGTTTTGATTTTTGTAGAAATTGACCTGTGTACAAAGATACATCAGCCTAAGTCTGAAAAGAATTCTTTGACTCGTTCGTCTTAACGGAGCTTATATAACATCCACCCACTCGACACTGGAAATTAATCAAAGGACTCAAAGTCCTGGAAAGCGGATTTGTGGAGTAGCATAAAGCTGTAATATGTTGCAATAAAAAATAACATCACATTGTATGCAATGCATGTGCAATCATTTTAAAGAAACGTGAAAATTGTTCTGCCTAGCGGGCCGGGCAGTAACTGTTATTTTATTACTGTTTAAGGAGTGGTGATTTGATCCGTCAATCTTCCGCAGTTTTTTGCTTTTATTCGGTTTCGGAATAAATGTGTAGGACAGTACATACGGTAGTGACAAAAGCCAGATTGAGGCGTATAAGCTAATATTGACAGTAGAATGGATAGGGAGCAAGCCTGAATGACAGTATTTGGTTCAGGTCAAACTATATAATAGTACAGTGTAAGCGCGCATGCGTCGTTACGCATGATGTATTTGGTTCCGGTCAGAACGATCACAGTAAGCGGATTTGCTATGCAAATGCGCTAAAAATTCCAATTCATGAAAACTTCATGCTCGTTTTCTTGGACTGTAGGAAATAACATTCATGTTCTTTTTCTTATTGCTAACAAAATTTCTGTAATTTAAGCTTCCCTTTTTAACCAGTTTTGGGTTATAGACACCACGCATGCGCAATACATGTGCTTCCATTCTTTTTAAAAAGACGTACCTTCTGTCGGTAGAATCGTGAATCTTTTCATTACAGTATCATGTATAACTTCCAGATACATGTACATGTTACAATTTATTTTCATTTACCTGTCTATTACTTGGCCAAATTTGCAGGAGAAACAAAAGTAGCCGTTTATAAGTTTTATTGAGTGTATTTGTCTTGCAGCAGAACAGGCTCAAAACATTGAGGTAGAGGAAGAAATTGCTAATGACGAGCCACAGGAAATTCACTCGAATTCATCAGATTCCTTTGTTCACTTTCTTAATTCTTTACCACACAATCACGGGTTTTAACGACCCTGAAGAAAAAGCCTTTGGAAAACATTGTGGGAAAAGGAGAAAATGCTGGTAACCAGCATTTTCTCCTTTTCCAACAATGTTTTCTAACCTTCCCAAAACAAATTTCAATTTTCGAGTCACATCTATCTTGTCGTCTGCAAATGCTTTCAATTTGGACACGTCTAAAATTTTGTCGTTTGGTAAAAGGTTAAAGTAAGCAAAATTATTTACCATTAATTTTATTTCTGTCCCTTTTATCAATGAAATGAGCTATGCTCTGACAAAAGGGGGCTTAATGCATCCCCGTGATGCATTATACCAAGCAAGTCATCGCACAGTTATATTTCCATAAAATCCGTCACATAGGACCCCGGTTTAACGTCTCATCCGAAAGATTAGAAAGTAGATTTAGATGGCAAGTCGTGGGGCCCGAATCCATACCCTTAAGTGGCCCAAGACTTGACGTTTGCGCGAGTAGCACGGCTTACCACTTCAACTATTCGGACTGACTTCGAATTCGTCAGTAAGCCATTACACAGACATAACAGGATCTGGCATGAGTTGACATTTAAAAAAAATCATTAAACGAGACTGTAAGATATGTTTTAAGAGAGCCTTTGGGAAGATGAATAGCATTTTTGTGGACGATTTTTTGAACTTTTACGCCAAAGGCCAAGAAATGCCATATTTTTAATCAAATAACTGTATCCCAAGAATGGTACTTTGTGATGTGTTAAAACATAGGCCGACATGTACTTGTACATGAGGCATATTCTCTTCTTGGACGGGTGTGGAGATCCTAGACAAAACAGTATCCCAAGAGTTATAGTCATGACAGGCCTACATGCACATCAGCATTGAAATTTACATGCCTATACGCTTCTTGAATAGGTTTGTAAACCACGAACAAAAAGTAGTTCCAATGATACTGGCACTATAATGTATTTGTTTTGAGTATAAATATGATAAGTATCATAGTTTCATCACGATCATCAATTTTGACTGTTAGTTTCACATAGATGTCTGGGTCAGCAATGTTTTAGAAATGAGGCGTATGAGTACAGAGCATTGACCAAATACGTCACTATTTGTTTATCTCAAATGTGCGTAAGATAACAAAATTCGTAAAGGCTGCACACCGAAACTAATGATAGTTATATGATAAATATCTGTTTTACAACGCTTCACAACGTCGATGCCGAACTCTCTGATTCTTGAAATTGACTACCACCACTTTTTGACACAATTTTAGATTTGCTATTTTTGATATCATGTGCAGACTGCATGTAAAGTGTCTCAAATGACCTTGAGCGCTTCTCTTTGAAAGGTTAAAACGTTGTAGGAAAATCCAATCATTTATAAGTACAACTTGTAAATACATGTACATGTATTGTGATTTTGTTATATTCATTCATTTTCTTTCCACAGGTTTTGAACGAATATTATCCATTTATATTTCTAGACGCTATTCACTGCGGACCTGTGCCAGATGTCACATGGGCGTGTCGTCACAAGAACTCGTGATGAGAGCACGTGACTTGATATTTCATTTGGAATGTTTTACTTGTGCTTCGTGTAACAAAACTCTTCCGACAGGAGATACATTTGGTATCCATGGAAACGAAATTTTCTGTTTAAATGACTATGAGATGGTGATGAACAATTTTCAAAATGAGGATTATAGACAGTTGTCGCCGTCAGGAACACATGACCTGATGACGTACTACACAGGAATGGAAGTTATTCAGAAAGGGAGACCAAGAAAGAGGAAGCACTTGCTTTCCTCGACTGATAGCTGTTTGCAGACACTGGGTATGTTAAATGGTTTATTTATCAATTTTCAAGCAACCTTGTGTTTCTTACGCCCCTTAGGAGGAAAGGTTTTGAAATCATTGTGGGGAAAAGAGAAAATATAGGTAACTAGTATTTTTCTTTTGTTCCCACAAAATTTTCTACGCTTTCAGAAACATTTCCAAGCACTTGCGCCACATCTTATTTGTCGTCTGCAAATGACTTCGATTTGGGCATGTCTTTTATTTTGTTGTCAGGTAAAGAATTATAAGTGAAATCGCTTGCCTGGGTCCTTCTGCCCTGACAAAAAATGCACTGACAGAGAAACAGGTTAAGAACTTAACAATTTCGCTATTAACCCTTATCTCCTGCTATACAAGTTAAATGAAACTTTCAAGGCGATAGTAAAAACCTGAATAATGTTATTTCAAACTTTTTTTTTTTTCTTTTGAAGAACAATATCTCCTTATCGGAAAGTGCAGATCCAAGATCAGACTGCACGCTCTCTGCAGTCTGATCTTGATCTACACTGTCCGCAGAAGGTCAGTTATTCGTGCTTAGCAGCTTAAGGTGGTACATAGCTATACAAATGAGTTAAATAGGTAAAGAGCTTTAGATAATATGAATAAAGCCGTTAAGGGTTCTCTTTGGACTTGCCATTGAAAAAAATGTCTTTTTACTGAAATTGGTAAGGCAACTGATTGCAATGTATCAATGAAAAAGACAGAACACTGGAAAGAAAAACAAATTACAATAATTTTTTGTAATATGATATGAATCATATCAGGTTATTTTACATTTAGCACCGGAATTTCGAAAATTCCTTTGGGAATGTCACACTGTCATTAGCACGCGTCCGCTATGTGAGATCGTATTGAAATAGGTACATGTATGATGACGTCATATCTGACCTTATAAAAGTAGATGAACCCCCGACTACTTTACGGTCAGTCCGTTATTTAACTCTATTAGCACCAAATATATCGAACCATTCTAATGCAAAAAGGGGCTTAAAACTTAATCGCTTTGCATTGTACCAATTAAGCCACCACCTAGTTGTGGATCCTTAATGGCCACTTTTTTAACAAACCGACTAAATCATGAAGTAGACTGATCCTTGGACATACAGAAAATTGATCAGTAGCAAAAAGTTTCGGTCCAGGTCAGCCTGCGCGGACTGCGCAGGCTGGCCTGGATCGATACTGTTTGCAGATTTATGAAGCTGCCTTTTCACAGAGCATGAAATCCGAAAGATTTTTCTCTTTATAGACTTGACTTTACAAGCCGACGATAAAGGTCGGAAATGTTTGCTATACGCATAATTCCTTTTTTCGCCTATAATGCTTACAGGGTTAAATGACAAAATAGCAGATTTCTACAGAATGTTTCCGTCCAGTTAGCGTCATATTTTTATATTTTGTGGTAGATCTACTTAAATTTTTTTTTCTGAAATTTTATTCGCGGCTAAAGTCGTAATATACCCCTTTGAGATCTTTTCTTTTAAATATCAGATGCCTCAGAAGCTATGCATTTGTGGCGACCGTTGTTCATAAGAATAGCTAGGCATTTAAGATAAGACTGAAATAAGCAGTGTTTCAATCTTCGTCTACTTTATGAAACATATTTTATGCCATATACAAGGGAAAAAAAGTATCATCATTACTCTTTATCGCCTCTGTATCTATTTTCCAACCTTGTTTGTCAACAAATATACAATAATTGCACTGACTTGTTTTTCATATTCGTTAAATGAAATAAACATACGCGAAACAAAAATAGTCTGAGTGTATCAAGTACGGCCAAGTTTGTCAGAAGTTTTTAGGTTTTATTTCTCTCAAAGACTTTTTATTCTGTTGCTCTCCGGAGTAAATTGGTTAATTTGGGAAGGTGTATAATATAACTGGCCATCTTGTCAAGTCAAATAAAGTTTAACCCTTATCAGACCCACTAAATGAGATGAACTGTTTCAGTTTAAAAAAAATAGACCAAGAGATTTCGATTTCAATTACATCTTGATACGAGTATTTCACAAAATATAGCGCGTTGTCTATTGAAAGTTAAACTGTACGTTCTATGAAGTCTGATCTAAATCCGCACATTCCACACGAGTAGCTTAAACTGTTGTTATTTTCCAAAGAGTAAGGAAGCAAAATATACAGTTATAGTAAAATCATTCAGAGCTAATTGGAAGCGCGGACGTGAACGAAAACACCCTCCGTTTTTCGCTAATTGGTAATCGAGATAATTCAATTGAACGCACGTGAACATGAAAACGATGCTGGAAGATAAGATCTCAGACTTTTTCTAATGAAATGTGATCTTCTGTCTGCCGTAATCCTCTTCAACCGGACAGATTGATGGTCCAAGGAACAGTTAAAAGATAGGGGCCATTTTCTTTTAGTAACGTTTCATAGTCACTCTGACCCTTTTGAGGAACCATAGAAATAAAGCAAATACTAGTATATTGCAAGCCATAAAAGACAACAATGTCACTTTTTTACGTCTAACGAAAGATCAGACAGTGTAAATCTCAGATCAGAAAACATCATGGGAAAAGGAGAAAATGCTTTTCCTCCTGATCCCCTCTTTCCGAGGATTGATGATAGTCATTGCGGCAGGATTCATTCCTCTCTCACCGCTGACCATTGTTTCGACGATGGTTATGTGGGAAAGCAGCCAGTGGCTTGGAAAGAATATTGTGAAACTCCAGGAAAGCATGGATAGGTGCACTGGCCGCGGCGATATAACTGAAATACTGTTGAAGACGGCGTTAAACACCATACAATCAATCAATCTCCTGATCCCCAAAATGTTTCCAAAAGTCTTTTTTTCTCGGGGTCATGAAAATACGAGATAGAGCGGTAAACGGTTAAGTGTATTGCGTGCACTTTGCACACAGCTGGTAGATCGCTGGAAGTAGTTCGGCTAATTAAAGCAACCAATTGAGTTTCTACTCAAACCTATCTCCGGTCGCAATCACACACCGAAAAGTCGGTCTTCCGCTTTGTAAAAGTAGTCCCCTAGTGCAGATTTTTAACTCTTTACCAAACGACCGTGAAAGTCTAGAGTCTCCAAAACTGAAAGTATCTACAGACGACAAATTTGAAAGTGATACTACACATGCACCCAAGTTCTTTGACAGGCTAAAAAACATGGTGGGAGAAGGAGAAAATGCTGGATACCAGCATTGTCTCCTTTCCCCATGTTTTTAAAAGCCTCCTCCAGGGTCGTGATAAAGGGTTAAGCCCTTCGCCGAAGACAAATTTTTAGGCCATTCCAAACTCAAACTATTAACACTTAGGCTGCTAGGCGACTCTTTATCTACACTGTCCGCAAAAGGTCAGTGAGTTGCGCTTAGCAGCTTACCGGTTAAATGTTGTGCCGTCGACAAATTAAATGTGGCGAAAAAGATTGGATTTGCCATTGAAACGATAGAAAACATTGTGGAAAAAGAAAGAAAAGGAGGCTAGACCCACAATATTTTCCAAAGCCTTCTTTTACAGATTCTATACAACGCGAGATCTTTTGGTTAATCATTTACCACACAATCCGGCCCAATTTTAACGACCCTGAGAAACAGGCCGTTTGAAAACATTGTGGGTTTTGTTTGTTTGGTTTTTTTTTTTGTATTGGAGTTTAAGGGCGTTTTCACAGCATAGGCCGTATCATGGCGGTCAGTCCACCTACGCATGCGTTCCCTGGCTTTTTCACATCAGTACTAACACAACTTTCTTTCCAAGCCACTGACTACTTTTCCCACATGTATCAGAGGTGAGAGCCGAAAAATCGCCGGAAAGAAAGCTTGCCTCAACTGGGTATCGAACCCGCAACCACCAGGTCATGAGTAAGATACTCCAAACACTGACCGACCCTGGCGGGCTGAAAACGGGCTTGGTTAAAAAATAAAGGATAACTCCTCTACCTAGCCTGGGTTCAAGCCGATCATTTTTTTTTTTTTCCTTTTTTTTTTATCTTCGGACTTTACTTTGTCAAAAATGACGTTTTTGACAAAGTAAAGTCCGAATATAAAAATGGAAAAAATTATCAGACTTGTACCCAGGCTAACCTCTACCAAACTTTACCATCATTTTACAATGCCGAGCCTGACGCGTACTGGACTTGAGATCAGGTGGTCGCTGGTTCGAATCCTAAGTTCGGCCAATTTCATTCCGAGCATTGATGCTAGTCATTGCGACAGGATTAATTCCTCCTCGTTTTCTGCTGATCATTGTTTCGACGATGGTTATGTTGGAAAGCAGCCATTGGCTTGGGAACCCTTTCCCAAGTAATCCTATGTTTTAACGACAGTAAGAAAGAAGAACACGGAATAACACTATGGAAAAGGAGAAAATGCTGGTAATCAGAAGAAGTTCTTGGAAAACAATATTGGAACTAGCATTTTATCCTTTTCCAACAATGTTTTCTACCTTATGAAAGACAAGTCTCATCCTTTGAGTCAAATTCAATATGTCGTCTGCAAATGCTTTCAGTTTGAACAAGTCCAATATTTTGTCGTTTGGTAAAGAGCTAATAATAAAGAGGAGTCTGAAACTTTGATGTCTGGTCAAGGGTCAATCGCATACTCCTGTAATCTTTACCACACGTCACTAATGTAAACTTGTCCAAATTGAAAGCATTTTGCCGACGACGACAATTTCAAGGTGACTGAAATGATGGAATTTGTCTTTGATAGAGCAGAAAACAATGTAGGAAAAGAAGAAAATGCTGGTTACCAGCATGTTCTCCTTTTTCCACAATGCTTTCAAAAGTTTCTTTTCTTTTCTTTTTTTTTTTGTTTTTTCTCTTTCTAAGGGTCGTCAAAACCCGGGATTGTTTGGAAAAGGGTTAAACAAATTTTAGGCAGACGTACTCAGAAAATACTGTAATATACGGAAAACCAACATGAATTTTGTTTGCAATCATTATTACATTGTTTTCACCAGTGATCCGCTGCCAGACATGAAACAAAACGGCTGCAAAGTGGTTTCGAGAAGAATCAAGTATACGTTTCCTGCTTTGTAATACTCTCAGTACTTTTGGGTCGTGATGTAGCGCGATACAGACTTTGACCCACAAGGCGTCACACAATTACCTTTGTGGTACACTGAAAATAAAGTAAAAATTGTTACTGTCTTTGACCCACTCGTCAAAGCTCGGCCGATTTCGGAAACACATTTTACCCCGTATGTATCAAGGAGGTTTTCATTTCAAAGTACCGTCAGTTGTATGATTTTAACATGGTGGGGCAAATGATCTACGACGACAACATTCGGCATACCTCGGATGATCCCGTGATCAAGTCCCTCGGCTGTATCACGTAGCTTGATATGCACCTACACGGTACATTTCTTCGCCGGAAACACACCGTCTTACCGTTACTGAAACTGTAAGGCTCATCGTAAAAAGAAAACATGAGTCACAATTCTATCGATATCTTTCTAAAAATATTTCCGTCGGCAAACAAAGTGTACATTCGACATTTAGCGTGGTTCATCAATTCCGTTAGGAGCTTTCATCGACAGATCGATAGATGTGAATAACTTCACCGTGGTTGTTCATGTCAGGGCTAAGCGATTTACAGGGGCGCCGCCATGTTTAAGATCATGTGATTGGTAGTTCAAAATGGCAATCCCCTTTACATGGACGAGGTTAGATGTAGATACGAAATCGGCCGATTTGTGACGAGTGCAACATCTACTGACAGTGGGGTAAAGTAGGTGTCGCTGCGATCGGTTACCGAATGTAAATGACTAAAAATAGATACCGAAGTTCCCATAGCCTCGTTTTGAATTGGAAAGTTCACTGCGATGATTGCTTAAACAAAAATTATAGAATGCCGCTCTAAACTAACGCATTAACGTGATTTGTAACCTTTTTTACAGACTAATAGATCAAACGACTTCTTTTTACTTGTTTTTTTCTTACTATTCATTTTTTACACATCATTACCTCTCTGGTACACTGAAAATAAAAAAATAAAACTTGTCACTGTCTTTGACCCACTCGTCAAAGCTCGGTCGATTCCGGAACTGTTGCTCAACCCATTTGCTGTCTTTCTTGTTTGTGATTTTGACCTGTAAATTATGTATTCAAAATATGGCGATAGAAAAAAAACTGTGTTTTAATTGATTCCGGAACTACATTTTACCCTGTATGTATTAAGGAGGTTTCCGTTTCGAAGTACCATGGTCGTATGATTTTAAACACGGCAGCGCACGTGATCTACGACTACAACAACCACGGTGAAGTTATTCACATTTATCAATTTGTCGGTGGAAAATGAGATCGAAATTGTTGAATTACGGTAAGAAATAAAATTACAGACTACTTTTCAACGGAAATGTATATACAGCAAGAATTCGTTACAAAACTTTTGACTTATGCTTTCTTTTCATTTAAGTCATGCGAATTTAATAAGTGTGCAAAGGTGTGTTTCCGGCGAAGAAATGTATGGTATGGTAACGTAACACAGCAGAGGAATTAATGAATGAATGAATTAATTAATTAGTTAATTAATTAATTAATTAACGAACGAATGGACAGACGGGTGGACGGACGAACAAACTAATAATGTTTTATGGCGCATCGACAGCTGTGGTCATTTAGCGCACATGCATATATTAAAAGATGGAAAGGTGGAATTGTCTTATTAAAAAGATTCGAGAAAAAATATATATATTGATAGTAAAATGATTTTAAATGAAGACAGATTTTTTTTATTACCTTGATATGCATAAAAGATGACATCATGCAAACACCCGAGGTTTACCGGCCGATATAGCTCAGTAGGTAGAGCGTAGGACTCGTGAACACAATGTCCTACAGATTGTGGGTTCGTATCCCCGGCTAGCCAACTAAAAAAATTACTAATAGTCTTTCGGATGAGACATTAAACCGAGGTCCCATGTGACGGTGCTATACGCCGAGCACGTTACAGAACCAGGCGAAGCTCTCAGTAGTTTCGACCTGTATCCTTGCACTATCCCCCGTAACAACTAACCGTCTTCTGGGGGCGTCGCTCAGATGGGCAACCGGTAGCGACGATAAATAAACGGAAATAACCAACAAACACCCGAGGTTTGCTGAACAAGGCTCGGCGCAGGTACAGGTGTACATGTCGTTTCCAGGGAGCAGAATCGAGAGATATTAGTATAAAATGCAAGAACGTGTTTCTCAATCGATATAAAATAAATATGTTTAGACTAAATGCGCCATGCTCTGTGAAAAGGGGGATTAATGCATCTGCGATAAATATCGGTCCAGGTCAGCCTGCGCAGCCTGCGCAGGCTGAGCTGGGCCGAAATTTTTCGCTATTGGTCAATCTTCTGTATGTCCAAGCACCAGTCTGCTTCATGATTCAGTCCGTTGTTCAAAAATGTGGCTTATGGATTCATAATTACGTGTATGTGATGGCTTGATTAGTATCATGGATCACTGAGATGCGTGAAGCCCCCTTTTTGTCAGAGCACGTCTAAAACATATGTTTAAATAAACTAAATCAAAAGAGACTTTAACTTAACTGGCGTCACACTATTACCTTTTTATGGTAAATAGAAAATACATTGAATCTCACTAGCATTGACCCTCTGTTACAATCGGCAAAATCTCGGAGTTTACGACCCGGAAGCACAATCCTTTCTGGTGTGACACCACTATCATCCTACAATGACCCGAAAGCTTTCCGTTCTGTTCTTACACCAAGTGGTCGCAGACACCAAATAGTTCCCAAGAAAACGCAAACTCTCACTTTCTCGTGAAATCATCAGAACAACATAAAACACGGTTTAAACTTAACAATCAAATATTGCTGATATAGCACTTTAGAAGATGATATTCTTTTCCAAATTGAAAGTATTGGCAGATGACAAATGCAATGAAGTCAAATAGTACAAAAAATGTCTATGAATGCATAGTAAACATTGTGGGAAAAAGAATGAAATGCTGGTTACCAACATTTCCTTATTTTCCCACAATATTCCAAAAGCCTTCTACAGTGTCGCTAAAACAGGGATTGTTCCGTAACGTATTAGCCCTTATCTTGCTAAATAAAAGAAATGAAACTTTCGCATGAATAATAAAAACCCAAATTCTCTTATTTCAAAGGTATTTTTTTGGAGAAAAGATATCTCCTTATCAGGCAGTGTAGATCCAAGATCATTGCAGTCTGATCTTGATCTACGCTGTCCGCAAAGGGTCGATGAGTCGCGCTTAGCAGCCTAAGGGTTAATACGGACGGCCCTAAAATTTTATCGTCTGGTAAACAGATATAAGTAACATGTTTTATTTTTTTATGTTTTCGTAGTTTGTTCGTTCTGACACGAAGTGATATCGATAAACGATATCAGACATACGGAAAAACTCTGCATTTCATGTCGTCTGCTAAACGTGTTATGAGGGTGGTACAAGCAGATGTTTGTATTCGTCTGTCAACAGTCAAACCCCGCGTGAACAAATCAAACAGCAGAACATTGTTCTGGCATTCGGTAAACCTCGGGTGATCCGTTGACCAAGTCCCTCGGCTTTACTACGTCGTGTAAAATTTAAATACACCGTACACTTCTTCGCCGAAAGTGGGCCGCATTACTGCGCTTTAAATAATAAGACTCCGCAAAAAAATGCGAGCCACAGTTTTCAATCGAAATGATTCTTTAAACATTTCTTTTTGCAGTGAGTTCGTTATTTCATTTCTAAATATGATGAATCAGTTCGACGGAATTTTTTCCCGGTGGATTGGGAAATGTAGATAAATTCACTTCATTTGATGTTGTCATTGACGTAACGAATTTCAGGGGTGTCGCCATATTTAATCATGTGACATAAAGTATTGACGATGGAGACTTTCTTGATTCGGGCGAAGTTAGATGTTATTACGGAATCGAATGAGTTGTTACGAGTGGGTGTTCTTGATATTTAACTGCACCCCCCCCCCTCCCATCTGTGTTTAAAAAAAAAAACCGCCCATGGAAACAGTTTCATTTTAAAATTTGATGCGGCAGCCAAACAGATCCTCAGAAAAAAAATGTTGCTAATGATTTGTATAAATTTTACTGCCTTAATCTTTCAAGTTATTATCGAAGATCGTTTGTAAATGACTTGAAAGCCACATCATCGATAATTTGCCAGATTCAAGCTGTACCAAACAGCCTCGCGTCTTCATGACTTTAAGGAGGAATGCCTTTGAAAACATTATGTGAAAAGGAGAAAATCGTTGTACACACAAGGTTTTCAACTACTTCCAAGAAAATTTTAGCCATATTTCATTTTTCATCTGAAAACGTTTTTAATTTAGACAAGTCTAAAAATTTTGTCGTTTAGAAACGAGTTAACAAATCCTCAGTTAAACTCGGGTCGATTAAAAACTTCAACACTATACCACACAATCCCGACTTTTAATGACCCTGACAGAGAAGACATTTGAAAACATTGTGGGAAAAGGAGAAAATGCTGGTAACCAGCATTTTCTCCTTTTCCACAATGTTTTCTATCCTACCAAAGACAGAAATCACCATTTTAGCAACATCTGATTTGTTGTCTGCAAATGCTTTCAGTTTGGTCCAGTCCAACAGTTTGTCGTTTGGTAAAAAGTAAATAACCAAGTGCACCGCGTGCGGCTGCCAACGCTCGTTTACGGTTGCTTGACCGGTGAAAATTCTAAGTTGAAAAATGGGCATAACTGTGCCAAAATTACTTTGATGGTTACCTGCCTTTGTTGTCAATATTCCTCTTTTGATAGTTAACAACTTGTCCAAGTTTGAAGTGAATATCTACAGAAATAGCTGGGATATTACAATATGTCAAAGTTTTTACTCCAAATGGACAACGCAGACATCATCGCCCACGCCCACGCCAGGGCTACGGCAGTACCTCGAGGTTTTCTTCGAAAACAGCCGAGCTAAAAATGTACAAGAATTCATGTGCAAGAATCCAGCATAAAGTCTTGTAGAAACGTGAATTTGAGATACGAATATAAATCAAAGCAAATAATGGCAGCTCGTTTTTAGAATAAAAGTTGTTATTTAGAGAACTGTTTGTTGGGTTTTGATGGTTTTCATTGTAATGTTTTCCATTTGAATAAAGGTTATTTTTTGCATTTCTACATTTATTTGGGAATGGTGTAGTTAGGGATTAGGCTGGCATTTTGATCTCTATCTATACTATTCTCCATTAATGTTCAATAGAAAACCGTCGGCTTAGAGCTGAAAATGGCAGTTTCATTAATATGTGAAGTCTAGATTACTTGAAAGCCATAGTATTTCTTACAGTACTAGTGTTTTTTTATATTACACATTTCACGTGATTTTGGTGGTTAAGCCACGTTGGAGCTTGGATTTTAGTGCTAGCCATGATGTCAGAGATGTTAGATGGACGTCAGATAGATAATAAAGAAAAGAAAAATAATTTTAAAGTCTACGTCTTTTCAACCTATAGAAGACTGATAGCAACAGAACAAAAGTTCGAATTAATTGATTAATTTATCAGTTCATTCATTCATTAATTCATTCATTCATTTACTGACTCAGTGACTGGCCGACCGCTCTCTCTCTCACTCACTCACTCACTCACCACTCACTCACTCACTCACTCACTCACTCACTCACTCACTCACTCACTCACTCACTCAATCAGTCGATCAATCATTCATTAATTCAGATATTTAAAATCACTTGTTTAGTTAATTATTCATTTATTCAATCAATTATTCATTTATTTTGCCATATATTATATCAGTCATTCACTCGTTTACTATTTTAAAACATGTATTTGTTTTTTTATACTTCATTCGCCGACTCGGTTGAATATTTATTTGAACCATGCTCTGTGAAAAGGGAACTTAATGCATCTGCGAAAAGTATCGACCTAGGTCAGCCTGCGCGGACTGCGCAGGCTGACCTAGGCCGAAACTTTTCGCTATTGGTCAATTTTCTGTATGTCAAAGGACCAGTCTACGTCATGATTCAAAATTGATTTTATGGATCCATAATCATGTGATATCTAGCTTGGTAACATGCATCACGGAGATGCATTAAGTCCCCTTTTGTCAGAGCATGGCTCAGTTTTTTTTTTTCTGAGCACTGTTTGAAAGAGGATTTTTCAGCGGTGAATCCAGTGCACGATTTATCAATATTATTCTTTGTTAGATAACAAAGTTTCTATCGGTCGATTCGACACAATTGGCTTGATTGAATAACACGTCGTACATTTTATTTTACATATTTCCCAGAATTCTTCACTGTATACGTAGGTTATAATCTCGGGTTATTTCGTTTACAACGAGATTACGCGATAGTTGGAGATAACAGAATTTTATATCTATCTTCATTGCGAAAACTTTTGACATATCGCTCTGATATTCTGGAAAATTGTTAGAAGCATCAAAACGCTTGAAGTCTGTTAACACGTTACAAATCAAGCGTTTCCGAAATGAAATGATTCACGCGGTGTTTCGCGCGTTTTTATTGAAACATGTTGAGAATCACGTGGTGGGCGACTACGTCATGCTGTTACTATAATTATAACAGACACGCGTAAATGACATTTGATAGGTCGACCTCGTTTTGATGAGATTTTAAATACTGTCGCGCTGGGAAATAACTTCCAACACATGATTGGACAAAAATTTAGGGAACATAAAAAAGTAAAAAGGAATACTGAAATAGAATAACTCAGTAAGAGATGACAAAACTTAAGACTTGTCCAAAAAGGAAAGCATTTGCAGAGGAAAAACCAGGTGTGATGGCAGTTTTCTGATCAGGGTATAAAATATTGTGGGACAAGGATAAAATGCTGGGTAACCAGCATTTGAGAAAATGCTGGTAACCCAGAATTTTACCCTTTTCCCACAGAATTTTTAAAAGCCTTTTTTTTTCTCGGGGTTAAATCGCAGGATTCTGTGGTGAACGTTTAATCCTGTATTTGCAATGTCATTTCTTGTCTGGATTAGTCAACAATAACAATTTCACTTTAGAATAATCAACTTAAATAAATTTCGAAAAAAAAAAAAAATATTCGGTTATAAAATGGACAAAAAGATAATTGCTTCATTTCTGTTCATTAATTCAACATTTGTTTAACCCTTAACTCTTTACCAAACGACAAAATTTTAGGCTGGTCCAAATTGAAAGCGTTTGCAGACGACAAAGTAAATGTGACTGAAAAATTGAAATTTGTTTTGGAAAGGGTAGAAAACATTGTGGGAAAAGGAGAAAATGCTGGTTACCAGCATTTTCTCCTTTTCCCACAATGTTTTCAAAAGACATTCTACAAAGGGTCGTTAAAAGTCGGGATTGTGTGGTAAAGAGTTAAACTGCTCAGCTCGACTGACTGACCTTTTGCGGACAGCGTGGATCAAGATCAGACTGCACAGCACGTGCAGTCTGATCTTGGGTCTACACTGTCCGACTAGGAGATATCTCTACTTCAACAATACCTTTGAAATAGGAAAAAAATGGGTTTTAATCATAGGCTTTAAAGTTTGATTTCGTTTATTTAGCAGGATAAGCGTTAAGAAGTCATGAGGTAGATCCTTCGCTTGGATTCCTGTTGAATTTTCTCTGCAAGTCTATCTTAAGGCTGGAAATAGATATATCAAATAATGAAAAAATAAAATTCCACGTAGGGGAATGAGCGTGACAAACGTTGACCGTATCGTCTTGATCAGGAGAAAAGGTCGACTGCGCATGTGCGAGATAAACTTCCGCCACACACACCGCTCCCATCAGACATTGATGTCACGTGTCAATCAAAGCGCGCGTGGCGTAACAGACTGGTTCTACCACTGGGAATTTTCTATACACGGCGTGTTTTTATCACCTGTTCTACTGAATGCCAGACTGAAAGCTTCTGTACCGAACATTTTACGAATTTTTTTCTTATGAACAATTTCCCAAAAGTGTTTTCCAGATTTTATTCTTTTTTCCCATGTGTGTGTTGGGCTCTTATTTATTAATATACGTGTAAAGATAGAAAAAAAAAAATACCTTTGAGTCATGCTCTAGCCAAAGGGAGTTTAATGCGTCTCCGTGATATTTTATCCCTTTCCCAAACGACAAATTTTGGACTGGTCCAAATTGAAAGAGTTTGCAGACGACAATTTTAAATTTGATGAAAATGGCAGAAAGTTATCATAAAGGGTAGAAAACACTGTGGGAAAAGGAGAAATTGCTCGTTACGAGCAATTTCTCCTTTTCCCACAGTGTTTTCAAAAGACTTGTACTCCAGACACGTGAAAACCAGGGCATGTTTGGGAAAGGGTTATAAACCAAAAACGTCATTACATGATTATGAATCTACGAAATTCATTTTGTCCTACAACCGGCCGAACCCTGTATTTTAAATAGTTTAAGTTGTCTTTAAAAGGACAGAAAACCATCATTTTTTTTTTTGTCTCACTGTCGATAAAACTCAGACTTGTGTGGTTAACAGGCAAATAGTGTCAAATGTCATTTTATGCGAAAATCTGGGCCCGTGCAAATAAAACTTTCCAGAATTCATCCTCAGATCAAATTAGTGCTGAAGTTTTAATTTTAGTTTGTTTCTGAAAAAGTATTATCACATAAAACTTCCTCCTGCAATGTATTAAACCAGTGACTTATTTTTGACAATATACAGGTGTATTATCGTTTCTTGGGTCCCGGTTCTTATCAGTTTTTAGACATGAGCGCGTGAAGCCGGAGAAACCAGCTACGGCACGTACCGGAATTTATACTACTACGCCGTTTCGCGGAAAAATTACGTCATTGTTGCTAAGACGTGTAAGTGTGCAAAGTTTTTGATTTCCTTGTTTAATAAAAACCAAAATGTGCAGCGAACGTTTTTTTAAATCAACAAAATCGCAGAAATAAGTGAACTTACCCCCCCCCCCTCCCCCCCAGAAACTGTTTCATTCTACTTTCTGTGTAAATGTCAAAGAGCTATCTACTTGTGTACGTACACATTTGAAACCGAATTACAACTGTAAACATGGACCCGTGAATGGTTTTATGAAGGTAAAGGCAACGATGCAGGATATTTTTTGTCTGTCATTCGTTTTATATGATAAATAGAATCTCGCAATCATGTTTATGTATTATCATTTTTATCAAACTCGTTGACTAAAATGTATTTTAGGCTCTTCAAGGCTCGCGTCATACATTTATAGTCGACTCGTTTGATAAAAATAATAATACATAAAAAACTCATGTAAGATCCTCTATATAATCCACCCTTTATTGTCGATCAAGTTAGACTATGTTACATTGTATAACAGAACTTTCTTGCACAGTTGAATTGACCTTGAATAAATGGAGGATATTTGTTTTTTCTGGGAAAGATCGAAATTTGTTTCATCGACTGAACATCATCGGTAATATTTTCACGAGTTACGCAGCCACACGTGGAAACATTACCGTATGATGTTCACAAGATAAAATAATTTGAGATCTTCCATCGAAAAAAAAAATATTCTATTTATTTCATGCTTCTAACCCTCTTTTTTTTTATGTTGGGACTTGCGAAGTACAAGGGAGCTTTCGGTATTTCCGGACCAGTGAGTTTATCAAACGGTAAATTCACCGGTCGAAACGGTGAAACTATTAAACCGTGACCCCCCCCCCCCCCATTAGTTCTCGATAAACTACCGAAAAGGATGAAAAAAAAGTTTTAATAACTATTAGCTCAGATCTTTCAAAATGGCGGCGTCGGCGGAAGCTTCCATCTAAATTGAGAAATCACTTGAAAATGAAATACATGTAATAAACTGCCTTTTGTTCACAGAAATGTATCGAGAACAAGGTCGATTGAAAACTATGATTGATTTCTTCAGTATACTAGTAGTCTTATGTTTGAACCCTTTACCACACAGTCCTGAGTTAAAACGAACCTAAGAAAGAAGCTGTTATAAACACTGTGGGAAAAGGAGAAAATGCTGGTAACCAGCATTTTCTCCTTTTCCCACAATGTTTTCAAAAAGCTTTTTTTTTTCGGGGTCGTTAAAATTCGGGATTGTTTTTCTTTTTTCCTCGGGGTCGTTAAAACTCGGGATTGTTTGGTAAGGGATTAATGAGCAGTATGGGGTCGATTTCCGGAGAAGAAAAGTAAGGTACATGTAAACATCTCACAACGTAACAAGCGTCAAACCGGTAACTTTTTGGCCCATTGAAAATAGAGTAAAAATCAATCTCTTCAACTGGCTGCTGCTGATTCTCTGACGAAGCGGGAGCCTAGCAGTTTTTTTTTTCTATCAGATATATGTCTAATGTCCTTCACAGAAAGGTGCAGAAAATGGCATCATGAGCAATGAACTTTTTCGCTATTCCTCTTCAAGCACATCACCTCTCGGAAAATGGCTGTCAGTCTAGGCCCTCACTGATGACAGACCATGCCTCTTTGCCAAGTCACAAACAAAAAAGAGTCCTAAAAGAAATGCAAAAAATGCATTTATTCTCTGCAGAAATAATCAAATCAACTTTAGAAACACATTTTAGACTCGCCCTTTCATCTTTCATGATAAAACAGTGCGGCAGAAGGGCTAGATATCAAATTTTCAAGTGGGACTACTTTTGGGTACAACGACCCGGAAGCATTCCGTTCTGGTGGTACACTAGCACAGCCGAGAGACAAGATCAACGGGATTATTTAACCCTTTCCCAAACGATAAATTTTAGACTGGTCCAAATTGAAAGAGTTTGCAGACGACAATTTCAAATTTGATGAAAATGACAGAAAATTCTCCAGAAGGGTAGAAAACACTGTGGGAAAAGGAGAAATTGCTCGTTACGAGCAATTTCTCCTTTTCCCACAGTGTTTTCAAAAGACTTGTACTGCAGACACGTGAAAACCAGGGCTTGTTTAGGAAAGGGTTAAGGTTTTCCGAACGGAGCTATACAGAGAGATAGATTTTATACTCTGGTGTTATCTGTGTTGTGGATTTATTTATACAAAGTAAACAAAAACTGATCAGCCCTTTATGAAACGAACCGATCTTCTAATTCCCGGACAGCGCAGTGGTTAGCGTATCTTACTCGTGACCTGGTAGTTGCGGATTCGATACCTGGTAGAGGCAAACTCCCTTTCCGGCGATTTTTCGCCTCTCACCTCTGATACATGTGAGGAAAGTAGTCAGTGATTTTGAAAAGAAAGTTGTGTCAGTACTGGTGTGAGAAAGACAGGAAACACACGCGTAGGTACACCGACCGCCGTGATATGGCCTTAGCTGTTAAAACGGTGTTTAACTCCAACATAAACAATCTAAGGCTGCGAGGAAAAAGAACTCTTGAAAACATCTTGACAAAGGGAGAAAATGCTTGTAACCGTAAATATTTTCTACCCTTTGAAAAACAAATTCCACTTTGAGAGCCATATCTAATTTGTCGCGTGAAAACGTTTTTACTCTTAAGCCGCCAAGCGCGACCCCCTGACCTTTTGCGGACAATGTAGATTAAGAACAGACTGCACAGAACGTGCAGTCTGATCTTGGCTCTACACTGTCCGATAAGGCGATATTTTTCTCCAAAAATAAGTATAAAAAAACATTATTCGGGTTTTTACCATCGAATTGAAAGTTTCAATTAACCCTTTCCCAAACGAGCCCTGGTTTTCACGTGTCTGCAGTATAAGTCTTTTGAAAACACTGTGGGAAAAGGAGAAATTGCTCGTAACGAGCAATTTCTCCTTTTCCCACAGCGTTTTCTACCCTTTTTGAGACCTTTCTGCCATTTTCATCAAATTCAAAATTGTCGTCTGCAAACTCTTTCAATTTGGACCAGTCCAAAATTTGTCGTTTGGGAAAGAGTTAACTTACTAGTATTTAGCAGGAAAAGGGATAAAAGAGACGTATGTAAACTGTTAATGTTGATCATACTCCAAAGGTAACCCGGCATTGAGGAAGGCTGGTTTTCAGAAAAGCAAGTAGGAAAAAGGAGAAAATGCTTGTTATAATAATTATGGCGTACAACACACGAAAAGGGGCCTTCGGACATATGCGTAAAAGTGTGTCGTCCCAGATCAGCCTGTGCAGTCTTTGACTAATCCGAGACGAGACTTCCCGTTTTTGTGCGATTTTCTGTTTCACGAAATACTACTGTATGAAAAAATCTTATGTAGTCGTAAAGTGCCGTCTCGGATTAGCCTGCGCGGACTGAGTAGGCTAATCAGGGATGACACTTTACGCAAATGTCCGAACGTCTCATTTCGCATGTTGCGGGCCATAATATATTTATTTACTCATTTTCTCCACTATGTTTCTACCTTTGCTAAGACAAAAAAAAAACCGTCGTTTGAGCAAGATTTCATTTGTCGTCTGCAAATGTTTTGAATATAGAGGAGTCTCCATATTTATCGTCTGGTAAAGAGTTTAACCCTTTACCACACAATCCCGAGTTTTACCTGAGGTAGAATCCATTCAAAAGCATTGCGGGAAAAGGAGAATATGCTGGTAATCAGCATTTTCTCTTTTTCACATAATGTTTTCTATCCTATCAAAGACAATCATCATTCTCGCAACCGTTAATTTGTCGTCTTCAGTTTGGACTAGTCTAGAATTTTGCCGTCTGGTAAAGACTTGGCGCTTCACAAACGTCAACATTTTAAACTCTTCCAAATTCAAAGCATTTGCAGACGACAAATCAATCAATGCTCATCTAATGAAACTTGTCCACGAAAGGGTAGATCTAGGAAATGTGGAAAATGAAGAAAACGCCGGTTACCAGCTATTCCTCCTTTTCCCATGATGTTTTCAAAACTTTTCTTGTCTAGTTCGTTAAAACTCGGAAATGTGAGGTAAAGTGTTTAGAATCTAAACCTGCGACGTATCTTTCAACATCCAAACTTAATCAGCAAACGATCCTTGTTTGATATCAGAAACCGCCAAAATAAACACGGTGTCCGTGTGGAATACTGATCTGTCAACAATCCCCTCAAACGGTGTCCGTAAAGATTACACGTCTATCAACAATACTATCATATCGATGCGGTTTCTGGTTTGCGTGAAAGGTGGATGTCTTTTCCAATGATTCATTTAAAGAGATCAAAAAGCAAGAAAAATTTCAAACATGAAAACAAAGAGATAAAACAGTTGTTTTGTTTGCCCGACAAAGTCCATAAACACAGAGTCTGGAACATTTCATAAAATTTTGTCAAGTTCTCCTGAATACATGTACCATTTATAATTCTAGGGATGCTGACCAATGAACAAGGAGATCTATTGTCACGTGACGGCTTTGGACATGCGCCAAGACAGAAGAGAGTGCGGACATCTTTCAAACATCACCAGTTGCGCACAATGAAGTCATATTTCGCCCTGAACCACAACCCGGACGCCAAGGACCTAAAGGCACTGGCCCAGAAAACACAACTCAGCAAACGGGTTCTACAGGTATGTACCCTTTACCACACCCAATTTTAACGACTCTGAGAAGGAAAGCTTTAGAAAACATTGTGGGAAAAGGAGAAAATGCTGGTAACCAGCATTTTCTCCTTTGCCCACGATGTTTTCTACCCTTTCGAAGATAACTTTTCACCAGTAAAGCTACTTTTAATTTGTCGTCTGTAAGTCTTAAATTTTGTCGTCTGTCAACGAGCTTAAGTTTTTCTCTTTATCAGACGGTTTGTTTGTGTGGTGTTTAACGCCGTTTTCAACATTACTGCAGTTATCGCGGCAGCCAGTATACCTATCCATGCTTTTCTAGAGTTTCTTTTACAAGTACCTCGCACAATACTCTTCCAATGCATCTGGCTGCTTTTCCACCCATCAATCGTCGAAACAATGCCCAGCGGTGAGAAGAGGAAAGAATCCTGTCGCAATGACTATCATCAATCCACGGAAGGAAATTGGCCAAGCTGGGGATTCGAACCAGCGATTGCCCTGGTTTCAAGTCCTGTGCGCTGACGACTGCGGTACCGCGCTCGGCATAATGCTAGTCTTGTTCAAATTGAATGCATTTGCAGGCGACAAATATTTTTTAAAGTATTTTCACATTGACCCATAAGTCAATGCAGATTTATGTTGATCATTCATACATGAATTAATTCTTACATGATTTCGTTTAAAATCAAGAATTTCATACTTTTTTTTTCAATTCTGAGGATGATATTTATTAAAGAAATAAGCCCATTGGCAAGTTTTGACCTTTGTTTAAAACTCTGAACAAGATGACAATTTTTTTTACTCTTTTATTGAAATCAGTTCCAGACGAAACATTTAGTTTGGTTCAAATGATGGCAGTTGTCCTTGAAAGGGTTGAAAACATTGGACACAAAAATTAAATCACTTCTTGAAATCATTTCTTTTTTTTTTTTAACCAGGTTTGGTTTCAAAACGCGCGTGCAAAGTTTAGACGAAGTCAAGCTAAATATAGCCCGGAGGAAGGGTCTAATACAACAAAAGCCGACACGAATACATCAGAAGAAACCGAACAATTACTCGATTTGACCAATCGGCAATCTCCAGCTCTCTCTGACGTCAGCTCAAACCAGTCTGTCACGGACTCAGTTGACATAAATGAGAACGGAAACTCCGGAGACAGTCTAACTGACCTATTTTCTGACGGGAATTCAAGCACGTGACATTTTTAAAGTGCTATACTCACTTTGAACTTTTAAACAAGGCGACAAAATTTCAGATTTGTTCATATTAAGAGAGAGTGAGAGCGATAGATAGAGAAAGAAAGAGAGAGGGAGAGATTTTTATATTTCGTATGGTGTTTAGCGCCGTTATCAACGTTTATTCAGTTATATCGCGGCCACTGACGCACCTATTCATGCCTTCCTGTTTTCCATCAGTACTTTGCAGAATATCTCCCTAAGCCATTGACTGCTTTCATGCATTACAATCCTTGAAACATTGATCAGCGGTAAGACAGGAGAATGTATCCTGTCGCAATGACTATCATCAATTCTCCGAGGGAAATTGTCCGAGCTAGGGGTTCAAACCAGCAAACCCTGGATTCAAGCCCTGCACACGTTACCGACTGAGCAACCAGACTCGGCAGAGAGAGAGAGAGAGACATTGAGCATTGAGAGAGAGAGAGAGCGATAGATTATGCTACTCTATGCTATTTACCATTGTTATGTAAGAAACACACATGTGCAATAAAAACAGTGAATATTTAACATTGCTTTGTGCTTGTCATCTTTCACGACAGAAAAAAACATGAGTGGAAAAATGTACATGAAATTACCATTGATATTTTTCGCGATGTTTTGAAATTTTTAACAACTTTGTTGTCAGTGTGTAATGTATTGCATGTAGATCAGTCCCTCTCAACGATTGGTCCCTGTAAACCTTAACCGGTACTCGCACCGTGATATGGGTGGTTCCAAAGGTCAACAGGACCCATTATAGGACTCGAACCCGTCTGATGTGGGAGGTCGACCTGCCATCTCTTCACAACTCGACTTAGCTTTCTCCATAATTATATATCACAATACAGAATCAGAATACTCTTTCTCTCTCTACCTCTCTTTCTGTCTCTATCTTTCCCACTCTCTCTCTCCTGCTACTGCCCATCTCTCCCTCCCTCCTCCCTGTTTTCCCTCTTCTTTCTCGCTATTTACCCTTCTCCCTCTCTCTCACTCTCTCCTTTGCCTTCTCTCTCTCTCTCTGGTTTTCCACGTCTTTCATTCATTCTGTTTCTACTTGTCCGCCGTTCTTTATCTTTCTCTCTCATATTTTCCCCGTCTCTCCTCTTCTCTCTGTCACTCCTTGTCCATCGTTCTCTCTTTCTCTCTCTCCCTATCTCTCTGATTCCAACAGTATTTTTTCCTGTAAAAAGATACAAATTTATCAAAAAAATGATTGCCATACTGTAACATAAATCTAAACCAACGAAAAACAAAAACAAAATAATAAGACAAATAAACGCAAACAGATAATAATAGTTCGGATATCGGAACGGTGTCTCCATATTGTTTCCAGACGAGACTCGTCAACCAATCAGAAATCAGCAACTGTTGAATTAATTGTATTCCTACGCGCCTGCGACGTGTAATACGGTCACGTTATCGAAAACATTCATCAGTGTCAAACTGCCACAGACCGGATTGGTTACAAACTCTCTCTCAGTCCTTCCACGAGAAAATAACCCATCACATGAAAGATTTCAGGTTTTTTTTAACCCTTTCCCAAACGACAAATTTTGGACTGGTCCAAATTGAATTAGTTTGCAGACGACAATTTTATAAATTTGATGAAAATGGCAGAAAGGTGTCAAAAAGGGTAGAAAACACTGTGGGAAAGGAGAAATTGCTCGTTACGAGCAATTTCTCCTTTTCCCACAGTGTTTTCAAAAGACTTATATTTCAGACGCGTGAAAACCAGGGCTTGTTTGGGAAAGGGTTAACTTAAACAACTTTGACGTAAAAGAAATCCATTTGAACCGCATTCTGGCAAAAGGAGGTCTAATGCATCTCCGTGATGCATTACGCTAAGCAAGTCATCACATAATTATGCATCCATAAAATCTCTTTTGCCTATCAAGCGACTGAATCGTAAGGTCGATTGGTCCTTTGACGTGTAGAAAGTTAACCAATCGCAAAAAGTTTCGAACCAGGTCAGCCGGCGCGGACTGCACAGGCTGCCCTGGCTCGACACTTTTTGCAGATGCATAAAATCCCCTTTTCAAAAAACCATAGCTCATATGCACTAACTCTCTATAGATAGGGAAATAACATGGCTACTCTAAATTGAAACTGATTGCAGCCGAAAAATTTATTATGGCCAAAATAACTGGAGATGTCTGTTGAAGGGTGGAAAACATTACTGGAAAAGGAAAAAAAAAAAAGAATGCTTGATACAGTTTATTGTTTTCATTTTCCCACAATATTATTCACCTTTTCAAAACAAGTTATATCACCTGAACCACAGGGTGCCGAATAAACACTAAGGACATTTTTCTGTCTGGAAATAAAGCCTCAGGGTAGTGAAAACAAGGGATATTGGGAAAGCTCTTTACCACACGATAAAATCGTAGAATTGTCCGAATTGAATGAAAGCTTTTGCAGACGACAATTTAAATTTGGCTAAAATGGTGGAAGTTGTCTTTGACTGGGTAGAAAACATTGCGGGAAAAGGAGAAAATGCTGGTTACCAGCATTTTCTCCTTTTCCCACAATGTTTTCTAAAGGCTTCTTCCTCAGGGTTGCTCAGCGACAGGATTTTTGGAGGATGAAATTGTCGTCTGCAAATGATTTTAAATATAGACGAGTGAAAATTTGTTCGTCTTGTAATGGGTTGAGATAATCTCCTTGTATCTTAACGTTGCAAGATTCTGTCTCTCATTTTATTTAAAGTGAAATCGAGTTAACAAAGCCGCTTTCAATCATTCAATTTACTCTTAAGCAAACGACAAAAATTTGGAGTCTTCCAGAATTGAAAGCATTTGCAGACGACAGATTAAAGCATTTCCAAAACTCTTGTTTTAGCGAACTTTAGGCAGAAGCCTTTCTTTACCAGGAGTCGTCAAAACTCGGCATTGCGTGGAAAGGGAGTGATCAATGAATCAAGCAACTCAATCAATCAATCGATCAATCAATCAATCAATGGATCGATCGATCAGTCAGTCAGTCAACCTACCAACCAACCATCTAACCAACCAACCAACCAACCAACCCACACACCCACCCAGCCAACCAATCAATCAATTAAATAAATGATAAATACAGTTTTAAGGATATGTATTTTAACACTGTTACAATTATTTTTTGCCTACATTTTCTCTTCTCCCCCATCCCGCCATTTTCTCCCTCCAATGTTCTTTTGACCCCTCTTTTCCCACAATGCTTTCTACTCCTCCAAACATATATTGTTAAATAGGAGCCACATTTAAATATGTCATTTGCAAATTATCCCTACTCTGTGAAAAAAGGTTTTAATGCATCTGCAAAAAGTATCGACACAGGTCAGCCTGCGCAGTCCGCGCAGGCTGACCTGTGTCGAAACTCTTTTGCTCTTGGTCAGTTTTCTGCATGTCTATTCTACCTAACGATTCAGTCAGCTGTTGCACAAAATACTAGTAGATTTTCTTGGTCCATAATTACGTGAGAATTTGCAAGGTATTGTGTATCACGGAGGTGCTTTAACTCCTCTATACCAGAGCATGGCTAAAATGCTTTCAATTTGATAAAAAAAAATTGATTATTTTTTTCGTCTAGAAGAGTTAATCCGCGTTTATCCAAAAATATGGGAGCACAATTTATCGTGCAAAAATCAAGTCAACGTGTGAAACGCTATAATCTTTTCCCCGCCTACTGCAATAAGGCGAGCTACAAATTACTGTTAATTGACAGAGTGCTAACTCGGTTCTGGAATGTGTTCCAGATAGTTTTATGTATCAGTTACGAACTGTGCAAATCAAACGCAGCACCTGTGTTGAGTTACAGCACGTGACGAGTGATTGATGCTCCGCCCATTTTCTCGTCCCATCCTCCATAAGCAAGAGAGGTGCATGAATGACGTATGTTACAAATAAAAAATAGGACTCGATTTTATAGAAATAATTAGCAGACAACAAATTAAAAATGACTTATATAGCGGGATTCGTTTTCCAAAGGTATAGAAAAGGAGAAAATGCCGGTAAACAATATTTTCTTCTTTTCCCATATGTTCAAAAGCGCTCTGTTTCAGAGAATGTTTGTTAATAAATAAATTAAAGACAATATAGTGTAAAATACAAAACTTTTTTTTTTCATCGAAAGAAGAAAAAGAGGGAATAATCTGTTTTAGCTATGACTCAAATCTTAACCCTTAGGCTGCTAAGCGCGACTCACTGACCTTTTGCGGACAATGTAGATCAAGATCAGACTGCACAGAACGTGCAGTCAGATCTTGATCTACACTATCCGGTAAGGAAATATTTTTTCTCCAAAAATAAGTTTGAAATAACATTATTATTACTATCGGAATGAAAGTTTTATTTAACTTATTTAGGATAAGGGTTAATAACTACATGTATGTCCAAACATACGACCGTTTGATCCAGAGCCCTCAACGGTGACAAACTCCGCCAGTCCTTCTTGTCCTTTCCTGAACTAAGGGTCTTGGGTAATTCTCACCAACCGTTCTAAATTCAATTCAAATTTTACATGGACTAAATCTATTTCCTGCAAAGTTGGAAATAATAAAACATGCTAAAATTAGGTAAGACTTAACACTTAGGCTGCTAAGTGCAACTAAATGACCTTGAGCGCATAGTGTAGATCAAGATCAGACTGTACAGAACGTGCATGCTCATCTTGGATCTACACTATCCAGTAAGGAGATATTTCTTTCCTAAAAAGTAGTTTGAAATAGCATTATTCGAGGCTTTTACTACCGGTTTGAAAACTTCATTTCACTAAATTAGCAGGATACGGGTTAAAAGCGGTTATTTTCATTTCGTAAACATTTTGTTTCAGAGTGTTTGCATCAGCTTATCGTGACGCCACCTATATTACATGAATTAATATCAGTATTTCTCATTTCAATTCGTGAAATCTTCAATTTAAAGGCGCATTTAGACCTACTGCCTGGACCAGGCGTAAACAAAAATCAATTGCATCAGTGCAATCAAACACAGCCATCTGTAATTGTGGAGGCATATTTCGTTGCGACGAAGTGTCTAATAAGTACAGTAAGGCTTTCATTTCTAATATCTTTTCCCGTTATGGGTAAGTTAACGATTTGTCTAAGTTGCAGGTAGTCTGGATTACCTGCCCCTACCACTACGTTATCGGGTCAGGCAAAGCGCAATAATGGCGGCCTCGTAGGCGTCCTCAAGCGTACCCCTAAATGCTTCCTTGTTGTCTCTAATTTTATGTGATCCAGTTTGATCAGTGAATAAAATGAGATCAATTTTGTACAAAAAATACATTACCAAATCTAAAACGTGCTGTTGGGGTATGGTTTGAATATAAATTTGACTATGAATCATTTTAAAAGTAGCCCTGTTTTCGGACGTTATATAGGTCCATTGACATTTCGGATACTTAAAGCATTTATGATATGTACTTTTTCTCGCTAAATAAGAACAGCATATATAACTAGAGGCGCTTGAGCGCCTGTATCGCTCCACAGGCCTGATATTTCTATAATGGCGAAAAGAAGTTTTTAACAATTACCATTCAATCCTGCATTTTAGCTCACTGAAGAAAAAAGGTATGGAAAAAACTCGTGAGAAAAGAAGAAAAAAATGGTAACCAGCATTTTCTTAGTTTCCCACAATAATTTCTATCCTTTTTATATGTCTTACTAATTTGAAGATATGTTGTCTGCAACAGGTCCTTTTTGGGTGGGGAAACATCAAAATATAGAAAATATGTCTTTCTCCGGGTCGTTAAAAGTTGTGATTGTGTGGTAAAGGGGTAATCTAAAAGAACAGTTAGGAGGGCAAATGAATGAATGTTATAGCAATATAGATCAACTTACATCAATACACCAGATAGAATGAAATATGCTGGCATACAATGAACACCTGACCCCTAATAATCAACTTTTCACAGTCACAGTTAGAATGTCTTCTGTGGCAAACAACACAAAATGGTCTACAAATGCATTTACATAAATCAAATATCCTGCTCCAGGGCACAGATTAATTCTGGTGTACTGAAGTTGCGGGATCAGTTTCACTGGGTAACATTAATGCCTTATCACAAATGTAAAGCCCTGTCCCACTTTGTACCAGGTCACCAGGATTTACACCCCTTCTGTCCACTCTGCATTTACTCATTAGTAGGTCAACAAACCTTTACCAGAACTAATAAAAGTGCAGAGGTTCTCTTGTTCTATATCAAAAGGACTATAAAGTACCTACAACATGGGGGTTTTGTTACTAAAATACTTTTTCTTTTGTATCTTGGCATGGTTACTCAGGCTTAGTAATAAGGCAAAACTGAAAAGCTCAAGTTGTGAAAGGTGCTCAAGCTTTTATCTTATTTATGGCCAGTGATATTTTATTACTAGTACTAACTAATAGCATATCATTGGAGTAAATTGTGATCTTAATACCAAGGAAAATGTGTGGGCTTAAATAGGACAGCCCTGACTAGGTCAAGTCAATCCAATTTTCTTCCTTTTTCTTTGTTAGTCGATAAAACTAACACAATAAATAGTTTTGGAGAAGAACATTTTTTTGAAATATAAGCCTTGTCTATAAAAAAATGTGTTTTTAGGTGTATCATTTTTTAAAAGGAATTTGGTATACAACCACCATAGAAACAATTTGGCAGACAACCATCATAGGAACTTACCTGCAAAACAACAATGAAATCCAATGAATAGTTTTAGAGAAGAAATTTTTCAAAGATTTTACTTTATACTATAAAAGGAAAATGTCTCCCATAAAAGCCATGTTTTTTGACAGATCATTTTTTTTAAAGGAATTCTGTAAACCTGTATCTAAGGAACATTCCTGCAAAATAATAATGCTATCCAAATAGCGGTTTGGGAGGAGAAGATTTTTAAAGGTTTTTTACTTTGGTTGCCATGGCAACCAGAATTCTTCATGGAACACAATTATTTGAAGGAATTTGAAAGAGGACCACCAAAGGAACATTCCTGTGAAATTTGGTAAAAATCCAGTCAATAGTTTCTGAGGAGAAGTTTTTTAAAGAAAAAGTTTACGGACGCACGCACGGACGAACGGACGGACGCACGACGGACACAACGCCATGACAATAGCTCGCTGGCCTTCGGCCAGTGGAGCTAAAAACTCACTGTCGTCACTTTATTGCAAGCGATCTGTTTTGAATTCAGCCTATGATCCGATTTGATCATGTGAAATAAGAATATCCCGTCTTCTCTGCATATCACCAACGGGGGCCGCCATTATTGCGCTTTGCCTGACGTACTCTTGAAGTACGGCGGGGTACCGGACATTCGGCATACCTCGGGTGATCCGGTGATCAAATCCCTCGGCTGTATCACGTAGTTTGATATGCACCTACACGGTACATTTCGCACATCTCCGGAAGCACACCGCTTTACCGTTATTGAAATTGTAAGGCTCCTCTTTAGAAAGAACGCATGGGTAAATTTTCTATCGTTATCTTTCTAAGAGTATTTGAGTTGGCAAACAGTTTGTACATTCAAGTTTTAGCGTGGTTTATCGATTCCGTTAGGAGCTTTCATCGACAGATCGATAGAAGTGAATAACTTCACAGTGGTTGTTCATGTCGTTGCTAAGTGATCTACAGGGGCGCCGCCATGTTTAAGATCATGTGATTGGTAGTTCAAAATGGAAGCCTCCCTAATACAGACGAGGTTAGATGTAGGTACGGAATCGGCCGAGTTGTGACGAGTGGGTACCGGACTAAGTTGCGGGCAGCTTCTAGGTTCCGATAATATCGCGTTATCTCGCGAGAAATGTTCATTTTCTCACCATAAATGCACAAGAGTTGTTCAAAGAGAGATAACTCTATCGGACTGGCGATAATAAGCGTGTCGGCTTCAAACACAGGATATTTAACCTTTATCCTGCTAAATAAAAGAAATGAAATTTTCAAAGCGATAGTTTCTACAGTATATTTGGTGGAAAAATATCTCCTTATCGGACAGGGTAGATCCAAGATCAGACTGCACGTTCTGTGCAGACTGATCTTGATCTACGCTGTCCACAAAAGGTCAGTGAGTCGCGCTTAGCAGCCTAGAGGTTAATCCCTTACCACACAACAAAATTGTACACTTGTCTAAATTGAAGACATCTGTAGACGACAATATGGCTAAAATGGTGAGATTTGTCTTTAAAAAGGACAGAAAACATTGTGGGAAAAGGAGAAAATGCTGGTTACCAGCATTTTCTCCTTTTCCCACAATGTTTTTTAGAGACCTATTTCTGAGAGTCGTTAAAACTCCAGATTGTGTGGTAAAGCCTTAAAGGGTAAATAATTAATCACCAAATTTATTCTAGCCTATGAGAGGTCCCAATGGAGACCCGGGTCCGTATTCACCAACCATTCTTAAGAATATTCTTAAGTCGTATTTTTAAAGATTTTCTAAATTTAAAAGTAACACAATAGTTACTTCTGATTGGCTAAAATGAAATGGTTCAGCCAATCAGAAGTGGCGTTCCTTTCAAATTTGGAAAATCTTGGAGAATAAGACAAAGACCGTTCTTACGAATACATTGTAGTTGGTGAATACAGACCCTGGCCTTCAGATTGTTTTGTCAATAAGAACTCCAAATTTCTACTTTAAAAAATTTAAAAGAAAAGTAAAAAATAAAAGCTCGAAAATCAAATGTATTTGTATTTTTTTTATTTGTAATACTGTTATATAAATACTGACAAGTAATATTTAACAAGGAATCATCACAGACTTAGACATACATACATTAAAATTTAACCCTTTGCCAAACCACAAAATTTTAGACTAGCCCAAAATGAAAGCATTTACAGACAAAAAAATAAATCCGACTCAAAACTGAAACTTGCTTTCAGACAGGCAGAAATCATTGTGGGAAATGGAGTCAATGCTGGTTTGCCTGCATTTTCTCCTTTTTCTACAATGTTTTCAAATTCTTTCTTTCTCAGTGTTGTTGAAAGTCTAGATTGTGTGGTAGAGGGTTAACAAGCACTTCAAAGTGATCGTTTCTAATCTCTAGTTTCTACAGGTTTACAGCAACTTTCAGTGTATTTCAAATAACTCTAAAAATAAGCAGTGTTACTAAAAAAAGAAAATTTATAGATATACGGTATCATGTACAAATTTTCATCCCTCTATAATACATGTATATACATGTACTTGACGAAAGAGAAGTGGAAGAAGTAATTGGTTGTTAAAGTAACCCTAAAAATAAGTTGTGTTACTAAAAAAAGAAAATTTATTGATATACGGTATCATGTACAAATTTTCATCCCTCTATAATACATGTATATACATGTACTTGACGAAAGAGAAGTGGAAGAAGTAATTGGTTGTTAAAGTAACCCTAAAAATAAGTAGTGTTACTAAAAAAAGAAAATTTATTGATATACGGTATCATGTACAAATTTTCATCCCTCTAGAATACATGTATATACATGTACTTGACGGCAAAGAAGTGGAAAAAGAAGTAACTGATTGTTAACACTTTCCCAAACGATAAATTTTAGACTGGTCCAAATTGAAAGAGTTTGCAGGTGACAATTTTAAATTTGATGAAAATGACAGAAAGTTCTCCAAAAGCGTAGAAAACACTGTGGGAAAAGGAGAAATTGCTCATTACGAGCAATTTCTCCTTTTCCCACAGCGTTTTCAAAAGACTTTTACTGCAGACACATGAAAACCAGGGCTTGTTTGGGAAAGGGTTTTAAAGTAACCCTAAAAATAAGTTGTGTTACTAAAAAAAGAAAATTTATAGATATACGGTATCATGTACAAATTTTCATCCCTCTAGAATACATGTATACATGTTCTTGACGAAAAAGAAGTGGAAAAAGAAGTAATTGGTTGTTAGCCCTTTCCCAAACGATAAATTTTGGACTGGTCCAAATTGAAAGAGTTTGCAGACGACAATTTTAAATTTGACGAAAATGGCAGAAAGTTCTCCAAAAGGGTAGAAAACACTGTGGGAAAAGGAGAAATTGCTCGTTACGAGCAATTTCTCCTTTTCCCACAGTGTTTTCAAAAGACTTGTACTGCAGACACCTGAAAACCAGGGCGTGTTTGGGAAAGGGTGAAATGAGAGCATTCAGTGATGCACTGTACCAAGCAAGTCATCACATAATTGTGGATCCATAAAATCTATTTAGTCTGACAACAGGCGGAATCTGGAGGTAGAGTGGTGCTTACACATGCAGAAAAGTAATGAACAGCAAAAGGTTTTGGTCCAGGTCAGCCTGCACTGATTAAGCAAGCTAACCTGGTTCGGTTTATTTTGCAGATGCATTAAACCCCCCTTTCACAGAGCATGGCTAAAGTTACTAAAAACAACATAAACGACAACGGGTAAAATGGCCATCACACAAAGAACTGACACGCATTTCATTTCATACTGTTCCCAAAATAAGTTATGATACAATAAAAATAACATAATTAAAAAAAACCTACAACAGATCTGTACTTCCCCCATCACACTGTCACAAATAGAACAACTAGCATATTATATCACATATTATATTCTAAAGAGATTCCCTACACTCTTTGGACAATTCTTAGAACACAACATCATTCACAAGATTCACTTTTCTTAACCCATTACCACACAATTCCGTGTTTTAACGAATTTGAAAACATTCTGGGAAAAGAAGAAAATGCTGGTAAGAACAAGCACTTTCTCCTTTTCAACGACACCTTCCTTCATTTCAAAACCAGAAATCTTCTTTGGGGTCACATTTGATTTGTCATCTGAAGATGCTTTCAATTTGGTGGAGTCCAGAATTTTGTCATTTGGTAAAGAATTAACTCTTTACCAAACGACAAAAGTTTAAACTGATCCAAATTGAAACCATATGCAGACGACAAATCGAAAGTGGCCAAAATGACAAACTTTGTCTTTGATAGGTTCAAAAACTTTGTGGGGAAAGGAGAAAATGCTGGTTACCAGCATTTTCTTCTTTGCCCACAATGTTTTCAAAAGCCTTTCTCCTAGGGGTCGTTAAAAGCCAGGATTGTGTGCTAAAGGATTTTAAATAAATTTTTTGTATCCTACATGAATAAAATCAGACACCCCAAAAAAGATTTGTGTCTGATATTTTCAAACAGAGCCCCAAATATGGTATGACAACACAGCCCGATCGCAGTTTGGTTCCCATCTTCACTGGACAAAATATTATGTTAAAACCATCCTCCATTTGTGGGAAAATTTTGAGATCTTGCTTGACTTTCCATCTTGCAAAATATCAAATTTACTCACATAGCTCGAAGCAAATACGGGCAAGTTACTACATAGAGGATATTTGTTGTTTTTTTTTTTCAGTGAAAGATCGAAATTGATTTCACTGAGTGAAGATCATCCGTAATATTTTGGTGATGCGGCCATGAGTTAAACATTACCGATGATGTTCAACAGATGAAATAAATTTTGATCTTTCACAGAAAAAAAAAAAGCAGATACCTGTATTCTATTTATTTCGTGCTTCTTACTCCCTTTTTGTTGGAACTTTCATCAAAATCCAGTACAGTTGTTTTTGGTAAACCCTTTGGCGTGCCCCCTCACATCAAAACGCATTGCAATATTAGGTAAAGTGCGAGAAGTATAGGGTAAATGTACGTAAATTTTGTCATATTTCCATCTGGCTGAATGGCACACGCCATTTACTGAGGTAACTAGTGCGCGGGAACTACTGTTTTCACCTTTAACCCTTTACAGCCTTTTGAAAACATTGTGGGAAAAGGAGAAAATGCTGGTAACCAGCATTTTCTCCTTTTCCCACAATGTTTTCTACCCTTCCCTAAACAAATTTCCATTTTTCAATCACCTTTGTTTTGTCGTCTGCAAATGCTTTCAATTTGGGCCAGTCTAAAATTTTGTCGTTTGGTAAAGAGTTAAACGAAGAGTTAAAAAAAAATGAAATTGGTATTTTTCGCTGGTGGTAACTATGAAATATCAAACCATAATCCAGCATTATTTCTTGATAAAGTACTGAAAACTTTATTTGTCAGCCTTCCGACCATTTCACTTGAAGAGGACCAAATAAATAAACTAGACTTCCATAGTCACGAGAGAGGTCCCAATTTGTTGTAATTTCGGTGACTGCTTCAGATGAGGATATCTCAACATAGCAGGCACTGTAGATCAAAGATTAGACTGCATGATCTGTGTAGTCTGATCTTTTATCATCATGGCCAGCAATAACAACTAAAGTTGTGCTTTGCATCTAATAAGTAAATACATTACTCGGTCATAAAAGGTATACACATTAAAGGTGGGATATTCAAATTGTTTTGTCAAATCATGAATTTCGCCTTCTTCTGTATCTCAAAAACAGATAGTATAGATTAAAGAACAGACTGCATGTTTGTGCAGTCTGATCTTGATCTACACTTGTGGCAAAGGCAACTAAAGGGCGCTTTAAGGTTTAACCCTTTACCACACAATCAGGACTTTTAACGACCCTGAGGAAACATTTTGAAAACATTGTGGGAAAAGGAGAAAATGCTGGTAACCAGCATTTTCTCCTTTTCCCACAATGTTTTCTACCTTTCCCAAAACAAATTTCAAGTTTTGAGTCACATTTTATTTGTCGTCTGCAGCTGCTTTCAATTTGGACCAGTCTCAAATTTTGTCGTTTGGTAAAGAGTTAATTCATGTGAATAAAGACTCAAAAATTCTACTACATGTATGACAAAGTTTTGCTACAAAAAGATCTAAATATTTCCCTTCAAATTGAATGCAACTAAAATCATGAACATATAAATAATAATAAATTAACCCTTAAGGCGCCTTTCACGACTATATTTGCTTTTGCGGCCAGTGTAGATCAAGATCAGGCTGCACAAAATGTGCAGCCTGATCTTTGATCTACACTGTCCGATTTGCTGAATCACTGGTGGCAAAAGCAACCATGAAATTGCAATTATTTTGGTTGTATTTCTAGGATGAAAATGTCTGACAGGTTCTTTCGGCACTCTAAGGGTTAAGATACAAATTATATCACAGATAAAAAAAGTTTTGGTTATAGATGAATGCTCTATGAAAAGGGAGCTTATTGCATCTGCAAAAGGTATCAATCCATATCGGCATGCACAGTCCGCACAGGCTGACATGGGTCAAAACCGTTTGCTATTTGTACATTTTCTAAGTGTCAAGGGACCACTCCATCCCTATATTCAGTCGACTGCTAGATAAAATGGATTTTATGGATCCATAATTATGTAATGGCTTGCTTGGTATGACGCAGCATAGAGATGCACAAAAACCCCTTTTGTCAGAGCATGCCTCAGATGAACATTTTCACCTTCAGACTGTTAACTACAACCCTAGTTAACCCTTTCCCAAACAAGCCCTGGTTTTCACGTGTCTGCAGTACAAGTCTTTTGAAAACACTGTGGGAAAAGGAGAAATTGCTCGTAACGAGCAATTTCTCCTTTTCCCACAGTGTTTTCTACCCTTTTTGAGAACTTTCTGCCATTTTCATCAAATTTAAAATTGTCGTCTGCAAACTCTTTGAATTTGGACCAGACCAAAATTTGTCGTTTGGGAAAGGGTTAATCCTCGAAAGGAAATTGTCCAAGCTGCGAATTTGAACCAGCAATCAACTGGTTTCAACGCCTATAGGTTAGTGACTGAGCTTTAATGTAGTAGAAAATGTGTATTTTCTTAACTTACCTTCCAAGGGCTTAACCCTTTACCACACAATTCCAAGTTTTAACGACCCTGACAAACAGGCCTTTTGAAAACATTGTGGGAAAAGGAGAAAATGCTGGTAACCAGCATTTTCTCCTTTTACCACAATGTTTTCTACCCTTTCCAAAACAAATTTCAATTTTTCAGTCTCATTTATTTTGTCATCTGCAAATGGTTTGAATTTGGACAAGTCTACATTTTTGTCATGTGGTAAAGGGTTAAACAGACTTACCTTTGTCACTTAACCCATCGCCACATTTTGCAACATTGAGAGCTTTTTCAGACAATACAACAAATGTGACTCACAAATAAAAATTTGTCTTTGCATAGGTAGAAAACATTTTGGGAAAAGGAGAAAATGCTGGCTACCAGCATTTTCTCCTTTTCCCAAAATGTTTTCAAAAGACCTTTTGCTCAGGGTCGTTATAACTCGCCATTGTGTCGTAGAGGGTTAAGGAACAACAATTTTGGGCTCTCACACTGACCTGGCACTCATGTCCTGCATTTAAGCCATTCTAGTTGGAGACAGAGGCAGGGGTAAAACGCCAGCCTCTTGACATCAAATGGTCTTGGTTTGAATTCCTGTGATGAGGGGGGTGTCCACCTTTGGAACTAGCCACATCATGGCATGAGTACTAGTTAATGTTTCAAGGAGGCAATCATTGAGTGGTTATTAGCATTTTCTTCTTTTCCCACTATGTTTTCAAAAGACCTCTTTCTGAGGGGGGCCCCCTTGGTCGCTCGGTGGTTAGCAGATCTGACTCGTGGACTGGTGGTTGTGAGTTCCGTACTTGGTTGAGGCAAACTTTCTTTCCAGCAGTTTTGCGCCTCTCACTTCTGATGCATCTGAGAAAAGTAGTCAGTGGCTTTAGAAAGAAAGTTGTGTCAATACTGGAGTGAGAAATCCAGGAAACACATGTGTGCTCCACTGACTGCCATGATATGACCCGAGCTGTTAAAATGGTGTTAACTTCCAATCCAAAAATAATCTCTATGTGCAGTTAAAACTCGCGATTGTGTGGTAGAGGGTAAATATAAGCTGAAAAGAACTTGTTTCACAGTCAATATAAAATAAGCAAGTTTAACCCTTTACCAAACAATCCTGTTTTCACGTCCCTGAGGAAGAGGCCTTTTGAAAACATTGTGGGAAAAGGAGAAAATGCTGGTAACCAGCATTTTCTCCTTTTCCCACAATGTTTTTTACCCTGTCAAAAAAACTTAAGTTCATTTGTGCCGTTTTCAAATTTGTTATCTGCAGATGATTTCAATTTGGGAGGGGCTAAAATTTGTCATTTGGGAAAGGGTTAACTCTACCCCACAACAAAAAAGTAGACTTGCCCAAATTCAAAGCATAAGCGGACGACAATTCAAATGTGGCTAAAATGACAGGTACCAGTGGATACCACAATTTTCTCCTTTTCCTTTTTTTGTTACGCAATCCTCCTTCTTCAAGGATCGAGAAAACATGTGACTGTATGGCAAATAGTTAACCCTTAACTCTTTACCACACGACAAAAATGTAGACATGTCCAAATTCAAAGCATTTGCAGACGACAAAGTAAATGCGACTCAAAAACGAAAATTTCTCTTCGGAAGTGTAGAAAAAATTGTGGGAAAAGGAGAAAATGCTGGTCATCAGCATTTTCTCCGTTTCCCACAATGTTTTCAAAAGCTTCCTTGGGGTAGTTAAAACTCAGGATTGTGTGGTAAAGGGTTAAAGCACTTTTCTCTACATTAGTTGCCTTTCAGGCCAGTATAGTTCAACAATCAGGCTGCACAAGTGGTGCAGTCTGATCTTTGATTTGCACTGTCCGCCTTGCAGAGACATTCTGGACAGAGCAAACTTGACACTGCTTTTATACGTGTCATACATAATTCTAGAATGAAAAATGCCCGTTGACGGGTTAAGAACAACTATTTACCACAGGCCTTTGAAGATCCATTGGTGTATTGAGAAACATCGAAATTTTCATTGCTTGATCATTCGATACTGTTACCAAAAATAGCACACTGATGCATCACATATACAATACAGAGGTGATGCACAAGTATTCTATTTAGTAATGGTGTCCGAAGATCAAGCGATGAGAATTGCGGTGTTTTGTGATGGACCAATGGAGCCTCAACAGCCTACGGACTAACATAGACTATCACACACTATATTCAGTTGGCACTATTCTTGTCAAACACAGATAATTTCCCAAACGGCAGTAATGTTAGTGTCTTCTCATTGCAGAATCACAGTCTTCTTATTCCTGTATCATACTGTCAAAACTGAAAATATAAATATGAGTTGTGCACTGGCAAAAGCAGGGTTTTCATTTAAAGCTGATTGCCGATCAAAAACATCGGTTGAAATTGGCCTTTAATTGGTTGTTTTTGCTGGATCTTTGAAAAATCGATCGCGTTGTTTATATCGAAAATATTTCACGCATTGATAACTGTACTGCGACACCGGTTCAATTTTACCGCGAAACCAGAAACAATTGGTTTATGAATGTTACGCGGTCATTCATTGGATACTTGCATCCAATTATCCAAACGTAGGCGACGCTACATTTCTCCGATCTCCATTTGGTAATCATGGACGCCAAAGCCTAGGCGGCCCCCTTGACCCCCAGCCTGTTGTTTTTGTCAATCAATCTGTTGCTTCATTTCAAAATGAAAACCCTGCAAAAGGGGGCTTAATGCATCTTCATAATGCAAAAGACCAAGCAAGTCATCAGATAATTATGGGTCAATATTAGCCACCTTTTTTTTTAACAACCGACTTAAGCATGAGGTGGACTGGTCCTTGAACATACAGAAAATTGACCAAAAGCGAAAAGTTTCGGCCCAGGTCAGCCTGCACGGACTGTGCAGGCTGACACTTCTCGCAAATGCATTAAGCCCCCTTTTCAAAGGCATAGCTTATACATAAGAAGTGGTCTTTGTTCTTTTTATGTTCCCTTTCCCCAATGACAAATTTTAGACTCACCCAAATTGAGACCATATCCAGACAACAACCTCAATTTAGCACAAAAAAGAACTTTGAAAGTGTAGAAAACATTGTGAGAAAAGGAGAAAATGCTGGTTACCTTTTCCCATAATGTTTTCAACAGCCTCTTTCTGCAGGGTCATTAAAGCACAGGATTGTGTGATAAAGGGTTGAACAAAGAACAAATAGAGACCGAGAGAGAGAGAAAGAGAGAAAGAAAGAGAGAGGGGAAAAATAGAGTTTTAGAGAGGTAGAGATTTAGAGATTTAGAGAGAGAGAGAGAGAAAGAGGGAGGGAGAGGGGGTGGCAGAGAGAGAGACACACACAGACAGACAGACATTTGCTCTTTTCTGGGCTTAACTCTCAGACTAACCCAAATGAGACTTTTCATCTTCGGACTTTTCAAGGACCCCACCCGACAAACACCCCTTTTGTTGTATATAGGTGAACCTCAATTTTCAACACAGGAAAGCCCATATGCAAAATTTTGATCCATCAACACATTACTGCTGTGGATGTTGCTTACAAGCATATACAGGGCAAAGGGAAATAACTCAATTTTTTGCAAAACTATTTCAGCCATGCTCTGGCAAAAGGGGGCCTAATGCATCTCTGTGCTTATCACATAATTTTGGATCCATAAAACCCGTTTCTCACAGTCCACTGGATCTGGGAGTAGAATGGTCCTTTGACATGCAGAAAATTGACAAATGGCAAAAAGTTTCGGCCCAGGTCAGCCTGCGCGGACTGCGCAGGCTGACCTGGGTCAATCCTTTCTGCAGACGCATTAAGCCCCCTTTTTGCAGAACATAGCTCAACTCTTTCTCCTACGATTTTCATTCTTCACTGTAACATTGTTGGTGTTGCACATTTTTCAATTTTTTTTTTTTGTGGTAGAAAATATTGAGATTTCTGTGGTAGTAATTTATCTTGATGTTTTAGGTTATGTCCCACAGCCCAGCTCAACCCCAGTTTCCTTTTCGTGGCCCCCCCTCAGAGTTAACCCTTTATAGAACTGGCACAATTTCAGATTCTTCCAGATTGGAAGCAGACGCAGAAAATCAATTTTACTGGCATAAAAGATGGGATTTGTCTTTAAAAGAGTAAAAAATTTCATGGGAGATGGAGAAAAAGCTGGTTACCAGCATCGATTTCTCCTTTTTGTTTTAAAATGTTTCCAAAAGCCTTGTTCCTCCTCAAGGGAGCTAAATGCTCGCATAATTTGGTAAAAAGGTAAAATACTTACACTCCCTATCTGGATAAAGTGGCCTTGACACTCTATCAGCTGACCTTGACCTTGACCTGGGCCTCTGTGCTAGATACCCACGCTGGGCGTACCCTGGGCTTGGAGATCTTTGTCTGTCCTGTATTTAAGCAAACTGAAATTAGCCCTTTACCACGACAACCCAAGTTTTAACAACCCCAAGGTAAAAGGCTTTTGAAAACATTGTGGTAAAAGGAGAAAATACTGGTAAACAGCATTTTCTCCTTTTCCCACAATGTTTTCTACCCTTCCCAGCACAAATTTCATTTTCTGAGTCATGCACACAATCCCGAGTTTAAACAACCCTAAGGTAAAAGGCACTTGAAAACGTAGTAAAAAAGAGAAAATGCTGGTAACCAGTATTTTCTCCCTTTTCCACAATATATTCTACCTTATCAAAGATACAAATCATCATTTGAGCCACAGCCAATTTCTTCTACATTAATTTTTGCTTCCAATTTGGCAGAATACAAAATTTTGTCATTTGATAAAGAATGAAACCTCTACCAAACAACAAAATTTCAGCCTAGTCTAAATACAAATCACTTGCTGAACATAGATCAAAATGGCTCGTATAACGGTATCCGTCTTTCAAAAGACTTTTAAGACATTGTGGGAAAAGGAGAAGATGCTGGTAACCATCGTTTTCTCTTTTTCCTTCAGTCTTTTCAAAAGCCTTTTTTCTTCAGGGTCGTTAAAACTCTGTATTGTATGGTAATGGATTAAGAAGAATCTGAACTGTATACTGGACGAAATGATTTTAAAATTGATCCATGCTCTGGCAAGAAGGGGCTTAATGCCTGCTCAGGCTGACCTGGGTCAATATTTGTCCTAGATGCATTAAGCCCCCTTTTCACAGAGCATTGTTCAATTATAAATTCGGAGTTACATGTACCTCGTCTTGTTTATCTTTTGACATTTGACAACTAGCCCAAGTCTGAACACAGATATGAGAACAAGAGCACCACATGCCGGGGCCAACACTCGGCTGCAAGTGCTTGGTTTTCAGTGAAAATCCTTAAGTCGAAAAAGGGGCATAACTGTGTCAAAATACTTTGACAGTTACCTGACCCTGTTGTACGAGTTCTCCTTTTGATGGTTAACATTTAGTCCAAGTTTGAAGTTAATATCTTCAGTAATAAGAAATGAGGTAGACATCTATGACGCATGAGCTATAACAATAACCAGTTGTTTTCTCCAAAAACAGCCAGGTTAAAAATGTTGCAGTTTTCATGTGATAATGGCAACTCTGAAGATAATGAAAGGGCTATGCCACTGCCTAGATGTCTTTTTTCTTTTCTACTAAAAAGCCAAACTTAAAAATGGTGCCATAAATTTTCCCAAAGATCGATTTAGCATCTTGATGAAACTTACCGGTGATGGTACTAACCCAGCTGACCTTGACCTTGTTCTGTGAAAGGTTGGGCTGGTAAGGTCAGTCGAGGTAACCAATACCTGTTGACAGAAAGAACAACAATACAATGGTCAGCTCTTACCAAATGACAAAATTGGAGACTCGACCAAATTGAAAACTTTTGCAGATGACAAATTAACACTTTACCAGACAACAAAATTCTAGCCTTGTCTAAACTGAAAACATTTGCAGACAACAATTTCATTGTGGCTCAAATGGTGGAATTTTTCTTTGTTAGGGTAGAAAACATTGTGGGAAAAGGAGAAAATGCTGGTTACCAACATTTTCTCCAATGTTTTCAAAAGGCCTCTTTCCCAGGGTTGTTAAAAGGTGGTAAAGGGTTAAGTGTGGCTGGATTTCATCTGTGAAAGGGCATTAGCTTTTTCTCCTTTTCCCACAATGGTTTCTACCTTTCCACAAACAAAATTCAATTTATAAGTCATATTTATTTTGTTGTTTTGTCTCCAAATGCTTTTAACCCTTATAAGCACTATGGTCAACTCTTGCTGCCTATGCAGCCAGTGTAGATCAAGATCAGACTGCACAGAATGTGCAGTGTGCAGTCTGATCTTTGATCTACACTCTCCGCTTTGCTGAAAAATTGTAGAAAAAGTTACCTTTAAATTGCAATTAGTTCAGTCTTATTTTTAGTTTTAAAATTTCAGATATGTTTATTCAGCACTTTAACTCTTTGCTACACAATCCCAGGTTTTAACGACCCTGAAGAAAAAGCCTTTGGAAAACATTGTGGAAAAAGGAGGAAATGTTAGTAACCAGCATTTTCTCCTTTTCCACTAATGTTTTGTAACTTTTCAGAAACAAATTCAATTATTTGATGTATATTTAGCCAGCCCGGGTAGCTCAGTGGTTAGCATATCTGACTTGTGACCTACTGGTTGCATGTTCGATACCCAGTTGAGGCAAACTTTCTATCCGACAATTTTTCCCCTCTCACCTCTGATGCATGTGAGAAAAGTAGTCAGTGGCTTTGGAAAGAAAGTTGTAACTCCAATACAAACCAAATGAGACACATTTAATATGTCGTCTGCAAATGCTTCCAATTTGAACCAGTTTAAAATTTTGTTGTGTGATAAAGAGTTGAGGGTTAATTTGAGCAAGGCCAAAATTTAAAAAGCATGTGTCTCAAATGAGAAGAGTTTCCTTTGAAAGGGGTTGAAACATTGTGGGAAAAGGAGAAAATGCTGGTTATCAGCATTCTCTCCTTTACCCACAATGTTTTCAAGAGCTTTCTTCCTCATGTTTCATAACATTTTGTTTTGTCAGCAATTTTTCGCACGCAAAAATACAAATTACCAGCATTTCGCAAATATTTTGAAACTTGCTAAAACAAAACGTCGTCCCACGTCACTTTGGAATTAGAGTTAAGGCTAAAACTTACGTCCTGCAATGTGTTCAGTTTTTTCCGGAGATTTTCCAGCGTGCCCTCGGATTGCAGTCTTGCCTGTTCCATCGCGTCCGCGTGTCTCTGCATTTGTTGTTGTAGTTGTAGCTATCGGGGAGAAAAACAGAGCGATATCGTGGATATTGCGATTTTACACCATAGTTAAATGAGCCATGCTCTGTAAAAAGAGGGCTCAATGCATCTGCGAAAAGTATTGACCCAGGTCAGCCTGCGCAGTCCGCACAGGCTGACCTGGGCCGAAACTTTTCGCTGTTGGTCAATTTTCTGTATGTCGAAGAACCAGTCTACCTCATGAGTAAGTCGGTTGTTTAAAAAAGTGGCTATTATGGATCGATAATTATGTGATGGCTTGATTGGTAAAATGCACTACGGAGATGCATTAAGCCCCCTTTTGCCACAGCATGGCTCAAATTATTTACGTTGTTTCAGTTACCCTGTGCTTGCAAATTTTTATGATTCCAGAGTTGCGAAAGTCACATGTGCACACGACAATTCAAACATTTTTCAAACGATAGCCTTTGTCATTGAGTAGGTAGAAAACACTGTGGGAAATGGAGAAAATACTGACAACCGATATTTTCTTATATTCCCACAATGTTTTCTACTCTTTGAAAGACATTTCCACCAAATAAAAGTTTGCAACAAATGCATTGCTCAAATACAAACTGCCATGGCTGGGATTCCACCCCATGCGGGCAAAGATCCTTATTATTAGAGGTTTAAAAGACCAATACACAAACCCCTGAGCTAAAGAGAATTCTCTCTAATGCAGTTGTCAGGTATTGATTATATATGGGAAGAAGCTATGCTGTAAGGAAGGGGTGATCTCCCATAACACATGAACCATATAAAATTTGTTGTCTGAAAATGCTTCAGATTTAGACAAGTCCAAAATAATGTTGTTTTATAAATGGTTAACCCTTTACCAGATGACAAAATTCTAGACCAGTCCAAATTGAAAGCATTTGCAGCCGTCAATTTCACTGTGGCTCAAATTGTGCAACTTTTCTTTGATAGGGTGGAAAACATTGTGGGAAAAGGAGAAAATGCTGGTTACCAGCATTTTCTCCTTTTCCCACCATGTTTTCAAAAGGCTTCTTTCCCAGGGGCGTCAAAACGCGGCATTGTGCGGTAAAGGGTTAACCCTTTAACACACAAACCAGAGTTCTAAAAACCCTCAGAAAGAAAGCCTTTAAAAACATTGTGGAAAAGCAGAAAATGCAAGTTACCAGCACTCTCCTTTTTCCAGTGTTTTCTACCTTTTCAGACACAAATTTTATCATTTGAGCCACACTTAATTCGTTATCTGCAACAGCTATGAATTTGGAAGAGTCTGAAAGTTTGTTGTTTGGTAAGGAGTTAAATCGTCACCATAGTAACACCAAAAGTGTAAACTTTTCCAAATTTGAACGCATTTGCAGACAACAATTCAAATGTGGCTAAAATGATGGAATTTGTTTCTGATAAGATAGAAAACTTTGTGGGAAAAGGAGAAAAAGCTGGTTACCAGCATTTTCTCCTTTTCCCACAATGTTTTCAAAAGCTTTTATTCCCAGGGTCCCTATAACTCAGGATTGTGTGTTAAAGAATTAACCCTTTCCCAAACGATGAATTTTAGACCGGTCCAAATTGAAAGAGTTTGCAGACGACAATTTTAAATTTGATGAAAGTGACAGAAAGTTCTCCAAAAGGGTAGAAAACACTGTGGGAAAAGGAGAAATTGCTTGTCACCAGCAATTTCTCCTTTTCCCGCAGTGTTTTTAAAAGACTTGTACCGCAGACACGTGAAATCCAGGGCTTGTTTGGGAAAGGGTTAACTGAGGTATTTCATACCCTCAACACTTCCTGTTCCTTTGCTAGTTTTTCTCGTAAGTTGGCGTCAGCTTTTCTCAGCTCCTCTGTGCTGCTCCTAAAGTTTTCTTTGTTGTCCGACTGAGGATCTGTGAGCTGGAGTGACAAAGAGCATAAAATCAAAATATTGATAAACAAGAACACCGCATGCGGGTGCCAACGCTTAAATGTCTGATTTCATTGAAAATTCTAAGTCAAAAAAAGGGCATAACTGTGTCAAAAGTATTTTTTTAGTTAACAACTTGTCAAAGTTTAGTGTAAATATCTTTAGTAATAACAGAGATATTGCAAAATGTCAAAGTTTTGGAATGATAACAATGGCGCAAATGACGATGACGGCAGGGCTATACCAAGTTTTTACAACCACAAGAAAAAAAGGCTTTTGAAAACATTGTAAGAAAAGGAGAAAATGCTGGTTACCAGCATTTTCTCCTTTTCCGTCAATATTTTCTGTGACAAATCTTTTAATAATCAAAGCCAAATTTGTTTTTTGGTCAAAGCAATGCTTTCAATTTGGACAAGTCTAGAATTTTTTTGTACGGTACAGTAAAGTTAAATACTAGCATTTTTCAGAATTTATAATGCTATTTCTGTTAGAATTCAAACATTCTTCAGGTAATCTTTTTTTGAACAATTCATCTATTTTTTTTTATTTGTTTCTGAAACAATCAAATATTCCTACATTCTTTATTCTTTCTAATAATTCCTGAAAGATTATCAAACATTCTTTTAACAAGGTGCCTTAGAGCATTTCCTCGTCTGTAACAATTCAACATTCCTCAAATATCGTTTATGAAATAATCAGAAAATTCTTGTATATTGTTTTTGGAAGAATTAAACACACGCTTTCCTATGTTGTTTATGTCACAATTTAACATTTCTCAACTGTTGTTTCTGCTACAATTAATTATTATTATTATTATCAACAATTGTCATACTTCTTTTGCAACAGTACAACACTACTGTATTGTTTCTGCAGTGATTATACATTCCTCATTATGTTATTTATGTAACAAACATTCAAAATTATGTTGTTTATGCAGCAATTTAACATTCCTTAAATGTCACTAGTATTTCTGTGGCAGCTGATATTTCTTTGTAATTATGTTGTTTCCACAACAATCATTCCTAATTATGTTGTTTCAGAAACAAACATTCATGCCTATTCTGTTGATTCTGCAACAATCAAACACACAAAACTCCTGTGATATTGCTTTAATAATGGAACATTCTTTTTATGTTTATAGAGCATAAATTAACATTATTTGCATGTTCATTCTAGAATGAGCATTCCATATTTAACTCTTTACCAAATGACAAAATTTTAGACTGGCCCAAATTGAAGGCATTTGCAAACAACAAAATTTGTCCTTGATAGATTAGAAAACATTGTGGAAAAAGGTGAAAATGCTGGTTACCAGCATTTTCTCCTTTTCCCACAATGTTTTCAAAAGCCTTCTTCCTCAGGGTCGTCAAAAGTCGGACTGTGTGGTAAATGGTTAAATTCTTTTCTATTACAGACATTCAAACATTGATTCTATTCAGTTTCTGAGCACATCAACAACAAAACCCCCCAAAAAACTTTATTGGGGGGTTTAGCTAAAAACTTTTTATTGTCTTTATAAAGTTATAAGTGTCCTTAAAAGCATACACATAAAGTCCCTCACAGGTTTTGAGTCAACCCCTCAAATATTTCAAACACAAACAATTTTCTAATACCAACAAAACCATCTGCCCCAAAAGAGTTTAAGTAAGAGAGCTGTGTGTGAGAGTGATCAAACAGGTTGTCACACTGCAAAATATAAACAAGAGGGCCATGATGGCCCTGTATCGCTCCACTGGCTTATAAATATAAACCATAAATACTAAGCATTTCAATTCTGAGCCAAATGGTTTCAAAATGAAGACTTACAAAGTTTTCTCTGTAAAAGCCCATGTGAAAGTTGAGACCTGCAAGGCAAAGCCATTTTTGATCCCAGAGCTATAATTACTTGAACCCTGGTAGAGGTCCACAAGATATAGCCACATGCCAAAATAATACAAGTCTATGCTGTATGGTTATAAATAAGGTGATTTTCAATTTTTGTCCATATGAAGCCTCTGTAAAACATAAGACCCCTGATGCAAGGCTAATTTCAAAAAAAAAATCAAAACAGGAAGATTTCTTAAGTTGTCACTATGTAAGCCCATGCAAAACTTGTGACCCCTGCGGCGGGGCCAATTTTGACCCCAGGGCTAAAATTCTGGCCCGCTTGATAGAGGCCCACTAGATATAGCTACATGCAAAATTTGGTAGCTCTAGGCCTTATAGCTAGGTACAGGAAGATTTTTAAAGTTTACTCTATATAAGCCTATGTAAAACTTGTGACCCCTGGCGCAGAGCCAATTTTGACCCCAGGGCTATAATTTGAAGGTCTACTACATAAAGCTACATGCCAAATTTGGTAGCCCTATGCCTTATGGTTTCAGACAAGAAGATTTTTAAAGATTTCCAATATTTTTCAGTTTTGTTGCCATGGCAACCAGAGTTTTTGAAGGAATCAAATTCTTTCAAGAAATTCTGAAGAGGACCATGGCAGGATCATTTCTGTGAAGTTTCGTGAAAATCGGATGGGTAGTTTCAGAGAAGAATATGTTTGAAATAAAAGTTAACGGACGGACGCACGGACGGACGGACTGACGGACGCATGACGGACACCGGGCCATGACATAAGCCCGCTGGCCTTCGGCCAGTGGAGCTAATAAACCAGAAAGACTATACATACATGTCAGTGTAAATACATGTAAGTACATTATAGAACATACATTTATAATTATATCTCGTATACAGAGATCAAACTAAATTCTATGATGTCACTGTTTCAGTCAATTTTCTGTATGTCCAAGGACAAGGCTACCTTAAGATTACATCAGCTGATAAAAAACTGGATGCATAATTATGTGATGGCTTGATCGGTATCATGAATTGAGGGAATGCATTAACCCTTTCCCATACGACAAATTTTGGACTGGTCCAAATTAAAAGAGTTTGCAGACGACAATTTTAAATTTGATGAAAATGGCAGAAAGGTCTCAAAAAGGGTAGAAAACACTGTGGGAAAAGGAGAAATTGCTCGTTACGAGCAATTTCTCCTTTTCCCACAGTGTTTTCAAAAGACTTGTTCTGCAGACACGTGAAAACCAGGGCTTGTTTGGGAAAGGGTTAAGCCACTTTGGCCAGAGCATGGCTTATATATGTATTTGTTGGTATACACAGAGCTCCAGATAAGAGGGAGTGATGGCATTCTAAATCCATTATTTCTCTTCCAAACCCTATGTTGTGGGTACTCATTAGAATTGTCTCAATGAGACGATTCTAATGAGTACCCATAACATAGGGTTTAGTGGAGAATAATTAATATTTTCAGTTTTGAAATCAAAATCACTCCCTCTATCTGGAGCTCTGTATACATAATCATACGCAGGAACTGGACAAAATTCTATGACGTCCAAATTGTTTCAGTAAGCCTTTCAAACCATTTGAGCATGATGAGAATAAAAAATACACTTGTGCTTTTGGTTTTTGCATTTTGGGACTCACTGAATTCCTTAACCCTTTACCACAAAATCCCATGATTTCATGACTCTGATTTAATGACCCTTACAAAAACCCTTTTGAAAACATTGAGGGATAGGAAACATTGTGGGAAAAGTAGGAAATACTGGTGACCAGTATTTTCTCATTTTCCTACAATGTTTTCTACCCATCATTACCATCCTTTGAGCCAAATTTGATTTGTTGTCTGCTAATATTTTCTATTTCAGCAGGTCTAAAATTTGTCGTTTGGTAAAGAATTACATCTCTTATGTCACATGGTATACCTTTAGTTGTAAAAACAAGAATCATCACCTTTGTTAGTTTTTAAATAAGCAATGTGCAAAAAGTGAGTGAAATTAATTCAGAAGATTTGTTTGTATTGGAGTTAAACGCCATTTTAACAGCTAAGGTCATATCATGGCGGTCGGTGCACATACGCAGGTATTTCCTGGTTTTCTCACACCAGTACTGACACAACTTTCTTTCCAAGTCGATGACCGACTACTTTTCCAACATGCATCAGAGGTGAGAGGCGAAAAATTGCCGGAAAGAAAGCTTGCCACAACTGGGTATCAAACTAGCAACCACCTGGTCATGAGTCAGATACGCTAATTACTGAGCTACCTGGGCGGGCTAATTCAGATGAATAAACATTTTATGTAAAGTCTTCACTAAACCACAAAATTTTAGATGTCCAAATTGGAACCATTTGCAGAAAACAAAATAAATGTGACTCGAAAATTAAAACTGGATTTTGGAAAGAGAGAAAAGCATTTTCTTCTTTTTCCACAATTTTTAAAGTCTTCTCTGGAGGGTTGTTAAACCTGGAACTGTTTGGCAAAGGCTTAACAACAATAAGACCCAACATAATAGATTTAGAAAACATTGCAACAGACAACTGGTGATTGATTGAAAGGTGTTTAACTGCATTTTCAACATCACTGAAAGGTGTTTAACTGTGTCTTCAACATTATTTAACTCTTTACCAAATGACAAAATTTTAGACTTGTCCAAATTGAAAGTATTTGCACATGACAAAATAAATGGGACTGAAAAATTGAAATTTGTTATGGGTAGGGTAGTAAATGTTGTGGGAAAAGGAGAAAATGCTGATTACCAGCATTTTCTCCTTTTCCAACAGTGTTTTCAAAGGGCTTCTTTTACAGGGTCCTTAAAAGTCTGGATTGTGCGGTAAAGGGTTAAGTTATATCATGGCGACCAGTGCACCTGTTCATGCATTCCTGGAGTTTCTTTTACTAGTACTTCAAACAATATTCTTCCCATGCCCTTGGCTGCTTCCCACATAGCCATCATCGAAATGATGATCAGCTATGAGAGAGGAATGAATTCTGTAGCAATTTCTATCAGCAATCAGGAAAGAAATTGCCCGAGCAGCGAATTTGGACAAGCCACCCCCCTGGTCTCAAGTCATGTGCCCTATCAACTGGCTTGGCTTACACAGAGGAGACATTGCCAGCATGAGCATTTTTTGTCTTTTTCATTTTGTGACAATATTCATTTTCTTAGGGTACCAACAACATTGAGTAGTCATGGAATACTGAATTCATGGTATACAGATTAACCCTTAAAGCACCCTTCACGACCATAGTTGCGTTTGCGGCCAGTGTAGATCAAGATCAGGCTGCACAAAATGTGCAGCCTGATCTTTGATCTACACTGTCCGCTTTGCTGAATCACTGTAGACAAAAGCAACCATGAAATTGCAGCTATCTAGGTCGTATTTCTAGGATGAAAATGACTGATCAGTTTATTCAGCGCTCTTAGGGTTACTTCACACACAAAAAAAGTCACTGCAGCCAACAACCATTGATCAATCTCACACAAAAAAGTGTCATAACATTCAGTGTGTTAGACCCTTTACCAAACAGTCTTAAGCTTTAATGTCCCTATGAAAGTACTGGAAAACAATGTAGAAACAGGACCATCTTTTTCTCTGTTTCCCACAACAATTTCTAGCCTTCAATGGTGGACATTGTCTTCAAAGAGGAAGAAACCCGGTTGGAAAAGGAGAAAATGCTGATTACCAGCATTTTCTCCTTTTCCAATAATTTTTTAGAAGCTTTTTTTCATCAGGGTCACTAAGACTCCTAACTGTGTGATAAAAGGTTAACATTGTGAGTCAAAGTTCAAGGTCACATAAAATAAGGAGATATCTGCCTGAAAATTACCCCCCCCCCATTGTTTTAACTCTTTACCACACAATCCCAACTTTTAACGACCCTGACGAAGAAGGCTCTTGAAAACATTGTGGGAAAAGGAGAAAATGCTGGTAACCAGCATTTTCTCCTTTTCCCACAATGTTTTCTACCTTTCCTGAAACAAATTTCAATTTTTGAGTCACATTTTGTCATCTGCAAATGCTTTCAATTCGGACCAGTCTAAAATTTTGTCGCTTGGTAAAGGAGTAAAAAGCCTTCTTCCTCTGGGGCCTCAAGATGTAGGATAGTTTGGTAGAGTTAAACTCATCATTTACGTGACCTTAGCATTATTGACAACCATCACCATAGCAACCATTATGTCACTCACTCTGCCTGTACTAATCTGGTCCACTACACTAGAATTACTATCTACCGTCAAAATGTCGAGAAATCCCAGATCAAATGACAACTTTTTATCTCGACTGCTAGTCGGTAACGTAAGGGATGGAATGAAGCTACCTGCATCTTTGACAGGCGGGGAGTGACCCCGCACTTGGTGCCTTGACAATGGGATTGGTGTACTGATATCACGCTGTGTCATGGGAGGACTTGTGATAGTGGAAGAAGTATCAGTTTGCGTAACAGAACGACTACCCTCTTCGATATCAGATAAAAGTTTGGGCAGAGGAACAAGACCACGATCTAAAACATTGTGAGAAAATGGAGGACTTGACGCAAAGCCGACAGGCTTTCTCTCTCTTGTCAAACTTAAATTTCTGTCCCAGGTCGAAGGTGGGGTTAGAGCCCTATCTCTAAAAGAGTGACCTTGCCCTTGATCCCTATCTTTGGGTTTTGGACCATAGGCGAGACTCGTATCTGGGCTTTTAGAGGACGAATCTGCTGAAGCTACAGAAATACTGGGGTCATGAACTCTAAAGCTGCGTTCAAAAACAGGTGTCCCTGCATCGCGAAGTATCAGTTCAGGGGGAGTGCGGGCAAGGTCCAGAAATTCTCTAAACTTAGGCTCGAATGAGACAGTTGGCCCTAACACAGGATATTGACCTTTATCCCTAGATCTTAACGAGTGCTCAGATACTTGTGTCATTTGATTTGCAGATTTCACCGGCTGGAAAAAAAATAAAGAAAAAATAAAGGTATGACATGGTTAGCTCTAACAATGAATTCATCTTTCACCATACTACCATGTCTGTAAACACACCTCTAATAAATAGTTTTTGAAAACATTGTGAAAAAAGCAGCAGTAGGACTTGCTCCTTTTCTTGAAATGTTTCTCCTGTGTGTCACTTCTTCATTAACTCTTTAACCCTTTCCCAAACAAGCCCTGGTTTTCATGTGTCTGCAGTACAAGTCTTTTGAAAACACTGTGGGAAAAGGAGAAATTGTGAGCAATTTCTCCTTTTCCCACAGTGTTTTCTACCCTTTTGGAGAACTTTCCGTCACTTTCATCAAATTTAAAATTGTCGTCTGCAAACTCTTTCAATTAGAAACCCGTCTAAAATTTATCGTTTGGGAAAGGGTTAACAGACAACAATATTTCAGACATTAGACAAATTAAATGTAGCTCAAATGATTGGATTTATATCTAAAAGGTTAGAAAAATGGTGGGTAAAGAAGAAAATGCTGGTTACCAGGATTTCCTCCCAATGTTTACTAAAGTCAAATTTCTGCGGGTCTAAAAAACTCGATATTGTGGGATAATGAGATGATATGTTATTAACATTCTATAATTAACCCTTAACTCTTTACCAAACGACAAATTTTTAGGCTAGTCCAAATTGGAACCATTTTATAGACGACAAAATAAACATGACTCAAAAATTGAAATCCGAATTGAGAAGGATAGAAAAAATGTGGAAAAGGAGAAAATGCTGGTTACCAGCATTTTCTGCTCTTCCCACAATGTTTTCAAACGGCTTCTTTCTCAGCGTCGTTAAAAGTCGGGATTATGTGGTAAAGAGTCAAGCAACATCCCGTATGTTAATCCATTATTAAATGATTTTTGGATTTGTCCACTTCCAAAGCATTTGCAGACAACAAATTAAGCATGGCTCAAATAGAGGAATCTGTCTTTGAAATGGGAGAAAATAGTGTGGGAAAAGGAGAAAAGCTTTCTCCCTAAAGGTCATTAAAACTTGGAATTGAGTGGTAAAATGTTGGGGAGAAGCGTTTGAAAACACTGGGAAAAGGAGAAAATGCAGGTAACCAGATGCTTTTGAGAAAGGTATCACAATAGTGGCCAAGTTTGAAGAAGTCACAACTAATCATATTGAAACTTCAAACAGGCCCAAATTTCTGATGTGATTGTATGAAAGCATTAAGCACACAATTATTTCAGGTAAAACTAGTCATGACTACTGTGTCTATGTAAGATCCTAGTTTTCATACACACTCAAGGTGAAATTGTTCATAACTCCACAATGGCACAATCTCTTAATCCTTTACCACACAATCCCGACTTTTAACGACCCAGAGAAAGGAGCCTTTTGAAAACATTGTGGGGAAAAAAAGAAAATGCTGGTAACCAGTATTTTCTTCTTTTCTTGCAAAGTTTTCTGCACTTCAAAACAAAAAGATCAATTTTTGAGTCACATTTATTTTGTTGTCTGCAAATGTTTTCAATTCGGACTGCCCCAAAGTTTTGTTTTTTGGTAAAGAGTTAAAGGTGAACTTCTTCAAAAATAGACTTTATATGTAAGTTAAAATTTATTGTAACACTTTATGTGTAAGGTAAAACCTAAAGACTGCATATGTATGGTCAAAGTGTTTGTGACTACTGTTGTAATTATGGGTAAAACATTTCATGACTACACACCATATGCAATATAAAACTGTTCATTACTACACATTGTCACTCGTCACAACACGGCCGATTCCGTACCTACATCTAACCTCGTCTGTATAGAGGAGGCTTCCATTTTGAACTACCAATCACATGATCTTAAACATGGCGGCGCCCCTGTAGATTGCTTAGCAATGACATGAACAACCACGGTGAAGTTATTCACTTCTATCGATCTGTCGATGAAAGCTCCCAATGGAACTGATAAACAAGGCTAAAAATTGAATGTACAAACTGTTTGCCGACTGAAATATTCTTAGAAAGATAACTACAGAAAATGTACTCATATTTTCTTTTTTAAGAGGAGCCTTACAATTTCAATAACGGTAAAGGGGCGTGTGCGAAATGTACTGTGTTGGTGCATATCAAGCGACGTAATACAGCCAAGGGATTTGATCACCAGATCACCCAAGGTATGCCGAATGACACTTTGTATGTGAGGTGAAACTGTAATGACTAAGCTCTATATAAGATTAAACTGTTCATGACTACACATTGTAAGGTATGACTGTTCATTACTCCACTCTCTGAGTTAGGTAAATCTGTTCATGACTTAATTTAACCCTTTACCACACAATCCCAACTTTTAACGACCCTGTAAAAGAATCCTTTTGAAAACATTGTTGGAAAAGGAGAAAATGCTGGTAACCAGCATTTTCTCCTTTTCCCACAATGTTTTCTACCATCACCATAACAAATTCCAATTTTTTTTGTCCCATTTATTTTGTTGTCTACAAATGCTTTCAATTTGGACCAGTCTAAAATTTTGTCATTTGGTAAAGAGTTAAAGTGTAAACCATGCAAATCTGTGTAAGATAAAAATGCATATGGTCACGCATGACTAAACACACTCTAAACACACGCTGTCTAGGAAAAAACTGTTCATTACTACTATTCATGAATGGCTGGCATTTAACTGTAAGGTAAAGAGGTAGGCATGGACCAGAAAAGGTTCCAAGTCCTGCCTCTTCATGAATATGCAAATCCATCTGAACATTACAGCCACCGTCTTTCAAGCTTAATAGCATCAGCCAAAGCCAGTTTGTAGCGGGGCCTATTTGCTATCTGCTGAAGGTGTAACACAACAAGAATTCCACTGTAGGTGCCTCCCCCACCCCCAATGCCCCCTTTTGTAACCCCCTTCCGAGCGTTTATCATAGAAAATACAGTACTTACAGTTCTTACCACAAGAAGCCATTACCGATAAATGCCAACCTGTCATGACTACATGCTAAGAAATGGTAAGACAATATAAATTGTCACATGACTACATAGTAAGATATAAATAGTCACAAAACTACATGCTAATTAAGATAGAGTCATAAACAGGACTACACAGTATGATAATTATAGTCACATGACTAGATCTACAAAGTAAGATATAAACAGTCACACAACCACATGCTAATCAAGATATAGTCACATGACTACACAGTATGATAGTTATAGTCACATGACTACACAGTACGATATAAATAGTCACACAACTACATGCTAATCAAGATAAAAATAGTCACGTGACTACACAGTATATGGTCACATGACTACACAGTAAGATATATATAGTCACACAACTACATGCCAATAAAGATATAAATAGTCACATGACCACATATTAGTGAAAAGACAGAGCACCTCTTCAGCAGAAGTCGGTTTTTCATCTTTTGAATCTCCTGAAATCTGATTGGTTACATCAGTCAATCTTGCTTGTGATTGGTCAGTTGTCTGAAAATGATGGGGGTCAAATGGGGTCAATGAGATGATTCTCCCTAACAATGGCACATTTTTCAGGCATTCATAACATGTGGAATTTTGCCCTAGACAAGTCCTAACTTGTCCTTTTTCGGAGTGCTTCTTAACCTTTCCCACATAATCCAATGTTTAACCCTTTCCCAAACGACAAATTTTGGACTGGTCCAAATTGAAAGAGTTTGCAGACGACAATTTAAATTTGATGAAAATGGCAGAAAGGTCTCAAAAAGGGTAGAAAACAATGTGGGAAAAGGAGAAATTGCTCGTTACGAGCAATTTCTCCTATTCCCACAGTGTTTTCAAAAGACTTGTATTGCAGACACGTGAAAACCAGGGCTTGTTTGGAAAAGGGTTAAATGACCCTGTTGGAAAGGGCTTTTGATAACATGTTGGTAACCAGCATTTTTTCCTTTTTCCACAATCTTTTTTTATTCTTTCAGAGCCAAATACCTTGATGAGTATCATATGATTTATGATCTAATAAAAAAAAAAAAAATCCATATCAACCAAGTCTAAATTTGGTTATATAGTAAAGAGATTAAATGATGAAGTTACACCTTTCTCCTTTTCCCACAATGTTTTCAACTGGAATCTTGTTCAGGGTCATTCACACTCAATAGAGTATGATAAAGGATTTTAATGATGTTTAAATTTAGTCGCCATAATACTAGCAAACTGGCATACTATCTTGCAAACACATTCAATAAATCAGGGCCATGCTTACTGAAAAGTTGGTTTAACCCTTTACCACACAATCCCAACTGAGAAAGAAGCCTCTTGAAAACATTGTGGGAATAGGAGAAAATGCTGGTTACAGCATTTTCTCCTTTTCCCGCAATGTTTTCTACCCCATCAAAGATAACTTCAACAATTTGAGCCACATTTAAATTGTTGTCTGCAAATGCTTTCAATTTGGACAAATCTACATTTTTGTCATTTGGTAAAGAGTTAACCCTTTACCGCAGAATGCCGCCTTTTGATGCCCCTGGGAAAGAAGCCTTTTGAAAACATTGCGGGAAAAGGAGAAAATGCTGGTAACCAGCATTTTCTCCTTTTTCCACAATGTTTTCTACCCTATCAAAGAAAAATTGCACCTTTTCAGCCACATTGAAATTGTTTTCTGCAAATGCTTTCAATTTTGACAAGGCTAAAATTTTGTCGTCTGGTAAAGACATCTGCAAAAAGTATTGTCAGACATCAACCTAGCAGTGCACATAGGCTGACCAGGGACAAAATTTTCTGCTATTGGTAAAACACTTGCATTACCAAGGACCATTCTATTGTAGGATTCAGATGACACTTTTCCGAAGTTGACCTACTTTATGTTAAGATTTGTTTGGTTTAACCCTTTACCACACGGCAAAATTATAGCCTTGTCCAAATTGGAAGCATTTGCAGACGACAATTTCAATGTGGCTCAAATGGTACAACTTTTCGTTGAAAGGGTAGAAAACATTGTGGGAAAAGGAGAAAATGCTGGTTACCAGCATTTTCTCCTTTTCCCACAATGTTTTCAAAAGGTTTCTTTCCCAGGGGCGTCAAAAGGCGTCATTGTGCAGTAAAGGGTTAATGAATTATAGATATGAGCCACACTTTGAGAAAAGGTGGCTTAATGCATCTCCTTAATGCATTTTACCTATCAAACCATCACATAATTATGGATCCATAATTGCCACTTTTTTCAACAAAAGACTTAATCACGAGGTAGACTCGTCCTTGGACATGCAGAAAATTGACCCATAGCAACAAGTTTAGGTCCAGGTTAGCCTGCACGGAATGGGCCGGTTTTTTTTTAGCAGATGCATTAAGCCCCCTTTTCATAGAGCATAGCTCATATGCATTAACTCTTTACCACACAAGAAAAACTCAGACTTGTCCAAAATGACAGCATTTGCACATGACAATTCAAATTTGGCACAATAGACGGGATATTTTTTTTTTGATGGGGTAGAAAGCATTGTGGGAAAAGGAGGAACTACTGGTCCAAGCATTCTCTCCCTCAATGTTTTCAAAAAGTTTCTTCAACAGGGTCATTAAAACTCGGGATTGTGTGATAAAGAGTATTCTCCTTTTCCCACATTGTTTTCTACCCTTTCACAGACAGAAATTAATATTTGAACTACATTCATATTGTTGGCTGTAATTTGGTGAGGACTTATCCCTTTACGACAACATTGGTAACCAGCATTATCTCCTTTTCCCACAATGTTTTCTACCCTCCCAAAGAAAAATTGCACCAATTGAGCCACATTGAAATTGTGATCTGCAAATGCTTTCAATATGGACAGGGCTAAAATTTTGTCATCTGGTAAAGGCATAAATTATTACCTCTGCTGAAATCATCGAGATAAGAAACAATTGCTCAAAACAAGCGATCACATTCTCCTTTGGCTACAATGTTTTATTCATTCAATTTTCAACTCATGTTTGTTTCCTCTATCTCAAAAGGATTTTTTCTTTACTCATGTACATGGACTGGGATTCAATTGCTTATGCCAAAAGTGTATATCAAGACCAAACAGCACAGACTTTGAAGCCTGATCTTGGATCTACAGTCTGCTTCCATGTCAGATGTTCTGACAAAAAAATTGCATATTTATGACTAAAGAGTCAATTTCATTTGAGCCATGCTCCAGAAAAAGGGGGCTTAATGCATCTCTGTGGTCTGTGATATCAATCCGGTCTTCACATACTTATGAATCCATAATAGCCACTTATTTTAACCCTTAGGCTACTTATCGCGACTCACTGACCTTTTGCGGACAATGTAGATCAAGATCAGACTGCACAAAATGTCCGATAAGGAGATATCTTTCCTCCAAAAATACCTTTGAAACAGGAAAAGTTTGGGCTTATACTATCAGCTTGAGAGCTTCATTTCGTTTATTCAGCAGGATAAGGGTTAACAACCGACTTAATCATGAGGTAGACTCGTCCTTTGACGTACAGAAAAGTGTCCAACAGCAAAAAGTTTCAGGCCAAGGTCAGCCTGTATGGCCTGCGAAGGCTGACCTTGGTCGATACTTTTTGCAGATGCATTAAATCCCCTTTTCACTGAGCATGGCTCATTTATTTAGCACTAAAAGCGCGGAATTTGACTGCTGCAAAACTGCAACAAGTTATTAATTTCATTAGCACTAACCTTTTTGCTTTTGATTTTTGCAAGGTCGTCACTAAGTCTGTTCGCTCGTGAGAACTGCTCCTCGGCTAATGCCTGCAATTCGGACACCTGAGAATTGGAACGCTTTTGCATCTGCTGGAGCTCCTGAGAGGAAAAATGAGGTAAGTTTAACCCTTTACTGCACAATCCTGAGTTTTAACCCTTTATTGCACAATGCTGCCTTTTAACGCTCCTGAGAAAGAAGCCCTTTGAAAACGTTGTGGGAAAAGGAGAAAATTATTATTAACCGGCATTTTCTCCTTTTCCCACAATCTTTTCTACCCTATCAAAGAAGAATTGCACCATTTGATCTACACTGAAATTGTTGTCTGCAAATGCTTTCAATTTGGATAAGGCTAAAATTTTGTTGTCTGGTAAAGGGTTAACAACCTTGAAGAAAGAGAGCTTTTGAAAATGTGGGAAAAGGAGAAAATGCTGGTAACCAGCGTTCCTCGTTTTCTCATTATGTTTTCTACCAAACTAAAGACAGAAATTGTAATTTGAGGTACATTTATTTTGCCGTCTGCACATAATTTCAATTTGGTTGAGTCCAAAATTTTGTAGTGTGGTATAGAGTTACTGCCCTATCAAACACTGACTTTTAATGGCCCTGAAGATGAAGGCTTTTGAAATTATTGTGATAAGTAACTATTATGCTAGGCAACATCTTGTAAAACAAGAACACTGCATGGCCACAGCTTGGCTGCAAGTACAATTCCAGTGAAATCTCCAAGTCAAGAAAAGGGACATAACTGTGTCAAAAATGTATTGAGAGTTATCTGCCCTGCTGATATAGGGTTCTCTCTTTGATAGTACAGATCTAGCCTAAGTTTAAAATAAATATGAACCATGATCTGGCAAAAGCATGATACCAAGCAAGACATCACCTAATCACGGATCCATAAAATCCATTTTATCACACAACTGACTGTATCATTAAGTAGACTGTCCTTTGATACACAGTAAATTGACCAATTGCGAAAAGTTTCGGCCCAGGTCAGCCTGCGCGGACTGTGCAGGCTGACCTGGATCGATACTTTTCGCAGATGCATTAAGCCTTCTTTTCACAGAGCATGGTTAATATCTTCTTCTTTAATAAAAGCTTTATGTGAAGATGTCAAAGTTTTTGCATCAGGATAATGATCGCAATGGTGACGGGGTTAGGATGATACTTCATTTTTTTCTTCAATAACAGCCGAGATATAAACAGAATAAAAGGTAAAAGTTTACCCTCTTGTTTTGATCAAGCTGATCTTGTAGGTCTCTTAAAGTGTTTTCTAGCTGCATTCTGTCCACTGTCAACCTTTCTTGTTCCTGAACAGTGAAAAAAAGAACTATGTCTATTAAATTCAATAATTTGAAAGTAAATATCTCAAAAAGCAAATCATATTAACTCTTTACCACACAATCCCGAATTTCAATGACCCTAAGAAAGAGAGGTTTTGAAAACATTGTGGGAAATGGAGAAAATGCTGGTAACCAGTATTTTCTTCTTTTCCCACAATGTTTTCTCTCCTTTCCAAATCAAATTTCTATTTTTGAGTCACATTTATTTTGTCGCCTGCAAAAGCTTTCACTTTGGACTAGTCTAAAACTTTGTTGTTTGGTAAAGAGTTAATCAGTGCATATTATTTTCTTCTTACTCTTTACCAAATGACAAAATTTTGGTCTGTACCAAATTGTAAGCATTTGCAGACAGCAAATCTAATGTAGCTTAACCCTTTCCCAAACAGGCCCTGGTTTTCACGTGTGTGCAGTACAAGTCTTTTGAAAACACTGTGGGAAAAGGAGAAATTGCTCGTAACAAGCAATTTCTCCTTTTCCCACAGTGTTTTCTACCCTTTTTGAAACCTTTCTGCCATTTTCATCAAATTTAAAATTGTCGTCTGCAAACTCTTTCAATTTGGACCAGTCCAAAATTTGACATTTGGGAAAGGGTTAAATGGTGATTTCTGTGTTTGATTGAGTAAAAAATATTGAGGGAAAAGGAGAAAATGCTAGTTACCAGCATTTTTTTCCCTTTTCCCACAATCTTTTCAAGAGCCTTCTCTTTCAGGGCTGCTAAAACTTTGGATAGTGTGGTAAAGAGTTAAAAGAAAGACAGAAAAAGAGACAGAGTAAAAGAAAGAGATAGACAAAGAGAAAGAGAGAGAGAAATAGACAGACAGACAGAGACACAATGGGAGCATTCAACCCAAAGGGACACAAACAACTGGGCCATGATGGCCCTGTATCGCTCCACTGGACCCGTTGGGCAGGGCCAGTTTTCATCTCGGGGCTATAGTATGAAGAGTTCTTGTAAAGGTTTATTAGATAAAGCTACATGCCAAATTTAGTAGCCTTAGGCCATATGCTTTAGGACTAGAAGACTTAAAGTTTCCAACATAGAAGCCTATATAAAACTTTTGACCCTAGGGCTATAAGTTGATGAGTTTTTGTAGAAGTCTATTAGATGAAGCTACATGCCAAATTTGGTAGCCCTTGGCAATATGGTTCAGGACAAGAAGATATTTAAAGTTTTCACTGTATAAACCTGAGTAAAACTTGTGACCCTTGGGGCGGGGCCAAATTTGACCACGGGGCTATCATTTGAAGAGTTTTTGTAGAGGTCTATTAGATGAAGCTACATGCCAAATTTGATAGCCTTAGGCTATATGTGACGGACAGATGGACGCACGATGGACACAGGGCCAGTGGAGCAAAAAATTACTCCATTTTCAGTGATATTTTCAAGCCATCAATTGCAGCCCTATAACAAATGATCTTTGTGAAAGTGGGCCCCGTAAAATGCAAATAAATAATAAAACGTATTTACCTGTGCAGATTCTGTCCGTAATTTCTGCAGTTCTTCGTAAGAGCGAGTCAGAGCTTTGGCCAGTTCATTTTTCTCTTCATTTCTGTCTTGTACTTCTTGTTCTGCAATTAAAATCAATTCATAGAGTTAAAATATACAGCAATAAGATAACTTTCTACCAGATGACAAATCTTAACTCTTACCCAGCTAAATAAGTTGAATAAAACTTTCAAGACAACTAAGCCTTTTAAAAACATTGTGGGAAAAGGAGAAAATGCTGGTAACCAGCATTGTCTCCTTTTCCCACAATGTTTTGTAACCTTTCAAACATAAATTGCAATTTTTGAGTCACATATATTTTGTCATCTGCTAAATCTTTCAGTTCCGACATGTATGAAATTTTGGCATTTCGCAAAAGTTAAATGACGTCATTTCACTATCTATGGATTTTCACAACCCCGAAAGTTTAAAAATAGCTAACCTTAAAAGGACATGATCGATATGATTTTATTCTGCACATATACAGTCACCAAATGATTCTATTAACATTGCAAATACTACACACATGAATTTTGGTTTTGCGCCACAAATAAAAAGTATGTTTGAGATGCTGCCTACATGATTTTTTCATTTGCACCACTTGCTTTTTACGAGCGATATTTTACCAACCAGACGCACTAGATTCAACTCTGCAAATAGATTCCATTACATTTATTGGCAATGAATTGGGTCTTTAGAACTGAGCTATATAATCAAAACTACTGGAAAAACAATATGAGCTGTGCTCTGTGGAAAGAGGGCTTAATGCATTTGCAAAAGGTAACGACCCATGTCAGCCTGCGCAGTCCACGCAGGCTGACCTGAGCCCAAACTTTTCGCTGTTGGTCACTTTTCTATATGTCCAAAGACCAGTCTACCTTATGCTTAAGTAGGTTGTTAAAAAAAGTGGCTATGATGGATCCATGATTAAGTGATGACTGGATTGGTATCACGGATCGTGAAGATGTGTTAACCCTTTCCCAAACGACAAATTTTGGACTGGTCCAAATTGAAAGAGTTTGCAGATGACAGTTTTAAATTTGATGAAAATGAAAGAAATGTCTCAAAAAGGGTAGAAAACACTGTGGGAAAAGGAGAAATTGCTCGTTACGAGCAATTTCTCCTTTTCCCACAGTGTTTTCAAAAGACTTGTACTGCAGACACATGAAAACCAGGGCTTGTTTGGGAAAGGGTTAAGCCCTCAGGCTGACCTGGGCCAAAACTTTTTGCTTTTCGTCAACTTTCTGCATGTCAAAGGACCGGGGTGCCTCATGAATTTGTTATGAGACGAAACGGATTTTATGAATCCATAATAATGCCATGACATGCTTGGAATCATGCATCACGGAAATGCATTAACCCTTTACCACACAATCCCGACCGACTTAACGACCCCAAGAAAGAAGCCTTTTGAAAACATTGTGGAAAAAGGAGAAAATGCTGGTAACCAGCATTTTCTCCTTTTCCCACAGTGTTTTCTACCCTTCCCAAAACATATTTCAACTTTTGAGTCACATTTGTTTTGTCGTCTGCAAATGCTTTCAATTTGGACTAGTCTAAAATTTTGTCGTTTGGTAAAGAGTTAAGCCCCCTTTTGTCAGAGCATGGCAGATCTTGCTTTACATTGTGCATATTACATCTATGGTCGCAAACAAATGAGTTACCAGTCATCCAGATTGAAGTATTTGAAGAAGAGAGGTTAAATATTTCAAATTGGTTCCAACAAGCAAAAGCTCCTGTTCTCAAAATTCAATCATTTAATTTGTGGGTTCAATCCCCACTGCCTGCCAGCTAAAAATACTTTGTAAGTCTTCCGGATAAGACATTAAACCTAGGTCCTGTGTGACAGTGCTACACGCTGAACACATTAACTCTTTACCACACAACAAAAATGTAGACTAGTCCAAAATGAAAGCATTTGCAGACGACATTTTAAATGTAGCTCAAGACATAACATTTGTCTCTTAAAGGGAAGAAAACATTGTGGGAAAAGAAGAAAATGCTGGTTACCAGCATTTTCTTCTTTTCCCACAATGTTTTCAAAAGGCTTCTTTCTCAGGGTCGTTAAAAGTCGGGATTGTGTGATTAAGGGTTAAAGAACTAGGCATACATTGGTATGGGTACAGTTCTGTATCCTGCACTATCCTCTGTAACAAAATTGACAATCGTCTGGGCCTGTTGCCAATATGGGCAACTGGTGGCAACGATTAATAAACAAAAATCAATCAATCAATTCCAAATCATTAAAAAAAGTAACATAAGTATGATTTTTATAGAACTTTGGAACTTACTTAGATCTCTAATTTGTTTCTCGTACTCTGTCAGTTTTTGCTCATCAAGTTCCATCTTTTCTGCTTCTTTCTGCAAAGATACATAAAAACATATTCATAATGTAATTATATTCAAATCAAAAAGCGACATAAATGTATTAAAAAAATCTGGGTTACTTGCACTTCATGTACGTTACAACTTGCCCTAGTTTGAAGTGAACATTTTAACTCTTTACAAAATTTTAGGCTGGTCCAAATTCAAAGCATTTGCAGACGACAAAATAAAATTGACTTTAAAAATTGAAATTTGTTTTGGGATGGGTAGAAAACATTGTGGGAAAAGGAGAAAATGTTGGTTACCAGCATTTTCTCCTTTTCCCACTATGTTTTCCAAAGGCTTCTCTCACAGGGTAGTTAAAAGTCGGGATTGTGTGGTAAAGGGTTAAGTTACGATAGCGATATGAGAAAATGTCGCAAAGTGTTTGCACTAGGACATCAGCAACACAGATGCTGACCACAGCAGGGTTACAATAAAAAACACCCACGGCTAAATTAACGATAATTATAGTTTTGTTTATGGTAATAAATAAACATACGTATGAGCCATGCTCTGTAAAAAGGGGGCTTAATGCCGCTGCAAAATGTATCCACCCAGGTCAGATAGCACAGTCTGTGCAGGCTGACCTGGGCCAAAACATTTTGCTACTGGTCAATTTTCTGTATGTCAACAGACCAGTCTACCTCAAGATAGTCGGTTGCTAGACATGATGGATTTTATGGATCCCAAATTATGTGACAACCTGCTTGGTATCATGCATTAAGCCCCCTTTTGCCAAAGGATTGCCCATGATGTTTTAATAATGAAACATATTGGTTAACTCTTTACCATATGATGAAATTGCAGACCTGTCCATATTCAAACCATTTGCAATGAGCATATTAAATTGAAATCAAATTGTGGGATTTGTCTGTGAAAAGGTAGAAAACATTGTGGTAATTGGAGAAAATGCCGGTAGTAATTTGATCTATCAATCTAACACGGTTTCCTGCTGACATTAGATATAGGACTGTATACATGTGCAGGACTGTATACGGTATGTGGTAGTGGCATAAGTGAGAGTGGGGTGTACCAGCTTAAAGTGAAAGTAGAATGAGTAGAGTGCAAGTGTATATGACATTATTTCATCCCAGTCAGATCAATTACAGTAAGTTTGCAAACAAAAAAAATCAAAATTGGCTCAAATGATATGGTTAGTCTATGTATAAGATTGAAAACATTTTGAGAAAATGCTAGTTACACATTTTCCCACAATGTTTTCAAAAAAGCTTGTCTCTCTCAGTGTCCTCAAAATAGGGGATAGTTTGGTAAACACGAAAACATCTTTATCATCATTTCTTTGTTAATTTTGAAGCAAAGCTTTATGCATAATTAATCTTAAACTCTTTATCAAACGACAAAATTTTAGACTAGTACAAATTGAAAGCATCTGTAGACGATACAATAAATGTGACTGAAAAACTGAAATTTGTTTTGGGAAGGATAGAAGACATTGTGGGAAATGCTGGTTAAAATGCTGGTTACCAGCATTTTCTCCTTTTTCCCCACAATGTTTTCAAAAGGCTTCTTTCTTAGGGTCATTAAAAGTTGGGATTGTGAGGTAAAGGGTTAATATCATAGCAATAAAGAAGGCAGGTAAAATGAATTTATCTCTTTACCACACAACAAAACTTTTGACTTGTTCAATAGAAAGCATTTTGCAGACCACAAATTAAATGTCACATAAATGTTAAGATTTGTCATGGAAAAGGTAGAAAGGTAGAAAGCATTGTGTGAAAAGGAGAAAAATATTGGTAAAGGGTTAATAAATAAAAAAATAAATAAAAAAGCTAGCTAACTAACCCAGCCACTCAGGTTATAAATTGAAATCTAGAAAAGTTGTAAGGAAACTAAAAAGTCAAAAGATTAGAGAAAAAAGGACAGTCAACGTAATGACTTTTTACATAACAATTTTTAACAAGACTTAGGTATAGTGAAAACATTTTGCATACGACAACCCACCTTGTGAGCCTAACCAAAACTAAGGATTTATTGATTATATACTGTTTAACGCCGTTATCAACATTATTTCATTGATATAGCGTTGGCACCTTTCCATGCTTTCCCAGACTTTCTAATATGAGTACTTCATTCAATATTCTTCCAAGGCCACTGGCTGCTTTCCCACAAAACCATCATCGATACAATGATCAGTGGTGAGTGAGGAATCCTGTCCCAATGACTATCATGGATGGCATAATTGATGAAATTTGCTGGTTTCCAGTATTTTCTTCTTTTCCCACAATTTTTTCAAAAGGTGTCTTTCTCAGGCTTGTTAAACTTCAGGATTTTAGTAAAGGATTAAGGATTTTTTGCAGATAATATTGATTTTATTCAAACTAACATTTGCAAACACTGTAGGTCAATTTACATAGTTCACTATTTCATAAAACATTCTAGTGAAAACACTTGTATCAATGCAAACACTGAATCTTTTCTCCTGTTACAAAAAAAGGTCATTTGATATATTCAACACTCTAAGAGCTAACTTTTTACCCACCAACATTTTCTCCCTTTCCCATAATGTTTCCAAAATATTTGTTGTTAACCCTTAAAGCGCCTTTCGTGACTATAGTTACGTTTGCAGCCAGTGTAGATCAAGATCAGGCTGGACAAAACGTGCTGCCTGATCTTTGATCTACACTGTCTGCTTTGCCGAATCACTGTAGACAAAAGCAACCATGAAATTGCAATTATTTGGGTCGTATTTCTAGGATGAAAATGTTTGGTAGGTCTATTTGGCGCCCTAAGGGTCAAGTTCTTTAGTGACATTACAACATAAGATTGTATGGTATCGGCCCTATTGGGTTAACAGACCCCCCTAAAGCAGAGAGTCACCACAAAGTCACACAAACACACTATATATTTTCATACATGTACAATTTACCTTTAAATTGTAAATATCTGTTGTGGCTTTGGACAGTTCATTTTGTTTTGAGGAAAGATCAGTCCGGATATGATCCAATTCTATATTGGCAGTCGAAACAAGCTGAAATTAGGGATACAATATTCTACTTACTATTTCCATGGGTACCCTTTTATATACAATTGCCAAGTCCTTACCAACAAATTATTGTAACTTTGTACATTCAGATGTATGAATTTTGGAAATCTGTTTCACTAAACATTCATAACTTTGTGGAACTGAGCATGTTAACATTTCTGTTACTCTTCAATTGAAGGCAGATACAGTAGTTCCTATATACTTGTAACCTAGGCAATCAGTGTGACGTACCCAAGGAGCCAAACTTAGAAAACATTCCATATTCTAAATTATATAAACTCTTACATTGCTAAGCGCGACTCAATGACCTTTTGCGGACAGTGTAGATCAAGATGCAGACTGTGTGATAAGGAGATTTTGTTTTCTGTAAAAATACCTATGAAATAGCAAAATGTTTGATTTTTACTGTAGGCTTGAACTTTTCAATTCATTTATTTAGCAAGTTAAGGGTTAATAATTCTGAATTCCTGAGACCAGTCATCTGATTGGATGAGGTTTTTTCTGTCTCTACCAATCAGATAGCTGGTTGTGAAATCCAACATTAGATTAATTTCAAGAATGGTACAGGACTATGACCTTGGTATTGTATTTTGCCATCTAAAGTGGTCTATTAGGAATTTTCCTATCATGCTAGACTTAAAAGGTTGTTTAACTCTTAAAGATAAAACAAAATTTTAGACTGGTCCAAATTGAAAGCATTGGCAGACAACAAATTTAATGTATCTCTAATGATTATTTCTGTCTTTGATAGGGTAGAAAACATCGTGGGAAAAGGAGAATATGCTGGTTACCAGCATTTTCTCCTTTTCCCACAATGTTTTCAAGTCTTCTTCTTCAGGGTCATTAAAACTCGAGATTGTGTAGTAAAGAGTTAAATATTGAATTTAGTAAGGTAATGACTTGTAAGCTACTGATCAACAAGAAAGAAAGGCATACGAAAAAGTAATTCTCAATGGTATTCTCTCAACCCTTTACTAGACAACAAAATTTTAAACCAGCAAAAATTGAATACATTCACAGACGAAAAATTTAATGCTACTCAGATAATGGAACTTGTCTTTGAAAGGGTAGAAAACATCATGGGAAAAGTAAAAAATGCTGCTCTTCAGAATTTTTTCCTTTTCCACCAGTTTTCAAAATGCTGCTTTCCTTGGGTAAAACAATTCAGGGTTTTGTTTAAGTAACAGGATAAAAGAGAGTAAATTCAAAACAATGGAATGAATCTATTAGGCGTTGTCTGCGCATGTCATATTCTTCGAAGATTTGACCTGTCTGCTATGAGGCATCACCCATCCCCCTATACCTGGGAAAAGTAGGGCTTATATCGAAGCTATTAGTCTATTACCAAAGCATGTAGGGGCTGTTTTAATAAATGGTTGGTGCATAGGTTACATGCTAGCCGATCATAGCTGAATGAATGGCACCAGGTAGTGTTTTATTGAGTAAACGTTTATTTCATTTGAAATTCAAAGTCATGGTTGTTGTTTTGAAAAATTGCTACGCTTCTGTACCCAGGATGCCCAAATTAGATAGATGTGTATTTGTAGAATGTCATCTAGCGGGAGATAATGATCTATTAGGAGCAATCCTACATACACCTTTAGTTTTATCGAAACTTTCTTTTTATCTTGTACAAAACCAATGGTAATGGTCTTTACATACTAATTAACTGTTATATTTACTTGGCTGTTACAGCTTATAAAAAGGAAATAAAATTGTTTATATTAAAGCTGTTAAAGAAAGCTTTAAATGTTCGAATAAACATTTTGATATTTTTCAAGAACTTGAGCCAATATTGTAGGTAAATAAGAGATTCACATGTGGGTGCCAACCCTTGGAGGCAGTTGCTTTTTGTGTAGAAAAGGGGCATAACTGTGTCAAATATACCTTGAAGATTACCTACTTTTTTTGAATGGGTTTCCCGTTTGGTACTTAAGCCTTTACCGCACGATGCCGCCTTTTGACGCCCCTGGGAAAGAAATCTTTTGAAAACATTGTGGGAAAAGGAGAAAATGCTGGTAACCAGCATTTTCTCCTTTTTCGCACAATGTTTTCTACCCTATCAAAGAAAAATTGCACCATGTGAGTCACACAGAAATTGTCGTCCGCAAATGCTTTCATTTTGGACAAGGCTAAAATTTTGTCGTCTGGTAAAGGGTTAACAATTAGTCTGAGGTTGAAGAAACTATCTTCAATATAACAGAGACATCAGAAAATGTCCAAGTTTTTGTAAAACTATGACAAACAATGCTGAATGTTACCTGCCCTTCTGGTACAGGTCACCTTTATAGTTAACCCTTAACCCTTTCCCAAACAAGCCCTGGTTTTCACGTGTCTGCAGTACAAGTCTTTTGAAAACACTGTGGAAAAAGGAGAAATTGCTCGTAACGAGCAATTTCTCCTTTTCCCACAGTGTTTTCTACCCTTTTTGAGAACTTTCTGCCATTTTCATCAAATTTAAAATTGTCGTCTGCAAACTCTTTCAATTTGGACCAGTCCAAAATTTGTCATTTGGGAAAGGGTTAACATGCTTTTCATAACTATAGTTGATCTTATAACCAGTGTAGATCAAAGATCAGACTGCACAAAACGTGCAGTCTGATCTTTGATCTACTCTGTCGGCTTCGGTGAGATAGTCTGGATGGCAAAAAGGGGGCTTAACACATCTCCGTGATCCATTACATAAAGCAAAGCATCACATAATTATGAAAACATAATAGACACTTTTTTAACAACCGACTGAATCATGACGTAGGCTGGTCCTTGGACATACAGAAAATTGACCAATAGTGAAGTTTCCACCGAGCTCAGCCTGCACGGACTGCGCAGGCTGACCTGGGTCGATACTTTTCGCAGATGCATTAAGCCCAGTTTTCACAGGGTAGGGTTCATATTGATGTTTTCTTCAAAAATAGCCAAGCTAAATGTTATTACAGAATTGAATTCAAAGAAAAAAGAATCTCTTACAAAGTTGGCAAAGACGTTAAAAGGTTAGAAATTTAATATGTAAAATAATTTCTGCTCTATGGAAAGTTAAAGAAAAAAATATCAAAAGCATATTAAGAACACATAATTTCCCAGTAGCATGCAATGAGTTAGAACTCTGCTTCGATAATCTATTACTTGTCTTGTTCAAAAAGTTTGATTTCAATCCTTTTCTTGCATATTCTTGACTATTCTTCATCATTCTTGATTTGAATTAAACATCCTGTATTATTCTTGATATATCTCATTCTTGATATTCAGTATTCTTGATCAATGTTAAGCATTCTAGATTATTCTTGATATATATCAAATATTTTTGATTTTTGATTATTATTAACCCTTTACCAGATGACAAGATTTTAGCCTTGTCCAAATTGAAAGCATTTGCAGACGACAATTTCATTGTCGCTCAAACAGTACGATTTTTCTTTGAAAGGATACAAAACATTGTGGGAAAAGGAGAAAATGCTGGTTACCAGCGTTTTCTTCTTTTCCCACCATGTTTTCAAAAGGCCTCTTTCCCAGGGGCGTTCAAAGGCATCATTGTGTGGTAAAGGGTTATTTGATATCAACCAGTCTTCACAGTAATTATTCTTGATTACTCTTGATTGATATTTGATCATTTCTTGAATGATCTAAAACATTCTTGACTCCTCTGGATTGTTCTTGATTGAGCTCTAACATTCAAATATTTTTTAAATGATCTCAATTTCCTTCTTGATCATTCTGGAATAAACATTCCTGATTATCCTTGATTAATCTCAACCATTCTTAATCATTTTTCATTGATCTCAGTCAATCTTGGTTGATTTTTAACATTTAGGAGTATTCTTGATTGATCTAACCCAGTCTTGACTATTCATGATTGATCATGAAAAATTCTTCATTTATCTCAACTATTCATGGTAAGATTTTTTTTAACCCTTTACCACACAATCCTGACTTTAAACAACTTTTAACCAACATTTTCTCCTTTTCCCACTACGTTTTCTACCCTTCTGAAAACAAATTTCGATTTTAAAGTGGCTTTTATTTTTTTGTCTGCAAATGCTTTCAATTTCAACAAGCCTAAAATTGTGTCGTTCGGTAAAGACTTAATATCAATCATTCTGAATTTTTCTGTGGTTTTCTTGATTGATATCAATGATTCTTAACCCTTTACCGCACAACGCCGACTTTTAACAACCCTGAGAAAGAATGTTTTTGAAAACATTGTGAGAAAAAGGGAAAATGCTGGTAACAAGCATTTCCCCTTTTCTCACATTGTTTTCTACTCTTTGAAAGACAATTTTCAGGAAATGCGTTACATTATTATTTGTTGTCTGCAAATCCTTTCAATTTGGGTAAGTCTAAAATTTTGTAATGTGGTAAAAAGTTAATTGTTCTGGAGTATTTTGGGGTCCCAATCACCATTTGAATCTAAAATCATGTCGCTTGATTTTTCTCTTGTTTTAACTCTTTACCACACAAGCCCTGGTTTTCACGTGTCTGCAGTACAAGTCTTTTGAAAACACTGTGGGAAAAGGAGAAATTGCTCGTAACGAGCAATTTCTCCTTTTCCCACAGTGTTTTCTACCCTTTTTGAGAACTTTCTGCCATTTTCTTCAAATTTAAAATTGTCGTCCGCAAACTCTTTCAATTTGGACCAGTCCAAAATTTGTCGTTTGGGAAAGGGTTAAAGTTTGCAGCACAATTCTATGTCAAATCTAGATTATGCAAAATCTAAAACATATTTGAGTAACCTTTGGTATGATTATGAATTTCCTATCTAAAGCAGCACACCTCCTTTTAACCCTTTCCCAAAGGACAAAATTTTAGACTGGTCCAAATTGAAAGAGTTTGCAGACGACAATTTCAAATTTGATGATAATGGCAGAAAGTTATCAAAAAGGGTTGAAAACACTGTGGAAAAAGGAGAAATTGCTCATTATGAGCAATTTCTCCTTTTCCCACGGTGTTTTCAAAAGACTTGTACTGCAGACACGTGAAAACCAGGGCTTGTTTGGGAAAGGGTTAACACTTTACGAAACGACAAAATTTCCAACTTGTCCGAATTGACAGCTTTGGCAGATGACAAAATATATGTGACTCAAAAATTGTAATTTATGTTTGAAAGGTTAGAAAACATTGTGGGAAAAGGAGAAAATGCTGGTTACCAGCATTTTCTCCTTTTCCCGCAATGTTTTCAAAAGGTTTCTTCCTCAGGGCCGTTAAAAGTCAGAATTGTGTGGTAAATTATTCATACAGTGTGGAAAATTTGAAATTGATTGGAAGTCCTCTATCTTTTTTCTACATAATCCTGTGTTTTAATGATTCAGAGAAAAACAGCTTTGGAAAACATTGTGGGGCAAGTAGAAAATTCTCCTTTTCCCACAGTGTTTTCTTTCCTTTCAAAGACAAATTCAATCCCTTCAGCCCCATTTGATTTATCATCTGCAAATGCTTTCAGTATGGGCCAGTCTAAGATGTACTTTCTGGGAAAGACATAAACTGTCTTCACATGTATTCATGTCATAAACCTTAATTTTTACTGATTACCCCAATTTTACAATATTTCTAACTCTTTACCAAATGATAAAATTTTGGACAGAACCAAAATGAAAGCATTTGCAGACGACAATTTAAATGTGGCTCAAATGATGAATTCTATCTCTGAATGGGTAGAAAACATTGTGGGGAAAGGAGAAGATGCTGGTTACCAGCATTTTCTCCTTTTCCCACAATGTTTTCAAAAGACTTCGTCCCTCGGTCATTAAAACTTGGGCTTGTGTAGTAAAGGTTATTAAAGGCAATTTAAGTGCAATAAAAGGCAATTTATACTTATCGTCCCTAATTTACAATGATATTTTCAAAGGATCTGCTGCAAGTATAGTTACAGTAATTACATGGAAAAAATTACTTGAAAAAATGTATAAAAGAGATGCTAATAAGTTACTATTTGAAAATTTAGTTATGACATGATTTTAGAACAAGAACAAAAGCACACATCAAAAACTTACCTTTGATAATTTACTTTCTTCTTTCTCCACTTCTTTTCGAACTTTATTCAATGACTGAAAATTACCAAAAGAGAAAAGATACCATTATTCATCACACAAAACTTCCTCCGGCATTTATTAAACCCATGACTTATTTTTGGTAAGACACTAGTGTATTATCATTTTTTGGGTCCCGGTTCTGATCAGTTTTCAGTCATAAGCTTGTGAGGCCAGAGAAACCAGCCATGTTGTGCCGGAATTTGTACTAGTGTGCCATATAGCAGAAAAATGATGTCATTGTTGCTAAGACATATATGTGTGGAAAGTTTTTTTCATTTTCATGTTTTATAAAAATCAAGAAATGCAGTGAAAGTTTTTAAAAATCAACAAAATTGCAGAAATAGGTGGAATTACCCCCACTCTGCTTTCAGTGTAAATGTCAAAGAGCTATCTGCTCATGTATGTATGTATGTATGTATGTATACTTATGTATTTGAAACCAAACTTAACTGTGAACATGGACCCTTGAATGGTGTATAGGCTAAAGGTGATGATGCAGAATATTTTTTTGTTTTGTCATAGAATCTCACATATTCTCATATTTATCAAACTTTACTAAAATGTATTTGACACTCGCTAAGGCCCGCATCATATGTTTTTGGTCCACTCATTTGACAAAAATGATAATACATGCACAGTTATGTAAGACCCAGTCTGTAACCTACAGGGTTTTCGACCCAAGGGATCCTACCTTTGATCCCCAGCAAGGTAAATTTCTTTCTGAGAACTGAGGCTAGTCTTGTGAAACAATTCATTTGTCTCCCATCTCTGAACACTGTCTTGGCAAGGTTTATGTAGCTAGTGCTCTTTAAAAGACAACAAAATTTTGGACTCGATCAAATTCAAAGCATTTGCAGACGACAAATTAAATGTTACTTAAATGTTTGTATTTGTCTTTAATAGGTTAGAAAACATCGTGGGAAAAGGAGTTACCAGCATTTTCTCCTTTTTCCACCATGTTTTCAAAAGGCTTCTTGCCCAGGGTCATTAAAACCCGGGATTGTTTGGTAAAGGGTTAAGCCAAGTACTTGTGAAAGAAACTCTAGGAACTCCTGGATAGATGCGGGTCTGTTACTGTACAGTTGGTCCAAGTGTTTGTGACTGGGAGAAAAATGAACTTTAAAACTAGGTAAAAAGTTGCCACGTCCCTCTATCTTTTGTTTACCTTTTTTCACCTGGTTTTAGAATTCAAGTTTCTGCCAGCAAATAACACTTGAACCAAACATACAGGAAAAGACTGTCATTTTCCCAATAATTTCCATACTTTCAAGTGGTATGATTTAAATTCAAATGAGTCGTACTCTGTGAAAAGAGGGCTTAAAAAAAATTGACCTATGTCAGCCTGCAGGGATAGCCCAAGCTGACAAGGCTTGAAAACTTTTCCTTTTGGTAAATTTTCTGCATGTCAAAGGACTAGTCTACCTCATGATTCATTCTGTTGATATGAGGGTCATCCAGAAATGAATGAGAGTTAGTTTGTAACTTTTGATTGAAAAAACATAAAGCCACAAAACTTGGCACGTAACTAAATTAACTCCTTACGCGTACGCGCACGTGTTAATTAGCATCGTGACATCACATCATTTTTGATGATGTCATCTCAAACAACGTAATGGCACACGATGCGTTCGCGCTGACATGAGAAATTTATGCGTATATCAAGATAGAGAGTAGGCGCGGAAAGAAAGCGACTGGAATATGTAATGCGCTTCAGGAGGTTCACCCGACATGTGCAGTTGGGATTTAGCACTATTTGTAGATGGGTGAAGGATTTCAATAACGGACGGCAAGAGTCTTACAAGAAGCCCTCCTTCGGTAGGCCGGTTACAGTTACAGACGCCGATAACACTGAAATTGTTGCTCAACTTCTCAACTCTGATAGACGATTTACATGCGAGGAAATTGCTTATGAAACTGGGATAAGTAAGAGTTCCGTTTATGCTATTCTGACACAGAATTTAGGCATGAGAACGATTGCCGCGTGGTGGGTCCTGCATGCACTCTCAAAAACTGAAAAAGACAAACGTGTTCAAATTTGCACTGAATTGTTGAATAGATATTCAGAGGAGGGTGAAATGATGCTGAATAGAGTGGTTGCTATCGACGAAACATGGATCCGGTCATTTGAGCCCGAACCGAAACACCAAAGCTCTGAATGGCATACTCCAAACTTGCCAAGACCTGTGAAATAGCATTGGCTCCAATGCATTTTAACACCAACATCGTTAACATTTGGCCCCTACTGGGCCACTTAAAAAAAAGGTTGGAAAATCCCTGAACGAACCTTTCTTGTATCTTGATATTCAATCTCTCGTTCATCCATCGTTCTGATCAAGTCTTGTAACTCCTCCTCTCTCTGTCGCTGTTGTCGCAAACAATCATCATGTGTCAAACGGGACTGTCGAATCTGTTCATTCAATCTTTCTATTTCCAGTTTTGCTTCATCTCGTTGAGTATGACTATCACGTAGTTCCTGTGAGAGTGACATTAATTAATACGAGCCATGCTCTATGAAAAGGATGTTTAATGCATCTGCAAAAAGTATCATTCCAGGTCAGCCTGCGCAATTCGTGCAGGCTGACCTGGTTTGAAACTTTTTGCCACTGGTAAATTTTCAGCATGTCAAAAGACCTTTCAACATGTTGATTCAGAAGTTTTTGAAGCAAAGTGGATCCATTTAACCTTTTACCATACAATGCCGCCTTTTAACGCCTCTGGGAACGAAGTCTTTTGAAAACATTGTGGGAAAAGGAGAAAATGCTGGTAACCAGCATTTTCTCCTTTTCCCACAATGTTTTCTGTCCTATCAAAGGAAAATTGCACTATTTGAGCCACACTGAAATTGTTGTCTGCAAATGCTTTCAATTTGGACAAGGCTAAAGTTTTGTCGTCTGGTAAAGGGTTAATGAAATAACTTGCTTTTTATGATGTATAAAGGAGATGCATTAAGCCCCCAAGTCCCAGAGTGCAGCTCACATCATCAGTTATTTTTTATTTACATATTTTCACTATTAACCCTTATCCTGCTAAACAAGTGAAATGAAACTTTCAAGCTCACAGTTAAAACCCGGATATTGCTACTTCAAACATATTTTTTGAAGAAAAATATCTCCAAATCAGACAGTGTAGATTAAAGATCAGACTACATGTTCTGTGCAGTCTGATCTTGATCTACGCTGTCCACAAAAGGTCAATGAGTTGCGCTCAGCAGCTTAAGGGTTACCTCTTTGCCAAATGACAAAATTTAGACTGCTCCGAACTTGAAATCATTTGCAGATGACAAATTAATTGCGACTAAAGTGATAGGATTTGACCTGGAAATCACGGAAAATATTGTGAGAAAAAGGAGAAAATGCTGGTTACAAGCATTTTCTCCCTTTCTCATGACATTTCTCTGAGTTGTACAGGCAGGTCCATGTGTTAGTCACTGGCAGAAATACGAGTTTTAAAAACATGTTAAGAGTAAACAAGAGTGACTTGGCAACTTTATATCTAGTTTTCAAATTCATTCTACCAGCAACTAACGTTTGGACCAACTGTACAAAAACAGATTGTCATCTTCACAATAATTTCCATACATTTGAATGGTATGACTTAAAACTGTAAATTCATTTTCATGCCCACATTTTTCAATGTTGGCCACAATGTATCCTTTCTCCCTTTACCACACAATTCCGACTTTTAATGACCCTGAGTAAGATACCTTTTGAAAACATTGTTGGAAAAGGAGAAAATGCTGGTAACCAGCATTTTCTCCTTTTCCCACAATGTTTTCTACCCTTCCAAACACAAATTTCAATTTCTGAGTTACATTATTTTTGTCATCTGCAAATGCTTTCAATTTGTACTAGTCTGTAATTTTGTTTTCTGGTACAGTGTTAAGAGTTACCTACCCTCCTGTTATGGTTTTCTCATTTGGTATTCAATGTTAACAACTACCCTGCGTCTGAAGTAAAAATTTCAGTTATGACTGGAGATATAAGAAAAAATGTCTAAGCTTTTGCAGAAAACATAGATGAAAAACAGGGCTACGAGGATATTTCAAAATAGTCAAACAAATAACCATAGCAACTGGTACCTGTTCCATAAGCTGTATTTTATTCTCTGCATCTCTGATTTGTTCTTTCAGTATCTTTAACTCATGTTTACCCTCTGTAAATAGGAAGGAAATTTTTTAGAAAATCAGTCATCTTTTATAATGTTAATCAGTAAATCCTTTATAAAAAGATGCCCAGCCATGTAGCACAGTAGGCAACATACAGGACACGAAACTAGGGGTTTGCTAGTTTTAATCCTTAGCTCGTCCAATCTTTTTCTGAGGATTGATGATAGTCATTGCAACAGGATTCATTCTTCTGTCACTGAAGATCATTGTTTTGATGATGGTTATGTGGGAAAGCCACCAGTGGCTTAAAAAGAATATTGTGCGGAGAGCTGGTAAAAGAAACTCCAGGAGAGCAGGGATAGATGCACTGGCCATGCATTATAGCTGAAATAATGCTGAAAATGGCTTAAAACATTTATCAAAAGACCAAATGTTTTAAGAACCCACAAGGATAGAGCTTTTACGACCAATACGTGAAAATGAGAAAATACTGTTAACTCTTTAACCCTTTACTGCACAATGCCGCCTTTTAACTACCCTGGGAAAGAAGCCTTTTGAAAACCAGCTGGTAACCAGCATTTTCTCTTTTTCCCACAACATTTTCTGCTCTATCAAAGAAAAATTGCCCTATTTGAGCCACATTGAAATCGTCGTCTGCAAATGCTTTCAATTACGACAAGGCTAAAAGTCTAGTAAAGGGTTAATAAACAACAGAAATTTTGGACTTGCTCAAAGTGAAAGTCTTTGAAGAGAACAACATCAATGTGACTCAAAAACGGAAATAAGTTTTCGTAAGTCTAAAAAACATTGTAGGAAAAGAAAAACATGCTGGCTAACTAGCATATTTTCCTTTTCAGTGTTTTCAATTTTTTTTTTTTTTTTTCAATGTCATTAAAACTTGGGATTTGTTTGGTAAAAGGTTAACAAACATGCTGGCTCAAACGTTGGAATTCGTCTTTGAAGGTAAAAACATTCCTGGAAAAAAAGCAAATGCTGGTTGTCCCACTGGAATCTGGTATCACTGATGTCAGTGCTCTACTGCAGCTGCTTTTAGAAAGAGATCAATTTTTCAGTGAAAATTCCGAGTTGAAAAAGGGGCATAACTGTGTTAAAAATATTTGATGGTTACTTGCTGTAGCAGCATTGGTTCCCCTTTTGATAGTTAACAACTAGTCCAAGATTGATGTTATATCTTCAATATCTTCAGTAATGATACAGATATTATAAAATGTCAAAAGTTTTTGCACCATAACTATACAGACGATGACAGGGCAACGACAACATCTTAACATTTTCTTCAACAACAGCCAAGCTAATAATGTTGAAAATGGCTTTCACAACCAATCCAAACAGACACTCACCTTTGACATTATTCTTAATCAGTGTCAAATCTTTTTGTAAATGACCTTTCTGTCTATCCATTTCTTCCATCTCTCGTTCCCGTCGCTGAAGTTCTGTCTCCAGTGTCTGTAACCTCCGTGACGTGCTATCGACCTTCTCTTCCATTGTATTTTGACTCCTAATATTGAAAAAGCAAAAAGATAATAAACCCCCAACCACACAATCTTGTGTTTTGATAACCCTGCAGAAAACAGCTTTACAAAACGTTGTTGGTAACCAGCATTTTACCCTTTTCCCACAATGTTTCTGAAAGTATTTTTCCTCTGTGATGTTCTCTAAACCAGGTCATTCATAAAGAATTCAGGCAAAACATTTCATGTGAATGAAATAATCTCTTTTTACATAATATATGAGCCATGCTCTCGCAAAAGGGGGTATGATAAATCTCTGTGATACATTGTACCAAGCACGAAATCACATATTTATGGATCCATAAAACTCAATTTGTCTAACAACCGGCCAAATCCTACGGTACAATGTCCTAAGACAAGCAGATAATTTATCAAATGCAAAAAAGTTTCAACACAAGTATGCCTACGTGTGCTGTCTAGACTAACCTGGATTTAAACGTTTTGCTGATGCATTAAACCCCATTTTCATAGAGCATTGCTCAATTATAGATATTGCAGGAAAAGGAATGTTTGATTTTAAGGGGCAAATGCAAGATATTTAAAAAAGTTGTAAACTTTTCAACAAAATAACAGCAATTTAACTCTTTACCACACAATCCCGACTTTTAACGACCCTGAAAAGGAAGCCTTTTGAAAACACTGTGGGAAAAGGAGAAAATGTTGGGTAACCAACATTTTCTCCTTTTCCCACAATGTTTTCTAACCTTGCCAAAAAAAATTTTAGTTTTTGAGTTACATTTATTTTGTCGTCTGCAAAATGCTTTCAATTTGGACTAGTCTAAAATTTTGTCGCTTGGTAAAGAGTTAAACTTGACCAAAGTAAGAGCATTTGTAGACGACAAGTAAATGAAGCACAATTGATGATACTGTTCTTGAAAGGGTGGGAAACATATCAGCCATGCTCTGTGAAAAGGGGGTTTAATGCCCCTGGAAAACAGTATCAACCTACGTCAGCCTGCGCATTCCATGCAGGCTAACCTGGGGTGAAACTTTTCCTATTTGTAAATTTTCTGCATGTCAAAGGACCATTCTACTTCAAGATCCAGATGGTTGTTAATCAAAATGGATTTTATGGATCCATAATTATGTGATGACTTACCAAGATGTATTTAACCCCTTTTTCTAGAGCATGGTTCACATTAGTCTGACGAACATGAAAGTTCGCAACAAATGCATTGCTCAAATATAAATCGCTCCGAACCCATGTAGCAAAATATCCTCATTAATCGAGGTTTAACTCTTTACCACACAATCCCGACTTTTATAATGACCCTGAGGAAGAAGCCTTTAGAAAACATTGAGGGAAAAGGAGAAAATGTCGGTAAACAGCATTTTCTCCTTTTCCCACAATGTTTTCTACCCTATCTAAGAAAACATTGTGGGAAAAGGAGAAAATGCTGGTAACCAGCATTTTCTCCTTTTCCCACAATATTTTCCACCCTATCTAAGACTAATTGCATTATTTTAGTCACATTTGAATTGCCGTCTGCAAATGCTTTGAATTTGGACCAGTCTAAATTTTTCATGTGTGGTAAGAGTTAACTCTTAAAGCGCCTTTCATGACAGTGACTATAGTTGCATTTTCGGCCAGTGTAGATCAAAATCAGGCTGCACAAAACATGCAGCCTGATCTTTGATCTACACTGTCCGTTTTGCTGAATCACTGTAGACAAAAGCAACCATAAAACTGCAATGATTTGGGTCGTATTTCTAGGATGAAAATGTCTGGCAGGTTTATTTGGCACTGTAAGAGTTAAAAGACCAATACACTAACCCCTGAGCTAAAGGGAATTTCTGCCTAACGCAGTTGTCAGGTACTGATTTTTATACGGGAAGAAGGTATGCCGTAAGGAAGGAGTGATCTCCTGTAACATTAGATACAGTTAATTTGTTGTCTGTAGATGTTTTCAACTTGGACAGATCTAAAACTTTGTCATCTGGTAAAGAATTCAGCCTTCTTGCCAAGTAACATGTAATTTACAACGAACAAGCCGGCCAAAAGTTCTTACTTTACCTTTTGAGTTGCATAATTTTTGTGTCCATAGTTTTGTATGTTTCATCTAACATTTCCTTTTCTCGAGTCATTGTTGCGATTCTATCCTCGTACGATTGTTTTTCTACCGACAGCCTTTCGCATTCCATTCTGTCACGATCGATGATACCCCTCAATCGTTCCACTTCCGACGACTTTTTATTCATGTCGGAGCTCATTTGCTCTAAGTCATTTTTCTCCTGTAATGGAAAACAGGGTGAAACCTGGATAATTCAGATTTCAGAAGACCTATGAAAATGCTTTATTCATTTGCTGTTTCAACCCTTTACCACAAAATCCTCAATTCTAATAACCCTGACAAATAAAGCTTTTGAAAACATTGTGGGAAAAGGAGAAAATGCTGGTTACCAGCATTTTTTCCTTTTCCCACAATGTTTTCAAAAGGCTTCTTTCTCAGGGTCGTTAAAAGTTGGGACTGTGTGGTAAGGGGTTAAGGATTAAAACTTGAAATTGTGTGGTATAAACTTAACCCTTTCCCAAACGACAAATTTTGGACTGGTCCAAATTGACAGAATTTGCAGATGACAATTTTAAATTTGATGAAAATGGCAGAAAGTTCTCAAAAAGGGTAGAAAACACTGTTACGAGCTCGTTAACAAGCAATTTCTCCTTTTCCCACAGTGTTTTCAAAAGACTTGTACAGCAGACACATGAAAACCAGGGCTTGTTTTGGAAAGGGTTAACAGGCTCTTCTACCCTGCCAAAAACAAATTATTTTGTCAACTGCTAATGCTTTCAATTTAGACAAGTCCAAAATTTTGTGATTTGGTAAAGAGTTAAACTGTTAAATAAATGACATGAAAATTTCCACTTCATGGTAAAAACCGAAATACTGCAATTTCAAAGTTAGTTTCACTGGAAAGAAAATAACGTATCGGACAGTGTAGATCAAAGATCAGACTGCATGTTCTGTGCAGTCTGATCTTGATCTACATTGTCTGCAAAAGGTCAGTAACTCATGCCCAGCAGCCTAAGGGTAAACGGCCTCAAGGAAATTGACTTAGTAGCGAGTTGAGTTACAGGGACAAAGTTGTTGTCAAAACAAGTGCCTCTTCATTCCATCCCCTTCCATTCGAAGATTCTTGTATAATCCAAAAATAAAAGGAAATTTCATCTTGGATAAAAATTAAATATTTGAGCCATGCTCTGTGAAAAAGGGGATTTAATTCATTTGCAAAAATAAACGACCGAGGTCAGCATGAGAAGTTTAGGCAGACTGACCAAAGTCTAAACTTCTTGCTGTAGGTTGATTTTCTGCATGTCAAAGGGGATTCTACCTCATTAAGTAAATATAGAAATCTAACAGTGAATCATATTCTTCATAATTCACCGGTGAATGTTATAATTCACCAGTGAACATTATATCTTTTATATTTTTGACATGCCGAGGATATTTATAGAACATGAATGAATTTTTAGCGTGTGAATATCACGTTTTATGACATGGTCTGTATCACTCATGACGTCATTATTACAGCTAGTCCATATCCAACTAGATTGAATAGGCTTATTTTGCTTAGATTTTTCATAAAGAGCAAAAAATTTGACCTGACCAGAAAGGTTAAGGTGAAGAGCACAAAAGAAATAGGATAATTGTTTGTTTCAGTGTATGATCGAAATTTCTTCCATCTTGTGAAAAGCAAAGGCCATATTTTCACTCGCGGCTTTGCCACTTGTGAAAATATAGCCTTTGCTTTTCACTCGGTAAAAGGAATTTCGATCATATGCTGAAACAGACAATTATCCTCTATATCTTCAGTAATGACAGTGAATAAGAAAACAAAGTTTTTGCATGATAACAATGATGCGGCCATTGACAGAGCTATGACAATACCTTGCTAATTTCTTCCAAAACCGCCATGCTAAAAACAAATGAGCCATGCTCTGAGAAAAGGGCATTTGATGTATATTTGTGATGCATTATACAAAGTAACTCATCACATAATTAACCCTTTCCCAAACAAGCCCTGGTTTTCACGTGTCTGCAGTTCAAGTCTTTTGAAAACACTGTGGGAAAAGGAGAAATTGCTCGTAACGAGCAATTTCTCCTTTTCCCACAGTGTTTTCTACCCTTTTGGAGAACTTTCTGTCATTTTCATCAAATTTAAAATTGTCGTCTGCAAACTCTTTCAATTTGGACCAGTCTAAATTTTGTCGTTTGGGAAAGGGTTAAGGACCCATAAAATCCATTTTATCTAACAACCTGCTGAATCCCGAGGAATAATTAATGGTCCTTTGGCATGCAGAAAATTTACCAAAAGCAAAATGTTTCTACACAGGTCAGCCTGCGCGGACTACGCAGGCTGACCTGGGTCGATACTTTTCGCAGATGCATTAAAACCCCTTTTTACAGAGCATGACTGAAATTAAATTCAAATTTAACAATTGCATATGATCAAGAAAAACCCCTGAACAGCAATACAATACACATACATCTAGAAGATCTCTTTGTGTTTTCTCCAACTCCGCCAATTTCTGAGCGTGCTGGGTCTTCAGGTTTTCCAGCTCTGTCTGTTCTATTCTCTGCATTTCAAATGTATGCTTTAACTCTGCCTTGTTCTTGTTAACAGAACTGGACAGTTTCTGAAAAATATATTTAGATACATTCATCAAATAATCTCCTTTATTTTTAGTAAAATACACTTGACTGGACTTGAATGGTGTTTTATGTTGCTTTCAACATTGTTTCAGTCATATCATGGTGACAGCTCACAAATTCATATAAGTCCTGGGTTTCACCAGTGCTTGGCTAGGGCTCTGAACTGTCTTGCCTGAAAAGCCTTCCTTCCTCAGGGTCATTAAACTGATTGAATGATGTTTACGCTGCTTTAAACAATATCTCGGTCAAATCATAGCAACAGCTAACATATTCATGTATTATCTGGGTTTCACCAGTACTAGGCTAGGGCAATGAGGTATCTTGCCAAAGGACACACCCATGAAAAATCCAGTGCCTCCAACAAGGCTTAACCCTTTACCGCACAATGACGCCTTTTGACGCCCCTGGGAAAGAAGCCTTTTGAAAACATTGTGGGAAAAAGAGAAAATGCTGGTAATCAGCATTTTCTCTTTTTCCCACAATGTTTTCTACTCTATCAAACAAAAATTGCACCATTTCAGCCACAGTAAAATTGTCGTCTGCAAATGCTTTCAATTTGGACAGGTCTAAAATTTTGTCGTGTGGTAAAGGGTTAAACCAGGGGACACCAGGTAACGAGTGCTACACTTTACCACTGAGCCACACAGGGATCCCTCTGGGTTGTTAAAGCTGGCAACTGTGTGATTAACCCCTTACCCCATAATCCTGACTTTTAATGACCCTTAGGAAAAGGCCTTTTGAAAACATAGTGAGAAAAGGAGAAAATGCTGGTAACCAGCATTTTCTCCTTTACCCACAATGTTTTCTAAACTTCAAAAGAAAAATCCAATCTTTTGAGCCATGTTTAAGTTGTTGTTTGCAAATGCTTTCAATTTGGACAAGTCTAAAATTTTGCCGTTTGGCAAAGGGTTAACTCTTTACCAAACGACAACGTTTTGGATGTTTCCAAATTTAAAGAATTTGCAGACAACAAAATAATCGTGACAAAAAAACTGAAATTTGTTTAGGGAAAGGTAGAAAACATTGTGGGGAAAAAGAGAAAATGCTGGTCACCAGCATTTTCTCCTTTTCCCTCAATGTTTTCGACTGTTTCATAATACAAAGCCTTAGTAACCAATAGAATCACATTTAATTTGCCATGTGCAGATGCTTTGAATTTGAACATTTTTTATATTTTGTTGTCTGGTCAAGACTTAAAACCATGAGAAACCCAAACTTACCAAAGTTTGATTGAAATGAATTCTTCTTTCACATTGCTTCCTAACGCTTTCTTTCATAAACAAATCTTTGGCTTGGCGGCTAATTGGTGACAGACTTAAAATTTTATTCATTGAACTCTTCACTACAAAATTTTAGACTGGTTCAAACTGAAAGCATTTGCGGACAACAGCAGTAGAGTTGATATGACTCGATCTGGCTCATTACCAATACTCATATCTCATGCAAAAAAACATACCTCATTCCCCCTCACCAAAAATTTCATGTAACATGTGCACGCCTTCTAAGCCACATGCTCATAAAATCATAAAATCATAAACCAACAAACCAATAGGTTAAGCATTCATAATTAAATCAAACAAACCTCTATCTTAATCCTTTTACCCTTAATTCAATTATTATATCATATCAATCCCTTATGTAGTAGATGAAAAATTTTCGAAAAAAAAAAAAATTTAATTTTTAAAAAAAAAATTTCATCATCACACGTCATTGCATCAGTTAATCATTGCATCAGTTAATCATTGCATCAGCTAACCAGCTAACCAACGCATCAGTTAACCAGGCAAACCCTTACATCACTTAACCATCAGTTAACCCCCCATCAACCAACGCATCACGCAATGGCTAGCGCGGTTTATCAGTTAGTGGGGTTGGGGGTAAAAAAAAATTTTTGAATATTAGGATTTTTAATCCAGTAAAATAGTATACAAGAAAGATACACTTGAGAGATACAAAGATGAACATGGATGAAATTTTAAATGAGGATTTAAGAAACATTATTGCTTTCTATGATAACGAGGATATCAATAACCACTACTATGGTATTAAGGATAATCTGAAAGAGAAGAGAGAGGAGGTTTCCAACCTGGTAAAGAAGATAGGGAAATACTTTAAAAAGAGGGAAGCAGATATTCTTGCCCCAGCAGTAGAGTTTATTTTGGATTTCATTGGAGGTACCTATAACGAGGAAATAGATTCCAATATCCTATCAATCCTAAATGATATGTTTAAATACTATAACAAAAAAAAGTATACAAAGGAGGAAGTTGAAAACTATAAAACAATAATACAACAATACTCCATATCCTTCATAAAACGTATGTTAAAAGAGGGCATCCCTGAAGAAGAAATAGAGGATGAGGAGGAGTTTACAAACAACCTATGTGAGGAGATTAGGAATATTATGTTATTATAACATTACAATATTGTGTTTAATATTCTCCACAAAAGAATAGTAAACAGAGATTATTTTTTAGTCTTGCTCCCTATGCTTTATCGGTCAGCTTATAATGACCCCATGATAAAGTTCTATAACTACCATCCCTCAGTATCAAACCCTTTTTATCATCTTCAAAGCTTAATGCTATTTTATTCATTTTTATAGTTATTAATTCATGAAGTTTACTTTTTATTCCTCCCATAGTTACACAAAAATCTTTTTCAGTATCCAAACAATCTTTATAAGTTTTAAATTTTAGGTCTTTTTTTATTACTGACTTTTTAACTCCTTTACATTTTTTAGTTTCTGATGAACTATCTTCATAAACAAACATACCATTTTTATCAGTTAACGCATTACCATTTTTATCTTTTCTTAAGATAAATTTTTTCATAGCATAAGTTTTTGCTCCAGGACTTACAAATCCAGTTAAAAGATCTCCTTCCATTTCATCCTTAAACTTACCTAACACATTACAATTTTTATCACTATACAATGGATGATTTTTTGGATAATTACTAAAGTCAAACAAATCATCGGCATCCTCTTTTAAATCTTCATACAAATCTTCAGTTTCTATTTTTAAAACATAACTATCAGTATCAGTATAGCACATAAATACTTTATCTTCACCAAATTTATTTTTAAAATAGTTATAATAATCTTCTAACATAGTTGTTTTGCTAATATCAAGTATGCTTACTCCTAAATAAATTGGCTTATCATATTTAATCCATGTTTTTTTCATATGTACCGCAACCAAATTTTCATCAAATATAGTATGATTATGAAAGTTATGTTTTGCTGTTAACTTTTTAAATCGTTCACTATTTTCACCATTAACTAATTCTATGTTTACTCTATTTCTTATATTTTCCATGGTTTTACCAAAAACAGAATTCATTGCTAACTTCCATAAATTATCTAAAAATTTATTTTTATCCTTCTTTGCTTGTGTTCTTAAAGCCACACACTTATCAACATATTTTTTAATAGCGGTACTCTCTTGATATTTAATTCCACGATGTATTTTTTTAATTTTTAATCCTAATCTCAGGTAAGTCTTTAAAGCTTCATGATGAAGTATATATTTTTCCTTATCATTTAAGTTTGGTATTAACTTTTCTACTTTACTAACTTTTAATTTTTCTGCTGCTAAAGGCATTTCATTATGCAAATCATGTAAATCTTTAGGATACTCCAAATCAACCTCCAGGGTACACGGATATTTTTCCCAGTTATTTAATTCTTCTTCTGTCATCCACTTAAAACCGCCTACAGGTAAAGGCTTACTCATGGCCCAAGGATAAAGACTGTTTTTATCAATATAAAACCCATATATACTAGGTTTAGTTGAATCATACTCATCACCCATATACTTATTGTTTGCTTCAAAATGTCTAATACTTGTCATGCAAGTGCCACCCCTTTTTGATGCTTCAAAAAAGTTAAGCATATTAATATCAGTAAGTTTTTTTAATTTTATTTCGCTTACCTTAAGCATAGCATCCCATCCATATCCAGGTAAAGTATAATACCAAGCAGGGTCTAAGTCAAATTCTTTATGCATAGAAAATCTAAAGTTTTCCATAACATCAGCTAAAAGTACAACATCTGTTTCATTGTATAGTTGTAAATAATCAGACATAGTTTTGCAACCAAAAACATCCCACACTTTTAACGCGTGTGCCAGATCTTCTTCTGAAATTCCTTCTCCATTTAAGCTTGAATAAAATTCTTCTATAGGTGGTAGTTGTGTTTCTTTTAACTTATCAAAACTATCCATCCATTCATAAGGAAAGATACCCTTTCTACTTAACAATTTTAATTTTTCTTCTGTATAACCACCACGATGATTTTCTAAATAATACTTTAAATTTTTAAAATTTTCATCTTTTAAATTTTCTACAATTTTTTCTAAACTACTAGCTAAAAACTTAAAACTATCAAGAAATCTTAACTTAATATGTTTATTTCCTACCATAAGATTTTTTGTAAAACTAATATATTTTTCTTCTGTGTTAGGTAAACAATCAATTCTACCACTATTTTTACCAAGATACTTAATAAAAATATGTGCATCATAACCAGATAAATTATGAAAGATAACAGGTATAAAATTTGGAACTTTTGCTTTAAGATTACATTCATTATGTGCGGCACCTCTATACTCACCAGTAAAATGACAATGATCTCTTACTTTATAATTTTCATGAGTAAATTTACCACCACATATCCAACATTTTACTTCATTTTTATGTTTTCTAACTTTATCTTCAGTTAATTTTTCTATTTCTACTGGGTTTTCATAAAATTCTTTATAAAGTTGTTTAACATCCTTAGTTAAAGTATCTATAAAATGTTTTTCGGCATCCTCACCTACATATCCTCTTAATACTGGTTTCATAATTTTAACATTAAAAGGACAAATTAAATAGTTATAACTTACAGGTATATGCTTTTGTGTTTCAATAGTATTACTTTTTTGTTGTGGTTCTATTTTTTGTAATATACATTCAAAATCAGCATTAACTACAAATGGTACCATAATTTTTCTACAATAGTTTTCAAACTTTATAAAAATTTTTTCAGGATTTTCTGGATCAAACTTAGGCATTATTATATCAACTCCATCATGATCTTCACAAAGCTCCATATGTTTTTCTAAAAGTTTTTTACTACCAAAATGGTTCATACAAAGCATACAATACTCTACATTATTATTAGAGGCAGTTTGTGTTCTCAGTAAAGCATTAATATTTTTTATTAAAACATAATGTGTTTTTTCTTCTTCATCTTCAATATATAACAAATTTATATGTTTTTCTTTTAAACTTTTTATAGCTCTAATACGTATGATTTTTTCCTTACCTTCTACTATCCCGAAAACATTAACGCTAATTGTTGGATTTTGCCTTTCAAACTTATCTATATCCTGTAAAGAAACAGGATATTTAATTCCTTTCATATTTAAGATATTTTCCTTAGATTTTAAATCACAAATTCTTTCATTATTTTTTTCTTTAAGATTTAAATGCCTTAAAACACACCATTTAAAACATTCATCATCCTTATTTTTCATATTAATACATGCCTTTTTATTAGCAATCCACTTAGGTAAATCTATCCATCCACCTGCTCTTAATGGATCATAAATAACACTATGCAACTTTAAATGAACCACACTAACAAATTCCCACCCACTACCACTTGAAACAAAATTAACAAAATTTTCTAAAATTCTATTTACCATTTTATAGTATAATTCTATTACATTTGTTCCTTGTAAATTAATCTCATAACTACCAGAAGAAAAATTTGCTTCTACTCTTTGTTCATTATTACCTTCTCCTCTTCTCATAATACATTGAAGATTTAATTTTACTTTTTGACCACGCATGTTATTTAAAAGATTTATAATTGTTGAATTTGTTAGTTCAAAAAACTCTCGTGGTGTAGCAACAGGTATTCCTTCTATTTTATGTTCAGTTGCATAATTATCTAGGGCAGATCTACTTCTTATTACGTTTATCTTATCCAATTTATCATATATACTTTTTATTTTATTTTTTAAAGCATTAAGTTCTGGCGTTATACTTGGTTGTTCTACTCTTACATTTTCTAAACTCCTTATCAAATCATTAACTGAAGTAGTTGGTTGCCTGGTTGGTCTTTGTCTTGGTGGTATATAGGGCGTTGGTTGTAATATTGGTGCATCAATGGCAACTGAGTCTCTATCTAATATTGAGGGTCCCGTATTAATCAAAAGAGTTATTAGTTCATCACGTCTAAGCCTTGAGTATCTTCTTAATCCCCTTTCCCTTGCTAAATTTCTTAATCCTTCTACATTATATCTATCAAACTGTCGATCCATTTTTTTTTTAAATATAAATTTCTTTCCTTAAGTCAAATTTTATTATTTTTTTCATAAATAATAAAATTAAAGAATATCAATTCTATATTTACCATTCCATACTCTACCATTCCAGTTTTCTATTGTTTGAGGGCAACGCTCAATATACTTAGAAGCCTTGTAAATTGATGGAAACTCTTTCACCTCTTCAGTTTTTACATCCCTTATGGTAACCCTCTTTGGGTTTTTAGCAATATCCTTTAATCTTTCATAATTAGGAATTTTTTTAAAAAATTTTTTTTCTTCCTCTTCAGGATACAAACCATGCTCTTTTAACACATCAATATACTTTTTCTTGTTCCAATAGGAATACCACTTAATATTGTTATCTGTTAATATCTTTTTAAAATCAGCAATCTTTAGCATATTTTTATATTAAACAAAAAATTACTTAATATACTACACTCATCTTATTCCCATCACTCTGAAAGTTAATTAGTCTATCACTAAGTAAAACTGCAATTGCCTCAGTATTTGCTGGAACAACTGCACCAAATGTTGCTTTAACATGTATATCAGTAACAGAATACTTAAGCCTTTCACTTTGTTTTGATAAATCAAACACAAACAAAGGAAAAAGAAATTTAAAATCATAAGGACCAATATTTGGATTTGATACCAATTCATCCATATTATAAAATTTCTTTCTAAAAGAGGAAGCTTCACCAAATATTCTTCCAAATTTATTAGTTGTAAAATTAATATCATGTTCATAGTTTGGATATTTATTTGAACCCAACATTACATAAATATTTCTAACATCTATATCATCAAATATTGCCGGGTTTCTTAATTGATTATTACTTTTTTCTGTTTGAAAACCTACAATTAAGAAACGTGGCACTTCAGGAGATGATTTAGATGATAACCTCCAAGTAAAACCTATGGCTCGTGGTACAACAATGCTATCGCTTTGTATCATTCTATAACCAACTGGGAATTTTTCTTTCTTCTCGATTAATTTAAAAAGTTGCATCTTATGACTATCTTCTGGTGTTACATGCGGCATAAACCAAGATACTTTACTTAATATAACCCTACCAGCTTCATGTCTTTGATTACCACCTACTGCCGCTTCAGCAAGTCTATAAATTGCATCATTATCATTGTTTCTTGTTAAGGTTAGTGTTTGTTTCATACCATATAAAATTTTGTTATAATCTTCACAAAAACCAAATATATGCTTTAAGGGTACCTTTAAACTAAATGTTCCAGTAGGTTGTGAAGAATAAATTAAAGCTTTTCTAGTTTTATAACCTGCATTTACATTATTATTAACATCTCTAATAACAGTTAGTGTATCCTTTTGCCAAAACTGATTTAATCCTTGTGATCTAGAAAAATCGTCAGGGTATTTTAACAGTCCAAGCATTGTTGTAGTTTGACCAGGATAATTAATACTTTCTATCTCTTGTCCACTAAGTTGATATCTTATATTTTTAAACAGATACATCAATCCATTGTTTGTTAAGTTGACCATATCATCATCCACATAACTAGGGTTAGCAACAACAAGAGATTCTTTTAGCAATCTTCCTTCAATTAGTAGATATGACTCTGAAGGATGATAAAAAATATCTTGAGTTTCAATATCAATCCTAATATTTCCTCCAGAGTTGTTTAGATTAGTCCCTGTAATAGGCAGATATTCATAATATTCATATTCATCAATACTATCGTCTTTAAAAATTGGCGCTTTAATATTTAAAATATCCATTTTATTATATACAATTATAATTTTTTAAGTTAAATTATAATTGTTTAAATTAATTTGCCCATAGTTGAGGGAATGACTTGTTTTCATCATTTACATACACACCCTTAAGTTTAATATTTTTAATTTTTTCTACAGAAAGGTTTTTTTTCATTTTTAGATAAATTCTATTTCCGTAAAGTATGGTTACCTTAGACATATTATTTTTTTTTAGATATTGATTTATATCTTCTTCAAATTCCTTAATGATATCAGCTTTTTCGGGTGACAATTTTAAAACAACCTTTTTATAATCATAATTTGTATCACTGCTATCTAATACTTCACAATCTTCATCAAGTTTTAAATTTGCATAAAGGATACTAACCTTTTTTGTGTTGTATTTTTCATAATGCGTTAAATTAAATTTTAGATTTGTCATTCTTTTTTATTTAATGTAATATTTTACTTAACTTAACTTAAATTTATAATACTTTAACTCCGGAACCCTTACTATTTAACTTCTTAACTAAATCTTGTATAGCAATGGCACCACCATCCATTAACTTACTAATATCTTGCATTGCAGGTTGTGTTGTTGAAGTAGGCTTTTGTGTATATTTTTCTATAATCTTTTTAGATTTTGGTGTTAAAGCCTTTTGTACTAACTTTTTACCTGCATCAACCGCGACACTCTTTCCAACCTCTAATGCTTTCTTTGCTCCTTCCTTTGCTACACTCTTACCTACATCAACTGCTGAAGATGCAATTTGTTTGGCTGCGCTGCTTGTAAAGAGTTTTGTAAGAAAATTAACAAAGCTATCAAATATCCCCGCCCCTCCATAAGCATAATTTCTTTTAAATCCTCTCTTTTGTGATGTAATCATTTTTATAGTATAGACATTAATTTTTTATAAGTTTTTGCATTAAATATACGCTGTCTTTTTAATTCATCACAAATACTTACCAACTCATTTCTTACACCAGTATTACCGGCTCCTTTACTTGCCATTAAGAGGTCTAATCTTTCTAATAGTGCATTAGGGTCAGAAGGGATTACCGTAATTCCTTTTCCGATGGGTGGTCTATTAACCCAAAAATTTTTAAGAATTTTTTTCCATTTGAATGTTTTACTGCTTTTTGGTAAATTACTATTTTTCTCATGATTTCTATGAAGGGTGCCAGATTTAAACATTAACTCCTTGTAATTAACAAAATCCTCGTCAGTATATTTATCTCTGTCTGGTTTTTTAGCTATAATTAACTCCCACAGACCAGGTGTGCCTTCATAGATTTTATCTGCAATTAAAATATCATTTCCCATAATTTCAACTTCTTCATTGCCAATATAAAATTTACCTTTTTTATCATATATCCCATAAGTTGTATCAGCTTCATCCTTATTTGTATATCTTCTTAGTTGCTTTGCTGCTTCTGATCCAATAAGCAATAATGGATCACTTTCTTTTTCCATTTGATCCCTAAACCAAATTATTTCTTCTATTTCTTCATCAGTAAGGCCATCACTTTCTTTAGCTTTTATAGAAGGAAAGGCAGGAAACGTAATAGCCTGTGGCAACTGATCAATCCCCTCTTTAATAGGTTTTAACCCTTCTGTAATTTCCTTTGTTAAAGCTTTTTGTGTTTCTGTAATAGGTCTAAAAAACTTAGAAAGGTCTGTTTGTAATTCGATATCCCCGGTTCTCTCTGTAAGCTGATTATCTCGTATTCTTTTCTTCAGTGCAAGAAATTCTTTTATTGTTTCTTCCCTTTTCAAAGGGTCTTTTATCTTCAAAAATGACATTTTTTTAAAAGTAAAAAAATTTTTTAATTTGTGTTGTCTATCTCACATGCACAAGAACACTTAAACTTGGGTGGTTTTGGCTTTAGCCCCGTTGGTAGTTTTAATTTGAATGCCTTTCTACAAGCCTCCTGAATTCCTCCCGTGCTTCTATTCGCCCCTTCTCTATTAAACTCTCTGATTCCTCTAGCTTGCTTTTTTTCTTTGTCTTACTTCTAATTTCTTCCTTCATTTGTTTGTATTTTTCCAATTCTTCCATAATTAAAGTAAATTCTGAATGATCTATTTTGTTGTCTGTTATTGCTTTTGATATATGTGTAAGTAGTGTGTTTAGCTTTGAATCAGCCAACATTTTTATCTGAAGATGTTTTTCTGATTTTGTTCTGGTTCTTCTAACTACAAACTTACCCACCAATGCGGCTAACCCAACAACTAAAGCACAGCCTTCTAGAACCATAGTTGCAGGTATCGCTACTACGGTTGATAGTAAAGCGATTCCCCCTGCTCCGGCACCTAGTGCTATAACGGTTAGTCCAGCTTCTACATTGTCCACATTCTTACTAATCTTTAAATACTTTTTACTTAGTTGCTCTCTTTCCCTAACTTCACTTTCTAGAAAAGTCTGAATTTCTGATATCTTTTGTAACCTGAATGATTGACCGTTATCTCTTGCAGTTATTACTGGCTCTAATGATGGTGCATTTGGTATATTTCGTGCTTCTGGTAGCTCTGGATAAATCTTTTCTTTTAGTTCCATTTTATTAACAGCATCTTATTTTTTAAATAGAATAGTAAAGACGACACAAAAAGGTGTTTTCTTGTATTTTTTTTATTTTATTAGAGTTGTTTGTAATTGTTGCAACCATGTCATCCACCTCTTCTAATGTAACTTCATTTGTAATAGATAATTGATTAAGTTTAAGATTATAAGATAGAGAAGCTAAAACAAAACCTTTACTCATATTGAAGCCCATACCTAAGGCTATCGTCTTCGTTTGTCCTCCTTCTATTACTAACGGTTGTTGAGTAAAAACATCCCATGTAACAGGATTAACTTTTTTAGCTGGATACTTAACTTCTACAGGTTTCCAAAAAATAGTTTTTGGTTGAACTATTTTATGTTTTCCATTTCCAAATTTATGCACATTCATATTTTTTAATTTACAATATTGCACCTAATATAGGAATATTAGCAAATGGACTATTAGGCCCTAAAAGAAGACCTTTTCCATCATAAATTTTACCACCTTGTTTTAAATACAATCCATCACCAACGGAACTTAATCCTTTACCTTTAGCTGGACCAAGAAATAAACCTTTACCATCAGTTTCTACTTGACAGACGCAACCACCTTTCTTAAGATATAGACCATTACCCATTGCTTTTTGAACTCCTGAAGATGCTAACCCAGATAGTGCTCCAACTCCCAAAGCAGGTAAAACGGTCCTTGCTAATGTAGGTAGAACTGATGAAGCTAATCCTGCCAACATTCCAAGAAATCCACCTTCTACTTTCATATTATGCTTAAGTTGTTTAGTTGACATTCTAAACGTAGCCCCCTTACCAGATTTATAAGCTTTTGTAAGTTTATTTACTTGAGATTTGGTTAATGCTATTACATCATTACCATGAATATCCTCATGCTTTAAACGAATACTAGCTGGAGCTTTGTTTCTAAAAGAATGTAAAATTTTTTCCTTTTGTCCGTCTGATATATTTATTTTTGCATTAATATAGTTTGTCATTTTTATATTTATCTTGCTTCTCTTATATGAAATCTAATTGTTAAATTTTCCCCTCTAAGATTGAGTAATGTTCCATCTTGATCAGTAATTGTTACATTTAAATTATGTATTTCATTTAATGTTAATGGAAGGTAAACTAAATTGACTGGATTTTCTATAATTTTATATCCTGGTGATACATTTGGAAAAAAACTATAAATTGTATTTCTTTGTGAACCGTTAACATAACTACCTGAAATTAAATCTATATTAACTAGTAAGCTATTAATACTAAGAATATTTACTACATTTTCTGATTCATGAAATCCTTGTTCATATTTAGCACGAGAGAACCCTAATACTTTAGCAATAGAATTTTGTTGGTTAAAATCAACCTGATATCCATTTTCTAAAACAAGAATAGACTTTAAAGTATTAGTATTTGCTGAGATGCTAATATAATATTCTTCATTAACAGCATCATAATGACCCTTTTTTCTCATTTCTTGTTGAATTACATCATTAATATCAACTAGATCATAACTTCCTTCAGGTATTCTTAATTTTACCCATGACGTACCTTTGTCTGGTGTATAAACAAAAATGTTATTGCTTGCGTCAATATTAGGAAATGAATAGTAAGTTTCAAGATTAACCAATGCTATTTCATATTCTTTATCTTTTTCTAATAAAAGAGGAGGAGTAAATCTTGTTCTAATCTCTGTTTTGTTATCGCTTACGATAATTTGAAATGAAGTTTTGTGGTCAGTGTTTTTTACTATCTTTTCAAGTAATTCTACTTCCATTTTATTAATTTGTAAAATATATTTTAATGAAAAATATATTTTTAATAATAATCTTTATAATCTCGTGGTATATAAACGTTATCAAATCCACATCTATATTTACCATCATTAGGGTTCTTAGTTAAATCTAACACTACGAATCCATGAGGCTGTTCCCAACACTTTTTACAAAAATTAATAAACTCTGTTTTAGTCATATCATCTCCTACATGATCACTATAAATATGATTAAGATTTTTTAAGTCTTGTCTAAACAAGCATATTAAGTTTGCATTTTCTCTAATAGTTTGACGAGGTAGTCTAAAATAGTTTTGTGCTAGATAAAAACAATCTGCGTTACTATGTCTACCCCGCACATAATAGTTTTCACACTTGTTTTGTCTTTCTAAAAGTAAGTCATCAAATATCATTAAGTTTTTATTTGATGCATTTAAATCTCTCGGATCAGGAACATCACTAGCATATTCATAAAATTCACAATTGATATCAGATTTTTCCTTAATTGTTTTTGCCCATTCTTCAACTAATGCTGTAGGTGAAATATCTCGGTTTTGAACTTCATCTTTAATTGAAAACAACCTTAATATGTATTCTTTTGGTATTTTTTCTTCAAAAGCTTTTTTAAGTATTCGATATTCTGGTTGAAACAAACTTTTACCAAAAACGTATAAGTTACTATAATCTAACCAATCAGGTCTTAACAAAAGGTTAAGTAAAAGTGTAGTTTTACCACATCCCGATTTACCTACTATTAAACCTCTGATACTCCTAGGTAAAAGGGGATGGTTAAATCTTTTTGCTAATGTTTCATTCCAAGATAAATTAACAATATCCATTTTATATTAAAAAATATATTTTAATATAAAATAATGTATTGCGTTAAATGTAAAAAGAAAACTGATACTACAGATTTAAATTGTGTAGTAAGTAAAAATGGTAAAAAAATGGTGCGAGGAAAATGTGTTAATTGTGGTACAACAAAAACGCAATTTATTAAACAACAAGAAGGTGGTTCATTGCTAAACAAAGCAATCAATAACTTACCTGTTGAAATGCACTTACCAGGGCATAACTTTACGGGCCCAGGCACTAAGTTAAAGAGAAGATTAAATCCTGATTTAACACCTAAAGATTGGTCAAAGCCAGTAAATCGTGTTGATAAAGCGGCTTATCATCATGATATTTGTTATCTTAAGCATAATGATACTAAAACACGTAATGATGTGTGTGATGCTAATATGCTTAAAGAGTTAAAAGGTATCTATAATCCTACTATTAAGGAAAGAATGGAAAGAGGATTGGTTTCCTCATTGATAGGAACCAAGAAAAGATTTGGTATGGGTGTCGGTAAAAAAAAAATTTAGAAAATATAATGCTAGCAGAAGAATTACATAAACCTGTAAAAAGAAAATTTAAGAAGAGGAGAGTTAGAGTAAATGGTATCGATAGGATATGGGCTGCTGATTTAGTAGATATGCAAGCATTTTCTAAACTAAATCGTGGAGTAAAATTTCTTCTTGCTGTCATTGATATCTTTTCAAAATATGGATGGCTAATACCATTAAAGGATAAAACAGGAAAATCTGTTTCTGTTGCACTGAAGAGTATTTTTAAGGAAAGAAAGCCTGAGAAAATGTGGGTGGATAAAGGTAAAGAGTTTTATAACAAAGATGTTAAAGATTTGGTTGAATTGTATTCTACTGAAAATGAAGAAAAATCAAGCGTTGTTGAGAGATGGATTAGAACAATGAAAGAAAAAATGTGGAAGTATTTCTCTGCTCACTCAACAAATGTATATATTGATGTATTACAAAATCTTGTTAAGGAATACAACAACACGAAGCATTCTTCTATTAAGATGACACCAATTGAAGCAAGTAAGAAGAAGAATGAAAATAAAGTTTGGACAACATTATATCCTGATTATGATCAAGTAAGGGAGGATATCAAACCAAAGTTTTCTGTTGGAGACAAAGTAAGGATAAGTAAAAAGAAAAAGACTTTTGAAAAAGGTTATACTACGAGATGGACTGAAGAGATTTTTACAGTTACAGAAGTAAAACATACAACGCCTATAACATATAAGATTGAAGATTTAAATGGTGAAGAAATAAAAGGTTCTTTTTATGAGCCTGAACTACAAAAAACGAGCCAAGAGGTGTATAGAATAGAAAAGATTATTAAAAAAGGTAAAAAGAAATCTCTTGTAAAGTGGAAAGGTTATTCTGATGAGTTTAATTCGTGGGTTGATAATAGTGCTATTGTAAATATTTAAGTATATAAAAATGGAGAATATTTTAGTTGATAAAATAACTTTACCAAATAAACCTTTAAGCAATTTTGAGCTTGAGGATGCAGCAAAAAAATTAAAAATAAAAAATTTTAGAGGAATATTTTTAAGAGATACCCTACCTAAAAAAGTAAGAAATAAAGAATGTGGTATATTTAATCTTGATGACGCAGGCGGACCTGGTACTCATTGGGTTGCTTGGTTTAAAGATGGAAAGAAAAAAATTTATTTTGATAGTTATGGTATTCAACCACCTCTTGAAATTATAGATTATTTAAAAAGTCCATTACATTACAATACTGATCAATTACAACAAGCAGGTGAAGTATTTTGTGGACATTTATGTTTGTATATTCTTAAAGAAATGTGCTTGGGTAATAAATTTCAAGATATTTTAAATAAACTTTTTTAGCAATATTAAAAATGCCTGTTGATAAATTTGGAAGAATGGATGAAGTTAAAACAAGCGGTGATGGTGTATCACTTGCTTACATCTCAAATAATTTTTTACGTAAAGATGGAACAACTCCCGCTGCTGGTTCTATAAATATGAATGGAAACACACTAACTAGAGTTAGTAATCCAGTAAATCCACAGGATGTTGCTACTAAGAGTTATGTTGATGCAAACGCTGGGCTGTTAGATGAAAATGGAGGATATCATATGACAGGATATTTAAATATGGGTTTTAATAAAATAAAAAATATAGCGGACCCAGAGGAACGGAGTGAAGCTGCTAATAAAAAATATGTAGATGCTGCTGAAAATGCTTTTGTTTTGGGGGCAGCAGGTGTAGCAAGAGGAGACATTTCTATGGATGGATTTAGGATTAACAATGTTGGTTCACCTATAGAAACTCAGCAAGTTGCAAATAAGTTTTATGTTGATACTGCTATTGAGGCAATAACTGCAGGTAATAATGCTTTAACAAAAAACCGATATGGAACTTTCTTAGCAACTGGTAAAATAGATATGAACACACACCCACTTACTGGATTGCCGAATCCTACAGATCGTGATGCTGCTGCTAATAAAAATTATGTTGATAATGGAGGGGCTATTGTAAAAAATCCTGATGGAAGTTTTACGGCAATATCTGATGTTGATTTTCAAGGTTTTACTATAAAAAATGCTGGGGCTCCTGCAGAAGAAAGAGACTTAGCAACAAAATCTTACGTGGATGGAAAAGTATCACTTCCTTCTCTCATAGGTCCTAAACCTATTATAAGTGTGCATGCTGAGGAACAAGGAGAATTAAAAATTGGTAGTTATGAGTTTGCTTTTGGTAATGGAGGCAGTGGAGAATCTCATGGGTTAGGTGGTTATTGTATGTCTGCTCCTGGTAGAATTTTAAGAGGAACTTTAATGGTTGTTAAAGGAACCGGTGCTCTAAGAGAAGAGTCAAAAGTTAATATTGTCATAAATGGAGTTGAACAACCTAACTACTCCATAATAAAAAAGAAAGGAGAAGGTTGTAGTTGTACAGTTTTTCCTAAACCTTTAGAGGTGGAGCAATGTGATGTTATTAACTTTATAACAAAGAGAAACAATCCAAACGCTAAAAATGCATATTTAACAATATTGATAGAATTAGACTTGTAAAAATATATAACCCTTTACTGGGTTAAATATTTATAGAAACTTAAAGTTTATGCTATATTCTTCAATGTCATTAATACAACTTTCAAGGAAACTATGTTCATTTGGACAATCTATAAATCTTTGTTTAAAGAGAGATAGCAAATCAGTTAACTCTTTAACATAGAAAGAATGAGTAACACGCGTGTCATTACCGCCAGCATAAAACGTTATGTTTAGGTTACCCTCGTTAGGTTGTTCATAAAACATTTTACTGCAGTAATAGTAGATATCACTAAACCATCTTGGGTCTTTATAGAGCATTAGTCCGGTTCCATTAGTGTAAATGATTTTGTTTGTGTTTGTAGGATGAATATTAGATTTATCCTTAAGTAGGTCATTTAGCTTTTGTTTGAAATCTGGTTCTAGTTCTAGCATTTTATTTTATGAAAAATTTTTATTTAAATTTTTTTTATTCATCAATTAATTCTAACAATGTCTATTAAGTCGTTTTCTAGTTCTTCTCTTTCGGATATTAGATGATCTAGATAGAAACATTCGTCTGCAAATTCACAATTTTTATCAAACCATTCTTGCATTACTCCACCATATATACTATGGGTTAGGAAGTAAGTATAACAATTTATTTTTTTATAAAACTCTTCTAGTTCTCTAAATTCTTTTTCCAGATTTACCACGTATTTGAACTCTTCTTCCTCTACGGAAAATGTTACACATGCTCTGTTTGTTATTTCTTTAAATAACTCATATTTATGTTCAATATCCTCATATGCTCTTGAATGGAATTCGTCTATTACCTGTTTGTCTTTTACAGTTTTACTTGCTTCTATTTCTTCCTTTATTTTTTCCATATTTCTCTTTTAATATGGGTTATATATCATCTTAAGATGAAATATATACCATGGATTATTATTTAAGTCCTATTTTAACATGTTTTTTTATCTTTCTTCTAGATCTTCTATCTCTATATATTCATATCTGGTAACTCCTGATCCGTTCTCAAAAAACCCAACAACTTCTCCTTCGGTTCCATCAAAATCTTCTCTTAACATTACTCCATCTTCTCTATCAATTGTCCATTCTTCATCGTCACTAAATTCATATTCTAAAAATTCGTTGTATGCTTTGTCTAATAATTCTTTTTTAGTTAAAGTATTATCCTCATAATCATCAATAGTTTTATCGCTTTTTTCCTTTGTTTCAACATAAAACTTTAGTTTGTCCTTAAACAGTCTTATAAATCTATCAACGGTAATGTCTACTCTATCTTCTTTAACATCGTTTTCATGAAAGTACCATAGAAGATCGTCTTCTACTATTGACTCTTGCAAACCTTTTACTTCTAAAAGAATGCGGGGAACCAGGTCGGCTAGTTCTTCTTCTAACCGTTCTTGTATTTTGTTTTTAACATTTAGTAAGTCTGTCATCTTACCTACTGTCTCTGCGCGATCTTTTACCTTAAAATCAATTTTTTATTATATCAAAGGAATAAAAAAATTTAAATTTTTTTTTTTTTATTAAAAATTTTTTGTGGTATACATTGATATTAATTCCAACATACTTCTTTGTCATCTAATATGTCTTCAATGATTCGAAGGTAGTCTATGTTGTTTAATATATCCCTCCTTAACATTACTATTCCACTCCTTCTACCTGTTTCAAGTTTTTTTATAAATTTATCTATTTTGGTTTTAATTTCTTCATGGATGGTTTTTACTTTGATTAATACTTGTCTTTTCATTTCTTCGTTTTTGTTGTCGCCTTTAACCTTAGACAGTCTTAAAAAATTAGATGTTCTTTTTAAACGGGCGTTGCTTACATCTTTTTTTATCTTCTCAATGATGGTTAAAACTATTTTAACGCTAACATCATTCAGTTTGGGTGTTGAAATTTGGTTGTATAAAGTATCGTCTCTTACGAAAGATATCTGTCCTCTTTTTGTATTACCTAATGCTTTTCTTTTGTTGCATGACATGTTTGTACTCTTATACCTACTGTCTCTGCGCGATCTTTTACCTTAAAATCAAATTTTTATTTCTATCAAAGGAATAAAAAATATTTTTTTTTTTTTATCCAAAATCCCAACCCACCCCACTAACTCATAAACCGCGCTAGCCATTGCGTGATGCGTTGGTTGATGGGGGGTTAACTGATGGTTAAGTGATGTAAGGGTTTGCCTGGTTAACTGATGCGTTGGTTAGCTGGTTAGCTGATGCAATGATTAACTGATGCAATGATTAACTGATGCAATGACGTGTGATGATGAAATTTTTTTTTTAAAAATTAAATTTTTTTTTTTTCGAAAATTTTTCATCTACTACATAAGGGATTGATATGATATAATAATTGAATTAAGGGTAAAAGGATTAAGATAGAGGTTTGTTTGATTTAATTATGAATGCTTAACCTATTGGTTTGTTGGTTTATGATTTTATGATTTTATGATTTTATGAGCATGTGGCTTAGAAGGCGTGCACATGTTACATGAAATTTTTGGTGAGGGGGAATGAGGTATGTTTTTTTGCATGAGATATGAGTATTGGTAATGAGCCAGATCGAGTCATATCAACTCTACTAACAGCTGATAAGCTTTCTTTCTTAAAGTCATTGAGATTCAAGATTATGTGCTAGAGATTTAATAAGTTAACCCTTGGGCTGTTAAGCACGAGTCACTGGCCTTTTGCGGACAGTGTCGATCAAGATCAGACTGCACAGAATGAGCAATCTGATCTTGGATCTACAATGTTTTCAAAAGGCTTTTCCCCAGGGTCGTTAAAAGTCGGGATTGTGTCGTAAAGGGTTAAGGTAAATAATAAAGGTACTCACCTGTAGAACTTCATCCTCCGTCTCTATGTCTTCTTTAAGTTTCTGTAATTCTGTACGCTTGGCTTTAAGTTGTGAGCCCAGTTCATTCTTCTGCACTTCCATGCTACGTAACAAATCTCTTTGTTCCTGAAAGAATATATACAATCACACCGTATATCAAACAAACTTGTCTTATAACCCTCTACCACACAATCCCGACTTAAAACGACCCTGAAAGAGAAGGCTTTTGAAAACATTGTGGGAAAAGGAGAAAATGCTGATAACCAGCATTTTCTCCTTTTCCCACAATGTTTTTCTACCCTATCCAACACAGAAATTGTCATTAAAGCAACGTTTAATTTGTTGTCTGTGAATGCTTTCAATTCCATCAAGCCCAAAATTTTGTCGTTTGGGAAAGAGTTAATAACCATGAAAGAGAAAGAGTTTGAAAACATGTCAGGAAAAGGTTGATTGATTGAATGGTGTTTAACTCTTTACCAAACAGTCCCGAGTTTTAACGACCCTGAGAAAGAAGCCTTTTGAAAACATTGTGAGAAAAGGAGAAAATGCTGGTAACCAGCATTTTCTCCTTTTCCCACATTGTTTTCTACCCTATCAAAGACAAATTCCATCAGTTGAGCCACATTTAAATTGTCGTCTGCAGATGCTTTGAATTTAGACAAGTCTACATTTTTGTCGTGTGGTAAAGAGTTAATGCATCTTTCAACATTATTTCAGTCATAGCACTGGGCCAGCTTGCTTGTTCATGTATGTCCTGGGTTTCACCAGTACTAAGCTAGGGCTCTGAAGTGTCTTGCCAAAGGACACTCCCACAAAAAATCCAGAGCTTCAAGTGAGGCTCAAACCCCTGGCCTCCAGGTAACCAGCCCTACACTTTACCAATGCAGTTAACCAGAGTTTTGTGCTTTTCCAACATTTTCTATCTAACAAGGGAATTTCAGCAGATTTCTCTCGAGGTCAACACCTAAAGATGCTTTCTTTAGGGAGAGTCCAAAATTTGTCTCTAGAGAAAAAGGAATTTCAGCAGATTTTCTGCAAAATAGTACCAGTCTGAACCTCATGTGGGCAGGGAGGGAAAACTAGACAATAACAAAAATACTGATTTTGCTGTCCCTGTGTAGCTTAACTCTTTACCACACAATCCCGATTTTTAACGACCCTGAGGAAGAAGCCTTTTGAAAACATTGTGGGAAAAGGAGAAAATGCTGGTAACCAGCATTTTCTCCTTTTCTCACAATGTTTTCTATCCTTTTCAAAACAAATGTCATTTCTTGAGTTCCATTTGTCATCTGCAACTGCTTTCACTTTGGACTGGTCTAAAATTTTGTCGTGTGGTAAAGAGTTAAAGAAAGGGCATTTAGCCCTTAACTCTTTACCACACAATTACTGTTAATGACCCTAAAAAGGAAGCCTTTTAAAAACACTGTGGGAAAAGGAGAAAATGCTGGTTACCAGCATTTTCTCCTTTTCCCATGATGTTTTCTACCCATCCCGTAACAAATTTAAATATTTAAGTCCCATTTAATTTGTCATCTACAAATGCTTCCAATTTGGACTAGTCTAAATTTTTTTCTTTTGGTAAAGAGTTACCCACACAATTCCAACCTTAACAACTCTGAGGAATAAACACTTTAAAAACATTGTGGGAAAAGGAGAAAATGCTGATAACCAGCATTTTTCTCATTTTCCCACAAATTTCTTAACTTTTAAATATAAATTTCAATGTTTGAGTCACATTTATTCTGTCATCTGCAAAAACTTCCAATTCGGACATTGAGTCTTAAATTTTGTTGTTTGGTAAAGAATAAATGCACCTATGTACTCCATTTTACCAAGCAAGTCATCACCTAATTATGGATTCATAAAATAACTTAGCTAACTACCTGTTGAATCACTGGGTAAACTGGTCCTTTGACATGCAGAAAATTTACAAATAGCAAAAAGTTTCAACCCATGTCAGCCTGCACGGACTACACAGGCTGACACAAGTCGATACTTTTTGCGGATGCATTAAACCTCCTTTTCACCAAGCATGGCTCAAATATTCTTACCTTCAGTTCTCTTTTATTGGCCGAGAGTTCAGACTCTGTGTCTCGTATGAGTTGGTTAATTTCTGCCTGTTTACGTTCCACGTTCTCCGTCAAGAACTGTAACTCTGTGCGCTTCTTTCCCATCATGTGATCCACTTTTTCTAGCTCGTGCTTCTGTTGATCAATCTGTGAAAATATCAATAATAATTATCGATCAGTTTTGGGTAATCCTATTCCTATGCATGGTGTTTAACCCTTTACCGTACAATGTCGCCTTTTGACGTCCCTGCGTCAAAAGGCGTCATTGTGCGGTAAAGGGTTAAGCCACTGGTTACTTCCACATTTAACCCTTTACCACACAATGCCGCCTGTTTACGCCCCTGGAAAAGAAGTCTTTTGAAAACATTGTGGGAAAAGGAGAAAATGCTGGTAACCAGCATTTTCTCCTTTTCCCACAATGTCTTCTACCTTATCAAAGCAAAATTGCACCATTTGAGCCCCACTGAAATTGTCGTCTGCAAGTACTTTCAATTTGGACAAGGCCAAAATTTTGCCGTCTGCTAAAGGGTTAACCTTTGTTGAAACAATGAGTATAGCTGAGAGAGGAATACATCCTGACCCAATGACTATCATCAAGCCTCAGAAAATAATGGGCTGAGCCAGGGATTTACACTGGCGACCTCTCAGGTTCAACTCCTGTATGTTACCAAGAGAGCTGGCTCAGCAGACAATCTTGTTCTCTCCTATCACTTGTTTTCTTTGTTTTGCACAAGATGGGTTACAGATATCTTCTCGGCTACACTAAGTTTGTCATCTTAAAGAGCTTAAACCTTAGAGCGCCAAATAAACCTGTCAGATATTTTCATCCTAGAAACAAGACCAAAATAATGGCAATTTCATGGTTGTTGTTGTCTACAGTGATTCAGCAAAGCAGACAGTGTAAATCAAAGATCAGGCTGCACGTTTTGTGCAGCCTGATCTTGATCTACACTGCTCATAAATGCTACTATAGTCGTGAAAGGCACTTTAAGGGTTAAAATTTGGTTGAGGTAAAAATTTTGTCGTTTGGTAATGAGTGAAGGAGTAACAAGAAAAATCTTGTCCCCTAACCTGCTGAATAAATTAACCCTTTACCACACAATCACGGGTTTTAATGACCCTGAACAAAAAGCCTTTTGAAAACATTGTGGGAAAAGGAGAAAATGCTGGTAACCAGCATTTCCTCCTTTTCCCACAATGTTTTCTTACCTTCCAAAAACGAATTTCAATTTTTGAGTCACATTTATTTTGTCATCTGCAAATGCTTTTAATTTGGACAAGTCTAAAATTTTGTCGTTTGGTAAAGGGTTAAACACAATTTTTTGAGCTGATAGTAAAAAACCCAAATATTACTATTTCAAAGTCATACTGGTCAAACTTGAAAGCATTTGCAGACGACAAATTAAATGCAAATGAAAAACAAGAGGGCCATGATGGCCCTGTATTGCTCCACTGGCTTATAAATATAAACCATAAATACTAAACATTTCAATTCTGAGCCAAATGGTTTCAAAATGAAGACTTACAAAGTTTTCTCTGTAAAAGCCCATGTGGAAGATGTGACCCGCAGGGCAAAGCCATTTTTGATCCCAGAGCTATAATTACTTGAACCCTGGTAGAGGTCCACAAGATAAAGCCAAAATAATGCAAGTCTATGCTGTATGGTTATAAATAAGGTGATTTTCAAGTTTTGTCCATATGAAGCCTCTGTAAAAACACAAGAGGGCCATGATGGCCCTGTATCGCTCCACTGGCTTATAAATATAAACCATGAAGAGAAGTCTTCACTATATAAGCCCTTATAAAACTTTGACCCCAGGGCTACAGTCGGACTAAATGGGGAATATGTGTATTAGAAGAATAACGTGCCAAATTTGGGAGTTCTTGGCCTTATGGCTAGTAACAAGACGGTTTCTGAACTTTTCACTCCATAAACCCATGTAAAACTTGTGACCCCTGGTGCAGGGCCAAACTTGATCCTAGGGCTGTAACTTGGGCCCTCTTTGTAGTTGTCTACTAGATAATGCTATAATTATGCAAAATTTGGTAGCCTAAGCCTTATGGCTATGTACACCAAGATTTAAAAGTTTTCCCTATGTAAGCCTATGTAAATCTTGTGAACCCCCCCCCTCCCCCAGCATGAGGCCAAATTGACCCCAGGACTATAATTTGGGCACTTTTGGTAGACCCCAACTAGATCAAGCTAACTGCAAAATTTGGTAGCTCTAGGCCTTATGGCTAGGTACAGAAAGATTTTTAAAGTTTTCTCTATATAAGCCTATGTAAAACTTGTGACCCCTGGGGCAGAGCCAATTTTGACCCCAGGGCTATAATTTCAAGAAACATGATAGAGGTCTACTACATAAAGCTACATGCCAAATTTGGTAGCCCTATGCCTTATGGTTTCAGACAAGAAGATTTTTAAAGTTTTCTCTATATAAGCCTATGTAAAACTTGTGACCCCTGGGGCAGAGCCAATTTTGACCCCAGGGCTATAATTTCAAGAAACATGATAGAGGTCTACTACATAAAGCTACATGCCAAATTTGGTAGCCCTATGCCTTATGGTTTCAGACAAGAAGATTTTTAAAGATTTCCAATATTTTTCAGTTTTGTTGCCATGGCAACCAGAGTTTTTGAAGGAATCAAATTCTTTCAAGAAATTCTGAAGAGGACCATGGCAGGATCATTTCTGTGAAGTTTCATGAAAATTGGATGGGTAGTTTCAGAGAAGATGTTTGAAATAAAAGTTAACGCACGGACGGACGCACAGACGCACGACGGACACCGGGCCATGACATAAGCCCGCTGGCCTTCGGCCAGTGGAGCTAATAAGACCCCTGATGCAAGGCTAATTTCAAAAAAAAAATCAAAACAGGAAGATTTCTTAAGATGTAAGCCCATGTAAAACTTGTTACCCCTGCGGCGGGGCCAATTTTGACCCCAGGGCAAAAATTTTCTCCCGCTTGGTAGAGGCCCACTAGATATAGCTACATGCAAAATCTGGTAGCTGTAGGCCTTATGGCTAGGTACAGGACGATTTTTAAAGTTTTCTCTATATAAGCCTATGTAAAACTTGTGACCCCTGAGGGCAGAGCCAATTTTGACCCCAGGGCTATAATTTGAAGAAACTTGATAGAGGTCTACTACATAAAGCTACATGCCAAATTTGGTAGCCCTATGCCTTATGGTTTCAGACAAGAAGATTTTTAAAGTTTTCTCTATATAAGCTTATGTAAAACTTGTGACCCCTGGGGCAGAGCCAATTTTGACCCCAGGGCTATAATTTGAAGACACATGATAGAGGTCTACTACATAAAGCTACATGCCAAATTTGGTAACCCTATGCCTTATGGTTTCAGACAAGAAGATTTCTAAAGATTTCCAATATTTTTCAGTTTTGTTGCCATGGCAATCAGAGTTTTTGAAGGAATCAAATTCTTTCAAGAAATTCTAAAGAGGACCATGGCAGGATCAATTCTGTGAAGTTTCATGGAAATTGGATGGTTAGTTTCAGAGAAGAAGATGTTTGAAATAAAAGTTAACACACGGACGGACGGACGCACGACGGACACCGGGCCATGACATAAGCCCGCTGGCCTTTGGCCAGTGGAGGTAATTAAAACTTGTTTTGGAAAGGGTAGAAAACATTATGGGAAAAGGAGAAAATGCTGGTTCCCAGCATTTTCTCCTTTTCCCATAATGTTTTCAAAAGGCTTCTTTCTCAGGGTCGTTAAAACTCGGGATTGTGTGGTAAAGAGTTAACTCTTTACCAGACAACAAAATATAAAAAATATTCAAATTTAAAGAATCTGCAGACAGCAAATTAAATGTGACTCTATTGGTTGGCTTTGTATATGAAGAAGTAGAAAACATTTAGGGAAAAGGCGAAAATGCTGATTTCCAGCATTTTCTCCTTTTCCCACAATCTTTTCAGAAGCTTTTTTTTCTACAGGATCGTCAAACCACAGGTTTGTTTTGTAAAAGTTTAAAATAGTGCATTTGACAATTTTTCAGTTATCTCACAGCAATAATTTACTCATTCATGCCTTTCTATGGATTACTGAAGATTTTTGTCAGTGCTTAGATTCTACAGCAACTTGCCCAAGGGCAGTCCACTGCAAGTAGATAGGCAAATGCTGTAAGGACACTTTCAGAATGACATCTCAAGATCAGAATAAAGCATAAAAACTTTACTTATGATATTGGTTCACCTAATTTACTAAAAAGTCAGTTTTAACGACCCTTAGGAAAAAGCCTTTTGAAAACATTGTGTGAAAAGGAGAAAATTTAACATTAGCATTTTCCCCTGTTCCCACAATGTTCTCTTCTCTTTCAAAGACAAATTTGTCAAAACAGAAAGCAATTGCAGACAACATGTTAATTGTACCTTAACCCTTTTCCGCACAATCCCGACTTTTAACGAACTTGAAGAAGCCTTTTGAAAACATTGTGGGAAATGGAGAAAATGCTGGTTACCAGCATTTTCTCCATTTCCCACAATGTTTTCTGACCTTTCAACTCTAGATTTTAATTTTTGAGTTAAATTTATTTTGATGTCTGCAAAAACTTACAATTTGGACAAGACTAAAATTTTGTTGTTTGGTAAAGCGTTAAATGAAGGGATTTGCGTTCGAATAAGCAGAAAACACTGGGGGTAAAGCAGAAATTTCTGGATAGCAGCATTTTCTTCTTTCCGCACAATGTTTTCAGAAGCCCTTCTCTTCAATATTGTAAAAACTTGACATAACTTGGTAAATCGCATTTGCATAAAGTTTCAAAACAATAACAGTGGAAGTTTGGGGGAGTGTGCGATACAAATTTTCCAACCTACGTGTCCCTAAATTGACAGATGGAAATTCTAACAGGCAGAAAAATAAATAAACAAGCTGATTCAAGTTTTACGCCATTCATTCATTTTTGTTGGGTATAAGAAATTTATGAAACATTTTGTTTTTAACCCTTACCAAACAATCACGAGTTTAAAAGATCCTCCAGAAGAATTCTTTTAAAACACTATGGGGTAGGGAGAAAATGCTGATAACCAGCATTTCCTCCTTTTCTTACAATTTTTTCTACCCCAGTCAAAGATGATTCCTATCATTTGATTGACTGTATGGTGTTTAATGCCATTTTCAACATTATTTCAGTTATATCACTGTGGCCAGTGCACCTATCCATACTTTCCTAGAGTTTCTTATACCAGTTCTACGCACTTTAATAATGTTCTTTCCAAGCCACTGACTGCTTTCCCACATAACAATCGTCGAAAAATGGTCAGGGGTGAGAGAGGAATGAATCCTGTCGCAATGACTATCATCAATCCTCAGAAAGAAATTGTCCCAGCTGGGGATCGAATCAGCGATACCCTGTTCTCAAGTCCTGTACACTACCAACCGCGCTACAGGGGCTTGGCCCTATCACTTGAAACATATTTCATTCATCACCTGCAAATGCTTTCAATTTGGACAAGTCTAAAATTTTGTTGCCTTATAATGAGTGATCTGTTAATCTCACAAGTCATATAAAAAGAGTTAAAGCATTTGAAATTACAACATTTAAAAAATTAGTATAAAAAGTGAAAGGTCAAGGTCAAAATAATGTCAAAGGTCACACAATAAGTCAACGCCATATTAATGTCAAGGTCACACATCATAACACATACCTTCTCCAAGTACTAGATGACATTTTAGGGTAACACAAGACAGTATAGAAAAAGCACTTTCAAACATAGATGGTTTAACCCTTTACCAGACGACGAAATTTTAGCCTTCTCCAAATTGGAAGCATTTGCAGACGACAATTTCAATTTGGCTAAAATGGTGCAATTTTTCTTTGATAGGGTAGAAAACATTGTGGGAAAAGGAGAAAATGCTGGTAACCAGCATTTTCTCCTTTTCCCACAATGTTTTAAAAAGGCTTCTTTCCCAGGGGCATCAAAAGGCGTCATTGTGTGGTAAAGGGTTAAAAGTTGAAAACAAATTGAGAAACTAATGCAAAATTGGAGTATGTGCCTTCTACTTGCACATAATCTTCTTTCCTTTTAGCATTAACCATAACCACATGTATACCAGATGGCAAAATTTTAGAATGAACGAATAAAATGTTGTTTCATGGATTTTAGACCCGATATATTTATTTTGGATCGAACAAATATTTTCCAAACTATGGCACCTATCTTTGAAAATTAATGGCAAAAATACAATGTGGGAAAAGGAGAAGGTTCTCTTCAACAAGTTGGGAGAATTAAAAAAATATTAAATTAGGATTAGGACATGGGGAAACAAGGAGCACCACAAGGCGGTCCCAACGCTTGGCTGCAATTGCATTTTTTGCTGAAAGTTCTGTGATGTTGATAAAGGGGCATAACTATGTTAAAAATATTTTGAGGGTTACCTGTCCTTGGGATAATGGTTTCCATTTTGATAATTAACAACTTTCCCAAGTTTGAAGTTAACTCTTTTACAACAATAGTTGCCTTTGCAGCCAGTGTAGATCAAAATCAGACTGCACAAAACATGCAGTCTGATCTTTGATCCACACTATACGCTTTGGTGATCATCTATGAATAAAAGCCACCATGATATTGCAATTATCTAAGGGTTGAGTGCATATTTTTGTGTTGCCATCGAGAAATATATGCAATTGCCTTATTACATGGCCAACAATGCCGTAACGGCATTATGTTAATTCTTTAGCAAATGACCAAATTTTAGATCGGCTGAAATTGAAAGCATCTGCAGACAACAAAATAAATGCATCTTTAAAGTTGAAATTTCTTTTGGGAAAGGTAGAAAACATTGTGGGAAAAGGAGAAAATGCTGGTTACCAGCATTTTCTTCTTTTCCCACAATGTTTTCAAAAGGCTCCTTTCTAAGGATCATTCAAAGTTGGGATTGTGTGGTAAAGGGTTACGCAAAGTAATATTTTCGGCAGTTGCATTTTTCTTTCTCGATGGCAAAACAAAAATACATTTATGCTCAAATATGTGCTCAACCCTTGTATTATTTGCACTTGCTATTCACTTGAATCATTTTTCAAACATGACAGAAAGAAAAAAAATGGACAAATATGAGTCAGTATGAGTTACTTTTCCCTAGCATATGTAACTTGGTGGCTTGTCTGAATACACAGTCTATTTATAGTGTTGCAACACTTTGTTACAGCCAGATCAGAGAATTTTGTGACCTACGTATTTCGTTTAACAATTTTTCCAAAGCATTCACCGCTACTGATTAAAATGTTTCAAAACTTTCGTTAAGATACTTGATATATTTCCAGATGCTTATGTTAAATGCTGACTAAAACACTTCTAATCTGTCCTCATAGGTGCATCTAAATTGAAAGAAGGTACCAGCAGTTGAAATCTAAAAATAGCACACCATGGGCTTGCATAAAATCTTAAGTTAGACAAAACACAGTAACTTGGAAAAACCGAAAATAGTCCCATTGCATTCATCGAGAAATGGCATAACATTTTTGTCTTCACATGACCCGATTTCCAATGATCTAAAAATGATTCATATAATAAATGCAATTATTCTGGTCTTAATTCTAAATTGAAAATGTCTATTTGGTTTATTCATAGCTGTTAGGGTTTACTGTATATCATCAGTAATGACAGAGATATGAGGAAATGTCAAAGGTTTAGCACAAAGACGACAAACACTCAGACAACAACTGGGCTATGGCAATAAAGACATTCTCTATTCAATATAAAAATATCACAGCTCAAACAGAAAGTGAATAAGAATATTCGGCGATAAAATTCTTTCAATCTACTACATAAGCATTTGAGTCATGCTCTGTAAAAGGGGAGCTAATGCATCTGCGAAAAGTATCGACCCAGATCAGCCTGCGCACTCCGCGCAGGCTGACCTGGGCCGAAACTTTTCGCTATCGGTCAGTGTTCTGTATGTCCAAGAACCGTCTACCTCATAATTAATTTGGTTGTTGAAAACAGTGACCATTATGGATCCATAATTTTGTGATGGCTTGCTTGGTATAATGCATCACAGGGATGCATTAAGCCCCCTTTTGCCAGAGCATGGCTCATTAACAACATTCAGCAACACAGAAGATGCGAAAATACAGAAGATGCAAACTGCATATGTACTGGGTACTGAATATCACATTACATGCAATAAAATGGAAAAAAAAAACTTCATCACAGATCAATATTCACGAACCCTTCTAAATTGCATTCTTAGTTTTACAGTGAAATACAAAAGTAAGAAAACAGCTCTAACCGGCTAAATGAAATTTAGCCATTTGATTTAGCCAATGAGTAATGGTTTCGCCAATCAGAGATGTTACTTAATTGTCCTGAAGAAAACTCTTGAGAATTAGACTAAAAGAATACAATTTAAAATACAGCAAATACAGAATACAGCCCCTATATTCACTAACCCCTTAACCCTTTACCCCGGAATCTCGAGTTTTAACAACCTTGAGAAGAGGTCTTTTGAAAACATTGTGGGGAAAGGAGAAAATGCTGATAATCTGAATTTTCTCCTTTTCCCACAATGTTTTCTACCCTCTCAAGGAAAATTCCATCATTTGAACCACATTTGGGCCTGTATTCACCAACTATTCCTAAGAACGTTCTTAGTCTTATTTTCCAGATATTTCTAAATTTGAAAGCTACACAATTTCTGATTGGCTAAACCATTTGTTTTAGCCAATCCGAAGTTGTGTTACTTTCAAATTTAAAAAATCTTGGAGATTTGGACCAAGAATGTTTGTAAGATTGGTTGGTGAATACGGACCTTGATTTATCATCTGCCATTCCCTGCTTCGAATTTTGTCATGGTAAGGAGTACACATACAATCCCACATTTTAACAACTTTGACAAGGAATGCTCTTGAAAACATTGTTGGAAATGAGGAAAATGCTAGCTATCATCTCAAAAAGGCTTCTTTCTCAGGGTTGCTTAAACCTTAGAGCGCCGAACAAACCAAACTGATATTTTCAGTAGAAAAATAAGACGAAAATACTTGCAGTTTCATGATTGCCTTTGCCTATAAAGATTTAGCAAAGCAGACAGTGTAGATCAAAGATCAGACTGCACATTTTGTTGATCTTGATCTAAACTGGCCACAATTATAGTTGTGAAAAGCACTTTAAGGGTTAAAGCTGAGAAAGTGTGGCAAAGGGTTAAGAAGTTAGAGATATTTTTGTTTTTTACTTATATAAAACTGGATTATAATAATACTGGTGCAAACAACTCTTGGTTACCATAACTACATTTTACCATGGTTACAGATCTTACCTTTTTCTTATACTACAGATGATGAGTGAGAAGAAATGAAAATAGAAAGATAACAAAATAATGAATTATGAATATTATCATGATTCAAGAATTGAAAAGACAGTTTTAATTCTGATAGGAGCAAATTCAGACTTTTTTTGTCACAAAACGACTGAATTGTTTATATACAGTCAAAAGTTGCAATTTTTGAATTAACCCTTTCCCAAACAAGCCCTGGTTTTCATGTGTCTGCAGTACAAGTCTTTGGAAAACACTGTGGGAAAAGGAGAAATTACTCGTAACCAGCAATTTCTCCTTTTCCCACAGTGTTTTCTACCCTTTTTGAGAACTTTCTACCATTTTCATCAAATTTAAAATTGTCCCCTGCAAACTCTTTCAATTTGGACCAGTCTAAAATTTGTCGTTTGGGAAAGGGTTAACCTGGTTAGAAACCCTGAGCTAGCCTTGGAAGTATCGGTGCTTTACAACGAGCATGTAAAAGAAGCATGGAGATCTATTCGAAGAAGAGATAGGGTCTTGCACCCGGATTTCCTTGTATCTGAATCTTTCTCTCTAACGTAATCTGCGCCTGCCAGATATGTGTATATATAATAGCAAGCATGTGTATATATGTTACATCGCAGTTTGAAAAAGTTGAATGTTGAATAACTAACTAACCCTGTTCAGAAATATCCCCAAATAAGATTATCAAGCCAACACAGAATAGTGGTACTCCAGTCTAGTGGAGGGATTTATACAACAAAGAAGAAGAAGAAGAAGATGATGATGATGATGATGATGATGATGATACACAGGAGGACAGTGGAAAAACAGCTGTGCTATAAATATCATTCACTTAACCCTTTACCACACAGTGAATGGAAACCTGTCCATATCGAAGGAGTTTAACCCTTTCCCAGACAAGCCCTGGTTTTCACGTGTCTGCAGTACAAGTCTTTTAAAAACACTGTGGGAAAAGGAGAAATTGCTCGTAACGAGCAATTTCTCCTTTTCCCACAGTGTTTTCTACCCTTTTTGAGACCTTTCTGCCATTTTCATCAAATTTAAAATTGTCGTCTGCAAACTCTTTCAATTTGGACCAGTCCAAAATCTGTCGTTTGGGAAAGGGTTAAGACAACAAATGTACCATACTCTGTGAAAATGGGGGGCTTAATGCATCTGCAAAAAGTATCGACCCAGGTCAGCATACACACTTTTTGCTTTTGATAGGCTCTCGGCATGTCAAAAGACCAGTGAACCTTATGATTCAGTCGACAGATTTTATGGATCCATAATTATGTGATGACTTGCTTGGTATTATGCATCATGGGAGATGCATTTAGCCCCCTTTTGCCAGAGCATGGCTCAAATATATTCAAATGATAGTATGCGCCCTTGAATAGATAGAAAACATTGCGGAAAAAGGAGGAAATGCTGGTGAACAGCACTTTTGCCTTTTCCCACAATGGTTTCAAAAGCTGTCTTTCTCAGGGTCCTTAAAAGTCTGGATTGTATGGTAAAGGGTTACACCAACAACATATAAGTTTAGCGTAAAGTTTCACTAAATACAAAAAAATGTGACGTCTGATCAACTTTTTTCCCAAGAAAACATACTACTAAATGTGACAACATATTGCTAGGAAAGCAAACTTTGTGTTGGCCCCAAAATGAACCCAAAAGACAGAGTAGATGCAGATGCAGTGTAGATGTTCTGATCTCGATGAACAATGGCTGCAATGGCCTCTTTAACTCTTTACCAAACGACAAAATTTTAGACCTGTCTTAATTAATTGCATTTGCAGACAACAATTTAACCCTTTCCCAAACGATAAATTTTAGACGGGTCCAAATTGAAAGAGTTTGCAGACGACAATTTTAAATTTGATAAAAATGGCAGAAAGTTCTCAAAAACGATAGAAAACACTGTGGGAAAAGGAGAAATTGCTCGTTACGAGCAATTTCTCCTTTTCCCACAGTGTTTTTAAAAGACTTGTACTGCAGACACATGAAAACCAGGGCTTGTTTGGGAAAGGGTTAAATGTAATTCAAATGAAGGAACTTGTCCTTCATAGGGTAGAAAACATTGTGGGAAAAGGATAAAATGCTTGCTACCTGCATTTTCTCCTTTTCCCACAATGTTTTCAAAAGACTTCTTCCATAGGTTCGTTAAAAGCCAGAATCATGTGGTAAAAGGCTAAGGCAAATTAAAGCATTCACCAACCATTCTAAATCATTATTTCTAGTATTATCTGTATTTAGAAAGTAACATAAATTCTGATTGGCTTGACTCTCTGGTTTAGCCAATCAGAAATTATGTTACATCAACATTTAAAGAAATTCTACACAAATAATATTTTTAAGAACTATTGGCAAATACTGGCCATTATCAATATTTTGCAAAGCAAAGCACAAATAACCAAAATCCCACTCAAAGGGGCATAACTGTGCATGATTTTTACCTTTTAAAGGGAGATAAATCCTTACATCTTGTTTTCCTTAACTGATCTTGAGTAATTCTGCTGCTATATAATCCTGACAAACCCAAACCCTTCATCCCCGATAATACAAGCCACACTTTGTGAAAAGGTGGTTTAATGCATCTCCCTGATGCCAAGCAAGAAATCACATAATCATGGATCTATAAAAACCATTTGTCTATCAACCGACTGACTCCTTAGGTAGATTGGTCCCTGGACATGCAGAAAATTTACCAAAAGCATACAGTTTTGACCCATGTCAGCCTGCGCGGCTGTACAGGCTGACATAGATTGATACTTTTTTCAGATGCATTAACTCCTTACCGAACAACGAAAGTTTAGACCAGTCCAGATTAGAAGCATTTGCAGGGTACAAAATAAATTCAACCCGAAAATTGAAATTTGTTTTGGTAGGGGAAGAAAACATTATGGGAAAAAGAGAAAATGCTGGTTACCAGCATTTTCTTCTTTTCCCACAATGTTGTCAAAAAGTTTTCTACTCAGGGTCGTTAAAAGTCGGGATTGTGTGGTACAGGGTTAAATCAACTTTTCACAATGCATGGCTTGTAATTTAATGTCTTCATTGTTTTTCTTTTGGGATCCCTTGAGTTCTTCAGCTTTTTTTTTTAAAGTTAAGCACAGTGGAAATTGGGATTTTGAAAACATGGAAAAGGAGAAAATGATGGTATCTCATGGTTTTCTATATTAACAAAAAGAAACAAGAGGGCCATGATGGCCCTGGGTCGCTCACCTTAGTAGAGTGCCTTTAAGGTTTTTCTTTAATTTGACCATGTGACCTAGTTTTTGACCACAGGTGACCCAATTTCAAACTCATATTTCATGAAGACAAACATTCTGACCAATTTTTAAGTCAATTGAGCAAAAAATGTGGCCTCGAGTGCCCTAAAGATATTTCTTTAATTTGACCTAGTGATCTAGATTATGACCCCAGATGACCCAAATTTGAACTGGTCTTTGACTATATCAAAAGAAACATTTTAACCAATTTTCAAATCAAATGAATAATAAATGTGGCCTCTAGAGTGCCCACAAGCTATTTCTTTAATTTGACCAAGTGACCTAGTTTATGACCCCAGCTGACCCAAATTCAGACTCATGTGAGATTTTACAAAGACAAACATTCTGACCAATTTTCAAGGCAATTAAGCAAAGAATGTGGCCTCTAGAGTGCTCACAAGGTATTTCTTTATTTTGACCTAGTGACGTAGTTTATGGTTCCAGGTGACCCGAATCCAAACTCATCTGGTATTTCATCAAGACAAACATTCTGGCCAAATTTCAGGTCATTTGAGCAAAAAATGTGGCCTCCCGAGTGCAAACAAGGTATTTCTTTAATTTGACCCAGTGAACTAGTTTATGACCCAAGTTGACCCAAATTAATCTTATGTGAGACTTTATAAAGACAAACTTTCTAACTAATTTTCAAGGCAATTGAGCAAATAATGTGGCCTCGAGAGTGCCAACAAGGTATTTCTTTAATTTGACCTAGTGACCTAGTTTATGACCCAAGATGACCCAATTTTGAACTCAATGAACTTGTTGCGCTTAGATGGGCAAACAAACTTAGAAGAGAATCACTACATACCAAATATCAAAGCTCTACGCCTTCCAGTTTTAAAGAAAAATTTTAAAGTTTTCCTTCTTTGTTCCTATGTTCGAACTTGTGACCCCCGGGGCTGGGCCAGTTTTGACCCAGGGGCATCATATGAACAAACTTGGTAGAGGTCCACTAGGAAATGCTACATACCAAATATCAAAGCTCTACACCTTCCCGTTTAAGAGAGAAAGAAATTTAAAGTTTTCCTTCTTTGTTCCTATCTTCGAACTTGTGACCCCCTGGGCGGGGCCAGTTTTGACCCAGGGGCATCATATGAACAAACTTGGTAGAGGTCCACTAGGAACTGCTACATACCAAATATCAAAGCTCTACACCTTCCCGTTTAAGAGAGAAAGAAATTTAAAGTTTTCCTTCTTTGTTCCTATCTTCGAACTTGTGACCCCCGGGGCGGGGCAGTTTTGACCCCAGGGGCATCATATGAACAAACTTGGTAGAGGTCCACTCTGAGATGCAACACACCATATATCAAAGCTCCACACCTTTCGGTTTCAGAAAAGAAGAATTTTAAAGTTTTCCTTCTTTGTTCCTATGTTTGAACTTGTGACCCCAGGGGCTGGGCCAGTTTTGACCCAAGCAGCATCCTTGGAACAAACTTGGTAGAAGTCCACTAGGAGATGCTACATACCAAATATCAAAGCTCTATGACTTCCCATTTAAGAGAAAAAAAAATTAAAGTTTTCCTGCTTTGTTCCTATGTTTGAACTTGTGACCCCCGAGGCAGGGCCAATTTTGACCCCAAGGGCATCATATGAACAAACTTAGTAGAGGTCTACTAGGTGATGCTACATACCAAATATCAAAGCTCTATGCCTTCTAGTTTTACAGAAGAAGATTTTTAAAGTTTTCCTTCTTTGTTCTTATGTTGGAAATTGTGACCCCCCGGGGCAGGGCCAGTTTTGACCCCAGGGGCATCATATGAACAAACTTGGTAGAGGTCCACTAGGAGATGCTACATGCCAAATATCAAAGCTCTACACCTTCAAGTTTCAGAGAAGAAGATTTTTAAAGTTTTCCTTCTTTGTTACTATGCTCAAACTTGTGACCCCCGGGGTGGGGCCAGTTTTGACCCCAGGGGCATCATATGAACAAACTTGGTAGAAGTCCACTAGGCAATGCTACATACCAAATATCAAAGCTCTACGCCTTCCAATTTCAGAGAAGATGATTTTTAAAGTTTCCCCTCTTTGTTCCTATGTTCAAACTTGTGACCCCCGGGGCAGGGCCAGTTTTGACCCCAAGGGCATCATATGAACAAACTTGGTAGAGGTCCACTAGGAGATGCTACATGCTAAATATCAAAGCTCTATGCCTTCTAGTTTTACAGAAGAAGATTTTTAAAGTTTTCCTTCTTTGTTCCTATGTTGGAAATTGTGACCCCCGGGGCGGGGCCAGTTTTGACCCCAGGGGCATCATATGAACAAACTTGGTAGAGGTCCACTAGGAGATGCTACATGCCAAATATCAAAGCTCTACGCCTTCCAGTTTCAGAGAAGAAGATTTTTAAAGTTTTCCTTCTTTGTTACTATGCTCAAACTTGTGACCCCCGGGGTGGGGCCAGTTTTGACCCCAGGGGCATCATATGAACAAACTTGGTAGAGGTCCACTAGGCAATGCTACATACCAAATATCAAAGCTCTACACCTTCAAGTTTCAGAGAAGATGATTTTTAAAGTTTCCCCTCTTTGTTCCTATGTTTGAACTTGTGACCCCCGGGGCAGGGCCAGTTTTGACCCCAAGGGCATCATATGAACAAACTTGGTAGAGGTCTACTAGGAGATGCTTCCTGCCAAATATCAAAGCTCTATGCCTTCTAGTTTTACAGAAGAAGATTTTTAAAGTTTTCCTTCTTTGTTCCTATGTTGGAAATTGTGACCCCCCGGGGCGGGGCCAGTTTTGACCCCAGGGGCATCATATGAACAAACTTGGTAGAGGTCCACTAGGAGATGCTACATGCCAAATATCAAAGCTCTACACCTTCAAGTTTCAGAGAAGAAGATTTTTAAAGTTTTCCTTCTTTGTTACTATGCTCAAACTTGTGACCCCCGGGGTGGGGCCAGTTTTGACCCCAGGGGCATCAAATGAACAAACTTGGTAGAGGTCCACTAGGAGATGCTACATACCAAATATCAAAGCTCTGCGCCTTCTAGTTTCAGAGAAGAAGATTTTCAAAGATTTTGCTTTTTTTTCCTTTTTGTTGCCATGGCAACCAGAGTTGTGGGTGGAATTCAATTCTTTGAACAATTTTGGTAGAGCTTCACCCAAGGAACATCCCTGCCAAGTTTCATCAAGATTGGCCCAGTGATTTAGGAGAAGAAGATGTTTAAAGAAATTGTTGACGGGCGACGGACGACAGACGACGGACGACGGACGCCGGACATAGGGCGATCACAATAGCTCACCTTTAGCACGTTGTGCTAAGGTGAGCTAAAAAAAAAAAAGGGTGGTATATTTTCATTAACTTTTTATTAAAACAAAGCCAGTCTTTAAACTGAATGCAAATTGTATAAAACTATTGGAAAATACACTCAAAAAAAAAACTGTGCAAGCAATTCATATTGTATAAAAAAATGTGAAAAATTCTTCAAGCACAAACCGTTAATAATCAGTCACCCTCATGCACATTTTGAGGAATATTCCACACTATCCAATCACAGTCAAGTTTTTTTGTTTAATTTCCATCGGTAATTATCACAGATCTCCGGCACATTATGTATCACAGTCATTTTGTTTATATTGTAGAGGGAATTTGCTTTTATAAATATTATAATGTTGACATTATTGATTGTATAAATTACACTTTTCAAGCGAAATTCTTCAATACATCAATCAAGATATTTGCCTAAATATTGATTATCTCCCTTGTCTTCACTCTTTATTAAACGAAAAAAAGTTTGGACATGTCCAAATTGAAAGCATTTGCAGATAGCAAAATAAATGGGACTCAAAACATGCTTTTTTTTTTTTAACTCTTTACCAAACGATAAAAAATTAGACTGGTCCAACTGAAAGCATTTGCAGACGACAAAATAAATATAATGGAAAAATTGATTTTTTTTTTGGATGGGTAGAAAACATTGTGTGCAATGTTTTCAAAAGGCTTCTTTCACAGGATCATTAGAAGTCGGGATTGTGTGGTCAAGAGTTAAAGGTAGAAAACATTGTGGAAAAAATGACAAACTGCCGGTTACCTGCATTTTATCCTTTTCCCACAATGTTTTCAAAAGGCTTCTTCCTCAGGGTCGCTAAAAGTCGGGATTGTGTGGTAAAGGGTTAAACACCAGATTGTTTGGTAAAAGGCTTATAAAATTAAATTCTTATCACGATGACTGACTTTCCTATGCCATTTCTATTCACATACCTAATTGTTACTTATCTTTGTTCCAAAGAATTCATAAAAAAATCTAAATGCTCAATGTAATATCACGTCATAATTTAAAATGTCCAAAAGGCACTAAAACTTTAACCCTTTACCAAACGACAAAATTTTAGACCTGTCCAAATTGAAAGTGTTTACAGATGACAAATTGAATGTGACTCAAAAATTAAAATTTGTATTGGGAAGTGTAAAAAACATTGTGGGAAAAGGAGAAAATGCTGGTTACCAGCATTTTCTCCTTTTCCCACAATGTTTTCAAAAGGCTTCTTTCTCAGGGTCATTAAAAGTCGGGATTGTGTGGTAAAGAGTTAAATCAAACTAAATCTTTAATATGACAAGTGCCTTAAAAGTTAATACTTTTCATGTAATTGGGGCTTTCATTCCAGAATTCATAAAGAAAATTCTAAATACTTATAATATCATTCCATAATCCAAGATGTCAGATCTACAATCTAGCCCACTTGTTACCACTTGTGAAACATTCACCCATAGAGCCCCGAATTTTATGAAATGCACATTTCCAATTAGGGGAAAAATCAGCTAAAAAAATGCTAGTCTGGGTTCCTTTTTGCCCGCCTCTAAATCAAGTAATAGATGGCATAGAGCTTTTGCGGATAATGTAGATCAAGATTAGATTGCATAGAACGTGCAGTCTGATCTTGAACTACACATTCCGCAACAGCAACTCAAGCCAGTTCCAATGCTCTTTGAGTTATAAAATTTGTTTTGAAAAAAAAAAAAAGCACTCATTTCCCACTAGATATACATGTATGCACGTTTTCGTGTTCCTGGTCTCGGGGCTGTTACCCTGTTTAGCTGTAAACAAAGCAGAAAAAGTCCCTTGAAAGCCCAAAGTTCTAAGGAACCAGCAGTCATAAAAGATCACTCATATTAAGGAGCATTAACTCTTTACCAAACAACAAAATTTTAGACTAGCCTAAATTGAAAGCATTTGCAGATGACAAAATAAATGTGACTCAAGAACTGAAATTTGTTCTTGAAAGGGTAGAAAAATATTGTGGGAAAAGGAGAAAATGCTGGTAACCAGCATTTTCTCCTTTTCCCACAATGTTTTCAGAGGCTTTCTTTCTCAGGACAGCAAAATTTTAGAATCACCTGTATTAGTAGTGCTTGCAGATGTCAAATCAAAAATGGCTAAAAATACAGGTTTTGTCATTGAAAAGGTAGAAAACATTGTGGGAAAAGGAGAAAATTTTGGTTACCAGCATTTCCATCCATGTTTTCCATGAATTCAAAGACAAATCCTGTGACTTCATCAAAGTTGATTGGTCGTCTGCAAAACTTAATGCGTTCAATAGGGAGAGGTCTAATATTTTGTAGTGTGGTTAAAAGAATTAACCCATTACCACACACTCCCAAGTCTTAACAACCCTGAGAAAGATGCCTTTCTGAAACATTGTGGGAAAAGCAGAAAATGCTGGAAAGCATTTTCCTCTTTTTCCTCAATGACTTCTATCCTATCAGAAATCATCACATGAGCTATGTTTATTTTGTCATCTGCAAATGCTTTCAATTTGGTTGAGACAAAAATTTTGTTGTTTCTGTACAGAGTTAAATTTGGCATTGTGAGATAGATGATTAACTCTTACCAAATGACAAAATTTTAGACTAGTCCAAATTGAAAGCATCTGCAGACGACAAAATAAATGTGACTGAAAAATTGAAATTTGTTTTGGGAAGGGTAAAAAACATTGTGGGAAAAGGAGCATTTTCTCCTTTTTGCCCACAATGTTTTCAAAAGGCTTCTTTTTCAGGATCGTTAAAAGCTGGGATTGTGTGGTGCAGGGTTTAAGTTTTCTCAAGTGCACCTTAACTCTTTACCAAATGACAAAATTTTGGACTCAACCAAATTGAAAGCATTTGCAGACTACAATTGAAATCTATCTTGAATGATGGAATTTATATGAGATAGGGTAGAAAACATTGTGGAAAAAGGAGAAAATGCTGGTTACCAGCATTTTCTCCTTTTCCCACAATGTTTTCAAAAGGTTTTTACCAGAGGGTCGTTAAAAGTCGGGATTGTGTGGTAAAGGGTTAAGTCAAACATGAAGCATTGTTAGGACTTTAACGTCAAAATCATAACAAAGATTTATAGCAAGACAAGGTCTGAATTAGAATAATTCAATCAATTATGTTCATATATAGCAGCAGAATTACTGTTTGACAAGATTTTATCATACAATTAGTAAATAAAAGTTTAATAATAAAATCTGAAATAAACTCAATTAAAACGTCTACTAAAGAACAAGCAATTAAAAACATAAAAAAAATCTAAAATATCTAGATCAGCCTCTACACAGATCCATTCTATGAAGCAATAATATTTTTCTTCTGCATGAAAGGGGCACTGTACAGGGTTTTCCATGACGCACAAATCCTGCGTCAATAACACAATTTTATTTCAAATGACCCCCAAAGTAAATTACAGTACGCTATCAGTGACGCAACTTCCCTAAATCAGAATCATCTAGGAAACTGAATAACTCATCATTAATCCAAATCTGTTCTAGCTACTGTTCTTTTTTTTTTCCACTACATGGTTTATTTTCGATAAAGAGGTTTTTCAGTAATTCATATATATCGAATGGTTGACGCAGTATCAGAGTAAAGCACTGCGAAAAGTTGTCATAAACACGGGTCCCGTCAAATTCATAGTCGGGTTCTCTGTATTTTACATATTTAATGCAGCTTCCGGGGGATAAAAGTACATGTCACAAGTTTATTCTGTTTGCGAAAAAATGTCACATCAGAGTAAACTGCAGCATTTTTAGCGTCTGCTTCAAGCAGCACCACCAATCGCGTCACATCAAGCTGTGATTCCGACAAGAATGTACCGTCTGCTATAAAACAAAGTCGAGCTTTCCATCAGAAATGGCTTAAAGACTTTACTTGGTGGGAGTTTAAGGAAGATGAAATGTACTGAAGATGAAGAAACTGAACCCTGTTTCAAGTGGTTGTACGAACCTTTGCTTGTCTAACATTGAACGTTTAGAAAAAAACGGAGCAATATAGAACGAAACAACAGTAAATATGGTATTTTCCATTTATTTACAAACCATGGTTCATACAAACTCATTTATTTTGACCCCCAAATTTAAGGAAATGACCCTCAACTTAGGAGACAAAGGGGCCACAATGACCCCCAATTTTTAATGCTAAGGGAAACCCCTGCACTGAACCAGAATTTGTTTGGCAAGTCTGACATAAAATCATGACAAAGACCAGTAATTTTCAGTCACAAGCAAAGACAACTCTAAAACTAAAAAAACATTTGTTGGTTCAGCAAATCAGAAACTAGGCGGTTTTAACCCTTTCCTACACATCCTGAGTTTCAACAGGATTCTTTCTCAAGGTTGGTAAAACTTGGGATTGCGTTGTAAAGGGTTTACAGCATTTCCCCCTTTTTCAGTAATGTTTGCAAAGAACTACTTTGTCAAGACTGTAAACACGCACAATTGTTTATTCAAGGGCTAAGCATTCTGACAAAAGGAGACAGTGTTGCAACTGTCATGATGTTTTAACCCTTTACCACACAATCCCGAGTTTTAACGACCCTTAGGGAGAAGAACTTTGAAAACATTGTGGAAAAAGGAGAAAATGCTGGTAACCAGCATTTTCTCCTTTTCCCACAATGTTTTCTACACTTCCCAAGACAAATTTCAGTTTTTGAGCCAGATTTATTTTGTCATCTGCAAATGCTTTCAATTTGGAACAGTTTTAAACTTTTGTCATTTGGTAAAGAGTTAAAATGCTGTCTGCTGATTTTAAATCATATATGTGTGGATATTGGGGACATAGTTTGAGGGGTCAGAATTTCTAACACCATCTTTCACAATATTTATAGATCTACAGGATAAATTTATATATGCCAGGGTAGGATGTTTATAATCTACATAGGAAAGTATTTTCAACCCTTCACCACACAATCCCAACTTCTAACAACCCTGAAAAAAAACAAAAAAAAAAAACACTGGAAAACATTGTGGGAAAAGGAGAAAATGCTGGTTACCAGCATTTTCTCCTTTTCCCACATTTTTTTTTTCCCTTCAGACACCAAATTTTAATTTTTGAGCCAAATTTGATGTGTCTTCTCAAATGCTTTCAATTTAGACCAGTCTAAAATTTTGTTTGGTAAAGAGTTAACTCCTTTCCAGAATATCAAATTTTAGAATTGTCCAAATCGAGAGTATCTGCAGACGACAAATGAAATACGTGTAAAACGATGATGTCAACTTTGGCAAGGCAGAAAACATTGTGGGGAATGAAGAAAATGTTGGCCAGCAGCATTTTCTCCACTTCCCACAATGTTTTTAAGGCATTCTTCCTAACGGTTGCTAAAACATACCCTTTACAAAACAATCCCCTCCTTCAACATCTGTGAGGAAGAAAGCTTTAGGAATCATTAAGAGAAAAGAAGTAAATGTTAGTAAACAGTATTTTCTGAAATGTTTCCTATTCCTTGCAGAACAGATCCAATCATCTTAGTCAAATTTTATTTGTCGTCTGCACATGCTTTACAAATGGACTAGTCTAACATTTTGTTGTCTGGTTAAGAATGAATGCGTACAAAATTTTGCTACAGTACATGTACGTGTATATTTGTAAGTAATATTATTATTGATTCATAGAATGAAAGAAAATGCATGCTATGAGTATAAAAAATAAAGAAAACGATAACATAATAAAAATAAGTCGAAACATAAAATAAACTTACTTGATCTCTCATTCGAGCAATTTCATTTCGACGTTTAGCGAGAACATCCTCCGCATCTCGAAGGGCTGTAACAGTTTCCCGTTCTTTCTGGGTGGTGACAGAGAGTTCATTTTGTAATCTTGCTAAACTGTAAATGATATAAAATCTGTATTCATGTAAACATGAGTGCTTTAACCCTTTACCACACAACAAAAAATTATACCAGTCCAAATTGAAAGCACTTGCAGACGACAATTTCAATGTGGCTCAAATGATGTTATATTTGTTTGATAGGGTAGAAAACATTGTGGGAAAAGAAGAAAATGCTGGTTACAAGCATTTAATCCTTTTCCCACAATGTTTTCAAAAGGCTTTTTTCTCAGGGTCATTAAAAGTTGTCATTGTGTGGTAAAGGGTTAATTTTTTACCACACAATCCCGAGTTTTAATGACCCTAGAAAACAGTACTTTTGAAAACAATGTAGGAAAAGGGGAAAATGCTGGTGACCAGCATTTTCATCTTTTCCCACAATGTTTTCTCACCTTTCAGAAACAAATCCAATCATTTGAGCCACATTTAATTTGTGGTTTTCAAATGCTTTCAATCTGGACTTGTCTAAAATATGGTTGTGTTGTATAGAGTTTAAATTCCATAACTGTACATTGACATTATACCGACCAATGAAATAACTTTGATACTACAACTTTAATACAAAATATCTGAATCCATCTTGAATTCTTGATCGATTGTATGGTGTTTAGTGTCGCATTCAACATTGTGTCGCTTTCAACATTATTTAAGTTATATTTCTGTGGCCAGTGCACCTATCCATGCTTTCCTGGAGTTTCTTTTACCAGTCCTTTGCACAGTATTCTTCCCCGGACCCTGGCTGCCTTCTAACATAACCATCTTCAAAACAATGATCAGCAGTGAGTGAAGAATGAATCCTGTCGCAATGACTATCATCAATCCTCAGAAAGAAATTGGCTGAGCTAGGGACTTGAACCTGCAACCTCCTGGTCTCAAGCTCTGTACCTAACCGACTGCAATACAAGGGCTTGGCTGTAGTGCCCAGAATATGGATTTTACAGAATGAAGTCTGCATATATCAGCCGAGCCCCGTAGCTCAGTCGATAGTGTACAGGACTTGAGAACAGGAGGTCGCTGGTTCGATCCCCGGCTGGGCCAATTTCTTTCCGAGGATTGATGATAGTCATTACGACAGGATTCATTCCTCTCCCACCGATGACCACTGTTTCGACAATGGCTATGTGATAAAGTAGCAAGTGGCTTGGAAAGAACATTATGCTGAGTACTGGTAAAAGAAATTCCAGGAAAGCATGGATTGGTGCACTGGCTGCCGCGATATAACTGAAATAATGTTGAAAATGGCGTTAAACACCATACAATCAATCAATCAATCAATCAACCATATTTATGGATGGAAGAGTAGTTTCCCTTGTAAGAAATCTATTGAAATCATCAAAATTTATCATTTTAAATTACATTTGTTTGTTTAACCCTTTACCACAAATTTCGGAGTCTTAGAGGCCTCTGGAAGACTGCTTTAACAAATCAAAAACATCATAAGAAAAGGAGAAAATGGCGGTAACCAGCATTTTCTCCTTTTCCCATAATGTTTTCTATATCCTTCTTTCACAGGGCTGCCAAAATTCAGGATGATAAAGGGTAAAACAGTTGACGCAAGTCCATACTTACTTTTGCTGAGTTGCTTTTGATCTGTTGTCTAAATCTTTAAAATCTGCATCTCTTTTTGTGATTAGCTGGAATAATGATGATGAAAAAAATTACAAATCCTCGTGCAAGTTATCAACTTTGACCTTTTCATTACAAGGTCTCGGGTTTTAATGACCCTGAAGGAAAAAAAAAACCTTTGAAAAAATAGTTGGATAAGGAGAAAATGCTGGTAACCAGCATTTTCTCCTTTTCCCACAATGTTTTGTACTCTTTCAAAAATAAAGGCCTTCATTAAACAATATTTTATTTGCGGGTCTACAAAATGCCTTCAGTTTTGATGAGATTAAAATTTAGAAGTCTGGTAAAGGGGTAACAATACAATTTATCATAAAATTATAAAGTCATTGTGCCAAGAGGCAAATCAGCGCTACATTTTTTCCATTTACTACAATGTTTTCACATTCTGTATGCCCCTAAAAATTTTCCTGTTCATATACATGCATTGCACCAGGATAAAATCAGATACAACTGGAAAAAAAAGTGTGAGCCATGCTTTGTGAAAAGGAGGTTTAATGCATCTGCAAAAAGTATTGACTCATGTCAGCCTGCGCAATCCGCGCAGGCTGACATGGGTCAAAACTTTTTGCTATTTATAAATTTTCCGCTTGTCGAAAGACCATTCTACTTCTAGACCCCCGTCGATTGATAAAACAAAATGGATTTTATGGATCAACAAGCATTCTGATAGTATTGCATAGCAATACCCAGTCCCCTACCAGCCGTATGTATCGCTGGCATGTCAGTGAAATTTTTTAAGTCCAAGGCCCGTAAATGCGTCAAAAAGCAGTGGAGCGGGACGAAACTCGAACTTGATGTGTAAGTCATGGTGGTTGATGTACACACCAAAAATCAGCTCTATATGTAGCAGCGTTTAGAAAAAAAGTGCGGAAAAATGTTTTAGCAGTGAAATTTTGTAAGTCCAAGGCCAGTAAATGTGTGAAAAAGCAGTGGAGTGGGACGAAACTCGAACTTGATCTGTAAGTCATGGTGGTTGACTTACACAGCAAAAGTCAGGTCAATATCTACCAGCATTTAGAAAAAAAAGTCCGGAAAACTGATTTATCAGTGAAATTTTGTAAGTCCAAAACCCGTAAATCGGTGAAAAACCAGTGGACCGGAACGAAAGTCGAACTTGATCTGTAAGTCATGGTGGTTGATCAATACCTACCAGCGTTTAGGAAAAAAGTCCGGAAAACTGATTTATCAGTGAAATTTTGTAACTCCAAGGCCAGTAAATCCGTGAAAAACGAGTGGACCGGAAAGAAACTTGATCTGTAAGTAATGGTGGGCGACTTACACACCAAAGCTCAGCTCAATATGTACCAGCATTTAGAAAAAAAGTCCGGAAAACTGAATTGCCGGACAGACAGACGGACGGACAGAGTGCAAACCTAAAGTCCCCTTCGGCTTCGCCGGTAGGGGACTAAAAATCATGCTATGCTTTGCATGGTATAATGTATCATGAAGATGCATTAAGCCCACTTTTGCCAGAGTGTGGATCATATCTATAAAGCGTCAAATATGGTTCCAAATAAGGAATGACAATGTAACCCAATGGCGATGTGCAGAAAATTTTCAGCTTCCTTTCTGTTTTGATTGGTCAAAATCCTGTGCTATAATATTCATTTGCCATTCGTAAAAATAAGTTGTTACAAACTAAACCAGTATCTGTTTTAAACCTTTACCAAACAATCCCGACCTTTGCCGGTTCTGACCAAAAAGACTTTTAACCCTTTCCTGCACAATCCCAAGTTTTAACGACCATGAGGAAGGAGCGCTTTGAAAACATTGTGGGAAAAGGAGAGAATGCTGGTCACCAGCATTTTCTCTTTTTGGTACAATATTTTCTACCCTTCTGAAAATTGAAATCGTCATTAAAGTCACCTTTAATTTGTCATCTGCAAATGCTTTCCATTTGGACATGTCTAAAATTTTGTCATTTGGTAAGGGGTTAAAAACATTGTGGGAAAAGGAGAAATTGCTGGTAAGCAGCAATTTTCTCTTTCACACAAAGTATTCAAAAGTCTTTTATGTCAGGGGTGTTACAACTTGGGTGAAAAAAGAAATGCAATAGAAATGCACAAGAAACACTGCAAGAGAAGGATAACTACTCTTTGCTCACACTGACCCTTTAATTTATTTTATCACATTAAAACCTCCTCCAGCAGTGTATTAAACCCAGGACTTATTTTTGATAATGCACGAGAGTATTATAGTTTTTTTTGGTCCGAGTTCTGGTTATTTTTGTAGTCATGAGCGTGTTAAGCAGGCGAAACCAACCACAGCATGTGCCGAAATTCATACAACTTTGCCAGGAAAATGACGTTGTTGTTGTTGCTTGGACGTAAATGTGCAGAAAAATGTTACAATTTTCATGTTTGATAACGAGAAATGCAGCATAAGCTATTTAAAGTAAAGAAATTGAGGAAGTATTTCAATTTACTCCCTCTAAAAACTGTTTTATTCTATTTTCTACGTAAATGTCACAGAACTATCTTCTTGTGTATATACACGTTTGAAACCAAACTACATCTGTAAACATTGAACCATGAACAATACATAGCCTACGGTGATGATGCAGGATACTTATTTGTCTGCCATTCATTTTATGCAATAAATAGAATCTCACATTTGTGTTTATGTATTATCATTTTTATCAAACTTGTTGCCTAAGTGTATATGACGCATGCCAAGGCTCGTGTCACATAATTTTAGTCAACTTGTTTGATAAAAATGATAATACATGAATACTTATGTAACATCATCTATTTCACAGTCTACAAGTTGAATTTACATGAACTTACTTGTGTAACATCCCTTAACAATTTTTCTTGTTTCGATCGTTTTGACTCATATTCTTTTGCCTCACGTCTGATAGCATTCAGCTTTTCTGTAGCTTTAATAAGTTCTATTCCAGCAATGTTTGCTCGCTTTTCAAGCTCTCCTGTTTCTTTAACGGTACTTTCCAAGCCATGAGCGGCTTTGTCGTATTCCCGGACTGTTTCACGCGCCTGTCGGATAAGAGGAAAACAAGTTTATTGTTCATGTTTATATCATATAATAAGAAATACCTTTTAGAAAAACCTTTAAACCTTAACCACACAACCCCAAGTTTCAACGACCCTGAGAAAGACAGCTTTTGAAAACATTGTGTGAAAAGAAGAAAATGCTGGTTACCAGCATTTTCTCCTTTTCCCACAATGTTTTCTATCTATTCGTTTGATTTGTTATCTATAAATTCTTTCCATACAGAGAAGTCTAATACCTTGCAATGTGGTAAAGGGTTAAAAAAATAAGAAGGTCATGATGGCCATGAAGTCGGTCACTGGTGCCTTTTGACTAAACATGACCTATTTTCAATTTCTTCCGAGATAACACGAAAAGCATTCTAACAATTTTTCATGAGTATTGGACAGGAAAAGTTGCCTCTAGAAAACTTTCTCAAGCAGTGTATTGGCTATTTACCAAACAGTTACATCTAAACTTGTCCAAATTAACAGCATTTGCAGGCAACAACTTAGATGTGGCTCCAGGTGGTGGAATTTGTCACAGAATGGGTACAAAACATTGTGGCAAAAGCAGAAAATGCTGGTTACCAATAATTTTTACTCCTTTTCCCAAAACACATTTCAAGACCTTCTCTTTCAGACTGCTCAACTCTATACTACACATTCCTGAGTTTTAACTATCCTGAGGAAAAAGTCTCTTGAAAACATTGTGGGAAAAAGAGAAAATGCTGGTAACCAGCATTTTCTCCTCTTCCCACAATGTTTACCACCCTCTCAAAGACAAACTCCATCATTTGAGCCACATCTAAATTGTTGTCTGCAAATACTTTTCATTTGGATAAGCCTAACACTATGCCGTGTGGTAAAAATTCAGATGACAAAAATGCAAACAAAATATCCTGAAAGTCATAAAATTACGCAGTAGTTACGTCAAGAGCTGAAAAAATATATATATAGGGAAAAAGACATCTTCCTCCAGTCATAAAACATAGCTACAGTGCCACCTACCTCGTCCCGGGCACACTTCAAATCTGTATTACATTCCTTTAACAATCTGTCAGCCTCTCTCAGCTGCGACTTTCTCTTGGCTAGTGTTTCCTCTAAACATCGAATTTCATCTCGTAAGAGTTTTTTGCGAGAGTTGTCCATCCTCTCGTCAAAACTGTCTTCGTCATCACTATAGACTCTTGTTTTCCTGGAAAAACACATTTGGGATTATAGACAAGCTAATTTTCCCTCTCATTACTTCCAAAAACAAGTTTAACCCTTTCCCAAACAAGCCCTGGTTTTCACGTGTCTGCAGTACAAGTCTTTTGAAAACACTGTGGGAAAAGGAGAAATTGCTCGTAAAGAGCAATTTCTCCTTTTCCCACAGTGTTTTCTACCCTTTTTGAGACCTTTCTGCCATTTTCATCAAATTTAAAATTGTCGTCTGCAAACTCTTTCAATTTGGACCAGTCCAAAATTTGTCATTTGGGAAAGGGTTAAGCCTTTACCACACAATACTTACTTTAACAACACTGAGAAAGAAGCATTTTGAAAACACTGTGGGAAAAGCAGAAAATGCTAACACCAGCATTTTCTCCCTTTTCCGCAATGGTTTCTACCGTTCCAAAGGTAATTAACATTAGTCAAGCTACATTTTTTCATTTGGCATGTTTTATAGATCCTAAAAAGGAAGAAAGTGAAAATACCAGGTAACCAGCATTTTCTCCTTTTCCCACCATGTTTTCTGCCCTTTATCACACAGTAACTGTTATTAATGAAAACAATAATAAAGATACCTTTCAGTTCCCATAACAATGTTTTGTGAATCCATCAGCACGAAAAAAACACACTAAAAAAAGAACACTGCCTTAATTTCCTACATATCAAAAACTAATTAATTAATTCTATCCTTTATCCATTCATTCACACCTGAACCCTTTACAAAAGAAAACCCCTTTCTTTTATTGGTCTGAAAGAGAAAGCCTTTGAAAACACTGTACAAAAAGGAGAAAATTCTGGTAACCAGCATTTTATCCTTTTCCCACAATGTCTGATTCCTTTTTGGTAACTTAAATTTTCATCTAAGCAAATATTTAATTATATTGTCTGCAAATGCTTTCAATATGGAAGGGTCTAAAATTTCATATTGTTTACTCTTTCCCAAACAAGCCCTGGTTTTCACGTGTCTGCAGTACAAGTCTTTTCAAAACACTGTGGGAAAAGGAGAAATTGCTCATAATGAGCAATTTCTCCTTTTCCCACAGTGTTTTCTACCCTTTTTGACACCTTTCTGCCATTTTCATCAAATTGGCAATTGTCGTCTGCAAACTCTTTCAATTTGGACCAGTCCAAAATTTGTCATTTGGGAAAGGGTTAAGTGTTTACTGTTGAATTGCATAGGCTTATTTCACTCCCACTAAATCTTATTCACATCAATCAAAACTTACTGCAAATCAAAATTAATAGATCTAATCACAGAAAAGGTAAAAAAAAAAATTAATGGAAAACATTGCAAGGAAACAAGCAATTGCTTGGTAAAAGCTCCTTTTGCAACAATGCATTTTTTCTTTAAATCTGTCCACTGTGTGTTTGTGGAAGGGGGGAGGGGGTCAGCCTGTTGTGCAGGGGTGTAAAAATCTTTGTACAATATTGCCATACCATATGGTCAGTAATTAAACTAGTCAATTATTTAACCCTTTACCACACAATCCCGACTTTTAACGACCCCGAGGAAGCAGCCTTTTGAAAACATTATGGGAAAAGGAGAAAATGCTGGTAACCAGCATTTTCTCCTTTTCCCACAATGTTTTCTATTCTATCAAGGACAAATTGCATCATTTGAGCCACCTTTAATTTGTCGTCTGCACCTGCTTTCAATTTGGACCAGTCTAAGTTATTGTTGTTTGGTAAAGGGTTAACCCTTTCCTACATGGTAAGTTAAGACTCTTCCAAATTCAAAACATCTACAGACTATAAATTCAAAATTGGTGTAAGGAGTACAAGCTCTCTCACAAGATAGAAAACATTGTGGGAAAAGGAGAAAATGCTGGTTTTTCAAAGGGCTTCTTTCTTAGGCTTGTTAAAACATGTGATTGTGTGACAAAGGGTTAAAATGTTGGATAGTATTTCTTAATTCTTTACCAGACGACAAATAATTAAACTTGTCCAATTTGAAAGCACCGACAGATGACTAACTAAATGTAGTTCAATAGAAGGAATTTGTCTTTGAAAGGGTGGAAAACATATTGAGAAAATGAGAAAATGCTGGGTACCAGTATTTTCTGGTGATCAGAACATGTTTACAAAGGCTGTTTTCTAGAAGGTCATTAAAACCCAAGATTGTTTGGTAAAGGGTTGAACTTTTTTCTCAATTCATTAACCAAAGTCAAGTTAAGTACTTTATTTGGCAAAAACATGTTTTATTACCTTGTGAAAGGCAGAACATGACTATAGATGGTACAATATCAATTATGAGAAAAGTATAACAGACAAGTGGAAACGAGAAGATACTTGTATCAATACAATCATAAATATGTAATTTTCAATATTTGGCTGGTTAAAGATTAAAAGCAATATAACCCTTTACCACACAATCCCGACTTGTATCGACCCTGAGGAAGAAGCCTTTTGAAAACAATGTGTGAAAAGGAGAAATTCTAGTAACCAGCATTTTCTCCTTTTCCCACAATGTTTTCGACTTGCCCCATAACAAATTTCAATTTTTGAATCACATTTAACCCTTTCCCAAACAACAAATTTTGGACTAGCCCAAATTGAAAGAGTTTGCAGACGACAATTTTAAATTTGATGAAAATGGCAGAAAGGCCTCAAAGCGGGTAGAAAACACTGTGGGAAAAGGAGAAATTGCTCGTTATGAGCAATTTCTCCTTTTCCCACAGTGTTTTCAAAAGACTTGTACTGCAGACACGTGAAAACCAGGGCTTGTTTGGGAAAGGGTTAAATTGTTGTCTGCAATTGCTTTCAATTTGGAGCATTCTAAATTTTTCTTGTGTGGTATAGAGATAAACAAATTTAGCCAATTTGTTAAGCAGTACAGTCAATGCATTGGATAACAAATGGATAAATTTGGATTTTGTAGGCCATCTACAGTAATACTTGGGAAATAATTCCGACCTTAGTTGGTGATAAAATGGACAAACTAAAACGAAATGATATTCGTCTTCAACAGCATTCATATTACAATTTGTGCATACTCTTTCATTACGTGGAATACCATAATGGCGTCCAACCTCTGTAGCCAAGTTGTGATCAGAGCATTTCAATTTACATAGTGCCTGTCTGTGCTTTGTATTAGTGCCTTTCACTATAGTTGCCTTTGTGGCCAGTGTAGATCAAGATCAGGCTGCACAAAACATGCAGCCTGATCTTTGATCTACACTGTCCACTTTGATGAATCACTGTAGACAAAAGCAACCATGAAATTGTAGTTATTTGGTTCATATTTCTAGATTGAAAATGTATGCTAGGTTTATTTAGCGCTCTAAGGGTTAACAGTTTTTTGAAAATTATTGAAGGAAAAGGAAACAATGTAGATAAACTTTTTCTCCTTTTGCCAAAATGATTAACTCTTTACTAAACAACAAAATTTTAGACTGGTCCAAATTGAAAGCAGTTGCATACGACTAAATAAATGTGACTGAAAAATTGAGATTTGTTTTGGGAAGGGTAGAAAACATTGTGGGAAAAGGAGAAAATGCTGGTTACCAGCATTTTCTCCTTTTCCCACAATGTTTTCAAAAGACTTCTAACTCAGGGTCATTAAAAGTCAGGACTGTGTGGTAAAGGGTTAAAAAAAACTACAAAGTTATAGTGTAGATGATAATCTTTGAAGTTTACTCTTTTTCAAACAATCATGTAGCAAATATGCTTTTGAAAACATTGTGGGTAAAGGAGAGTACCATCTTGTAAGTCCCAACTTAGCCTTTACCACAAAACCCCATGCTTGAATTATATGAAAGTTTGTGCTTTTGAAAACTTTCTTGGAAAGTACGAAAATGTTGGTAACCAGCATTTTCTCATTTTCCTGCAATGTTTCCAAAACCCTTTACCAAACAATCCCGACTTTTAACGACCCTGAGGAAAAAAAAAACCTTTTGAAAACATTGTGGAAAAAGGAGAAAATGCTGGTAATCAGCATTTTTTCCTTTTTCCACAATGTTTTCTACTCTTCCCAGAACAAATTTCCATTTTTGAGCAACATTTATTTTGTTGTCTGCAAAAGCTTTCAATTTGTGGACTGGTCTAAAATTTTGTTGTTTGGTAAAGAGTTAGCTTCCAATGTCAAATTTCAACATTTGAGCCAAATCTTCAGTGTCTTCTAAAAATAAACTATAACATTTTGTCGTCTGTTAGGCATTAACTTTTTACCAGATAAGGAGACTAAACCCTTTACCGCACGATAAAATTTTAGCCTTGTCCAAATTGACAGCATTTGCACACGACAATTTCAAGGTGGCCAAAATGGTGCAATTTTTCTTTGATTGGGTAGAAAACCTTGTGGGAAAAGGAGAAAATGCTGGTTACCAGCATTTTCTCCTTTTCCCACAATGTTTTCAAAAGTCTTCTTTTCCAGGGTTGTTTAAAGTCAGCATCATGCAGTAAAGGGTTAAGTCTTTCCCAAACAACAAATTTTGGACTGGTCCAAATTGAAAGAGTTTGCAGACGACAATTTTAAATTTGATGAAAATGGCAGGAAGTTCTCCAAAAGGGTAGAAAACACTGTGGGAAAAGGAGAAATTGCTCGATATAGGCAATTTCTCCTTTTCCCACAGTGTTTTCAAAAGACTTGTACTGCAGACACATGAAAACCAGGGCTTGTTTGGGAAAGGGTTAAGTCTTATCCTATATGAAGATATTTGCAAACTTATAATTAACTGTACAGTATTGTAAACTAGAACTGTTGCAAAGCAGACAAATACACCCCACCAGCACCTTGGTACTGAAACAGAAGAATTGGAGAACGGAAATGATTTTCAAACAAAGTTCACCCGTGACCTTGACCTTAGACCCATGAGACCCAAACACAAAAGGACACCTCCTTGGGTCATGAGCAAAACTTTTATAAAGTTTCAGGGTCCTGGATCAAACAGCTATTGAGTTAGAGCATGGAAACCAAAAAGTCTACTGACGGACGGATTGGTGAACGGATGGATGGATGGACAAGACAGACATGGTGAAACTATTATATTCCCCTATTCTTCGTAGGTGGGGGTATAACAATATGATTTGTCTTTCAAAGCTGTAGACAACATTTTCTCCTTTTCCCACAATGTTTTCTACCCTATCCAATACAAAAATCACCATTTAAGCTACACTTAATTTGTCGTCTGCAAATGCTTTCAATTTGGTCCAGTCTAAAATTTTGCCGTATCGTAAAGAGTTAACTCTTTGCTGAACAACAAGATCTTGACTTATCCAAGTTGAAAACATTTGCAGACGACAAATTTATAGTGGCTAAAATGAGAGCATTTAACAATTAAAGTGTGTAAACATTGCGGGAAAAGTAGAAAATGCTGGTTACCAGCACTTTCTCCCTTTCCCACAATGTTTTCAAAACCTTTTTTTGCTAGGAGGTCATTAAAACGTGGGCCTGTGTGGTATAGGTTAAGTAGAAAAAAAAGAAGACAAGCAAATTTTCACTTACTTTTTTCTGCGAGCATTTTGACCTTTTAAGAACTCAAGATCTTCTTTCGCTACATTTCTCTCAAACTGTAATCGTTTTTCCTCGGCCTTGAGATTTTTGAGATTTTTCTGTTGACGCTCTATCGCCAGATCTAATCCTTCCAACTCGTCCCTCCGTTCCTGATTGGATAAAGAAACTAAAATTAATTTAACTCTTTACCAAACGACAACATTTTGGACATTACCAAATTGAAAGCATTTGCAGACAACAAAATAAATGTGACTCCAAAAGTGAAATTTATTTTGGGAAAATGTTTGCAAAAGGCTTCTTCAACAGGGTCGTTAAAAGGCGGGATTGTGTGGTAAAGGGTTAACGCTTTACCAAACGACAAAATTTCAGACTTGTCCAAACCGATAGCTTTTGCAGACGACAAATAAAATGTGGCACAAATGATATTATTCATATCAGATAAGGAAGAAAACATTGTGGGAAAAGGAGAAAATGCTGGTTAGGGTTAGCCTGGTTACCAGCATTTTCTCCTTTTCCCTCAATTTTTTCAAGAGCCTTTTTCCTCAGGGTCGTAAAAACTCGGGATTGTGTGGTAAAGGAATAAAAAAAGGTTCTTTTTCAAATGCATAAAGTTCAGATATAAAATCAAACCAAATTTACAGTATTTTTGGCATATAACATTGTTTTCAACATTATTTCAGTTATATCTCAACTGTCATGCTTTCCCGGAGTTTTTTTTTTTTTGTTTTTTTTGTTTACAGTTTCTTATCAGTTCTTCCCTCATCACTATTTGCAAGCTACTGGCTGCTTTCCCACATGAACAATGTCCAGACAATATTCAGCAATGAGGAGGAAACCACCTTTTCTCAGAGCATTGTCCAATTATAAAAATATTCAACCTATTACGAGGAGTGTTCATATATGATTGCATCTAATTGGCACCTAAAATTGATTCGTGATAGCTTTCGCTGAAATTTTTATTTTGTTCCCTCAAAGTATTCACTTCCAACAGATATACAAAGTTTCAGTCTGGTAACCAACATTTTCTCCTTTTCCCACAATGTTTTCTACCCTATCAAAGACAGAAATCATGGTTTTAGCAACATTTGATTTGTCGTCTGCAAATGCTTTCAATTTGGTCCAGTCCAACAGTTTGTTGTTTGTTAAAAGGTTAAAACCATTTTGCCCACTGCAGGTAAACTATACCTTTGTCTTGCAGACTACTTCTGAAAAAATTGTTGGCCATTTTCTCTCCAACAATGTTCCCTACCCTCTCAAAGACAATCATGGAAACCCCACCAAATTTGTTGTTTGCGTATGCTTTTAATTCGGACAAGTCTAAAAATTTGTTATTTGGTTATCTCTTTACCACACAATCCAAACTTTTAACGACCCTGTGAAAGAAGCCTTTTGAAAACATTATGGGAAAAGGAGAAAATGCTGGTTACCAGTATTTTCTCCCTTTCCCAGGATGTTTTTTACCCTTCCCAAATCAAATTTCATTTTTTCAGTCACATTTATTTTGTCATCTGCAAATGCTTTGAACTTGGATCAGTCCAAATTTTTGTTGTTTGGTAAAGAAGTAAGAGTTCGGGGATGCCTTGTACATCAGACACAACAATTATTATTCTACTGGAAGAAGGGAAAAAACTCTATCAGACCACAGTGAACAATCTTAATTTTGTAGGTAATTATTCCCCTTTATTTGAACATGTCACTTACCGCCAGTTCTCCCTGCAGACGTCTTATGAGACTGTAATCTTTGTCATCTTGCATTTCTGCTTGTAATGACTGTAATAATAATAATATTATAATAATAATAATAAAGTAAAGCTCTGATATTACGAAACTGAAGGGACTGCCAGATTTAATTCGCTGTAAGCATAACTCACTATATGTTTTGGGACTCAAAAGATGGATACATGTGCAGTATGACATTTATTTAACAAAAAAAAGGTTGTTCAAACAAACCTTGACAAATAATTTTGTAGTTACATATATGATATGTTAAATGTTAACCCTTTACCACACAATGCCGCCTTTTAACGACCCTGGGAAAGAAGCCATTCAAAAATATTGTGGGAAAAGGAGAAAATGCCGTTAACCAGCATTTTCTCCTTTTCCCACGATGTTTTCTGCTCTGTCAAAGAAAAATTGCACCATTTGAGCCACATTGAAATTGTGGTCTGCAAATGCTTTCAAATTGGACAAGGCTAAAATTTTGTCGTATGGTAAAGGGTTAAGTCAATAAATTATTTAGCAGTGAAAAAGTCTGTCCTTTGTCTTTGTTATAAATTTGCTGTTTTGAAATTTTTCAAGAAATGGAGGATATTTGGGGTTTTTTTCGTGAAAGATTGAAAGTTATTTCACTGAATGAACATCATCAGTAATATTTTCACGAGTGGTGCAGCCATGAGTTAAAATATTACTGATGATGTTCACTTGATGAAATAAATTTAGATCTTTCACAGAAAAAAAAAACAAATACATGTATTTCCCTCTATTTGAATAGCATACGCTGTTTACCTAGGTAACTAGCATGCGGGAACTACTGTTTCTGCCTTCAATTGAGCATTTATAAAATATAAAATCGGCATTTTTCACTGGTCGTAACCATAAAATATCAAACCATAATCCACCATTATTTCTCGTTAAACTACCAAAAAGCATGAAATAAATGCTTTTACTTTAGTAACACTGTAAATAATCATGCTGTGTGTTTGACCGACAGTCAAAAGCATAGTGCATGCAGTCAATAGCAGAATAGTTGTTGTGTGGCAAAAAGTTATACACCAAACTATCATCCAAAATATATTAAGACAGAGGTGTAATGGTAGAGCTTCCGCCTCTTAAGCCAAGGGTTCTGGATGTGAATCCAGTGATGAGCCGCATCATCTTTTAGATCTACCCTTATCACAGCGCAAGTACTGGTTGAGGTTTCCAGTAAGCATTGCTGTAATGGTTTGTTGTATTGGAGTTTAACACCATTTCAACAGCTCAGGTCATATCATGGCTGTCAGTGACGCACCCATGTGTTTCCTGGCTTTCTCACGCCGGTACTGAAACAACTTTTTTTCCAAAGCCATTGACTACTTTCCTTACGTGCATCAGAGGTGAGAGGCAAAAAATCGCTGGAAAGCTTGCCACAACCGGATATTAAACTCGCAATCACCAGCTCACAAGTCAGATATGCTAACCACTGACCTACCCAGGGGGGGTTTTCCAGTAAACAATCATCATGACTGATTAAAATAAGCAGAAAAGAACTTGTTTCAAATATGGCATGCAACACATGAAAAGGGGCCTTCGGACATACGCGTAAAAGTTTGTCATCCCAGATCAGCCTGTGCTGTGCAGTCTGTGACTAATCCGAGATGACACTTCCCATTTTTGTGTGATTTTCTGTTTCATGAAGTCTACTGTATGAAAAAATCTTTTGTAGTCGTAAAGTGCCATCTCGGGTTAGCCTGCAGGCTAATTTGAGATGAAACTTTACGCTAATATCCCAAGGTCTCATTTCGCATGTTGCAGGCCAAATCATGTAAATTGAATCAGCTGAGTCTCCGGACGAAACAAAGAACAAACAAAACAAACCTTTTCATTGGCAATTCTTGCTCTCAGTCTCTTCAGCTTTTCTTGTAATTCTGCGATGTAATCCTCCTGAAAAACACACGCAGCACAAATACCTTAATGTTCGTAACTTTGAGAAAGGACATTAGACATTCACGATCAGACTGAAGATTTGTATAGTCTTATCTTAACCTGCTCTGTCAGTAAAAGCCATTTACAATTCCGACTTTGAGGATGAAGGCTTTCAAATACATTGCTGGGAAAGGAGAAAGTGCTAGTAACCATTATTTTCTTCCTTTCCCACAATGTTTTCTATCCTTCCAAAAACAAAATACACTTTTCCAGGCACATTCATTATGTCGTCTGCAAATGCTTTGACTATGAAGAAGACCAAAATTTTGTCGTTTGATAAAGAGTTCAGAGCCTTTGCAGAATCAACTACGTCTAAAATTATTGTCTTTAATACCATCAGAAACACTGAGGAAAAAAGAAGAAAATGCCAGTGACAATAACTTACTTGTTTTCGAACAATGTTTTTCAAAAGCCTTTTCCCCCAGAGTCATTTAAACACTACATTGTTTGGTAATAAGTTAAAGTAATCCCCACTCTATCATAAATTCATGTCTGCTTGAATTGTTGAAAAAACCTTCAAACTATTTAAGTGTCAATTTATAATATCAACCTTCAATCTACAACTGAGTCAATTGTTAGCCAGTTAACCCATTACAGAACAGTCACTAGCTTTAACAGCCTTAACTCTTTCCAAGATGACAAAATTTTGAATTGGACCAAACTGAAAACATTTGCAGACGACAAATAAAGCTCAAATGATGATTTCTGCCTTTAATAGAGTAGAAAACATTGTGGGAAAAGGAGAAAATGCTGGTTACCAGCATTTTCTTCTTTTCCCACAATGTTTTTATAAGCCTTCTCTCTCAGGGTCATTAAAACTCAGGATTGTGTGGTAAAGGGTGAAGGAATAGGGCTTTTGACAACATTTTGCGCAAAGGAAGAAATGCTGGAACCAGCATTTCTCTTGTTTTTCCCACAATATTTTCTATCCTTCCAGGACCAATTTTAACTGTTTGAGTTGCGTTTATTTCGTCGTGTGCAAAATGCTTTAGAGTTTGACGAGTCTAAAACTTTTGTCGTGTGATAAAGGGTTGATATCATTTATAAACTTTTGAAATAATTGACACCTAGCTCGAAGCCGTAAGTTGAAAAATAAATCCAATAGATAAAGATTTGCACAAAAGGGGCTTTACAGTGTTGATAAAAAGGTTTTTATATAATACTACAATAAAACAGATTTAACCTGTAGAGCACCCTATAAGTAAAAAGGAGTATTTTCTGTCACTTAACCCTTTACCCCACAATCCCGAGTTTTAACAACCCTGTGGAAATAGGCTTTTGAAAACATTGTGGGAAAAGCAGAAAATGCTGGTAACCAGCATTTTCTCCTTTTCCCACAACGTTTTCTACCCTTTTCCAGATATTTTCTACCATTCAAGCTACATTTAATTTGCCGTCTTCTGCAAATTTGGACAAGTCCAAAATTCTGTCACACAAAAGTGTAAGCATATGCAGACAACAAACTAAATGTTGTTCAAACACTGGAATTAAATCGGAAGAAAAACATTTTGGGGAAATGAGAAAATGCTGGTAACCAGCATTTTCTCCTTTTCCCAAAATATTTTTAAAAGCCTTGGTCGTTAAAACTCAGATTTGTGCGGTAAAGGATTAACTGTTTATCCACCGACAAACTCTAGACTCTTCAAAATTGAAAACTCCTGCAGACGACAATTTTAAAAGTGATTCAGATAAACTTAAGTTCTTTGACACCGTACATAATATTGTGGGCAAAGGAGAAAATGCTGGTTAGCAGTATTTTCTCCTTTTTCAACAATTTTGGAATCATATTAAACCATCAATCTTCAAATAAGTAAAATAAGGTATTTTTAGTCACTTAACTCTTTACCAAATGACAAAATTTTAGACACATCCAATTTGAAAGCATTTGCAGATGACAAATTAAAGGTGATTCAAAAATTGAAGTTTTTTTGGGGAAGGGTAGAAAACATTGTGGGAAACGGAGAAAATGCTGGTTACCAGCATTTTCTCCTTTTCCCACCATGTTTTCAAAAGGCTTCTCCTCAGGCTCGTTAAAGGTCGGGACTGTGTGATAAAGGGTTAAAAGAACCCATATACTGCTATTTCAAGGTTGTTTAACCCATTACTCCACAATGACAAGTTTTAATGCTCCTGGGAAATTAGACTTTTGAAAACATTGTGAGAAAAGGAGAAAATGCTGGTAACCAGCATTTTCTCCTTTTCCCACAAAGTTTTCTTACTTTGCAGATACAAATCCAGTCATTTAATATGTCGTCTGCAAATGCTTTGAATTTGGACAGGTCTAAAATTTTGTTGTATGGTAAAGAGTTAACAGTTTACAGAACAAAAATGGCAAATTTTGGACTCGTCCAAATTGAAAGAGTTTGCAGACAACAATTTTAAATTTGACGAAAATGGCAGAAAGTTCTAAAAAAGGGTAGAAAACACTATGGGAAAAGAAGAAATTGCTCATTACGAGCAATTTCTCCTTTTCCAACAGTGTTTTAAAAAGACTTGTACTGCAGACACATGAAAACCAGGGCTTGTTTGGGAAAGGGTTAAACCAACCTGAAGAAAAAGCTTTTGAAAATATTGAAGGAAAAGGAGAAAAGCCTGCTGACCAACATCTTCTCTTATTTCAACAGTGTTTTCTCCACCCTTTCACAGATAAGCCCCATCATTTGAGCGATATTTTATTTGTCATCTGCAAATGCTTTCAATTTGGTTTTGACTCAAATTTTTTCCTTTGATAAAGAGTTCACAGAGAGTATGATACTGGTATTTTCAGCGAGTTGACTTTACCACAACACAAAGTTTTGGACTTGTCCAAAGTGAAAGCATTGGCACAGGACAAATTAAATGTGACTCAACTGATGACGCATGCCTATGAAATCAGCATTTTCTCCTTTTCTTACAATATTTTTGATACTGTCTAACAGAAATTCCATCATTTGAGTCACATTTGATCTGTCAGCTGCAAATGCTTTCAATGTGAATAAGTCTTAGATTTTGTCATCCAGTAAACAGCTAACCCTTCCGGGACGACAAAATTTTGGCCATATCCAAATTTAAAACATTTGAAGACAAAATCTCAATGTGGCTCCAACGGTGCAATTTTTCTTTCGTAGGGTAGAAAGCATTGTGGGAAAAGGAGAAAATGCTGGTTACCAGCATTTTCTTTACTAGCATTTTCTCCTTTTCCCACAATGTTTTCAAAAGACTTCTTTTCCAGAGTCGTTAAAGGGCGGCATTGTGGGGTAAAGGGTTCAGTCTATATTCCTTTTATTAAAAATGAAGGTTTAGGCTCTTTCAGTGTAGCTCTGAAAATAATTGAATGTATCTTATGAAGGTTAGAAAACACTGAGGAAAGAGAAGGGAATCCTGGCTATCAGTGTTATTTCTCTGGGTCGCTAACAAAATGGGATGGTTTGGTAAAGGGTTCAGATTTTTGACAGGATTAGTTATAAGCTAATGTCAATACCCTATTAAGTACAATGAACTGTGAAGTCTATGAGAGTCTTTATATTCTTTTTTTTTTTGGGGGGGGGAGGGGGGAGAGAGAGAGTGAGAGAGAGAGAAGGTAGGGAGGGAGGGAGAGAGAGAGGGCAGAGGAGACAGACATAACAGCAAAGGTGGTTGCTGGCTAGCAAGCTCATAAAAAACAGGACACAACTCTGTCAAAGATATTTCGACTGTTAACTGCGCTTCTAAAAGAGATTCTCTTTTTAACTCATTACCACACAATCCCGACTTTTAACGACCCTTAGAAAGAAGCCTTTTGAAAACATTGTGGGAATCAGCATTTTCTCCTTTTCCCACAATGTTTTCTACCTTTCCCAGCACAAATTTCATTTTTTTCAGTCACAATCATTCTGTCGTCTGCAAATGCTTTCAATTTGGACTAGTCTAAAAATTTTGTTGTTTGGTAAAGAGTTAACTCTTTATGATAAAATTTTACATTCATCCTCATATGAAGCTTTTGCAGACAACAAATCATTAATGATTCCAATGATTAAATTTGTCTTTGATCAAGTAGAAAACATTGTGAGAAAAGGAGAAAACACTGGTTACCAATTTGTTAAAACTCCGGATTGTGATGTAAAAGAATAGATTGTAAAAACTAGCAGACTTGAAGTGAATATCTTCTGTCATGATAAAGATATGAAACAAAAAGTCCATTTTTTTCTCATATGGCAAGGCTGCAGACACACAGACAACATGCAGAGCACAGGGAATTCCTATTTTTTCCAAAAATAGCCCCGTTAACCCTTTACAAAACGACAAAATTTTTTAAGGTCCAAATTGAAAGCACTTGCAGACGACAACTCCAATGTGGTTCAAAAATTTAAATTTGTCTTGTGAAGGGTAGAAAACATTGTGGGAAAAGGAGAAAATGCTGGTTACCAGCATCTTCTCCTTTTCCCACAATGTTTTCAAAAGGGTTTTTCTTCAGAGTCGTTAAAAGTCCGGATTGTGTGATAAAGGGTTAAAGGTCTACATTATCTTCCTTTATGCTACAGATTGAGTGACTGATTGATTGATTGATTGATTGATTGATTGATTGACTGATGTTCTTTCAGTTACATTGTGGCAGTAAGTGGACCAGTATCCCTGCTTTCCTACAGTTTCTTTTACCAGTTCTACACACAATACATGTATTCTTGGCAAGGTACCAGCTGCTTTTCCAGATACAATTATCAAAACAATGAGATAGGAATGAATCCTGTGGCAATGACTATCATCAATCCAGAAAAAATAATTGTAAAGATGGGAATTTGAACAAGTCACGCCCTGTTTTCAAGTCCGGTATCCTATTGACTGCACAGACTGCACAACTGGTGTGCAACATGCTACAGAAAGATAATGCCGTATAAGAAGTTACACTGTACTATTACCATTTATCCCTTTAACGATAAATTTTAGACTGGTCCAAATAGAGAGAGTTTGCAGACGACAATTTTAAATTTGATGAAAATGGCAGAAAGTTCTCAAAACAGGTAGAAAACACTGTGGGAAAAGGAGAAATTGCTTGTTACGAGCAATTTCTCCTTTAATCCCACAGTGTTTTCAAAAGACTTGTACTGCAGACACGTGAAAACCAGGGCTTGTTTGGGAAAGGGTTAAAGTTCAAGCATGTTACACTTACCAAATCATGATGTTCGGGGACGTTACAGAAGAGATAGGTTTCGTCATTAGCACCAGAGGTTTGAGCCATTGTTCCACCTCGTACTGGGGACTGCCCGCCTGTCACTGGCCCTGAAATAAACACATCATAATTTATCCCTTTACCTCACAATCCGGAGTTTAAAACAACCCCAAGGTAGAGGCATTTTGAAAACATTATGGGAAAAAGAGAAAATGCTGGTAACCAGCTGGTAAAAGGGTTTTAAGGATCAAAGGGACCTTTCCTTGTCATAAAAGCTGATATACAGTAAAACTCCTCTATTAAGACCACCTGTGGTACTTTTGAAAACTGGTCTTATTAGCGGGGTGGTTTGATTTCCGGGTTTCACCTACTTAGGTTTGGAATCAAACTCGGACTCTGTTCAGACTTATGTAGGTTTAAAGTATGTGCAAAGTAATGTATTTAGTCAGGGAAGCCTATGCCCACACATGAAAATGACGAGAACAAAAATTCCATGTTCATTGAAAAGATGATTATATTTCTTGAATTTTACGAGTAGATTCACATGTAATGGCATGTCAATTCATGCCTACCTATTTAACCCTTTACCACACAATCCCGAGTTTTAACAACTCTACAGAAGAAGCCTTTTGAAAACATTACAGGAAAAGGAGAAAATGCTGGTTACCAGCATTTTCTCCTTTTCTCATAATGTTTTCTACCCTTTCAAAGCCAAATTCCATCATTTGGGCCAAATTTAAATCGTTGTCTGCAAATGCTTTCATTTTGGTCGAATCCAAATTTTGTCAGTGGTAAAAAATTTAACTCTTACAGTCAAATATGTGCGTAAGTTAACCCTTTACCTCACAATCCCGACTTTTAATTACCCTGGAAAAGAAGCCTTTTGAAAACCTTGTGGGAAAAGAGGAAAATGCTTGTAACCAGCATTTTCTCCTTTTCCCACAATGTTTTCTACCCGTTGGAAAACAAATTTCAATTGTTTAGCCACATTTATTTTTTTCATCTGCCAATGCTTTGAATTTGAACAAGTCTAAAATTTTGTCATTTGGTAAAGAGTTAAGAAACTGAACTTAAAGACTACATAATTTAATGTTACTGATAGAACTTGTCACATTCCCTGTTTTGATCTGCTTTTTTGTTTTGTGTAGCCTTTAGAACTCATATTCAACATGTTGATTTTCATTTTTAAACAAAGAATTTCGCATAAGTGCTTATTATTGAACAGCCTGACGTTTACAGTTTATTCTTTTCCTTCATGTTTTGCCCATTTTGATTCGAGTTAATGGTTCAAACAGTCCTACTAACTGTTGATCGCACAGTTGTAGTGTTCACCAGTTAACAAATCACATATTCTCTACGATATAACTAAGGCTTCAATGTGTAACAAAAACAAAATAATTATCCAATCTCGATCACTAAATAATAGCCCAAGCATCTCAATTTACAAAGGCTGGGTGTAAAAGACAAATCGTAATTACCCGGATGTCGACATGTTTTTCACTTGGGTCAGAAATGTGTGATAAACGCCTGATTACCACATAAAAGCCAAATTAATTCTTATCAATTCATTGCTAATTCCATTATGTGAGGTAACACCCTAATCAATAAACACAATCATGTTGCAATAGTCAATAGATAAACAAACACCAATAATTGATTGTCTATTCTATCAGACCCTAGAATACTCGTACATGTAGCACTGCCTACAGTTCGCTAATATGGACGCATGAACATTAGCGTGTCATTAAAAAGGTGCGAAAGTTATTGGTCGTTTCACGGGGTTAAAATCTGTAAGTAAGGTCTTATTGGTATTGAAGATTGTGGTCGTAATTTCGGAATAGCAAGGTGCTCGTATTTCCGGGTTTGTCATCATTGATCACTACGAAGGAAAAATTCCGTTCTGACAAAAATCATTCGTAATAGCCAGTTGCTTGTATTGCCGGGGTGGTCATGAGAAGAGATTTTACTGTATTGCTATATCCAGGTTGTTTTTTTCCAGAATGTGTAACAAAGTAGAGGCCAGTGAAGATCCAAGAACCAAGATATATGTTCTGTGTGCAGTCTGATCTTGATATAATATCATACTGTCTGCAAAAAGCAACTCAAGCTGGTTCCTGCATATTCAGAGTTAACTCTCCATGTTTTTTCACAAAATTGTGTCAATCGACTGACAGGTTGACAATGTGTTTGGAGTATTCCCCCCCCCCGCCCTTGTTCTTAAGGATACAATGTTTTTTCAGTGTTGCCCACAGCAGCTTGACACAAAGCCATATTTGCAGTTATGGGTTAACTCTTTACCCAAAGACAGAATTACAGACTAGTCCAAATTTAACTCTTTATCAAATGACAAAATTTCAGCCTTGTCCAAATTGGAAGCATTTGCAGACGAAAAATTTAATTTGGCTCATACATTGGAATTTGTCATTGAAAGGGAAGAAAACATTGTGGGAAAAGGAGAAACTGTTACTAGCATTTTCTCCTTTTCCCATAATGTTTTCATAAACTTTCTTTCTCAGGGTTGTTAAAACAAACTCGGGATTGTGTGGTAAAGTGTTAACCCTTTATCAGATGACAAAATTTTGGCCTTGTCCAGATTGAAAGCATTTGCAGACGACAATTTCTATGTGGCTCAAATGGTGCAATTTTTCTTTGTTAAGGTAGAAAACATTGTGGGAAAAGGAGAAAATGCTGGTTACCAGCATTTTCTCCTTTTCCCACAATGTTTTCAAAAGGTTTTTTTTCCCAGGGGCGTCAAAAGGCAGCATTGTGCCGTAAAGGGTTAAAGCATTTGCAGACAATAAAATAAAGGTGACTGAAATATTGAACTTTGTGGTAGGGTGGAAAAAACTGTGGGAAAAAGGGGAAAATGCCAGTTAACCACATTTTCTCCTTTTCCCATAATGTTTTCAAAACTCTTCTTCATTAGGATGGCTAATGTCAGATGGTTTAAAACTCTTTACCAAAAGACAAAATTCTAAACTTGTCCAAATTCTACGCATTTGCATATAACAAATTACGCGCAGCTGAAATGACAAATTTGCATCTGAACGGACAGAAAATTTTTTATGTGAAAGGGACAAAATGATGATTATCGATACACATAGTTTAAAAAATTCACAAAAAATCTGGTTACCAATATTTTCTCCTTTTCAAACATCATTTCAAAAAAGCCTTTTCTTTAGAGTCATCAAAACTCAAGATTGTTTTGGGAAAGAAATAAGTTATAAATTTCTAAAACAGACAAAAAAAAATTGACAAATACCTCTAACACCTCACTATCTATCCACCATCAAAAATTCACAAAACCTCATATCGAATCATCTCTCTATTTTCAAACAAAACAGATCAGCATACACAATATTTATTCCGCCATAAAAGCTAATAGTTTACATATCAAATAAAATACTCCAATTTTTTTTTCCTGTCCCACACCGAAAGATAACACGGCCACTCAAACAAGGCTCCGGTAAATATCAAGTATAGCAAATTAAGATAACCGTAAAATGCTCATGAATAAACATTATAAATACAGGAAAAATACACACTGATAAAAAATTCAATACGTCAACCCTTTACCAAATGATAAAATTTTTAAAACTAACCCAAACTGAAGGGATTTGCAGATGTTGAAATATTATTGAAACTGACAAATTGAAATTCATGTTTATAATGTTACAAACATTGTGGGAAAAGGAGAAAATGCTGGTTACCAGCATTTTCTCCTTTTCCCACAATGTTTTCAGAAGCCATCTTTTTCAGGATCATAAATTTCTGAATTGTTTACTAACGGGTGAAGGGATCTTTGAGCCGCTAAATTACTAGCTAAGTTTGATTCGTGTTCAGACATGATTTTATACCCAATCAAATATTGGTAAAATGGTACACTACTTAATGATTGGTTGATATTTTTCCCTTTACCCCGGCCACCATTAATCCTTTCTCAGGACAAATTTGGGACCCTTCCCAGTGGTTTAACCCTTTCCCGTACAATGCCGCCTTTTGATGCCCCTGGGAAAGAAGCCTTTTGAAAACATTGTGGGAAAGGGAGAAAATGCTGGTAACCAGCATTTTCTCCTTTTCCCACAATGTTTTCTACCCTATCAATGAAAAAATGCACCATTTGAGCCATATTGAAATTGTCATCTGCAAATGCTTTCAGTTTGGACAAGGCTAAAATTTTGTTGTCTGGTAAAGGGTTAATGGCCCTGTGGAAAAGACCTGTTGAAAAAAAATTGTGGGAAAAAGATAAACTGGTAACCAGCCTTTTTCCTTTTCATATAATGTTTTCTAACCTTTCCAAGACAATTCCAGTAATTTTAGTAACACTGAATTTGTTTTCAGCAAATGCTTTCAAGTCTGACCCATGTAAAATTTTGTTGTGTGGTACAGTGTTAGATAAGTAAGGTTGAAACAAATAAGTTAATGTTCTCTTGGCTAGAAAACATTGTGGGAAAAGGAGAATTTAAGGGTTACCAGCATTTTCTCTTTTTCCTAAATTGATTTTGACAGCCTTTCTCATGGAGATCATTAAAACTCTGGATGTGGTAAAGGCTTAACTCTGTACCTATAACCTGTAGTTTAACCCTTCCCCAAACAAGCCCTGGTTTTCACGTGTCTGCAGTACAAGTCTTTTGAAAACACTGTGGGAAAAGGAGAAATTGCTCGTAACGAGCAATTTCTCCTTTTCCCACAGTGTTTTCTACCCTTTTTGAGACCTTTCTGCCATTTTCATCAAATTTAAAATTGTCGTCTGCAAACTCTTTCAATTTGGACCAGTCCAAAATTTGTGGTTTGGGAAAGGGTTAACTCTTTACCAAACAACAAAATTTCAGATTTTTCCAAATTGAAAGCATTTGCAGTAGACAAATCAAATGCAACTCAAAAATTGAAGTTTGTTTTGGGAAGGGTAGAAATCATTGTGGTAAAAGGAGAAAATGCCGGTTACCAGCATTTTCTCCTTTTCCCACAATGTTTTCAAAAGGCTTCTTTCTATGGGTCATTAAAAGTCGGGATTGTGTGGTAAAGGGTGAAGTAACATTTATCATCCAAAAAAAAAAATGTTTGAAAGGTAGAAAGCACTGTGAAAGGAGGAGGACAGACTGGTAACCAGCATTTACTCCTTTTTCCACATTGTTTTCAAATGCTTTCTTTCTTAAGATCATTAAAACTCGGGATTATGTGGTAAAGGGTTAAGTACCGGACTAATATATATATATATTTGTATTGTTTTCTTGCACAGTTCCCCTTTTTGTATAACTTGTACATGGGAGTAATAAAGAAGAAGGTTAACAGCTTTCAATCCAGATCAGTCTAACACTTTGACACAAGTTAACTCTTTACCAAACAACATTTTGACAGGTCCAAACTGAAAGCATTTGCAGACAACAAATTAAAGTTGGCCCAAATGAAGAAATTTCTCCCTGATAGAGTAGAAAACATCGTCGAAACAATGATCATCAGTGAGAGAGGAATGAATCCTGTCGCAATGACTATCATCAATCCTCGGAAAGAAATTGGCCAAGCCGGGGATCGAACCAGTGACCTCCTGTTCTCAAGTCCTGTACGCTACCAACTGAGCTATGGGGGCTCAGCAAACACAATCCGAAGTTTTTAACAACCCTGAGAAAGAAGCCTTTTGAAAACATTTGGGGAAAAGGAGAAAATGCTGGTAACCAGCATTTTCTCCTTTTCCCACAATGTTTTCTGTCAAAGGATAAACATTTTTATTTGAAAACCATTTCAATTTTGTGCCTGTAAATTCCTTCAATATGGACGAGTCTAAAATTTGATGTGTGGTAAAAGGGTTAAATCCGGTATTTTGACAACCCTGAGGAGGAAAGCTCTTGAAAACACAGTGGGAAAAGAAGAAACTGCTTGTAACAAGCAATTTCTCCCTTTTCCCACAATATTTCCTACCCTATAAGAAAACTTCAATTTATTTGTACCAATTTCCAATCTGTTGCCTGAAGATAATTTCCATTTTTGAAGTGTCCCAAATTTGTCACTTTGGAGAGGGTTAACCATTTCTCTACACACTGTGATATTCCATAAACCTTAAATAGTCAGCTTTGGAAAACATCGAGGTTAACCCTTTACCACACAATCCTGACTTTTAACAACCCTGAAAAAGAAGCCCTGTAAAAACATTGTGGGAAAGGGAGCGCATTTTCTCCTTTTCCCCCAATATTTTCTACCCTTTCCAAAACAAATTTTAATTTTTGAGTCACATTTATTTTGTCGTCTGCAAATGCTTTCAATTTGGACCAGTCTAAAATTTTGTCATTTGGTAAAGATATAAAAGGGGCAGCTGTATTTAACAGAGGCATTTGCTTCTTTTCTGAAGAATACTTCCCAAAGTGTTTTTTTTCTTTAAGATCATTTCATATAAAAGTTTCAATTCCCCTCTTTTCTCTGTAATTTGTTTGATTTGCAATTATTTAACCTTTTTTTTTTCACACAATCCTGAATTTTAACAACCATGATGAAGAAGGCTTTTGAAAACATCGTGGGAAAAGGAGAAAATGCAGGTAACCAGCATTTTCTCCTTTTCCCACAATGTTTTCTATCCTATTAAAGACAGAAATCATTATTTGCACTACATTTGTCTGCAAATGCTTTCAATTTTGTTGAGTCCTAAATTTTGTAATGTGGTAAAGAGTTAAAGGTTAGAGTAAAAATGTCCTATACTGTAAACGGTTAACTTCAAGAATCTTCTCATGGCAGCCTGAAGCAGATTTCTTTTTCAAATGATTGATGAATGGTCAGTGTGACCATCTCTCACCTCTGACCATTATTTCGACCATGATTATAAAGGAAAGCAGCCAGTGGCTTGGTAAGAATACTGTAGTACATATAAGTACATGTATTGGAAAAGAAAACTCCAGGAAAGTATGGATAGGTGTTAGTAACAACCAGCAATGATTGTAAAACAGTATGGAATAGAAGGTGTACTGGCTGCCATGATATAACTGAAATAATGTTGAAAATAGCGTCAATCAATCAATTGATTGATCGATCGATTGATCGGTCCGTCTGTCCGTCCATCCAATCAGTCAGTCAGTAAGTCTGGATCACATTCATTCTGTTGTCTGCGAATCTTTCAATTGTGACAAGTGTAAAATTGTCATGTAGCAAAGAGTTATTTCCTAGAAAATTTTGCAGGGGGAGTCATTTGCCTGCTACAGGGCAACGCCCAACAAACCAAACCAAACAATCACAATCATGCTTATCAGTAAGTTAAACTTACAAACACATCAATTTCAGTAAAAGTAAACCGAACAGGTACTTATCTCTACCAAACAACAAAATTTTGGACTCGACCAAACTGAAAGCTTTTGCTGATGACAAAATGAATTTAGCTCAAATGAAGATTTCTGTCTTTGATAGGCTAGAAAACATTGTGGGAAAAGAAGAAAATGCTGGTAACCAGCATTTTCTTCTTTTCCCACAAGGTTTTCAAAAGCCTTCTGCTTTATTAAAACTGAAAGCCTTTACTGACAACAATATAAGTGTAGCTCAAATACTGGTGGGAAAAAAAAAGAAAAAATACTGGTAGCCTGCTGGTTAGGGAACACTAACCTGTTAGTTACCTTCTTTAATTCAGTAAAAAACATTGTGGGAAAAAAAGAAAAAAATACTAGTAGCCTGCTGGTTAGGGAACACTAACCTGTTAGTTACCTTTTTTAATATACTAAAAAACATTGTGGGAAAAAAGGAAAAAATACTGGTAAACTGCTGGTTAGGGAACTACAACCTGTAAGCTACCTTTTTTAATAGAGTAAAAAACATTGTGGGAAAAAAGGAAAAAATAGTGGTAACCTGCTGGTTAGGGAACACTAACCTGTTAGTTACTTTTTTTGATAAAGTAAAAAATATTGAGGGAAAAAAGGAAAAAGTACTGGTAACCTGCTGGTCAGGCAACACTAACCTGTTGGTTACTGACAATTTCTCCTTTTCACTCAGTCTTTTCAATAGCTGTCTTCCTAAAGGTCTATAAAATTTGGGGTTGTTTGGAAAAGGGTTGACCCTTTACCCCACAATCCCCAGTTTCAACAACCGTGATAGAGAAAGCTATTGAAAACATTGTGCAAAAAAGGAGAAAATGCAGGTAAATAGCATTTTCTTCTTTTCCCACAATGATTCCTACCCTTTCACAGCCAAAAAGCATAATTTTAACCACCGCTAAATTGTTCTCTACAAATGTTTTTAATTTGGACAATTCAAAATTTTTGTGGTTTGGTAAAGGGTTAAACAATAGACAAATCCATTGTAAAGAGGTGTGAGCATGATAACCCTGATTCATTGATTGTATGGCCCTTAATGCCCTTTTCAACATTTTATCAGTTATATTGTGGCAGCCAGTTCACCTTTTCATGCATCCCCAAAGTTTAGCAGTGCTTCACACATTTTTCCCAGTGCTTCACATAATTTTTTCCCAAGTCACTGGCTCCTTTTCCATATAACCATTGTCAAAACAATGATCAGAGATGAGAGAGGAGTGAATCTTGTTGCAATGACTATCATCAATCCCTAGAAAAAAATTCACCATGCTGAGAATTTGAACCAGCAACCCCTTAATCTCAAGTCCTGTATGCTACTGACTGTGCTACCTGGGCTAGGCAAAAATGATAGGAATACTTCCCATGTGTTACATCTTTTGTAAACAGTTACCTTTTTACCAAACAACAACATTTAAAACATGGCCATATTTAACCCTTTCCCAAACGACAAATTTTGGACTGGTCCAAATTAAAAGAGTTTGCAGACGACAATTTTAAATTTGATGAAAATGACAGGAAGTTCTCAAAAAGGGTAGAAAACACTGTGGGAAAAGGAGAAATTGCTCGTTACGAGCAATTTCTCCTTTTCCCACAGTGTTTTCAAAAGACTTGTACTGCAGACACGTGAAAACCAGGGCTTGTTTGGGAAAGGGTTAAAACATGGCCATATTTAAAGCATTTGTGGATGACAAATCATATGAACTCAGATCTGGAGATTTTTCTTTGAAAGGGTAGAAAATATTGTTGGAAAAGGAGATATTGCTGGTAACAAACATTTTCTCCTTTTCCAACAATGTTTTCAAAAAACCTATTTTCTCGAGGTTAAGAACATGAGACTGTAAAGGGTTGAAAAACAATCCAACTACAATTATTGCCAGTCAGATAGAGTTATCTCTCTTTGAGCACTCTTGTGCATATATGGTAAGAAAAGGAAGTCTCTTGAGACAGCATGATATCAAAAGAACCTACACCATGCCCATAACATAGTCAAAACAGAAATGAAAGCCTTAATATACTTATTAGACACTGCACTGCAATGAAATCTGCGTCCACAAGTACAGATCACTGTGGGTTGATAGTAATAAATATTGATGCCATTGACTTTTGTTAAAATGTGGTCCCATTTGTAGGTCTAAAACTGCCTTCAATTTGAAGAGTTCAACTAAGGGAAATAACAAGTATTATAATAAAGAATACTCACTTATTGGGCTTGGCATGGGAACATTTCCTGTACGTGGCACTGAATGCCCTGCAATCGGTGTGCCTTGTGCAAGTGGTTCAACGGGCAAAAATTTCACTCGTGCATCAGGTGACCTTGACCTCGACCTGTGTCCATAGGTGGCTTGTGGAGTACCACCACCACCGCCACCACCACCTCCGCCACCACCACCATCACGGTTGTAATAAACTCGAGCTGGTGGTTTGCCTGCTGCTGTTGGATAAGCTGGAACAAACACCCTGCCAGAATTATATGCCAAGGCTTGGGCAGGGCCTGTATAAGCTGTGGGTCCCCCTGGGGATGGTCCCATGGCAACACTAGGCCCCTGTGAGTCTGTTGGTATTGAGGCATAACCAGGAATCCGGTTTCCAGCTGACCCATAAGTATGTGTTCCTGCATAGCCTGGAGTTTGTGTACCTGCATATCCAGGTGTTTGAGTCCCTGCATATCCTGAAAGTGTGCCAGCATTCTGGGCTGGTACCCCTGTGTGAGTATAGGATGGTACCCCTGCTGCACTTCCTGTCTGAGATGGAATGCTGTAACCCTGGGGTATCATATAACCCTGTGGAGTGGTTCCTGGTCTAATAGACTGAACAGATCCCATGGAGTAACCAGCCTGGGTACCTGATGCAGGCAGTGTCTGACCTCTTATGGGGGAGCCACTAGAAGTTTGATACCCTGCAGTAGGAATGGATCCAGTCCCAGCCATGATGGTCCCCTGTCCCTGCACTGGAATACCACTGTTGTAAGGTATACTCTGTACCCCACCAAAGGTCACTCCAGGTCCTGTCATGTGACCAGGTGGGGGAGCCACCATCTGTGCACCTGCTGACAGAGCACCTGTTGGAAGAGCTCCTGCTGTTAGAGCACCTGGCTGGATCACAGCACCCTCTGGTGTTGAATATGCATTGACTTGTGCACCAGACATTACTGGTCTGTAAGCCTCTGGCTTGTGGACTGGTTCAAAGGCAGTTTTTCTGTCTGTACTGTCATCTTCCTTTCTTCTGTCAGATTTTTTCCTCTCTCTATCTTTATTTTTTTCCTGCTCTCTCCCCCTGTCTTTCCGTCTCCCCCTGCTGTCCTGACTACGTCCACTACGACCTGGCTCTGACAATCTGTCACTGTCTGCATCGACACCTGTGTGCAGACAAAAGTGCACCATACACCAAAACCACACATCACAAATCTAAATGAAAGCTTTCTTTACTTATTTAACCCATTATTGCACTTAACTGTAAGATACTTTAATCCCATAGTTTTAACTCCCCCCCCCCTTTTTTTAACCCTTTACCACACAGTCCCAACTTTTAACGACCCTGAGAGAAAGATCTTTTGAAAACGTTGTGGGAAAAGGAGAAAATGCTGGTTTTAACCAGCATTTTCTCCTTTTCCCACAATGTTTTCAAAAGGCTTCTTTCACAGGGTCGTTAAAAATCGGGATTATGTGGTGAAGGGTTAACAGACAACAAAATATTATAAGAACAGGAAAAATTTCTCCCTTCCCAATTTTTCTATCCTTTCCAGGACATTTGCCATCATTTTAGCAAAATTTAATCCTTTACCCTACAATGGTGCCTTTCAATGATCCTGGGGAAGACGCCTTTTGAAAACATTGTGGGAAAAGGAGAAAACGCTGGTGACCAGCATTTTATCCTTTTCCCACAATATTTTCTACCCTGTCAAAGAAAAATTGTACCATTTGAGCCATTGGCAGACAAAAATTCAAATGTAGCTCAAATGATGATTTTTGTCTTTGATAGGGTTGAAAACACGGTGGGAAAAAGAGAAAGTATTGGTTACAAGCATTTTCTCCTTTTCCCTCATTGTTTTCAAAAGTCTTCCTCTGTTGGGTTGTTAAAACTTAGGATTATTTTGTAAAGAACCGAAAAGGGTAGAAACTTCTCACTATATAACAATGCTTCCAAACGCCTCATGTTGCACAATTGTGCTTCAAACCACAAGATATGAAAGAAAATAAAAAGATTGAAATTTAACCCTTTACCACACAATCCCGACTTTTAAAGACCCTTTTGAAAACATTGTGAGACAAGGAGAAGATGCTGGTAACCAGCATTTTCTCCTTTTCCAACAATGTTTTCTACCCTTCCCAAAACAAATTTCAATTTTTGAGTCAATTTTATTTTGTCATCTGCAAATGCTTTCAATTTGGACAAGTCTAAAATTTTGTCGTCTGGTAAAGAGTTGAGGGCTGTATGAAAAGCAATGCAATTTGAGCCAAACTACTTCAACAACAAAGTTAGCCCATAACCAAACAATTCCAGATTTCAATAACCATGAGAAAGAGAGCTTTTGAAAACATTGTTGGCAAAGGAGAAAATGCTGTTAACCCTTTACCAGACAATCCCGTGTTTTCACGTCCCTGAGGAAGAGGCCTTTTGAAAACATTGTGGGAAAAGGAGAAAATGCTGGTAACCAGCATTTTCTCCTTTACCCACAATGTTTTCTACCCTGTCAAAAAACCTTAAGTTCATTTGTACCACTTTCAAATTTGTCGTCTGCAGATGCTTTCAATTTGGAAGTGGCTAAAATTTGTTGTTTGGGAAAGGGTTAATCAGCATTTTCTCCTTTTCCCACAATGTTTTCTACCCTTTGATAGCAAACTCCATCATCTGGATCCAATTTAATTTGCCATTTTGCAAATGCTCTCAATATGCATAGTGTAAAATTCTGGTAATGGACTGTAGAAAGAAAAATCCACAAAGTTTGAACTCAAAATTTTTAGTGACAATCCCATACCTCTGTCTGCATGACGTTTTATTGGTGACTGGCTTGGCCTTGACCTTCCCGTCCCAGTTGAAGGTCGTCCACCAGGTGGCGTGATGACTTCTCTTTGTTCTGGTCCACCGGCTCCTCCATTCATCAGGGGAGATGTCCCACCCTGGGGACTACCACCACTCCCAGCCCCACTGCCTACCCCAATACCTTGGGTTCCATAGCCTGGTGGGGCATAGTGAGTACCCTGAAATATTTAAGGTCAAGGTCACACAGTGTATCACAGTAAGGTACAAAAAGATTTCAGGTTTAATGACAATACTGAAGACATGCATTCCAGACTCTTTCATTTGAAATGTCATCCAACCACATTTGGTCTCAAAAGTTCTTTACAACTGATCATTTTCATTTGCAAACAAAGATGGCTTCAAAACTAAATGATAGAAAAACACACATAACCCTTTACCACACAATCCCCAGTTTTAACGACCCTGGAAAATTGGACGTTTGAAAACATTGTGGAAAACGGAGAAAGTGCTGGTAACCAGCATTTTCTCATTTTCCCAAAATGTTCTCTACTCTTTCAATGCCAAAATCCAATGTTTGTGCTACATTAAATTCACTGTCTGCAAATGTTTTCAATTTGGACAAGTCTAAAATGTTGTTGTTTGATAAAGGGATAAAACACAAATGACTAAGTTGTTGGTACTTATCTCATCAAGAATATAATCCAAGGGACATGAGGTACTGTTTTGAGGCAGGCTTTTCAATATAAGCTTGACTTGGTAGATCCATTAACCCTTTACCACACAATCCTGACTTTTAACGACCCTGAACCCCTTTTGAAATCAATGTGGGAAAAGGAGAAAATGCTGGTAACCAGCATTTTCTCCTTTTTCCACAATGTTTTCCACCCTTTACCAAAGAAATTTCAAGTTTGAGCCATATCTGATTTATCATCTGCAAATGCTTTCAATTTGGACCAGTCAGAAATTTTGTCGTTTGGTAAAGAGTTAAATTTTGTGTTGATCTATACATGCAACTTGGTTCTGGGTTCGTTTTTATACATGTGACTTAGTTAGCAAAGACATTTTGTGATACTTAACCCTTTACCACACAATCCCAACTTTTAATGACCCCAAGAAAGAAGCCTTTTGAAAACATTTTAGGAAAAGAAGAAAATGCTGGTAACCAGCATTTTCTTCTTTCCCCACAATGTTTTCTACCCTTTAAGAGACAAATTTTATGTTTAAAGCTACTGTACATCTAAAATGTCGTCAGCAAATGCTTTCAATTTGGACCAGTCTACATTTTTGTCATGTGGTAAAGAGTTAAAAGTCTAAGAATGAATCAATTACAACATCTATCAGTCTGTCTTACCATGGAAGTCATGCCAGGGACAGGGGGTACCATTGAAACAGGCTGCTCTCTATACTGAGACAGAAGTGGTCTGTAAACTGGGCCAGCTGCTGTACCATGGTCCTGAAATAGATCAATGTCACATTCAATATGCTGGTCAGCAGCATTTTCTCCGATTTCCCACAATGTTATCATAAGCGTTCTCCCTCAGGGTCAATAAAACACTGGATTGTCCGATGAAGGGTTAACCCTTTACCACACAAACCCAAGTAAAACAACCTTGAAAGCATTTGACAACATTGTGGGAATAGGAGAAAATGCTGGTAACCACCGTTTTCTCCTTTTCCCACAATATTTTCAAACCTTTCAAAGACAAATCCCATGAACTAAACCACATTTAAATTGTTCTCTGTAAATGCTTTCAACTTGGACAAGTCTAACATTTTACTGGCTGAAAAAGGGTTAACTCTTTACCAAACGACAAATTTTTTAACTGGACCAAATTCAAAGCATTTGCAGACGACAAATTAAGTGTCGCTAAAATGATGATTTCTGTCTCTGATAGGGTAGAAAACATTGTGGGAAAAGGAGAAAATGCTGTTTACCAGCATTTTCTCCTTTTCCCACTATGTTTTCAAAAGGCTTCTTTCTCAGGGTCGTTAAAAAGTCGGGATTGTGTGATAAAGGGTAAAAGAGATAAATGGGAACCAACTTACTGTAAGATAATACTGGGTACCGGTCCCTGTGTTAGCCTGGACCCCGGCTGAAGAAGAGGGTGGGGGCATGGTTTGGACATAAGCTGACTGCATGGCTAAAGTTTCTTTTAGATTGTTGACTTCTTGTCTTAATCTCCAGAGTTCATCATCAGCCCCTGATGTTCCTGGAGAAATAGAGTGACAAAAGTAAAAATATTTTCTAGACACAGTGCTGTCTGTAGACAATCAGAAAATTGTGCTACTTTTTTTTTTTGAACTTTTGAATAACTAAAAGAAGATGATGGTAATCATTCTCAAGTTCATATGACAAACAAAAGTTACCAGCATTTTCTCCTTGTCTCACAATGTTTTCTTACATATTAGAGACAAATTCCATTATTTGGACAATATTTAATGTGTCGTCTGCAAGTTCTTTCAATTTGGACTTGTCTAGGATTATGGCATTTGGTAAAGAGTTAAACACTATAAAATCAATCAATCTATACAGACCTAAAGTTGCTCCCTGACCAGACAAGTTATCTAGCATTCCATTCAGTCTGTTAATCTCCTCTCTCTGTGCTTCAAGAATATCATACAGTTTGGCTAGCTCATCTTCTTGTCCCGCTGAAAAATGGAAATTCAAAGCATATACTAGTAACATATAGATAATTTTTGTGGCATTTGTCGAAGACAATGCCACTATAAGTTCAATACGGGATTTTGAAAATCATGTATAATAGTTTGTGCAAAACTGAAGGAAGTAAACCCAATTAAACTCAATTTTTCAACGACAAATAAGCGCTTCGATTGCACTCAGATATGAAATTAAAAAGGCGTATTGAAATAAACTGGATTAGGCTATCAATCATGAAAATACTTCTTCTTTTATCGTAATTAGCATGAACCGCTATGGCCTTCTATTGGCGTAATGATATACACAATCTTTGTCTGGAGAGTGCCTGGTTTCCTACCAGTTCGTTCCTGGACTTATTCGTCCCACGGCTTGTTTGCCCAGACTTGTTCATCCCACAAGATTGCACGCTGCTCTATCAGACTGCCAATGACTATGCAGTAGGTTGACTTTAATGCGAATATTTTGAAGCTATGTCAATTGTTTACTTTTCAAATTCCTAATGGAACACAATGGCTCCCTTGACAAATGCCACACAAGTGCTTTCAATGCTTTGATTTTTTTTTTGAGTTTATAGAATATAAGCGAACAAAATTGAAACAGAAGGAGAAATTGTTCATCACATCAGAAACTCAAAAACTTAAGCTTTTGCCACACAATCATTAGTTTTAACGACCCCAGGGAAAAGCATTCTGGGAAAAGGAGAACATGCTGGTTACCAGCTTTTTATCCTTTTCCCACAGTGTTTTCTACCCTCCCAAATGTAAACAAGAATTTCTGTTTGTGAGTCACAATTATTTTGTCCTCAGCCAAAGCTTTCAGTTTGGACAAGTCTAGGGTTTTGTCGTTTGGATTAACCCTTTACCACACAATCCCAACTTTTAACGACCCTGAGAAAGAAGCCTTTTGAAAATATTGTGGGAAAAGGAGAAAATGCTGGTAACCAGCATTTTCTCCTTTTTCCACAATGTTTTCTTCCCTTCCCAAAACAAATTTCAATTTTTCAGTCACATTTAATTTGTCATCTACAAATGCTTTCAATTTGGACCAGTCTAAAATTTTGTCGTTTGGTAAAGAGTTAAGCAATTTCAAGGTTGCTTCTATCTAGGATATCTGAGCAAAGTGGAGAGTGTAGATCTAAGGTCAAACTGCATGTTTCGTGTAGTTTGATCGTGATCACTACACTAGATGTGAAGGCAACAAGATGGAAAGATTGACGGACAGACAGATATGGTGAAACCAGTATACCCCCTCTACTTCGTAGGTGGGTGGGCATAATCATATAATTATGTCAACGGTATTTTTAGAGTTAACATCTATCAATGGTTGTCCCTTTTGATAGTTAACCCTTATCCTGCTAAATAAAAGAAATGAAACTTTCAAGCTGATAGTAAAAACCCATTTTTTTTTTCCCTATTTCAGAAATATTTTTGGAGGAAAAATATCTCCTTATCCTGGTCTGCGAAAGGGGGCTTAACCCTTTACCAAACAAGCCCTGGTTTTCACGTGTCTGCAGTACAAGTCTTTTGAAAACAATGTGGGAAAAGGAGAAATTGCTCGTAACTAGCAATTTCTCCTTTTCCCACAGTGTTTTATACCCGTTTTGAGAACTTCCTGCCATTTTCATCAAATTTAAAATTGTCGTCTGCAAACTCTTTCAATTTGGACCAGTCCAAAATTTGTCATTTGGGAAAGGGTTAGAGCATCTGCAAAAAGTATCAACCCAGGTCAGACTGTGAAGTCCGCACAGGCTGACATGGGCCAAAGTTTTTGCTGTTGGCAAATTTCATGCTTGCCATACGGCCAGTTTACCTCATGATTCAGTTGGTTGTTACACAAATTGGATTTTATGGATCCGTGATTACGTGATGATTTGCATCACAGAGATGCATTAACCCTTTACCAGACGACAAAATTTTAGCCTTGACCAAATTGAAAGCATTTGCAGACGACAATATCAATGTGGCTCAAATGGTGCAATTTTTCTTTGACAGGGTAGAAAACATTGTGGGAAAAGGAGAAAATGCTGGTTTACCAGCATTTTCTCCTTTTCCCACAATGTTTTCAAAAGGCTTCTCTCCCAGGGGCGTCAAAAGGCGTCATTGTGTGGTAAAGGGTTAATTAAACCCCTTTTGCCAGAACACCAATCATTTAGCAGTACATACTGATCATCTGTGAGCTGAGATCAGCCTGGTTGATTTCTGTGTGTAACTGCTGTTCACGATCATCTAACATTCTCTGTAGGAAGTCCGCAACCTGCTGGGCTTGATCAAGGTCAGCTGCAATCACCTGCATTCTTGCTTCCTGTCTTTCCTATAAATACATTTAATCCTTTCCCAAACAAGCCCTGGTTTTCACGTGTCTGCAGTACAAAAAGGTCACTCTAGGAACATTTCTGTGAAATTATTTCAAAATCTGATCAGCCATTCCGGAGAAGAAGAATTAAGAAATTCCTCTTCATGTCACTATGGTGCAAATAGCCCCCACCACCAGAGCCATGTTTCTTAACAGATCACAATTTTGCAAACAATTTCTGAAAAGAGTCACCCAAGGAACATTTCTGTGAAATTATTTCAAAATCTGACCCGCAGTTTCAGAGAAGAAGAATTTTTAAGAATTTCTTCATGTCCGTATAGTGTAAGTAGCCCACAGCCATCAGAGCCATGTTTCTTGACGGGTCAAAATTTTGCAAACAAGTTGCGAAAAGGGTCACCCGAGGAACATTTCTGTGACATTATTTCAAAATCTGACCAGCCGTTTCAGAGAAGAATTTTTAAGAATTTCTTCATTTCCGTATAGTGCAAGTAGCCCCCAGTCACCAAAGCCATGTTTTTCGACAAATCAAAATTTCGCGAACACTTTTTGAAAAGAGTCACCCAAGGAACATTCCTGTGAAATAATTTCAAAATCTGACCAGCGGTTGCAGAGAAGAAGAATTTTTAAGAATTTCTTCATGGCCGTATAGTGCAAGTAGCCCCCATTCACCAGAGCCATGTTTCTCGACGGATCAAAATTTCACGAACAAGTTTTGAAAAGGGTCACCCAGGGAGCATCTCTGTGAAATTATTTCAAAATCTGACCAGCCGTTTCAGAGAAGAAGAACTTTTAAGAATTTCTTCATTTCCGTATAGTGCAAGTAGCCCCCATTCACCAGAGCCATGTTTCTTGACGGATCAAAATTTTGCGAACAGTTTTTGAAAAGGGTCACCCAAGGAACATCTCTGTGAAATTATTTCAAAATCTGACCAGCGGTTTCAGAGAAGAAGAATTTTTAAGAATTTCTTCATATCTATATAGTGCAAGTAGCCCCCATTCACCAGAGCCATGTTTTTTGACAGATCAAAATTTCGCGAACAGTTTTTGAAAAGGGTCACCCAAGGAACATCTCGGTGAAATTATTTCAAAATCTGACCAGCGGTTTCAGAGGAGATGATTTTTAAAGAATTTCTAAAAAAATTCCATTTCGTTGCCATGGCAACCAGAGTTTTTGATGGAATAAAATTTTGTGAACAGTTTTTAAAGAGGACCTCCCAAGGAAGATTTCTGCCAAGTTTCGTCCAAATTGGCCCAGTGGTTTAGGAGGAGATGATGTTTAAAGAATTGTTGACGATGCACGACGAACGACGCAAGACGCACGACGAATGACGGACGACAGACACCGGGTGATCCTAAAATTACCTGCATTCTTGCTTCCTGTCTTCCCTATAAATACATTTAATCCTTTCCCAATCAAGCCCTGGTTTTCACATGTCTGCAGTACAAGTCTTTAGAAAACACTGTGGGAAAAGGAGAAATTGCTCGTAACGAGCAATTTCTCCTTTTCCCACAGTGTTTTATACCCTTTTTGATAACTTTCTGCCATTTTCATCAAATTTAAAATTGTCGTCTGCAAACTCTTTCAATTTGGACCAGTCCAAAATTTGTCATTTGGGAAAGGGTTAAAAAAAAAATCAAGTCAGTGGGTGAATAACTCTACCAAACAACAAAACTCTAGACTTGTCCAAATTGAAAGGATACACAGACAACAAACTGGATTGATTGTATGGTGCTTAACCCTTTCCCAAACGACAAATTTTGGACTGGTCCAAACTGAAAGAGTTTGCAGACGACAATTTTAAATTTGATGAAAATGACAGAAAGTTCTCCAAAAGGGTAGAAAACACTGTGGGAAAAGGAGAAATTGCTTGTTACGAGCAATTTCTCCTTTTCCCACAGTGTTTTCAAAAGACTTGTACAGCAGACACGTGAAAACCAGGGCTTGTTTGGGAAAGGGTTAATGAAATTTTGTGATCATTTTTCAAATAAAAAGAAGCTGCTCTAGATAGTATTGAGACTCTGAGCTAGAAAGCTGTTGAAAATATTGGGTAACTAGCAATTTCTCCTTTTTCGCTTTTTCTCTTTTTTTGCACAATGTTTTCTCCTCTATTAACTCTTTAACCAAACAACAAAGTTTTGGCATCACCCAAACTGAAAGCTTTTGCAGACCACAAAATTAATGTACCGGTAGCTAAAATAATCATTGCTGTCTTTTATAGGGTTGAAAACATTGTATTTTCTCCTTCCCCCACAATGTTTTTAAGAGCCATTTTCTTCAGTATCATTACTTGGATTATACTGTAAGGGTAAAAGGCAGGTTACATCATTTGTGCCGCTTGTTTTACGGCGCATCACATTTCACTGACAAATAGTTGCTTAAAAAGACGTTTTGGTCAACAGAATTTCGACAAATTGCAAATTTTGTCCCATATCCAATTGGTCGACACTTTTTTTCACAGAAAATGGTCAAAAGTTGTTTACACTAATTACGATCTTACGAGAAAATGAGACTTTGAGCCAAGAGACAAAAGCCATATGTGCCAAGGGTCATTAACTCTTTACCACACAATCCCAAGTTTTTACGACCATGAAGAAGAAGGCTTTTGAAAACATTGTGGGAAAAGGAGAAAATGCTGGTGACCAGTATTTTCTCCTTTTCCCACAGTGTTTTCTAATCTATCAAAGACAGACACCATCACCTGAGCTATCTTTATTTTGTCGGCTGCAAATTCTTTCAATTAGAGTCCAAAATGTTGTCGTTTGGTAAAGGGTTAAAGAAGTGAGTTGTACTTATTAAAGTCAGATATATGTAGTTCTACTCATTTTGTTAAACATAAATTGTTGTTACACAGTTAAACTGAAATAAATAATCATTACTAATCCGAGTTGTTTTCATGTTTTCGTCTAGATTTCCATTGCCTTGTTCCGAGATGTTTTGCATCCAGTTTGCGACAGATCTAAGAGTTGATTGAATCTAGTGTGTTGTTTACAACAAAATGAAATTTTACCTTAGTACCAGAGGAAAAGACAAATTAGGCAATCAGGGATATTAACTCTTTACCAAACAACAAAATTTTAGACTGGTCCAAATTGAAAGCATTTGCAGATGAAAAAATAAATGTGACCCAAAAATTGAAATTTGTTACAGGTAGGGTTGAAAACATTGTGGGAAAAGGAGAAAATGCTGGTTACCAGCATTTTCTCCTTTTCCCACAATGTTTTCAGAGGGCTTCTTATACAGGGTTGTTAAAAGTCGGGATTATGTGGTCAAGGGTTAATACACACTGGATAGAAAACGAGGTGATCAAGAATATTAGATTGATTGATTGATTGTATGGTGTTTTTAACGCCGTTTTCAACATTATTTCAGTTATATCACGGCGGCCAGTGTACCTGTCCATGCTTTCCTGGAGTCTCTGTTACCAGTACTCCACACAATATTCTTTCCAAGCCACTGGCTGCTTTCCCACATAACCATCGTCAAAACAACAGTCAGCAGTGAGAGAGGAATGAATCCTGTCGCAATGACTATCATCAATCCTCGGAAAGGAATTGGCCGAGCCGGGGATCGAACCAGCGACCTCTTGTTCTCAAATCTTGTACGCTACCAACTGAGCTATGGGGCTCGGCCAAGAATATCAGAGATGTAAAAAAAAAATCAGAAACGTATCGGAGATGTAAAAATCAGAACTGTAAAGGTCATGTGATAATGGATAAAAGACCTCATTGAATCTGATCATATCCCTTGCCCCAACACTGCAGCTATGGCTATGCAGATTAGACTTAAATTTAAATTTGTCGAAAACGTTTGACCAAAGTTTGACTAAATAATGATTAGTCGAAGTGTCGACCATATGTCCTGTTGACTAGAATGCCTTTCCACCTAACGTCTTTTGATAAAATGTCGTACACCCCTTGATTAGATTTCTGCAAATGCTTTCGCTTTAACCCATTACCACACAATCCCGACTTTTAACGACCCTAAAAGAAAAGCCTTTTGAAAACATTGTGGGAAAAGGAGAAAATGCTGGTAACCAGCATTTTCTTCTTTTCCCACAATGTTTTCTACTCTTCCCATGACAAATTTCAAATTTTTAGTCACATTTATTTTGTCGTCTGCAACTGCTTTCAATTTGGACTAGTCTTAAAATTTTGTCGTTTGGTAAAGAGTTGAATGATTCTTAAATTTTGTCATGTGGTAAAGGGCTTAACTCTGTACCAAACGACAAAAATATAGACTGGTCCAAATTGAAAGCATTTGCAGATGACAACTGAAATCTGAATCAAATGATGTAAATTGTCTTAGATAGGGTAGTAAACATTGTGGGAACAGGAGAAAATGCTGGTTACCAGCATTTTCTCCTTTTCCTACAATGTTTTCAAAAGGCTTCTTCCTCAGGGTCGTTAAAACTCAGGATTGTGTGGTAAAGGGCTAAAAACATCACTTGTTACCTTCTGTAACTCCATGTGATCTTTCAAAGCTTTGATTTCATTTTGGTAACTTTCTTCCTGATCGTCCAACTTCTGTTCTAACATGGCCGCCTCTGCCTCAGCATCGATAATCTGAAAAAAATATAAAAAAACTTAACTCTCTGTCTTACAATAAAATTCTAGACTAGTCCAATTTGAAAGTAAGTAGACAACAAATTCAGTGTAGTTCTGTCTTTAACTCTTTACCACACAATCCCAAGTTTTAACGACCCTGAAGAAAAAACCTTTTGAAAACATTGTGGGAAAAGGAGAAAATGCTGGTAAATAGCATTTTCTCCTTTTCCCACAATGTTTTCTACCCTATCCAATACATAAATCATCATTTAAGCTTTGCTTAATTTGTCGTCTGCATTATGCTTTCAATTTGGTCCAGTCTATAATTTTGTCATTTGGTTAACCCTTTACAGCACAATGCTGCCTTTTGATGCCCCTGGGAAAGAAGCCTTTTGAAAACATTGTGGGAAAAGGAGAAAATGCTGGTAATCAGCATTTTCTCCTTTTCCCACAATGTTTTCTACCCTATCAAAAAAAAAGTTGCACCATTTGAGCCACACTGAAATTGTCATCTGCAGATCCTTTCAATTTGGACAAGGCTGAAATTTTGTCGTCTGGTAAAAGGTTAAGGGTTAAATGGTAGAAAACTGATAGTCCAACTCCAGTTCTGGCAAGGCTGACTCTGTCTCTGCATTGATAAAACTCGTTAAACATAACAGTCAAAATTCAAAACTAGTCCAATTTGAAAGCAAACTTAGCGCATTTTGTGTCAAAATGTTCACTGTGTATGATGAATTAAGAATCAAGTCAAAGCACCAAGACTGTGATTCAACAAAATGTTTCTATAAAGATCAATATATGATACACATGTAATGATACTATGACATCAAAATGTTGTTTAGATGCTAAAAATACTGAAAATGTACAAAATGTTCAAATAGTTCAAACTGTTCATTGTGTATGTTAACTCTTTACCACACAATGCCGCCTTTTGACGACTCTGGAAAAAAAAAGCCTCTTGAAAACATTGTGGGAAAAGGAGAAAATGCTGGTAACCAGTATTTTCTCCTTTTCCCACAATGTTTTCTACCCTATCAAAGAAAAATTGCACCATTTGAGCCTCAATGAAATTGTCGTCTGCAAATGCTTTTAACCCTTTACCAACCAACACTGGGTTTTCACGACTCTGGGAAAGAAGGCCTTTGAAAACATTGTGGGAAAAGGAGAAAATGCTGGTAACCAGCATTTTCTCCTTTTCCCACAATGTTTTCTTCTCTATCAGAGAGCTAAAGCTCAACTGTATGAAAGTTGAATTTGTCGTCTGCAAATACTTTGAAATTGGTCTAGTCTAAAATTTTGTCGTGTGGTGTGGTAAAGGGTTAATTTGGACAAGGCTAAAATTTTGTCTTCTGGTTTAGGGTTAACCCTTAGAGCACTGAATAAACCCAAGGCACACTTTTAGTCTAGAAATAATAGACTCAAATTATTGCAATTATAAGGTTACTCCAGTTCAGAATGTTTCAGCTAAGCAGACAGTTTTGTGCAGTCTGATCTTGAACTACACTGGCAGCAAAGGCAACTATTGTCGTTAAAGGCGCTTTAACTCTTTACCACACAATCACGAGTTTTAATGGCCCTGAACAAAAAGCCTTTTGAAAACATTACGGGAAAAGAAGAAAATGCTGGTAACTAGCATTTTCTCCTTTTCCCACAATGTTTTCTAACCTTCCCAAAACAAATTTCAATTTGTTGTCATGTTTATTTTCTTGTCTGCAAATACTTTCAATTTGGATTGGTCTAAAATTTTGTTGTGCGGTAAAGAGTTAAGATTTATACAGAATCAGATCAACATACCTTGACAGTGATTAAATGAAATGGTTTTGAGCAGAAATCATAATGAAGAATGATGATATCATGACAACATGAAAATGTTATCATATTACATGCTTAACCCTTTACCGCATGGCAATATTTTAGACACTTTCAGATTGAAAGCATTTGCAGATGACAAAATAAATCTGATTCAAAAAATGGAAATTGTTTTTGGAAGGATGGAAAACATAGTGGGAAAAGGAGAAAATGCTGGTCGGCTAACATGTTCATTGTGTAATACTATATTAACCCTTTACCACACAATCCCGACTTTTAACGACCCTGAGGAAGAGAGCTTTCGAAAACATTGTGGGAAAAGGAGAAAATGCTGGTAACCAGCATTTTCTCCTTTTTCCCACAATGTTTTCTACCCTTCCGAATACAAATTTCGATTTTTGAGTCACATTCATTTTGTCATCTGCAAATGCTTTCAATTTGAACAAGTCTAAAATTTTGTTAAGAGTTAATGCCCTAAATATCAGCCAAAGTTCACAATTCAGGTGTTAAAATGCATTCAAATTTGAATCATACCATTTCCAGGTTGGGAAATTATTGTGCAGGAGACAATGTGTTTTTGTGCACGCAATCCAAGTGTAAGTCACTGGCAGAAAAATGAATTTTTAATGGAGGTCAAAAGTTGCCAAGTCGTGCTATCTTTTGTTTACGTTTTAACTGTTTATAAAATTTATAATTTCATTCATTTTCAAAGATAAGATTTACATGTACATTGAAATACACTTTGACACCCACTTTGTTTAGTTTTGGCCAATTTTTGGCCTTTAACCCTTTACCAGACGACAAAATTTCAGCTTTGTCCAAATTGAAAGCATTTGCAGATGACAATTTCAATGTGGCTCAAATGGTCCAATTTTTCTTTGATAGGGCAGAAAATATTGTGGGAAAAGGAGAAAATGCTGGTTACCAGCATTTTCTCCTTTTCCTACAATATTTTCAAAAGGCTAATTCTTCAAGGGCGTTAAAAATCGGCATTGTGCGGTAATGGGATAAGGACCATGACCAGAACGAAATACCTAGAACATACGTGTATGCCAACAAATATGTTTCCATGTAGAAATCATAATAATGACAATAAAATCATAGCAAGATGAATATGTTATAATTTTACATGCTCCAAATGTTTACTGTGTATGCTAAATCAAGAATCAAGACAAAATACACTTATGATACAAAATGTTTCCATGCAGAAATCTTAAAAAAGTTTCCGGGCTACTCGTTTTAAGCCAAATACAGAAATATGTTTCAATCAATAAATCAGCAATATCTTTAGCCCAAAAGAATTTAAAGAAGTTTCAGATTTACTACTGGAAATGAATCTTTGTCGGGAGAAAATTACGTCTGGTCAAAATTGTACACAATGGGGGAATTGTGTTTGTTTTTCCGCTAGAGTCATTTTCATACCCCTCATCTAAAAATAGAAAGCTACTTGTTGCTTCAACACAGGAAATGGTGCACTTGTCTATTTGTAGGAACATGTCTTTTCCCCTTCTTTCAGCAAAAATGTAAATGTTAATTTACACGCACAAAATTTACATTTCTACTGCACTCCTGATATAAAATTCCAACATCCTTGAATAAAATTGCTGTTGGGTTCTTGTGACATTGATTGTTGCGACAGTATACCTGTGTAGAGTATCTCAACTCCACTTTCCACCGACATGAATAAGCAGGGCGAAGGTTGTACACAGTCACTTGGCAAGCATCATGCAATATCCTCCATTGAACAAGTGGATTATAGCTGCCAAGTCCCAAATTGCATTTTCTATCCGTCGTAATCTATGCTATCTGGCAATCGCCAGGTGTCATATTTGTCATGAAGCCACAAAAATGACTATAGTTTGATAAAATATCAACAAAATGGATTATATTTGGCTTAAAATGAGTACTGATGGAATATTAAGGACATAAGGATAAAATGACAAGTTAAAGATGTTATTATTTTGGATTCTCAAAATATTCATATAGTGTTTTACCTTTAGAATCAGAAAAGCACCTAGACCGTGAGTATGTCATCAACATCCATGCAGAAATCATATAAAAACTAAATATTTCAGTGCAAAAAAAAAAACAGGATGTCAATGAAATGACCACACAAAAACGTTAGCATTTTAGATGCTCAAAATATTCATTGTGTATGCTAGATCAAAAATCAGTGCCAAGTACCCAAAATGTGGTTCAACAAAATGTTTTTGTGCAGAAATTGTAAGACATTACATTACAATGGCAATGTGAAGATGTCATTATTTTAGATGTTAAATGTTGTTTTTTTTTTTTTCAACAAAATTGACTTTAGACCCTATTGAATCAAAATGTGGGATTGGTCCTTCCCCCACCCCCTAAATGTTTAACACTTTACCAAACAATCCCGAGTTTTAATGACCCTGAGAAAGATGCCTTTTGAAAACATTGTGGAAAAAGGAGAAAATGCTGGTAACCAGCATTTTCTCCTTTTTCCCTCAATGTTTTCTATCTCATCAGCCAGAATCGTCATTTGAGCTCCCTGTAATTTGTCATCTGCAAGTGCTTTCAGTTTGGTTTAGCACAAAATTTTGTCATTCGGTAAAGACTTAAAAGCTTTCAAATGCAATGTATGGGGATCGTAAAATTAATGGTGGAGTTTTGGTGGAATGAGTCAAAATAAGAGTGAATTTCAGTGGATTGCAGTGGAATTACGAAAATAAATTAGATTTTTAAACACAATTAACCCTTTACCACACAATCCCTACTTTTAACAACCCTGAGAAAGAGGCCTTTTGAAAACACTGTGGGAAAAGGAGAAAATGCTGGTAACCAGCATTATCTCTTTTTCCCACAATGTTTTTCTAACCTATCAATGACAAATTTCATCATTTGGGTCACCTTTATTTTGTCGTCTGCAAATGCTTTCAATTTGAACCAGTCTAAAATTTTGTCGTTTGGTAAAGAGTTAAAAAACTCATAACCTCTCACCTGTGATTGCTACAATAGTAAAACATTGGAAGTTTTATGCTGAAACTTTTTTTTTTTCCATTAATTAAATTGCTTAGTTTTCTACATTCATTAAAAAAAAAATTAACTTTTAACCAGCAATAAAGTTTTAGACTCATCCAAGTTGAAAGTACTTTGCAGATAACAATAAAGATGTCTTTTATGGTGGTGGGATTTGTAAAACAAGAGGGCCATGATGGCCCTGTATCGCTCCACTGGCTTATAAATATAAACCATAAATCCTAAACATTTCAATTCTGAGCCAAATGGTTTCAAAATGAACACTTTAAAAGTTTTCTCTGTAAAAGTCCATGTGAAAGTTGAGACCCACAGGGCAAAGCCATTTTTGATCCCAGAGCTATAATTACTTGAACCCTGGTAGAGGTCCACAAGATAAAGCCACATGCCAAAATAATGCAAGTCTATGCTGTATGGTTATAAATAAGGTGATTTTCAAGTTTTGTCCATATGAAGCCTCTGTAAAACACAAGACCCCTGATGCAAGGCTAATTTCAAAAAAAAAAATCATCAAAACAGGAAGATTTCTTAAGTTGTCACTATGTAAGCCCATGTAAAACTTGTGACCCCTGCGGCGGGGCCAATTTTGAACCCAGGGCAAAAATTTTGGCCCGCTTGGTAGAGGCCCACTAGATCTAGCTACATGCAAAATTTGGTAGCTCTAGGCCTTATGGCTAGGTACAGGAAGATTTTTAAAGTTTTCTCTATATAAGCCTATGTAAAACTTGTGACCCCTGGGGCAGAGCCAACTTTGACCCCAGGGTTATAATTTGAAGAAACTTGATAGAGGTCTACTACATAAAGCTACATGCCAAATTTGGTAGCCCTATGCCTTATGGTTTCAGACAAGAAGATTTTTAAAGATTTCCAATATTTTTCAGTTTTGTTGCCATGGCAACCAGAGTTTTTGAAGGAATCAAATTTTTTCAAGAAATTCTGAGGAGGACCATGCCAGGATCATTTCTGTGAAGTTTCATGAAAATTGGATGGGTAGTTTCAGAGAAGAAGATGTTTGAAATAAAAGTTAACGCACGGACGGACGGACGCACGACGGACACCGGGCCATGACATAAGCCCGCTGGCCTTCGGCCAGTGGAGCTAAAAAAAAGGCTAGAAAACGTGAAAAAAAAAATAATGCTAAATGTTAAATGCTGATTACCATTCTCTTTTTCCCATAATGTTTAAAATCCCTACTCTTTCGGGTAGTGAAAGTATGGGACTACTTGATAAAGGGTTAACTCTTTACCAAACGACAAAATTTTAGACTTGTCCAAATTGAAAGCATCTGCAGACGACTACATAAAATGTGAGTCAAAAATTGAAATTTGTTTTGGGAAGGGTAGAAAACATTGTGGGAAAAGGAGAAAATGCTGGTTACCAGCATTTTCTCCTTTTCCCACAATGTTTTCAAGACTTCTTTCTCAGGGTCGTTAAAAGTCGAGATTGTGTAGTAAAGAGTTAAAGCAATATTTGAGCCATGCTCTGTCAAAAGGGGGCTTAATACATCACCTTGATGCATCGTAACACACAAGACATAATATAGTCATAGATCCATAATAGCCACTTTTTTAACCCTTTGCCAAACAAGCCCTGGTTTTCACGTGTCTGCAGTACAAGTCTTTTGAAAACACTGTGGGAAAAGGAGAAATTGCTCATAACGAGCAATTTCTCCTTTTCCCACAGTGTTTTCTATCCTTTTTGAGACCTTTCTGCCATTTTGATCAAATTTAAAATTGTCGTCTGCAAACTCTTTCAATTTGGACCAGTCCAAAATTTGTCATTTGGGAAAGGGATAACAACCAAAAGAATCCTGAGGTAGATGGGCCCCTGGACACATAAAAAATTGAAAATTGCTGAAAATTTTTGGCCAAGGTCAGCCTGCACGGACTGCACAGGCTGACCTGAATTGATATTTTTCACAGATGCATTAAGCCTCCTTTTCACAGAGCATGGCTTAAATTCTTTTCAATCCATTCAGTGATAAAGCATCAACAAGAGGGCCATGATTGCCCTGTATTGTTCCACTGGCTTATATGTACAAACCATACATACCAAACATTACAATTCTACACTGAAAGGTTTCAAACAAGAAGCCTGATAAAGATTTCTCTATAAAAGCCTATGTGAAAATTGTGACCCCAGAGCGAGTCCATTTTTTACCTAAAATTACTATTTCAAGCTATAATTATGAGTTTTACTTTAATGCTGGTAGAGGTCAACAAGATACAGCCACATACCAAACAATATAGGTCCAAGAAGATTTTCAAAGTTTCCATAACCCTTTCAGCGCCATAGGCGAAAACATGAACTTTTGCGGATGGCATAGATCAAGATCAGACTGCACATAACGTGCAGTCTGATCTTTGATCTATACCATCCACTTGTTTAGTCAAGCCTATACGATAAAAATCTTTTTTGGTTTAAGTGGATTGTATTTTCAACATGTCAAAAGAAGTCAAGTTTATTTATTTGGCGCCGAAAGAGTTAATAAAACATTAAAGGCGGTTTTATTTCGACTCAATGGCTAAATTTTGAACAAATTCAGAAGAGATCCACTAGATGAAGCTATATGCAAAATTAGGTAGCCCTAGGCCTTAGAATTAGGAACAAGAAACTTTTTAATGTTTTCACTCTTAAGCCCTTTTAAGAGATGCACTATGGTTGAAATTGATGGGGCTTGGCATTAGTTGTAAAATGCTTAACATGCTTAAAGCCATTTACAGCTCCGTCAAATCTTGTGTCAAAATATCACCTTATACTCATTTCTCCGAGATGTTTGACGTCACAACTGGATTGAAACAAGGGGAACCACTTTCGCCAATTCTTTTTATACTTTTTATCAATGATATCAATACTTCTTTGGATTTCAGTAAAATGACTGAAAAGGACTTAAGCTATTTATCTTTATATTTGCTTCTATTTGCTGATGATATCGTTCTATTTACCACGGATCCCCATAGTTTACAATCCCAGTTAAATGCTATTTCAAATTATTCGACTACATGGGGACTTAAAATCAATGTTGATAAAACAAAAATCTGTATATTTGAGAGCAGAAAGAGTCATAATGATATTAGTTGGTTTATTGATGACAAGAAAGTTGAAGTTGTTGATCACTTTAGATATTTGGGTGTAGACTTTTTGTATACAGGCAATATGAAAAACTCTGTCAAAGTACTTCATGATCAGGCATTAAGGGCATATAACTGTATTCTGTCTTTATTTTCTAGAATATCAATGGATGTTAAAACTAAGCTGTCACTATTTGATACATTGGTCGTTCCTATACTCCTTTATTGTTCCGAGGTGTGGGGAATATATAAGTATAGAGATATTGATAATCTTCACATAAAGTTTTGTAAAATAATTCTTGGGGTAAACAAGCAAACGTCTAATATATCCGTTCTAGGGGAGCTTGGTAGGTATCCGCTCTCACTAATTTGTAAAGAAAGAGTCTTAAAAAATTGGATAAAAATAATGAATAATGAAAATTCACCAATGTATAGAATATTCACCGAACAACTAAACAGTAATAATGCGAAATGTTGGGCATACTCAGTCAAGAAACTTATAGATAATCTAGGTTTTAGCAATATATGGGATAATTTTGATAAAAATATTAATTACCTCCCTTTGTTTAAACAGAGATTAAAAGACCAGTACTTACAAAATTGGCTATCATCAACACAGGAGCTCCCCAAATTATCCTACTTTAGACAATTCAAAAGCAATTTCGGTAGAGAAAAATATATTGATATCATTTCAAATGATTTTTTGAGAAAAACGTTGAGTCGCTTTCGTATGTCCTCCCACTGTCTAGAAATTGAAGTCGGCAGATATACTAATGTTCCAAGAAATGACCGTGTATGCAAAATGTGTTCTGATCATCAAGTTGAGTCAGAATACCACTTCTTATTGGGCTGCCCGTTTTATTCGGATTTACGAAAAAAGTATTTTGGTAACATACCCCATCCTAATATGCATACTTTTATCAACATACTATCATCAAATAGTTTAAATACTGTGCTAAATACAGCTAGGTTTTTAAGAGATGCTTTCAAACTTCGTAACAGCAAATTATTATAATAAATGTATTGGTTAAATTATCTTTTTAATTTTTGAAACCATCAAACTCACCTTATTGATTAAACATTTGATGATATATTTAAGCATAAACATAAACTCCAGTGTACCCCCAGCATTGAATAATACTTGCATTTTCCTTTTCATTGCATACTATGAAATGAATGTTTCATCACTGTTTTAAATATTATGATGCGTTAAGCGCTTTCTTTTCTAGGTCCTTTGAATAATATTTCTGTATTTCATTAAATTTATATGTTCTTGCCATATTTTTATTATGTATTGTTATGGCCAAAAGCATTACTTGTGCTGATTTGCCGAATAAATGAATGAATGAATGAATGAATGAATTTAAAACTTGTGACCCCCTGGGACAGGACCCATTTTGAGCCCAGATCTATTTACTGAAGAATCTTTTTAGTAGAGGTCCATCAGATAAAACTACATGCCAGTTTTGGTAGCCCTAGGCCATATGGTTTAGAACCAGAAGATTTTTAAAGTTTTCACTACATAAGCCTGTGTAAAACTTGTAACCCGCGGGATGGGGACAATTTTAGCCCCAGGGCTATAATTTGAAGAATCATAGTAGGGGGCCATCAGACGAAGTCACATGCAAACTTTGGTAGCCGTAGACCATATGGTTTAGAACTAGAAGATTTTAAAAGTTTTCCCAATATAATAAGCCCATGTAAAATTTGTGACCCCCAGGGCAGGCCAATTTTGGCCCCAAGGCTATAATTTGAAGGAACTTGGTAGAGGTCCGTTAGATGAAGCTACATGCCAACTTTGGTAGCCCTAGGTTAGTGTTTCGGACAAGAAGATTTTTCAAAGATTTCCAATATTTTTCAGTTTTGTTGCCATGGTAAACAGAATTTTTACAGGAATCATTTTCTTTCAAGAGTTTCTGAAGAGGACCATGGAAGGATCATTTCTGTAAAGTTTGGTCAAAATTGGCCAGTGGAGCTAAAAACCCCATCTAGATTTACAGATAGAGAAAATCAGATCATTAAAACCTGCCACCTAGAACTCCCAATCAACTTGTGCTATCTTTACAATGGAATTTCCTCCAAGAAAAAATGTGGCTTATTTGCAGACGAAGACTTAACTCTTTACCACACAATCCCAACTTTTAACAACCCTAAGAAAGAAGCCTTATGAAAACATTGTGGGAAAAGGAGAAAATGCTGGTAACCAGCATTTTCTCCTTTTCCCATAATGTTTTCTACCCTTCCGAACACAAATTTCAATTTTTGAGTCAAATTCACTTTGTTGTCTGCATCTGCTTTCAATTTGGACAAGTCCAAAATTTTGTCTTTTGGTATAGAGTTAAATAGGGCTCAAGTTATCAGACTTGGGCTCTGAAAGGGTAAAAACATTGTAGGAAAAGGAGAAAATGCTGGTTACCAGCATTTTCTCCCTTTTCCACAATATTTTTAAGGACCTTCTCCATTGCGGCCGTTAACACTGGGACTGTGTTGGAGAGGGCGTATAAGTCATCTGTAAAATAAATGCTTTCATTCTGAAAAAGCCATAGATACCGTTGTCATATAAAAAGTCAAGTTTACCAATGACACTACCACCAAATAACTAAACCGTTTCCCCTCAAATCCATTACTGCACCTGCTAAAAATAGAGTAACTCAAATCATTAACCATTTACAGCACAATTATATGCAGCTACCTTTTAACGACCCTGGGAATGAAGCCTTTTAAAAGACATTGTGGGAAAAGGAGAAAATGCTAGTTACCAGCATTTTCTCCTTTTCCCGTAATGTTTTCTGCCCAATCAAAGAAAAATTGCACCATTTGAGCATCGTTGAAATTGTCGTCTGCAAATGCTTTCAATTTGGACAAAGCTAAAATTTTGTCATGTGATAAAGGGTTAAACAAACAAAACTGTGTTTAACTCTTTACCGAGTGACAAAATCTTAGTCTTGTCCATATTAAAAGCATTCGAAGATGACAAAATAAATGTGACTCAAACATTAAAATTTGTGAAGGTAGAAAACATGGTGGGAAAAGCAGAAAATGCTGCTTTCAAACATTCACTCCTTTTACCAAAATGTTTCAAAAGTCCTCTTCTTTCGGGTCATTGATTAAACATAAAAAAAACGGTGGCCTACACCAAATTTATCTCTAAAAGACTACAAAGTTCGAATCATGTGATCACTTACCCCTGATTTACGTAAAAACTTAATTAATGGACGCCGTCTTTTGAAAATCTATCATCAACAATAATTACGAGTACATAGAATTCCTGTCTACTCTTTATCTACCCTTTCCTAAACAACAAATACTGTTATATGCAGGCCGATAAAGTTATCTCTCTTTGAGCACTCTTCTGCATACTTGGCAAGAAAACAAACGAGTCTGGTGAGACAGTGTGATATAATTAGGTCAGATACCTAGCCAAAACATTAATTAACCATCAGCAAGAATAATAAACGAGAAAAAAAAAGCTTATTATACACTGCAGTGCAATGAAATGTGCTTTGGTTCGTAAAGATAGTTGCATTTGACTGTATTTTGTATCATGTGGCATTGATTTTTGTTTGCTTATTAAGCCCCCGTAGCTCAGTCGGTAGCGTACAGGACTTGAGAATGGGAGGTCACTGGTTCAATCCCTGGCTTGACAAATTTCTTTCCGAGGATTGATGATAGTCATTGCAACAGGATTCATTCTTCTCTCACCGCTGACCATTGTTTTGACGATGGTTATGTGGGAAAGCAGCCAGTGGCTTGGAAAAAATATTGTGCAGAGTACTGGTAAAAGAAACTCCAAGATAGCATGGGTGGGTGCACTGGCCGCCTTGATATAACTAAAATAATGTTGAAAACGGGTGATAAACACTATACATTCAATCAATCACTGATTTTTGTTTACGCTTGGTCCAGGTAGTAGATCTAAATATGCCTTAACCCTTTACCACACAATCCCGACTTTTAATGACCCTGAGGAAGAAGCCTTTTGAAAACATTGTGGGAAAAGGAAAAAACGCTGGTAACCAGCATTTTCTCCTTTTCCCACGTTTTCTACCCTATCAAAGAAAAATCACATTATTTGCGCCACATTCAAATTGTTATCTCCAAATGCTTTCAATTTGGGCGGGTCTAAAATTTTGTAGTGTAGTAAAAGGTTAAACTTGAAGAGTTCCACAAACAGAAATAGGAAGTATTTCAGAATCTTCCTAATATGAAACATCTACAGATGACAAATTCAAAACTGGAACAAATAAGCTTATGCTCTATGGTCCGGTACAAAACATTGTGGGAAAAGGAGAAAATGCTGGTTTCCAGCATTTTCTCCTTTTCCACCAATGTTTTCAAAAGCCTTCCTGCTCAGAAATGTTAAAACTCTGGACAGTACAGTAAAGAGTAACTCCATCATGATATTTAATGACCCTGAGTAAAAAGGCTTTTGAAATCAATGTGGGAACACGAGAAAATACTGATTAACTAAATTTTTCTCTCTTTTCTAACATTGCACTGTCTGCTCTTTCAACCCTTTAACCCTTTCCCAAACGACAAATTTTGGACTGGTCCAAATTGAAAGAGTTTGCAAACGACAATTTTAAATTTGATGAAAATGGCAGAAAGTTCTCAAAAAGGGTAGAAAACACTGTGGGAAAAGGAGAAATTGCTTGTTACGAGCAATTTCTCCTTTTCTCACAGTGTTTTCAAAAGACTTGCACCGCAGACAAGTGAAAAGCAGGGCTTGTTTGGGAAAGGGTTAAGCACCTTTCACGACTATAGTTGCCTTTGCAATCAGTGTTGATATAGATCAGGCTACACAAAATGTGCAGCCTGATCTTTGATCTGCACTGTCTGCTTTGCTGAAACACTGTTGGCAAAAAAGACCGTGAAATAGAAATTATTTAGGTCATATTTCTAGGTTGAAAATGTCTGATAGGTTTATTTGATGCCCTTAGGGTTAAAGATAAATCCTATCATTTACGCTGTATTTAATTTTTTGACTGCAAATGTTTTCGAATTGGACAGGTCAACCGTTTTGTTGTTCCATAAAGAGTAAAAGCAACTCTGATCTTGTTTTGGCAAGTTTTAAACAAAGTTTGCCAGCATAGATGCCGAACCCAAATAACTCAGTACTGTATCAGGCTCGGAACCACCCGCACTGCTGGGTCAATCCCATTCCTGACAAATTTCTTTCCGAGGACTGATGACAGTCATTGCAATATTAATTCCTCTCTCACCAATGAATATTGTTTCAACATTTGTTATGCAGGAAAGCACTCAGTGTTTTCTGCCTTTCTGAAGAAAATTCTCCTCTCTTGACTATCATTTAAGCCTTTACTACACAATCCTGATTTTCAATGACCCCAAAGGAATAGGACCAATGAAAGCATCGTGGGAAAAGGATAAAATGCTGGTAACGAACATTTTCTCCTTTTTCCACACAACGTTTTCTACCCTTTTAGAGAAAAAATTCTTAAGTTGTGCAACATTTATTTTGTCATCTGCAAATGCTTTCAATTCTTAAGTGTCTAAAATTTTGTTGTTTGATAAAAAGTTAATTTTTTGTCTGCAATAGGCTTACAATTTCGCTAACTTTTAAGATCTATGGATTAGAAAAAAGCTAATTCAGCCCTCTAAGGGATACATTTTAATTACCTTTTTATTTGCATCCTCTTCTTTTGTCCTCATGGCGCGTTTCAACGAGATCAGCTCATTCTGTAGTTCATCAAACAGATGTTTTTCCTCCGAGTTCAGAGAGCTACGACGACTGAATGCGGACTCATTATCATCGTCATGGACAATCTTGGTCTGCCAAAAAAAAAAAAACAACCGGAAACATCTAATTTACATCTTACAGCATTTAGGTCCTTTTGAAAATTGCATAGATCAAGATCAGACTATAAAGATTATCTAGTGTGATCACAGATCTACACTGTTTTGTATTTTATCCATCACCAAACAAGTTTTTTTCTATTCCAAGCTGAATGGCTCAAGATCAGACGGTAAAGAATATGCAGTGTGATCACAGATCTACATTGTTCTGTATTTTACCCATTACAAACAAGCTTTTTTTCTTTTCCAAGTTGCATAGATTAAGATCAGACTGTAAAAAACATGTGGTCTGATCAATGACCTACACTTGTGGTTCATGATTAATGAAACAATCGAACATTTAACTCTCTACCAAACAACAAACTTTTAAACGGGTCCAAATTGAAAGCATTCGCAGACGACAAATTTAAGGTGGCCCAAATGACAAAATTTGTCCTTGGATGAGCAGAAAACATTGGGGGAAAAGGAGAAAATGCTGGTTACCAGCATTTTCTCCTTTTCCCACAGTGTTTTCAAAAGTCCTTTTCCTTGGGGTCGTTAATACTCAGGATTGTGTGGTACAGGGTTAAATGCCCCAAAGGAATTTTGCTTTTAAAATCATTGAGGGAAAAGGAGAAAATGATGATTTTTGACCATCAGCATTTGACAAGTTTAATAGTCTTTGAATCTAGAATTTAACCCCGCACAAAATTACAAAGCATTTACAGATGACAAATGTAAACAAAATTGTGGGCAAAGGAAAAATGCTGGTTACCAGCATTTTTGTCCTTTTCCTACAATGCTTTCAAGTCTTTTTTCACAAGATCCTTATTAGTCTACTAATTTATCAATCACAATTACCATTATTCATTATTTATCAGTACCAAGAAGTAGGCCACAAGCCAGCACATTCAGCTACGCCCAAAAAAAAAAAAAAAAAAAACAAGAGGGCCATGATGGCCCTGGACGCTCACCTGAGTCAATAGGCGAAATTCACTCAACATGCATAATTCAATTTCTGACCAATTGTCAGGTCAACTGAGCTTAAAATGTGGCCTCTAGAGCGTCCACAAGGAATTTCCGTAAGTTGACCTAGTGACCTAATTTATCACCCCACGTGACCCAATTTAGAACTCATCAAAAAATTTATCAAGACAAACAGTCTGAACAGTTTTCAAGTTAATTGAGCAATAAATGTGGCCTCTAGAGTGCCCACAAAGTGTTTCTTAAATTTGACCCAGTAACCTAGTTTATGACCCCAGCTGACCTAATTTCAAACTCACCCAATATTTCATCAAGACAAACATTCTGACCAACTTTCAAGTCAATTGAGCAAGAAATGTGACCTCTAGAGTGCCCTAAAGGTATTTCTTTAATTAGACCTAGTGACCTAGATTATGAGCCCAGGTGACCCAATTTTAAAGTCCTCCTAGATTTCATCAAGACAAACATTTTGACCAATTTTCAAATCAATTTAACAATAAATGTGGCCTCTAGAGTGCACACAAGGTATTTCTTTAATTTGACCTAGTGACCTAATTTAAGACCCCACATGACCCAAAATCAGACTCATGTGAGATTTTATCAAGACAAACATTTTGACCAATTTTCAAGTCAATTGAGCCAAAAATGTGGCCTCTAGAGTGCCCACAAGGTATTACTTTAATTTGAACTAGTGACCTAGTTTATGATCCCAGGTGACCCAAATCCAAAGTCATCTAAGATTTTATCAAGACAAACATTCTGACCAAATTTCAGGTCATTTGAGCAATGAATGTGGCCTCTAGAGTGCCCACAAGATATTTTTTAATTTGACCTAGTGACCTAGTTTATGACCCCAGGTGACCCAATTTCGAACTGACTGAACATGTTGTGCTCAGGTGGGCTAACAAACTTAGAACAGGTTCACTACATACCAAATAACAAAGCTCTATGCCTTCAAGGTTTAGAAAAGAAGAATTTTAAAGTTTTCCTTCTTTGTTCCTATGTTAGAACTTGTGACCCCCGGGGCAGGGCCAGTTTTGACCCCAGGGGCATCGTATGAACAAACTTGGTAGAGGTCCACTAGGAGATGCTACATACCAAATATCAAAGCTCTATGCCTTCCAGTTTCAGAGAAGAAGAGTTTTAAAGTTTTCCTTCTTTGTTCCTATGTTCGACACTTGTGACCCCAGGGGCAGGGCCAGCTTTGACCCCAGGGGCATCATATGAACCAGCTTGGTAGAGGTCCACTACGAGATGCTAGATGCCAAATATCAAAGCTCCACGCCTTCCAGTTTCAGAGAAGAAGAATTTTAAAGTTTTCCTTCTTTGTTCCTATTTTCGAACTTGTGAACCCCAGGGCGGGCTAGTTTTGACCCCAGGGGCATCATATGAACAAACTTGGTAGAGGTCCACTTGGAGATGCTACATACCAAATATCAAAGCTCTACGCCTTCTAGAATCAGAGAAGAAGATTTTTAAAGTTTTCCTCCTTTGTTCCTATGTTCAAAACTTGTGACCCCCGGGGCGGGGCCAGTTTTGACCCACTGGCATCATATGGACAAACTTGGTAGAGGTCCACTACGAGATACTAGATGCCAAATATCAAAGCTCCACGCCTTCCAGTTTCACGGAAGAAGAATTTTAAAGTTTTCCTTCTTTGTTCCTATGTTCGAATTTGTGACCCCCGGGGCGGGGCCAGTTTTGATCCCAGGGGCATCATATGAACAAACTTGGTAGAGGTCCACTAGGAGATACTACGTACCAAATATCAAAGCTCTACGCCTTCTAGAATCAGAGAAGAAGATTTTCAAAGGTTTTCCTATTTTTTTCCTTTCTGTTGCCATGACAACCAGAGTTTTGGGTGGAATTCAATCTCTTGAACAACTGTGGTAGAGCTTCACCCAAGGAACATCCCTGCCAAGTTTCATCAAGATTGGCCCAGCGGTTTTGGAGGAGAAGATGTTTAAAGGAATTGTGGACAGACGGACGCTGGACAACGACCCATCACAATACCTCACCTGAGCACTTCGTGCTCAGGGGAGCTAAAAATGAAATTCAAACCCACAACTGTGAAACAGACTTAATGGTATGATGGGGATGGTTTATAATACACACACACACACACTCTTACAAACATTTGTAGTGGCAAACAAAACTTAACCCTTTCCCAAACGACAAATTTTGGACTGGTCCAAACTGAAAGAGTTTGCAGACGACAATTTTAAATTTGATGAAAATGGCAGAAAGTTCTCAAAAAGGGTAGAAAACACTGTGGGAAAAGGAGAAATTACTCGTTATGAGCAATTTCTCCTTTTCCCACAGTGTTTTCAAAAGACTTGTACTGCAGACATGTGAAAACCAGGGCTTGTTTGGGAAAGGGTTAAATTAACTGTATACCACACAATCCCGAGTTTTCGCTACCCTGCAGAAGGAAGCCTTTTGAAAACATTGTGAGAAAAGGAGAAAATGCTGGTAACCAGCATTTTCTCCTTTTTCCACAATGTTTTCTACTCTTTCATAGACAGAAATCATCATTTGAACTACATTTATTTCTTCGTCTGCACATGTTCTCAATTTGGTTGAGTCCAAAATTTTGTCTGTGGTACAGGCTTAAACAACTCTAACTGGAGTGACTTTCTTTGCCAGCACATGGATTCTTAACCCTTTCCCAAACAAGCCCTGGTTTTCACGTGTCTGCAGTACAAGTCTTTGGAAAACACTGTGGGAAAAGGAGAAATTGCTCGTAACGAGCAATTTCTCCTTTTCCCACAGTGTTTTCTACCCTTTTTGAGACCTTTCTGCCATTTTGATCAAATTTAAAATTGTCGTCTGCAAACTCTTTCAATTTGGACCAGTCCAAAATTTGTCATTTGGGAAAGGGTTAACCTTTTACCAAACATGTTATGAAGAACTTGCAGAAAGAGGCTTTAGAAAATATTTTGGTAAAAGGAGAAAATGCAGGTAACCAGCATTTTCTCCTTTCCATAATTATTTTCTACCATATCAAAGATAGAAATCAACATTTGAGCTTCATCTAATTTATATTCTGCAAATGCTCTCAATTTAGTTCTGTCCAAAATCTTGTTGTTTAGTAAAGAATTAATGCTTTCAATATGGACCAGCCTAAAATTTTGCCATCCATGATCTGGAAAGGCTGTAACCGCTTACCTGCTTGGCTCGATTTCTGGCTTCTTTCAGAGCATTTCTCAACCGCTGTAATTCTTCATTTAATCTTCGTATCTCTTCTTGATTAGTCTTCAGCTCTTCTCTGAACTGAAAGGAAAAATTGTGTAAACAAAATTAACTCTTTACCACACAATCCTGAGCTCAAACAACCTGGGGAAGAGAGTTTTTGAAAACATGGTGAGAGAAGGAGAAAATGCTGGATAACTAGCATTTTCACCATTTCCCACAGTGTTTTCTACTCTTCTAAAGACAGGTTTCATTATTTTAATCCTTTGCCACAAAATCCCGAATTTTAAAGACCCTATGAAAGAAAGCTTTGGTAACCAGCATTTTCTCCTTTTCCCACAATTTTTTCTACCGTTGCCAAAAAAAATTCAATTTTGAGGTCTCATTCATTAACCCTCTACCACACAATCCCGACTTTTATCGACCCTGAGAAAGACGCCTTTTGAAAACATTGTGGGAAAAGGAGAAAATGCTGGAAACCAGCATTTTCTCCTTTTCCCACAATGTTTTCTGCCCTTCCCAAAACAAACTTAAATTTTTCAGTAACATTTATGTTGTCGTCTGCAAATGCTTTCAATTTGGACCAGTCTAAAATTTTGTTGTTTGGTAAAGAATTACATTATTTCAATTTGGACCAGTCTAAAATTTTGTCATTTGGTAAAGAATTACATGATTTCAATTTGGACCGGTCTAAAATTTTGTTGTTTGGTAAAGAATTACATGATTTCAATTTGGACCAGTCTAAAATTTTGTCGTTTGGTAAAGAATTACATGATTTCAATTTGGACCGGTCTAAAATTTTGTTGTTTGGTAAAGAATTACATGATTTAAATTTGGACCGGTCTAAAATTTTGTTGTTTGGTAAAGAATTACATGATTTCAATTTGGACCGGTCTAAAATTTTGTTGTTTGGTAAAAGGTTAACCACATCGAATTTATCATCTGCAAATGCCTTTAATTTGGACCACTCCAAAATTTCTTGTGTGGTAGAGAGTTAACGTTTTTTTGTTTGATCCTTTATGCCCTTTTCAAAATTATTTCAGTCACATCATGGCAACCCAAGCAACTATCTGTATCATGATCTGCAATCTTAGACCCCTGTCTTTTTTATGATTCATAAACTTGGAAAAATAAGAAAAATGCCCAAATCAAACAATGCTTCTGAAAAGCACCATATGCAAACTCTCAGCTGCAGTTGCGCTGTTTTCAGTGAAATTTTCAACCCTTTACCACACAATGACAACTTTTAATGACCCTGAGGAAGAAGGCTTCTGAAAAAATTGTTGAAAAAGGAGAAAATGCTGGTAACCAGCATTTTCTTCTTTTCCCACAATGTTTTCTATCCTATCAAGAGCAAATTTTGCCATTTGGGTCCCCTTTGTCATAATTATGCAAATGCTTTCAATTTGGACCAGTCTAATTTGTTTTCATCTGGCAAAGGGTTAAATCGAAAAAGGTGTACAACTGTGACAAAAATACTTTGATGGTCACCTGCCCTTCTTGTATGGGTTCCCCATCTAATATTATGTTAATAACTTGTCAGGGTTTGAAACAAATACCTTTATGTATAACAGAGACATTAAAAAAAGTCGAAGTTTTTGCACAATGACAGACACTGATGACAATGACAGCAACAGGGCTATGGAAAAACACTGTACCTGTAAATTCTCTTCAGGAACAAGTGAGCTTACAATGCCAGTCCTATGATGATTTTACGAGTGGCAATAAAAGGCCACTGGCAACAATTTACCAAAGGATAAAAGACAAGAAATATCTTTAACTCTCTACCAATTGACAAAATTTTAGATTTGTCCAAATTCAAAGCATTTGCAGACAACAAAATAAATGCGACTCAAAAACTGAAATTTGTTTTCAAAAGGGTAGAAAACACTGTGGGAAAAAGAGAAAATGCTGGTTACCAGCATTTTCTCCTTTTCCCACAAGGTTTTCATAGGGCTTTTTCTGTAGGGTCGTTAAAACCTGCGACTGTGTGGTAAAGGGTTAAAAGAGATAGACGGCATAAGAGATACTGGAATTTGAATATTGAAACTGTTTTGTGGTTCAATGTGAAGTAAAATAATGAAAAGTAACCTCATGAGCAATTGTCTCTTTTTCCTCACTTTTTTCTTTGTGTTGTTGAAAAGTAGTATTGGGTTATTGGGTAACGCTTATGAAAATATTAAATTTCCAAACAGAACAAGAAAAGAATCATTCTCCACATTTGCTATAGTATAAATCAAGGCCCCTGGGTATCAATTAGCACTATCAACGCTTGTTAAAAGTGGGATTCATAAAAAGTGTGAGCAAATATACCAGTAGAGGCGCACCGTATAAACATGTACATTTTTCACCATTCAGCAATGCCAAAAAAAAATGAAATTCAAACTCACAATGTGAAACAGACTTAATGGTATGATGGGATGGTTTACACACACTTACAAACATTTGTAGTGGCAAACAAAACTTAAATTAACCTTTTACCACACAATCCCGACTTTTAACGCCCCTTAGAAAGAAGCCTTTCGAAAACAGTGGGAAAAGGAGAAAATGCTGGTAACCAGCATTTTCTCCTTTTCCCAATGTTTTCTACCCTTCCCAAAACAAATTTCAATTTTTCTGCCATATTTATTTTGTCGTCTGCAAGTGCTTTCAATTTGGACTAGTCTAAAATTTTGTTGTTTGGTAAAGAGTTAACTCTTTACCACACAATCCCGAGTTTTAACCACCCTGCAGAAGGAAGGCTTTTGAAGGCATTGTGGGAAAATGAGAAAATGTTGGTTTTCCTTTTCCAACTATGTTTTCAACTCTTTCATAGACAGAAATCATCATTTGAACTACATCTATTTCGTTGTCTGCACAGGTCTCAATTTGGTCGAGTCTAAAATTTTATTGTTTGGAAAAGCATTTCAAAAAAGGAAATCACCATAGAAACAATACCTTATTCTTTTCATTTTTCACCTTCTCATCCCTCTTCTCAAGTTTAGACTCCGCCCTCTTCAGCTGATCTCTCAGTGATTGGTTCTCGTGATCAGACTTGTCCAGTCTATTTTTAGCATCGTCCGCATCTTTAAAACTCTTGTTCAGTTTGTCGTGTACAAAGCCTTGTAAATCTTTGAATGTCTTTCCAAGAACATCTTTGTCATTTTCTGGTTCAATCGACACCTGCAACGTGATAAATTTGTTTGTTCATTGCTTAACCCATTAGGGCCTTGCTGACCTAAAAAATTTTAGACTTGTTCAAGTTGAAGCATTTGCAGACAACAAATAAATGTGAATCAGTCACTGAAATTTGATTTGGCAAGGATAGAAAACATTGTGGGAAACGGGGAAAACACTGTTTACCACCATTTTCTCCTCTCCATACAACGTTTTCAAAAACTTTTTCTCCTATTCCAACAATCTTTGTTTTGTCTTTCACATTTGTCATTCGCAAATGCATTCAATTCTGACAAGTCAAAAATTTAATGTTGCACAAATTATGAAATTTATCCTTGAAAGGTTAGAAAACATTGTGGGAAAAGGAGAAAATGCTGGTTATCAGCATTTTCTCCTTTTCCTACAATGTTTTCACAAGCCCCTTTACTTGGGGTTGTTAAAAGTTGGATGTAGTAAACGTTTAAGCAACTGACAGAAAATGAGTTCTAATGCAACATCTGTCATTGTTCCTCAAAACAAGGTTGGCAGAGCTGGGATAAACTCATTATAAGCCTTGTGCGTTACAGACTGAAACACGCTTGGCGATGCAACAGCTCTGTGTTTCTTTATTTTTTTCATTGTTTATATTTTCAGTGATGACTAGATAAAATATTCATACAGCTTTGATGTCTTCTTCTCTTTCCACAATGTTTTAAAAAGCTTTTTTTTCTCAGGATCCTGAAAACTTAATGGAAGAGTAAAATCATAGTCTAATTTTTTTCATTGTTTATATTTTCATCGATGACTAGATAAAATATTCATACAGTTTTGATGTTTTCTTCTCTTTCCACAATGTTTTAAAAATCTTTCTTTCTCAGGATCCTGAAAACTCAGTTAAAGGAAGAGTAAGCCCATAGGCTAATCAAACATATGAGCCATGATCTGTGAAAAGGGGGTTTAACACTTTACCACACAATCCCAACTTTTAACGACCCTGTGAAAGAAGCCTTTTGAAAACATTGTGGGGAAAGGAGAAAATGCTGGTAACCAGCATTTTCTCCTTTTCCCACAATGTTTTCTACCCTTCCCAAGACAAATTTCAATTTTTCAATCACATTGATTTTGTCGTCTGCAGAATGCTTTCAATCTGGACCAGTCTAAAAATTTTGCTGTTTGGTAAAGAGTTAATGTATCTCCTTGATGCACTGTACCAGGCAAGTTATCACATAACTACAGATCCATAAAAATCCAGGCAAGTTATCACATAATTACAGATCCATAAAAATTCAGGCAAGTTATCACATAACTACAGATCCACAAAAATCCTGGCAAGTTATCACATAACTACAGATCCATAAAAATCCCGGCAAGTTATCACATAACTACAGATCCATTAAAAAAATCCAAGCAAGTTATCACATAACTACAGATCCATAAAAATCCAAGCAAGTTATCACATAAATACAGATCCATAAAATCCATTTTGTCCATCAATCTACTAGAAATATCTGGATGTACAATAGTCCTTGGAAATACAGAAAATTTACAAATAACAAAAGGTTTTGACCCATGTCAGCAGTGTTTCTGCTAGGTCATACTTAATTTTGGGGGTCATCTGTGACTCACTGTTTGAAATTTCGGGGGTCATTCAGAAATTTTACACATCATGGTCTTTAACCTTTTTTTTCCACATGTTGTTTACCTTTGCCAGTTTGTAGATGTTGCATAATCCTAAAATTTTTAAATAACAGTGTGGTATTAAAGGTAAAAGTAGAAAACAATGACTTCGTAGAAACTGTTGTCTGTCATCCCGATTACACCAGCAAGTCGGTGACCATTACCGAGCAGGGTCTAAAACGCGGACAAAAAGTTTATGTATGGATTCCAATCAGTAATATAGACGAGACGACAGAGATGTCACATGGAATAGTGTCGCGTTTTAGACCGATTCAGTGTAAACCGGAAACAAATAATTCAGCGTTAGAAAGCGAGTTCGATATGATTTTGCAGTTAGTAACTTGACAATTTTGTAAGATTAGATCTATTCAATGAATCAATACTTTATGTTCCTTTTTCATTCTGATTTATGTTGAGTCAAGGAAGACACGATACATTAATTTTGTTGTGTCAGGCTTTCATTTTGCGCGTCAAAAACGCAAAAACGCAAACCTTCTGAAACATTGATGTCAGCCTGTGCAGACTGTGCAGGCTGACAGGGGATGATGCTTTCTGCATATACATTAAGCCCCCTTTTCACAGAGTCTAAGCCAACATGTATATACTAACCTTTGAACTTTTAAAAGACTGTGACAACTCCTTTAGACGTCGTCTAAGATCAGAGTTTGGTGTGGACTCCAACATTCTCGACTGGTATGTCTGTGTGTCTTGCTCCACCTTGTCCTTCAAGGCAACATTCTGAGCCTGTAAATACAATAAAGTTTTGATAGACTTTGTTTATACATCGTCACCATAGGTTGCCCATATGGGTGAGACCCCAGTTTCAGGCTGTTATTTATGATGGGGATAGTGCAAGATACTGGACGAAATCCATCGTGAATTAACCCTGGTTATTTAACATGCTCGGAGCATAGTACCATCACACACAATCTATGTTTAACCCTTAACCCTTTACCGCACAATGATGCCTTTTGATGCCCCTGGGAAAGAAGCCTTTTGAAAACATTGTGGAAAAAGGTAACCAGCATTTTCTCCTTTTCCCACAATGTTTTCTAGCCTTCCCAAAACAAATTTCTGTTTTTGAGTTACATTTATTTTGTCGTCTGCAAATGCTTTCAATTTGGACGGGTCTAAAAATTTGTCGTTTGGTAAAGAGTTAAATCGCCTTTCATGACTATAGTTGCATTTGCGGCCAGTGTAGATCAAGATCAGGCTGCACAAAGTGTGCAGCCCGATCTTTCATCCACACTGTCCGCTTTGCTGAATCACTGTAGACAAAAGCAACCATGAAATTGCAATTATTTGGGTCATATTTCTAGGATGAAAATGTCTAGCAGGTTTATTCGGCGCTCTAGGGGTTAACATCTCATCTGAAAGACTATTGGCAAAATTTGTTGGCTGGCCATGGAAATCAATTTCAAGTGTCCCGAGATTTGTCGCTTACAAGTCTTATATCTAACAACTTGAGGGACCACCGCTAAAAAATAAAATTTTAATCCTCAGAATTTTAAGGTTTGGCAAAGGTGATGCTATAAGCAAAGTTTTGAAAATAAAATGAGCTATGCTCTGTGAAAAGAGAGTTCAATACATCTGCAAAAAGTATCAAACCAGGTCACCTTACACAGTCCGTGAACAGTTGACCTGAATTGAAACTTTTCACTATAAGTCAGTTTTTTTCCATGTCAAAGGACCAGTTTACCTCGTGATTCAGTTGGTTGTTGGACAAAACAGATTTTACGACTCCATAATTATGTGATGAAATGTTTGATATAATGCATCACAAGCAAGCTATAAACCCCCTTTTGAAATAGCATGGCTGATATATTTGAACAAAGGAAGAGAAACTGAGCAGACTATACATATGAGCCAAGTTCTAAAAAGGCCCCTCTAAAACACCATACATGTATAAAAAAAATCTCTCTACCTTGACAGTTTCTAGCTGCGAGATCAGTTTTCTCATTTCTTCGTCTTTTTTCTGCCCTTCTTTCGTCTTCCTCTCTCCATCGATAGCCTTTGCCTTTTCCGTCTGAAGTTGTTTCTCCATGGTCTGTTTGTCCGTCTGTGGAAAAACATTGTGAAAAAAGTTAGTGCCTAATTGATACACCAATACCTTGATGATTTTACTCTTTACCGCACAATGCCGCATTCTTACAACCCTGGAAAAGAAGCTTTTTGAAAACATTGTGGGAAAAGGAGAAAATGCTGGTAACCAGCATTTTCTCCTTTTCCCACAATGTTTTCTGCCCTATCAAAGAAAAATGGCACCATTTGAGCTACTTTGAAACTGTTGTCTGCAAATGCTTTCAATTTGGACAAGGCTAAAATTTTGTCATCTGGTAAAGGGTTAACTCTCTACCACACTGAACAATGTCATAGCCGTTCTATGGTAAAAAAAAATCTAAGAGGAAAGCTTTTGAAAACACTGTAGGAAAAAGAGAACATGCTGGTAACCAGCATTTTCTCCTTTTCCCACAATGTTTTCAATAGTCTTCTCTGTTAGGGTTGTTAAAATTCCAGATTATGTGGTACAGGGTTAATGCAGGAAAATTGCTTCTTACATTTTTTTTTCCTATAGTTTGGAGCTGAAAATAAAACAGATTGGCTGATTACTAATCATAACCTCTCTTGGAGGAGTATTATAAATAAGGATAACTTAAAAAGAACCAAACTAGAATTTACAACCTTTAGACCTCATATTACACTGAACACAATTCTTGCGTTAAAATTCTATTATGTATTAACCTAATTTTAAAAGGTAGATAACTCCCTAAAGTTTAAATTCAATAATCTTTTGACCCCCTCCTCCCCCATATAAAAAGGGAGATAACTAGTCAAAATTTGATTACCTTTTGATCTCATTTAAAAAACTTAACTTTTAAGTTAAAACTTTATGACCTATAGACTTCACATAAACAGGGTAACAACTCTTGCAATATACCATCTTTGGAGCTTATATATAAACAGGGAGATGACTCTTGGAATTGTATGACCTGGCACTTGTTAAGCAAGTAGGTACATTTAAGTCTAAAGTCAAAGTGTTGAAAGCACTGGTGTGGCATTTGTCAAGGAAGCCATTGTGTGGAGTTAAAAATGAAAAATAAACCATAGAAATAGTTTCAAAATATTCGCTTGAAAGTCAGCCTACTAAATACTCATACACAATGCAATAAATTAGCTTGCAATCTTGTGGGACGAACAAGTCCTGGCGAACAAGCCCAGGGACGAATAAGCCCAGGAATGAACTGGTCTGGGGCGATCAAGCACGGAATTGGGCCGTCAGGTAAACTGGCAGCCTGTTATCGATCTTCTGTCGGACGGTTACGGGAGATGCAACGGGTACCAGTTTAGTGGTCAGGAAACAAAGATTGTGTGTATCATTACGCCAACTGAAGACCATAGCGGATCAAGCTATTTTCGATAAAAAGAAGAATTTCCATGATTGATGGCCTAATCCAATTTATTTGAAAGCACCATTTTCATTTTCATATCTGAGTGCAATCGAAACACTTATTTGTCCTAGAAAAATTGAGTTTAATTGGGTCTACTTCCTTTGGTTTTGCACAAAATATGATACATGATTTTCAAAATGCCGTATTGAATTCATAGTGGCATTGTCTCCTACAAATGCCACAAAAATATTTCATGACTGTGGACCTGTATAAACAGCCATATAGTTGTATTTTTTCCTTTACCTTTATATCTCATCTAAAAAGGGAATTAATTCTAAATTTATTATTCTATCACAAAAGGAAGGGGTATTACTCTAACATCTCGAACTACCCAGTTACCTACCTTTACTGTAATTAAGTTCTGTATGGGTTTGTTAAACGGTTTAAAGGCAGTTTTTGTGTCTGATTTATCAACTGGTACCACAGGCTATGGACAACATAGACAAAACAACACAGACATAAAACAGACATAAACAGACATGAATTACACATAAACAGACATACACGAAGACAGATTAACTCTCATCCTGCTAAATAAAAGAGATGAAACTTTATAGTAGATAGTAGAAGCCCAAAACTTTCTTGTTTCAAAGGTATTTTTAGAGGAAAGATATCTCCTTATCGGACAGTGTAGATCAAAGATCAGACTGCACATTCTGTGCAGTCTGATCTTGATCTACGCTGTCCGCAAAAGGTCGGTGGGTCGTGATAAGCAGCCTAAGGGTTAAGAACAAACATCAACGTTTTAGACCCAACCATATTGAAAAATATTCATGGACAAAATTATCAAATGTAATTTACATAAATGGCTTCATCCTGAAAGGGTGGGAATTATTGCGTGAAAAGGAGAAATGCTGGTTCTAGCCACAGCCATTTCTTCTTTTCTCTACAATGTGTTCAACTCTTTACCACATGAAAAAATTTTAGACTAGTCGAAATTGAAAGAATTTGCTAACAACAAATAAAAATTGACTTAAATGGTGGAAATTTCCTTTGATAGGATAGAAAACACTGTGGGGAAAGGAGAAAATGCTGGTTACCAGCATTTTCTCCTGTTCCCACAATGTTTTCAAAAGCCTTCTCCGTCAGACATGTTTAACCCTTTCCCAAACAAGCCCTGGTTTTCATGTGTCAGCAGTACAAGTCTTTTGAAAACACTGTGGGAAAAGGAGAAATTGCTTGTAACGAGCAATTTCTCCTTTTCCCACAGTGTTTTCTACTTTTTTTGATAACTTTCTGCCATTTTCATCAAATTTAAAATTGTCGTCTGCAAACTCTTTCAATTTGGACCAGTCCAAAATTTGTCGTTTAGGAAAGGGTTAAATAGGGGATTGTGCAGCAAAGAGTTAAAATATTTCTTCCTCATGGTAGTCCCAAACCATGGGATTGTTTTGTAAATCCTTTACCACTTGATGCCGACTTTTGGCGACCCTGGGAAAGAAGCTTTTTGAAAACATTGCGGGAAATGCTGGTAACCAGCATTTTCTCCTTTTCCCACAATGTTTTATACCCTATCAAAGAAAAATGCACCATTTGAGGCACACTGAAATTGTTGTCTGCAAATGCTTTCAATGTGGACAAGTCCAAAATTTTGTTGTCTTGTTAAGTTATAAGGATTAAGCTTTATAAAAAAGAAGGAAAAAGAATAAAATGCAGCTTATATACTTTGTGATGACTTCAAACAGACTTAACCCTTCACCAAACGACAAAATTTTAGACTGGTCCATACTGAAAGCATTTGCAGACGACAAATTAAAGGTAGCCCAAATGATGAAATCTGCCCTCGATAGATTAGAAAACATTGTGGGAAAAGGAGAAAATGCTGGTTACCAGCATTTTCTCCTTTTCCTACAATGTTTTCAAAAGCCTTCTTCCCCAGGGTCGTTAAAAGTCGGGATTGTGAGGCAAAGAGTTAAAAGATGTTCAAATTAATCACTCGTATTATGGACGGAAAAAATCATATGTACAAAGTTGCATATAGAAAACAAGAAGCAAGAGGAGAATCAGCTTATTCATATAAAGAAGTTAATTTTCAAAAAAATCAAGTAGAAAATTTAAACAAAAATAACAACCTGAAGAAAAACACAAGTGTTCTCTTTTTTTTACCAACATGTTTTCAAATTTGTTTTGCGACAAAACTAAACATTGCAACTTTAACAATGCTGTAAAAAAAATCTTTATGGGAAAGGCTTTTGAAAATGTTGAGGCTTTCGGAAAACACTGAGGAAAAGGAGAAAACACTGGTAACCAGCATATTCTCCTTTTTCCTACAATGCTTTTTTCCATTTCAAAAACAGAAATCATCTTTTTAGCTACTGTGGGCTGCTAAATTAATGCTTTCAATTTGGTATAGTCTAAAATTTTGGTGTGGTAAAAGATCAAATTGAAAGAGGCAGTAACAAAGATTCAAGATCAGACAGTATGATTTATAAAGTCTGATCTTGATGTACACTGTATGTGAACACAATTTGTGTTGTCTATATTGATGAGTGTTTATAAATTATACCATTTTAAAGTAAAAAGTTATTAATCAGATGATTATAAACTTAGAATATACATGTAATGCCATATCAACCCTTTACCACACAATCCCGACTTTTAACGACCCTGAAAAAGAAGCCTTCTGAAAACATAGTGGGAAAAGGAGAAAATGCTGGTAACCAGCATTTTCTCCTTTTCCCACAATGTTTTCTACCCTTCCCAAAACAAATTTAAATTTTTCGATCACATTTATTTTGTTGTCTGCAAATGCTTTCAATATGGATCAGTCTAAAATTTTGTCGTTTGGTAAAGGGTTAAGTAAAAAGTTATTAATCAGATGATTATAAACTTAGTATATACATGTAATGCCATATTAAAGTAAGAAGTTATCAATCAGTCTATTCTAAGATCTATTCTGAGGTAAATATACAGTTCATATTAACCCTTTAGCACATGACAAAAAACTATACCCGTCCAAATTGAAAGCATTTGCAGACGACAATTTCAGTTTGGCTAAAATAATGTGATTTTTGTTCATTGGGTAGAAAACATTGTGGGAAAAGGAGAAAATGCTGGTTACCAGCATTTTCTCCTTTTCCCACAGTGTTTTCAAAAGGCCTTTTCGTCAGGGTCGTTAAAACTCGGGATTGTGTGGTAAAGGGTTAACTGATTTATAATACTTATTATTGCCAGTCCACTAGAGTTATCTCTTTTTGAGCACTCTTGTGCAAATATGAGTATTGCAAGATAGCGCGATAGTATCAAAAATTACAAAGTAACCGTAATGTATACGAATCGTTATCTAACCTAAAACAGGAAAAGAAAAGAGAAATATACTTGAGCCATGCTCTTGCAAAAGGGGGTTTAATGCATCTCCGTCATGCATTTATGCCAATCAAGTCATCACATACTTTTGGATCCGTAATAGCCATTTTTTTTTTAAAAGAAACAAGTTAACCATTAGGTAGACTGGCCCTTGGACATACAGAAAATTGACCAGTATGAAAAAGTTTCAGCCCTGGTCAGCTTAAAGGTGGACTGCGCAGGCTGACCTGAGTCAATACTTTTCGCCGATGCATTAAGCACACTTTTCACAGAGCATGGCTCACTTATCAGACACTGCATCGTAATGAAATGTGCTTCTATTAGTACAGATAGCTGCGTTTGATCGTACTTCAAATACGATGTCACTGATTTTTGTTTACATGTGGTCCCGAAGGTAGGTGTAAATGTGCCTTTATCTTGAAGAGTTCCATTAACCATTTACCACACAATGCCGAATTTTAACTACCCTGAATAAAAAGCCTTTTGACAACATTGTAAGAAAAGGTAAAAATGCTGGTAACAAGCATTTTCTCCTTTTCCCACAATGTTTTCTACCCTATTAAAGGCAGAAATCATTATTTTATTAGCAACCTTTTATTTGTCATCTGCAATATGCTTTCAAATTAGACCAGTCTAGAATTTAGTCGCCTGGTAAAGGGTTAATGAATATTTGAAGTATGTCTGAATCATGTTTAGCCACTATCCTAGTGTAACACATTATTAATATGTTGTATCATGGGCCAAGGGCCTAAACAATTGAATAAATAATGTCTAGGTCTATGAAACTGTTTTTGACCCTAAGACTTTCAATTCTTTACTGATCAACAAAACTTTGGACTCAACCAATATGAAACCATTCACATGAGACAAAATAAATGGAGGTCAAACTGATTATTTCTGTCTGATACAGTAGAAAACATTGTGGAAAAAAGGAGAAAATTCTGGTTACCAGCAGTTGCTCCTTTTCCCACAATGTTTTCAAAAGCCTCTTCATCAAGGTCCTTAACTCTCTACCAAAAAAAACAAAATTTTAGACCAGTTCAAATTGAAAACTTTTGCAGATGACAAATGTGACTCAAAAATTGAAATCTGTCTTGGGAAGAGTAGAAAACTTTGTGGGAAAAGGTTAACGACTGGCTACCAGTATTGTCTCATCTGCTTGTTTGATAAAGCTCTTGGATTAACACTTTTTGAAAATTTTGGATTTTTCTACATTCAAAACATTTGCAGACTTCAAACTGAATGTGGCTCAAATCTTGAAAAGGGTAGAAAATATTGTGGGAAAAAGGAGAAAATGCTGGTTACCAGCATTTCCTCCCTTCCCCACAATGTTTTCAAAAGCTGTCTATCTCAAATCCATTAGAACTTAGCATTTTGTGGTAAAGGGTTCACCCCTTTCCACACAATCCCGCATTGTAATGACCCTATGGAATAAAGCCTAGGAATGAATCATAGTGGAAAAAAGAGAAAATACAAGTAACCAGCATTTTCTCCTTTTCCAATGCCGTTTTCCACCCTTTCAAAGATAAAGTTCATCATTTCAACCACATTTGCATCTGCAACTACTCTCAATTTGGACAAATCTACATTTTTGATATGTGGTAAAAAGTACAACAGTTGCCGGAGACTAACTCCTATTATTGAAAGAGGTTAGTTTAGAAGAAAAAAACAATGTTACATTTTGATTATTATTTCTCTATCTCTACAGAGACCCGTCTATTTCTAAAATACCTGTTTTTTATCATCTTTAAACCTTATATGAGGGAACATCTCATTAAGTTTATCATGAGGTATGATCCCTGGTATGGATTCCAGTGAATCCAGGGGTTTTGAGTTCAAGTCTCCAGTTGGCTTTTTGTGCCAAGAGCCAGATGCAGAAGACTCTGTTTTACTAACCGACATCTGCTTGATAATCATTTCATCCTCCTTGAATAAAAATAAATAATCATGACATTGTATATGTGACAAACACAGCTTAACTCTTTCCCAAACAAGCCCTGGTTTTCATGTGTCTGCAGTACTAGTCTTTTGAAAACACTGTGGGAAAAGGAGAAATTGCTCGTAACGAGCAATTTCTCCTTTTCCCACAGTGTTTTCTACCCTATTTGAGAACTTTCTGCCATTTTCATCAAATTTAAAATTGTCGTCTGCAAACTCTTTCAATTTGGACCAGTCCAAAATTTGTCGTTTGGGAAAGGGTTAATGCTTTAGCAAAAAAGTTTAAACCCATGTCAGTCTGCTCAGTCAACAGAGACTGACCTGGAGCAAAACTTTTTGTTCTTGGTAAACTTTTTGCAGGTCAAAGGACATTTCTAACTTAATGATTTAGTTGGTATTTAACTCATTACCAAGCAACAGAACTTTAGGCTCGTGTTTATAGATTGACAAATTAACCCTTTATCTCACAATCCCAAGTTTTAACGATGTTAAGGAAAATCTTTTTTAAAAACAGTGTGGGAAAAGGTGAACATTCTGGTAACCAGCATTTTCTCCTTTTCCAACAATGTTTTCAAAAGGCTTCTTTCTCAGGGTCATTGTGTGGTAAAGGGTTTATTGTAATCCATAACTAAGGAACATAACTCTGTAAAATTACAACAGAAAAAGTCTCCCCTAGGTAAGGATAGAAACTCAAAGACAACTTAAAACTACAGTAATTTTTAATGATATAATATATTATTCTCTAAAATAAAATGTATTCATCAATTCAACTACATGTATTTAAAATAAACTCACACTCGATTAAATTTTTTTCTTTAAAACAACAGCAACACATGCCGTCACAATTGCTCGACTGCAGGTCCTTGATTTTCAGTGAAAATTCTAAGGCAAAAAAGGGACATAACTGTGTCAAAAATGCTTGGATGGTAATCTGCCCTTGTGTTATGGGTTCCCCTTTTGATAGTTAACCCTTTCCCAAACGACAAATTTTGGACTGGTCCAAATTGAAAGAGTTCACAGACGACAATTTCAAATTTGATGAAAATGGCAGAAAGGTCTCAAAAAGGGTAGAAAACACTGTGGGAAAAGGAGAAATTGCTCGTTACGAGCAATTTCTCCTTTTCCCACAGTGTTTTCAAAAGACTTGTACTGCAGACACGTGAAAACCAGGGTTTGTTTGGGAAAGGGTTAACAACTTGTCCAAGTTGGAAGTATATACCTTTAGGAATAACAGAGATACTATATAATGTCAAAGTTTTAGCTCAAGCAAGACGGAATAAAAGACAACGCAGATGTAGACAACCACTGGGCTACAGCAATAACTTAACATTTTATTCAAAAACAGCAAAGCTAAAAAATACCATCTATTTCCTTGTAACAGGTATAAGTGTATTCAAAGAGACATAATCTTGAAAACCAGCAAAATAGAGTGGTCTCCCTTTAGCTAAGGAATTTTGAATAAAGATAAGAGCTACAGTTATTTGAAGTTCCTCTCCATCAACTCAGTTCATGATATCTGAAGTCATATTTTTTCTCTCACAAAGTGCCATCAATTATTCACAACAAAGTATACATTTCTGTAAGTGGAGATTACTCCTTTAATGGGAAGATATAGTATTACTTCATGCTTTTTGGTAATTAGATGGGAAATAATGGTGGATTATAAGGTTTGATAATTCATGGCTACGACCAGTGAAATTTACTGTAAATATCTCCTTAATTCTTCAATTAAAGGCTGAGACAGTAGTTCCCACGCACTTGTTAAACAGTGAGTGTCATTCAACCAGACAGAAATATGACATAACTTACACGCATTTAGCCTACATTTCTCATGTTTAATGTAATATTGTACTGTATTGTTATGTGAAGGGAGGTATGCCACAGGGAATTATCAAAAACAACTGTACTGGATTTTGATTAAAGTCCCAACAATGAGAGGGTTAGAAGCATGAAATAAATAGAGTATTTGTATTTCACAGTGAAAGATTGAAATTTATTTCATCTCATGAACATCATCGGTAACATTTTCACTCTTGGCTGCAACATTCATAAAAATATCACTGATGGTGTTCACTGGATGAAATAAAATAAATCTCAATCTTTCACCAGAAAAACCCCACAAATATCCTGTGTATCTCTAACCTCCAGTAAGAATGACCATTTTAACTCTCCATTAGATGACAACAGCACTTTTGGCATTTCCAAAATGACAATTTTAGACTCTTTTAAATTCAAAAGATCTGCTGGCGATGACTTTAAAATTGATACAAATGAATTGAAACTCTCTGATAGGGTAGAAAAAACTGTTGGAAAAGGAGAAAATGCTGGTTACCAGCATTTTCTCCTTTTCCAACAATGTTTTCAAAACCCATCTTGCCAAAGGTTGTGAAACCCCAGGATTATCTGGTGAAGGGTTCAGTATATGTGTTAGTGTCTCAAATTTTTATTACCATTCTATTTATCGATTACCAATCTATCTATAAATTATCTACATGTATCTATAGATAATGATTTCCATCTACATGTAATAATTAGTTTAATCCAACAACTAATGAACAAATACTGTTAGGTTACATCTATGATCTAGTATTCCGCCTTTACCCCACCCATCCACATTATAATGACATCCTCATACATCATCTCTCAAGAAGTTTTGTAAATACCATGATAAAATGTGAGATATCTAACACAATAAATTCATTGAAAGTACCAGTGTGGAATTTGACAAGGGAGCCATTGTGTGGAATTAATAATTTGAAAAATATACAAACAATAATGTGGGACAAACAAGCCCGGACGAACGAGCCGAGGGACGAACTGGTTTTGGGACAACACAGTCAGGAGACAAAAGTTGTATCATCGCGCCAATATAAGGTCAGAGCGGGTATAGATATTTTCAATAAAAAAAAGAAGTATACCCAGGATCGATGACCTAATCCAGTTTCTTTTAATACCTTGTTGTTAATTATATATCTGAGTGCTATCAAAATGCTTAATTGTTTTAGAAAAATTGGGTTTAATTGGGTCTACTTCCTTCGGTTTTGCACAAACTGCAATACATCATTTTCAAAATACCGTATTGAACTCATAGTGGCATTGTCTTCGACAAATGCCACAAAAATGGCATGAAGTCACCAATGGCCTGCTTGCTTCATTTTCTCAGTGAAGGTGACTTTAAAAGAGGGATACAATTGTGTCTAAAATATTTTTGTAATGTTAAATCTGTAGACCATGGATACTATACAACTGGTGAAAGAGGTTTGGACAGCATTTGAATGTCCCATCAATAAAAAGGTCTGTTGCCGAACAATGACTTTCTGAGTTCTTGCTACATGAAAATACTACCATTACTTTGATAAGATTTTAACTCTTAACCAAACGACAAAATTTTAGACTAGTCCAAATTGAAAGCATTTGCAGAAGACACTATAAATGTGACCCAAACATTGAAATTTGTTTTGGGAAGGATAGAAAACATTGTGGGAAAAAGAGAAAATGCTGATTATCAGCATTTTCTCCTTTTCCCACAATGTTTTCAAAAGGCTTTTTCTTTAGGGTCGTTAAAACCTGTGATTGTGTGGTAAAGAGTTAACATTACACTTACTGATATGCGATGTTGTGCTTTTGAAATATTGAAGTGTTTCATTCATTTGCGCCAATGAAAGATCATTCTTTTTACCCCTTTTGATATGTACTTAATCTATTGTTTTTCCACTCATGAAATTTGCCCCTTAGATGACAATACCTTAATTTTTTTTACAGAAAACAGCTGAGCTAAAAATGCTACCCCCCCTCCAACACTTCTATACTTGTACATGTATTTATAATCAATGTATGCAGTGTCTATTCTAGAAACTGAAAATGAGGGGGAATTTCCCCCCTCCTGATGAAAAATAGCGGAGATTTTCACAAACTTCAAACAGATAGAAAAAATATAACAGATTTATTCCTGTGCAAAGCTACATGTTAAAAGAAGTTTCTAGGATATCCTTCTCTTCAAATTAAATTCATTTTTGAAAAATAGATGAGAATAAGACAATTATTAAATTCATTTGGATAATATTCTGATTAAATTCATCACAACAACAGTCCTCTAAGACGATGTAAAGTGAACCGTTTGGACAGGGTCGTTTTGGAGGTGGGCCGGTTTGACCCACCACATGTCAAGGGAGGTAACTTTCATGGGCATAATATGTTTCAAAACGGCTTCTAACTCAAAACAGCGAAATTTTCTGCGAGGTAAGAGTCATTTCTTTGGTTTGGGCTTTTTTCATTGTGTATTTTTTATGCGGGTCTGTCACACAATGGGTCTGAATTTATGCGGGATCTGTAAAAAAATAGCGTGAATCCTGCGATCACGCGTCCTAGAATAGACACTGTGTATGGTAAGTTACTGCATTAAGAAAACTAAAGAATTGATAATAAAAAGCAGTTTCAACCCCTACGTTTTGATTCTACACAAGATGACAATATTTTAGACTTGTCCGTAATGAAAACATTTGGTGACAACACATTCAATGTGGCTTGAATGAGAAAACTTTGTGGAAAAATGAGAATTCTGCTTTTCCGCCAAAATTTTCACAAGCTTTCTTCCTCCAGTGTCATTAACCCTTATCCTGCTATATACATGAAATGAAACTTTCAAGCCGATAGTAAAAACCTAATTTTTGCAATTTCAAAACTGTTTTTTGGGTTAAAAGATATCTCCGTTATTGGGCAGTGTAGATTCAAGATCAGATTACACATTCTGTGCAGTCTGATCTTGATCTACACTGTCCACAAAAGGTCAGGGGGTCGCGCTAAGCAGCCTAAGGGTTAAAATTTCAAATTATTTGGTAAAGCGTTAACTTTTATTAGACATTTTAGAGCTATCCTGATTGTAGAAATCTAATTCCTTAACTCTTTACCAAACGACAAAATTTTAGACTTTTCCAAATTGAAAGCATTTGCAGACGACAAAATAAATGTGATTCAAAAACTGAAACTTGTTGTTGGAAGGATAGAAAACATTGTGGGAAAAGGAGAAAATGCTGGATACCAGCATTTTCTCCTTTTCCCACAATGTTTTCAAAAGCTTTCTTTTGTAGGGTCATGTGGTAAAGAGTTAACTCTTTACCAAACAACAAAATTTTAGACTGGTCCAAATTGAAAGCATTTGCAGACGACACATCAAATTTAGCTGAAATAATAGTACAAATACATGTACATTGTGTAATTGGCTGTGAAAGTGTAGAAAACCTAGTGAGAAAAAGGAGAAAATGCTGGTGATCAGCATTTTCTCCTTTTCCCATGTTTTCAAAAGACTTTTTCCTGAGGGTCGTTGAAATTCAGTATAGTGTGGTAAACAATTAAATGATAAGATCAGTCAATGAAAGTGAAGAAAACTTTATTGGAGAAGAAGAAAATGCTGGTAACTAGCATTTTCTCCTTTTCCAAAAATGTTTTCAAAAGCATCACTTTTCTGGGTCGTTAAACACTGGATTGTTTGCTAGAGGGTTAAACATTTTCGGTTATGGAAGCTATGGTTACACATCTTTCTATTATCATCGGAATACCTTAGACTGGTTTGAGGATGTAGAATGTTCAGAATGTAGACTGGTACTATGGCTCCAGCATTTTTGTATAAAATCAGGATCCTGACACAGTGAACAACAACAATAACAACACAGATGAGCTACGCTCAGACAAAAGGGGGCTTAACCCTTTACCACACAATCCCGACTTTTAACGACCCTGTGAAAGAAACCTTTTGAAAACCTTGTGGGAAAAGGAGAAAATGCTGGTTACCAGAATTTTCTCCTTTTCCCACAATGTTTTCTACCCTTCCCAAAACAAATTTAAATTTTTCAGTCACATTTATTTTGTTGTCTGCAAATGCTTTCAATTTGGACCAGTCTAAAATTTTGTCGTTTGGTAAAGAGTTAATGCATTTCAGTGATACACAATACTAAGCAAGTCATCACATAATTATGGATCCATCAAGTTTTTTTTTTTTTTCTAACAACAAACTGGGTCATGAGGTACACTTATCCTTTGACATGCAGAAAACTGACCAACAGCAAAATGTTTCGACCCAGGTCAGCCTGCATGGGCTGCATAGGCTGACCTGGGTTGATACTTTTTGCAGATGCATTAAGCCCCCTTTTCACAGAACATGACCCAGATATAAATGAACTTTACAAGGGTGGAAAATTATGTGATTTTCTCTTTTTTTATAACGCTGCAGCGAGAAAATTGGTGGGATTTTGAAGAAATGCTTGGGTAAATGGCATTTTCTGTGTTTTCTACTGAATTTTATGGACTGATCTATGCATCACATTCAAGTAAAGTTATTTGCAAATTTAACCCTTTGCTGCTTAATTCCGCCTTTTAACCCTTTCCCAAACGACAAATTTTGGACTGGTCCAAATTCAAAGAGTTTGCAGACGACAATTTTAAATTTGATGAAAATGGCAGAAAGGTCTCAAAAAGGGTAGAAAACACTGTGGGAAAAGGAGAAATTGCTCGTTACGAGCAATTTCTCCTTTTCCCACAGTGTTTTCAAAAGACTTGTACTGCAGACACGTGAAAACCAGGGCTTGTTTGGGAAAGGGTTAACAACCCTGGAAAAGAAGCCTTTTGAAAACATTGTGGGAAAAAGAGAAAATGCTGGTTACCAGCATTTTCTCCTTTTCCCACAATGTTTTCTACCCTATCATGAGAAAATTGCATCATTTGAGCCACACTGAAATTGTTGTCTGCAAATGCTTTCAATTTGGACAAGGCTAAAATTTTGTTGTCTGGTAAAGGGTTCCATAATACCAAAAAATTAAAGGCGTCATAAAAATCCACAACCTTTGTGAACGTCTTGTCATGAAAAAGGGCTGAGTATCAAATTTACAATAATCGACATTGTACAATACATACCCCAATTATTTGGTGCGGATAATCAAAGCAAAAAAAATCGTTTCTCACCCTGAGTACACAAAAATAAAATTTCATGGCACAACAGCTAATTGGAAAGGTTTAGCAAATTGGATTGGGTTTAGCCAATCAGGAACTGTTTAATTTGGACTGATTTAATTTAGCCAATCAGAACTGGTGTATCTTTAATATTTAAGAAAATTCTGGAAGATTAGAATTTTAATGTACAGTAATTTACAGACAGAGGTGAATACTACCCCAGCTCTATGATTAACCCCTAAGGCAGTAGGCACAATTGAAGGACCTTTCATTGGCCGTATAGATTAAGATCAGACTGCACAGAATGTGCAGTCTGATCTTGAATCTACACTGTCCAATAAGTAGATATTTTTTTCACCAAAATGACTTTGAAGTAGCAACATTCAGGTTTTTACTACTGGCTTGGAATTTTTGTTTCATTTATTTCGCAGGTAAAGGGTTAACTCTTTACCTAACCACAAAATTATAGACTGGTCCAAACTACAGGTGTTTACAGATGACAAAATAAATGTGGTGAAAATTATAAAATCTGTCTTTGAAAGGATAGAAAACATTGCCGTAAAAGGAGAAAATGCTGGTTACCAGCATTTTCTCCTTTTCCCACAATGTTTTCAATAGTCCTTTTCCTTGCTGTAGTTAAAGCTCAGGATTGTGTGGTAAAGGGTTAACCCTTTCCCAAACAACAAATTTTGGACTGGTCCAAATTGAAAGAGTTTGCTGACGACAATTTTAAATTTGATGAAAATGGCAGAAAGTTCTCAAAAAGGGTAGAAAACACTGTAGGAAAAGGAGAAATTGCTCATTACGAGCAATTTCTCCTTTTCCCACAGTGTTTTCAAAAGACTTGTACTGCAGACACGTGAAAACCAGGGCTTGTTTGGGAAAGGGTTAATAAACAGAGAAGTCAATAATTATGGAAGTTTTCATTACTGACAAGACGGAAGAAATTTTTGCTGCCCCTGACACAAACAAGTAGACCCAATGCTAACACAAAAATTCCTGACACAAATAAGCTAACAACATGCTAGAAAAAAACTGCAAAATAAAACACTCTACAAAAAAAAAAAAAACCACACATTACAAAATATCAAAAACATCATGAATACATTACCTTTGCTTTTTGTTCGAGATCTTTTAACGCTTTCTTCAGCGTTGCTACTTCCATTTCCTTTGCTTCCATGTAGTCCTGGTTCTGGGTATCCTGTTTACGACTGGTGTGTATCTGTTCTTGTAACTGTCGGTTCGTATCTTTCTGGTCTCGGAATTTCTGTTCCATATCCATGTATTTCTGTAAAAGTTAGAGTTAACTCTTTGCAAGAAAACCAACTTTTAGACTTGTCCAAACTGACAGCATGAGCAGACAACAAGTTAACTCTTTACCAGACGACAAAATTTTAGCCTTGTCCAAATTGAAAGCATTTGCAGACGACAATTTCAACGTGGCTCAAATGGTGCAACTTTTCTTTGATAGGGTAGAAAACATTGAGGGAAAAGGATAAAATGCTGGTTACCAGCATTTTCTCCTTTTCTCACAATGTTTTCAGAAGGCTTCTTTTCCAGGGGCGTCAAAAGGCGTCATTGTGCAGTAAAGGGTTAAGTGTTGCTAAAATGATGTTTTTTGTCCTTGATAGCGTAAAAAACATTTTGAGAACACTGGTAAGTGCCAGTATTTTCTCCTTTTTCTACAATGTTTTCCATGTCGGACATCAATTTTAATGTACCTCAAAAGATGATTTCTTTCTTTGAAATGGTAGAAAATAATGTAGGGAAAAGGAGAAAATGCTGGTCACCAGGAGAAATTGCAGGTCACCAGGATTTTTTTCCTTTTCTCACACTTAAATTAAGCAATGTGATACAAGCGAATGTTTATCAAATTACTTGACGTAACAAGCAGGGAGAATGAGGACCAGAGTTATTCAGCCCTTCAAGCTAACTGATTTTACCGTTTAGGAGCCTGAGGGTTCACTTTAGCAAAACTGATATACAAGCCCAACAGTCTAGCGCGATTTTCACCTGATATTAGATGTATGACTGAATAGACGTGCAGAGCATAAATGGCAACTGCCATGTAGCCAGGTTGAGGTGTGTAAGCTAAAAGTGAATTTAGAATGCATATAGCGCACGCATACACAGCACCATTCAGTTCCGGTCTGATTGGTCAGAGTGAGCGCATTTGCAAAATAAATCGGGTAATTACTCACCCTTTCCAGTTCCTTTAACCCTTCAGCCTCAGCATCGATCACACTTAACTCTGTCTCCAGTTTTCTCACTCGGTCATTTAGGTTGTCTTTCTCCCGCAAGACCTGGTCAAACTCTCGCTCCTTCTTTGCCGCCTTTGTCTGGACTTCAGCCAGATAGGATTGCAGACCACCTACGATGTCATCCAGCTCTTCTCTCAAACTTTCGTTGGTTTCTATTTGATCTATAAATTAAACAAAACAAGAGAACTGCCTGGGGAGCTAACACTTTATTGTAGCTACGTTTCTAAGTGAAAATTTCAGGTCAAACAAGAGGGCCATTGGTCCTAAAGTGCTCACCTGAGTAAAGTCATCTACAGTTGATAAAGCTGAAGAGATCCTGGTCTTAATGATGAAAAACACATGAGTGTGAGTAACCTACTTTTTTAACCAATGTGACCCAATTTCAAACTTGTCCAAGATTATCATTTAGACAAACATTCTGACCAAGTTTCATGAGTATCAGGCTGAAAATGTGGCCTCCATGGTGCACACAAGGTTTTTCTAAGATTTGGTCCAGTGACCTACCTTGAGACCAGATGTGGCCCATTTTGGAACTTCTCTAAGATATCACAACAAACTTTTTGACCTAGTTTCTTGGGAATCAGGCTGAAAATGTGGCCTCTACATTGCACACAAGATTTTTCTAAAATTCGGCCCACTGACCTACTTTTTGACCCAATATGACCCAATTTTGAACTTGTCCAAGACAAACTATCTGACCAGGTTTCATGTGTTTCAGGCTGAAAATGTGGCCTCTGGAGTGCACACAAGGTTTTTCGGAGTTTTGGCCCAGTGACCTACTTTTTGACCCAACATGACCTAATTTGGATTCTGTCCAAGATATCATCAAGACAAACATTCTAAGTTTCAAGAGTATCTGGCCGAAAATGTGGCCTCTAAAATTTGACTCTGTGACCTACTTTTTAACCCAACATGACCCAATTTCAGACTTGTTTGAGATATCAACAAGATATACATTCTGACCATGTTTTATGAGTATAAGGCTGGAAATGTGGCCTCTATGGTGCACACAAGGGGTTCTAACGATTCATCCCTGTGACCTACTTTTTGACCCAACATGACCCAATTTCAAACATGTCTGAGATATCATCATGACAGTCTGACCCAGTTTCATAAATATAAGGCTAAAAATGTGGCCTCTAGAGTGCACACAAGGTTTTATCTAAGATTTAGCCCAGTGACCTACTTTTTGACCTGACATGACCCAATTTCAAATTTTCTGAGATATCATCAAGACAAAGAATCCAAGCAACATTCATGAGTTTCAGGTTGAAAATGTGGCCTCTAGAGTGCACACAAGGTTTTTCTAAGATTTTACCATGTGACCTATCTTTTGACTCAACATGACCCAATTTTGAACTTGTCCCAAAAATATCAAGACAAACACTCTGACCAATTTTCATGTGTATCATACCAAAAATGTGGCCTCTAGAGTACTCACAAGATTTTTCTAAGATTTGCTCCACTTACCGTATCTACCTTTTTACCTGACACAAATGAAATTCAAACTTGTCCAAAATATCATCAAGACAATTATTCTGACCAAGTCTCATGAGTTTAAGACTGAAAATATGGCTTCTAATGTGCACACATTTTTCTATAATTTGTTCCTGTGACCTACTTTTTTACCTAACATGACCAAATTTTAACTATTACTAGATATCAGCCAAGATATCATCAAGGCAAACATTCTGAACACGTTTCATGAAGTTTGGACTTAAACTGTAGCCTCTTAACCCTTTCCCAAACGACAAATTTTGGACTGGTCCAAATTGAAAGAGTTTGCAGACGACATTTTTAAATTTGATGAAAATGGCAGAAAGTTATCAAAAAGGGTAGAAAACACTGTGGGAAAAGGAGCAATTGCTCGTTACAAGCAATTTCTCCTTTTCCCACAGTGTTTTCAAAAGACTTGTACTGCAGACACGTGAAAACCAGGGCTTGCTTGGGAAAGGGTTAACTACACACAAGGTAATTGTTGACGCCAGAACGACAGATGACGGACACAGCACAATCACAACAGCTTACCTTGAGCACTTCAGGCTCAAGTAAGCTAAAATCATATTAACCCTTTACCAGATGATACAACTTTACAGCCATCCAATCTGAAAGCACTTGCAGACCACAAAATAAACCTGACTCAAAACTTCAATTTTTTCAGGGAAGGGTACAGAACATTGTGGGAAAAAGAGAAATGCTGGTTACCAGCATTTTCTCCTTTTTCCACAATGTTTTCAAGAGCATTCTCTCTGGAGTCCGTTAAGCCTTTACCACACAATCCCGAGTTTTAACAACCCTTAGAAAAGAGGCCTTTTGAAAACATTGTGGGAAAAGGAGAAAATGCTGGTAACCAGCATTTTCTCCTTTTCCCACAATGTTTTCTACCCTATCAAAGACAAATCTCATCATTTGAGAAACACTGAAAATGTCGTCTGCAAATGCTTTCGATTTGGACAAGTCTAAAATTTTGTCATGTGGTAAAGAGTTAAAACTAATTTGTCATCTGCAAACACTCTCAATTTGGACAAGTCTAAAACATTGTCTTATGGTCCAGCATAAACATTTAACACTTCACCACACAAGAAAAGTGTAGACTTGTCCAAATTGAAAGCATTTGCAGATGACAATTGAAATTTGACTCAAATGAGAAATCTGTCTGTGATAGGATAGAAAACATTGTGGAAAAGGAGTAAATGCTGGTTACCAGAAAAAAGATTTTTTTCAGACAAGTAGCAATTTATACGTGAAAGAAGAAACCGAAAGTAGGACCAAGTAATCACCAAGAAATCTCATCATAAAAAACCTGATGAACAAAATTACCTGATGTTTCTGGGATAAATGGCAAGAAATTCTTGAAATAGACAAACATTGTATAAATTTGATACAAGCCTGTCTATAAGACTTGTAGCCAAGAAATACCTCATGTTCCACATTTAAACTGGCAGCCTGTTATCGATCTTTATATCAACAACAGGTAACACCCAATGCTTACAAGTCGAGTTTCTGCCCGGTTTGAGATTTCATGAGATAACACGAGACTTGGAAATTTAAATTGTGTTCTTATTTATGCACAGTAATAGACATTATCGAAAAAGATTAAATTCTTTACCAATTTTGATAAACTGATAACGGTCAGAAAAATCTTTGTCTATCATGAAAATCTTAGCCAAAGATAGAATATTGCTCGGTTATTTTAAAACAAATTAAGGCATTCTGCTACGAGCTGTCTGATTGGTGGATTTGGTACATATGAAAACCAATAGCTGCCGTCAATAAATCGGGTGTTGCCTGTTGTCTATCAAACGGCTACGGAAGATACAACGGGTACCAGTTTAGTTCCACATCGTTCCCTGGTTGAATTTGTCAGTGAAAGACACACTTGATTTGTAATGCCTATTTATAACCAACTCAAAAACCATGCATTCCACTTCATGTAGTGGTTATGGAACAAAATTCTACTCCATTTAGGGAGAACACATGGATAAAATGAATGGAATTTTCCATCCTTTTCATATGTCCACAGGCAAGCTGATTAGGGACTTTATTGTTCATTGTGACATGGTTCTGCATCACTGACGCTATTATCAAAGGGTAATTCACAGTTAGACATGTGTAAATATGTTGACCCTATACCAGACGACAAAATTTTAGCCTTGTCCAAATGAAAGCATTTGCAGACGACAATTTCAATTTGGCTAAAATGGTGCAATTTTTCTTTGATAGGGTAGAAAACACTGTGGGAAAACAAGAAAATGCTGGTTACCAGCATTTTCTCCTTTTCCCACAATGTTTTCAAAAGGCTTCTTTTCCAGGGGCGTCAAAAGGCGTCATTGTGCGGTAAAGGGTTAATCTTATAATTGACACATGCTGCAATGTCTGCATTAGGATAAGTCAGGGGTTGTTTTCAAACTTTTTTTGAATAAAGGATACACCATCATGACAAGTGTTGATGGGTCGCTTACTGAAAGAAATAGTGTTTTTTTCCGGCCTAAAATTGGTGTTGTTGGTAACGTAGTACAAAAGTCACTTAATACAACGCTCAAAAAGTGTAAAATAGCTCGGGTGGACCTGAAAATGTTTGTTTAGCACAAAAGTCACATAACCCTTTCCCAAACAAGCCCTGGTTTTCACGTGTCTGCAGTACAAGTCTTTTGAAAACACTGTGGGAAAGGGAGAAATTGCTTCTAACGAGCAATTTCTCCTTTTCCCACAGTGTCTTCTACCCGTTTGGAGACCTTTCTGCCATTTTCATCAAATTTAAAATTGTCGTCTGCAAACTCTTCCAATTTGGACTAGTCCAAAATCTGTCGTTTGGGAAAGGGTTAAAAGACGTGCGCACATGTACAAGATTGACTGTATTTGGTAAAGAGTAAACCATCTCCAGACCAAATGCAAGAAAGAAGCTAAATAGCTTATGAACCAAACCGTACCTTCATTTAGCTGTTGTTCCAAACGCTTGATATCATTGGTTTCCTTGGCAACTGTATCTAACATGAGTTCAAGCTGAGATTGTAACTGTCCATACATTTGATTACTCTCATTTATTTGCTGTTCTTTGTCCACCATGTCTGCATATACACGTTTCTGCAACATACAGATGTGTAATATGTATCATTTAAATATTTAATACATATGTGGCATGTACACTTTTTTGCAACAGATATGTGTAATTTGAATCTTTTAAAAACTGATTACACATTACATACACATTACATGCTTCTAAAATGTATGAGCAATGCTCTGTAAAAAGGAGGCTTAATGCATTTGCAAAAAGTACAGATTCACTCTGCGCAGGCTGACCTGAATATTGGAACTTTTTGCTTGTGGTAAATTTTCTGCATGTCCGAGGACCACAATACGCCATGAATTATTTGGATCCATGATTATGTGATGACTTTTTTGGTACATGTGCAATGCATCATGGTGTTGGTGATGTGTTAACCCTTTATCACATAATCCCGACTTTTAACGACCCCGAGAAAGAAGCCTTTTGAAAACATTGTGGGAAAAGGAGAAAATGCTGGTAACCAGCATTTTCACCTTTTCCCACAATGTTTTCTACCCTTCCCAAAACAAATTACAATTTTTCAGTCACTTTTAATTTATCGTCTGCAAATGCTTTCAATTTGGACAAGTCCGAAATTTTGTCGTTTGGTAAAGAGTTAAACCCCCTTTTGCCAAAGCATTGCATATATGTAATCCTTGTCATTCCACTAATGATTTCACATAGCATATACACAAGAAATTGTTTTGTAAAGGGATATAAAACCCTATACCAGGGAATCACAAGTTTTATTGACTCTGAGGGAGAAGGCTTTGGAAAACACCATGGGAAAAGGGAAAAAAAAGGCTCTTGTTCAGCATTGTCTCCTTTTCCCACAATGTTTTCTGATCTTTCAATGACAAATTCCATCATTTGAGCCACATTTTACTTGTCTGCAAATGCTTCAATTTTGGACAAATCCAAAATTTTGTCATTTGGGAAAGGGATAAACAACAAGAGGGCCATGATGGCCCTGTATGGCACCACTGGACCCATGGGGCAGGGCCAATTCTGACCTCGGGGCTATAGTATGAAGATTTCTTGTAAAGGTTTATTAGATAAAGCTTTATGCCAAATTTAGTAGCCCTAGGCAATTTGGTTTAGGACTAGGAGACTTAAAGTTCCTTCCATAGAAGCCTATGTAAAACTTGTGGCCCCAGAGGTGGGACCAATTTTGACCCTAGGGCTATAAGTTGATGAGTTTTTGTAGAAGTCCATTAGATAAAGCTACATGCCAAATTTGGTAGCCCTAGGCAATATGGTTTAGGACAAGAAGATGTTTAAATTTTTTTTTTTTTTTTTACCATATAAACCTATGTAAAATTTGTGACCCCTGGTGTGAGGCCAATTTTGACCCCTGGGCTATAATTTGAAGAGGTTTTTTTAAAGGTCTATTAGATGAAGCTATATGCCAAATTTGGTAGCCCTACGCCATATGATTTAGGACAAGATGATATTTAAAGTTTTCACTATACAAATCAATGTTTCTTTTTACCACAGGGCTATAAATTGAGGAGTTTTTGTAGAGGTCCAATAGATAAAACTACACACCATATTTGGTAACCCTAGGCCTCATGATTTCGGACAAGAAGATTTTTAAAGATTTTCAATATTTTTCAGTTTTGTTGCCATGGCAACCAGTTTTTATAGGAATCCAATTCTTTAAAGCGTTTCTGAAGATGGCCACGGCAGGATCATTTCTCTGAAGTTTTATTAAAATCCAACTGGCAGTTTCTGAGAAGAAGATGTTTGAAATAAAAGTTAAGGCATGCACACACGCATAGATGAACAGACAGATGCACAACGGACACAGGGCCAATACATAAGCCTGCTGGCCTTTGGCCAGTGGAGCTAAAAACATTTCTCACATATCTAGGGTCCTTGTTATCAAGCCTACTAAGCTGATCTTTCAGTTTTGACATTTCCATTTTCTGTTGATGTAGGGACGTCTTCGTTTTCTCCAGCTCGTCTTCGATCTGTGTAGCACTGTCTTTCATCTCATTTACCTGTGAATTAAATAAATACATAGGAGTCATGCTCTGTGAAAAGGGGGCCTAATGCATCTGCAAAAAGTATCGATTTTCTGCATGTCCAAGGACCGTTCTACTTCATGGTTCATACTTTTGTCAGACAAAACGGACTTTACGGATCCATAACTATGTGATAACTTGGTTGTTATAATGCATCACGGAGATGGATTAAACTCCCTTTTGCCAGAACACTGCCCTTATACTGAATATTATGTTGTAGTAATTTTCATAAAGCATGTATCTGATTTGAGCAACATACAACACATTCTAAAACATACAAATGTTTTCGTCATGTACCTTACAAACTTGAATACGGCTGTCCAGATTTTAAAATCTCACCAAAGTTCAAAAACTTTAGCCATCAATGAATTGAGTACAGCAATAGCTGGCAAACCAACATAAAAGAAGTAAAAAACAAGAAGGAAAACATCTTTCAATGGTATGGGCTATGTAGCCTCTTGGGGTATATTTAGATTTTGCGCCAAAGTTTTGAAGGAGTCACATGATTACTATCACCCATCAATTATGTTTTCTTCTCTTTAACCCTTTCCCAAACAAGCCCTGGTTTTCACGTGTCTGCAGTACAAGTCTTTTGAAAACACTGTGGGAAAAGGAGAAATTGCTCGTAACGAGCAATTTCTCCTTTTCCCACAGTGTTTTCTTCTCTTCAACCCTTTCCCAAACAAGCCCTGGTTTTCATGTGTCTGCAGTACAAGTCTTTTGAAAACACTGTGGGAAAAGGAGAAATCGCTCGTAACGAGCAATTTCTCCTTTTCCCACAGTGTTTTCTACCCTTTTTGGGACCTTCCTGCCATTTTCATCAAATTTAAAATTATCGTCTGCAAACTCTTTCAATTTGGACTAGTCCAAAATTTGTCGTTTGGGAAAGGGTTAATTCAAATCAATACAATGATGGCATACCTTGCATAGGAAAAGTTAACAACTGACTCAAACCACTTACGGTTCTCATTTTTCTCGCCATTTTTTGTCGAATGGCCTGTTTTTGTTCCTCTTTGTCTTGGACTGCTGCATCTCCAATGCCCTTAAGATCTTTTGTGGCATTCCGTAACTTATCTTCCGTCATCTGTAACTCATCTGTCAATCTCTTTAATCTGTCCTCAGCTGACAAAAAAAATCAATTTCATCAATAATTCAATGCATTGGGATAAAAAGGTCTTAAGTTAACCCTTTACCGCACAATGACGCCTTTTGACGCCCTTGGGAAAGAAGTCTTTAGAAAACATTGTGGGGAAAGGAGAAAATGCTGCTGACCAGCATTTTCTCCTTTTCCCACAATGTTTTCTACCCTATCAAAGGAAAGTTGCACCATTTGAGCCACACTGAAATTGTCTTCTGCAAATGCTTTCAATTTGGACAAGGCTAAAATTTTGCCATCTGGTAAAAGGTTAAAAGGTACTGTTTCAAGAAAATTCAAAAATAGTATTTGAGTCATGCTCTGTAAAAAGGGTTTCCTGACACACTACTAGTGCCAAGCAAGTTATCATATAATTAACCCTTTACCAAACGACAAAATTTTAGACTGGTCCAGATTGAAAGCATTTGCAGATGACAATATAAATGTGATTGAAAAATTGAAATTTGTTTTGGGAAGGGAAGAAAACATTATGGGAAAAGGAGAAAATTCTGGTTGCCAGCATTTTCTCTTTTTCCCACAATGTTTTCAAAAGGCTTCTTGTTCAGGGTCGTTAAAACTTGGGACTGTGTGGTAAAGGCGCAAGGATCCATAAAATCCAACCAACTGAACCATGGAGAGGAATGCTCCTTAACCCTTCACCGCACAATGCCGCCTTTTGACGCCCCTGGTAAAGAAGCCTTTTGAAAACATTGTGGGAAAAGGAGAAAATGCTGGTAACCAGCATTTTCTCCTTTTCCCACAATGTTTTCTACCCTATCAAAGAAAAATTGCAACATTTGAGCCACATTGAAATTGTCATCTGCAAATGCTTTCAATTTGGACAAGGCTAAAATTTTGGGTTATACACTGCAAAAAAGTTTGAAATAGCAAATATTTCAACTCATATCAGCCTGCACTTACTGTGCTGGCTGATATTGGTTGAATTTGTTTTGCACATGCAATAAACCCCCTTTTGACAGAGTTTAGCTCAGTTTTATTACTACAATTACCGTTCACTTATGACCTTTTTGAAGTTTTGTTCAACATAATAGTGCCCAATTTCGATGAAACTGCCAAAGTATGACTGAGCCTACTAGTATTATGCAGTTTCCTACTTTGTATGCAACCCCCATAAATTACACTAACAGTTCTATTACTCTTTAGCATATCATTATCAAAGGCCCAGTGGCCGCCAAAAGTAAACAATGACAGTGTTAAAGTGCATTCAAATTTCACTAGTACCATTAAAAAGTACGGAAATTATTATGAAGGCGACAATATGTTATTGTACGATCAGTCCAGGTGTTAGTAACTGGCAGAAAAGTGAAATTTAAAAACCAGGTAGAGCGTAAACAAAAGATAGAGTGACCTGGCAATTTTGTTGCCAGCATTTCCTCCTTTCTCACAATGTTTTCAAAAGCTTTTAACCCTTTACCGCACAATGCCGCCTTTTGACGACTCTGGGAAAGAAGCCTTTTGAAAACATTGTGGGAAAAGGAGAAAATGCTGGTAACCAGCATTTTCTCCTTTTTCCACAATGTTTTATACCCTATCAAAGAAAAATTGCACCATGTGAGCCACACTGAAATTGTCGTCTGCAAATGCTTTCAATTTGGACATGGCTAAAATTCTGTTGTCTGGTAATGGGTTAATCTTCACGGTCATTAAAACACGAGGTACTGTAGTAAAGCATTAACAACTATGGGATTTACACCTCAACATATACTGGTAAACTAACATCACAATCTAGGAAAAGAAAGCTAAAATATTGTTTTTAGGAAGTTGTTTAAGACAGAATATGTTACAAAAGAGCAAACATTGTAGATCCAGGATCAGACTGCACATCCTGTGCAGTCCGATCTTGATCTACAATGCTTGCAAAAGCATCATAAAATAAGGTTGTTCTTTGGGTTAATACAACATAAAGACAATAGAGGGAGACCCTAGCATATGGGTAGGGAGTTGAACTCTAATATAAAAGGCTCCCTGTTCGAATCCCGTGGTGCAAGGGTCAACCTTTGAAACTACTCCCATCTAGGCTCAAGGACTTGCTGAGGTCTCCAGGAAGCAATCATTGAAAAATATTGATATAAGTTGTAAGAATTTGTTTCGTAATTGAAGTAAAATAAACTTTAGTTTATCTGAACTAATAGAACAACATCAAAATTAGCTTTCATCTACATTTGAGCGATGCTCTGTGAAAAAGGGCATTTAACCCTTTACCACACAGTCCCGAGTTTTAACGACCCTGAAGACGAAGGCTTTTGAAAACATTGTGGGAAAAGGAGAAAATGCTGGTTACCAGCATTTTCTCCTTTTCCCACAATGTTTTCAAAAGGCCTTTTCTTCAGGGTCGTTAAACGCCGTGATTGTGTGGTAAAGAGTTAAGCTACATTTAATTTGTTGCCTACAAATGCTTTCAATTTGGACCAGTCTAAAATTTGGTAGTGTGGTAATGAGTTTAACAACCTTTTGCTAAAGCATGGCTCATTCCTATTTAGCAATTGTTACGATCAACAAGTTAAAAAAAAGAGCAAATAAGACAAACAATACAAATACACAAAGGCATGTAGCTGGGGCATCTAATGTGCGCATACAAACTGAGGCACCTTATATTCAATAGAAATAATTGATTGATTTTCCATTTATTCATTGTCATCATGGGTTGCCCATATGGGCAACATCCCAAGATGGCTGTTACTGTGATACAGGGGATTATGAAAGATGAAGGATAAAACTGAGTATCCTTAGTTACACCTAGTTTTCTAGCATGCTTGGTATATGATACTATCATTTGGAAGACTGGTTTACTGTCTGATTACACCTATTTCTTCAGCATGCTTGGTATATGGTACTATCGTTTGGAACACTGGTTTAATGTCTGATCTAAAGACTTCAAGAAATTCTTTAGTTGGCCAGATGTGGAGCTCAAACCCATACCCTCAAGTGGGCGAAGACTTAAAGTTTGTAAGTCCTACACTGTATCACTTGAGTTATTCGGGCTGGACAATTATTGTCGTCACCAGTTGCCCAAATGTGCAACATCCCAAGAAGGCTATTAGTTATGTTACAGGGGATAGAGCAAGATATATGTGGAAACCCTTCTAAAGTTATGCCTGGTTCTAACCTGCTTTGGATGTAGTAGCATCATCAGAGCTCCAGATAAGGGGGAATGATGGTATTCTAAATCCATTATTTCTCTTCCAAACCCTCGATGAGACGATTCTAATGAGTACCCATAACATAGGGTTTAGTGGAGAGAGATTAATATTTTCAATTTTTAAATCAAAATCACTCCCTCCATCTGGAGCTCTAATCGTACAGGACTTTGGTTTAACATCTCATCAGAAGGATTATTAGTAAAAATTTAGTTGGTCTGCCATGGGCTTGGACCAACACCCTCAAGTGTCCAGATGTTTTTCTCTCAAAAGTCTCACATCATACAATTTGAGATTTTCATGCTGACAAAATGAAAATGCTGAAGCCTCCTCAGTTGATATACCTACACAGGCACCCGAACACCTTGCCTTGCCCATCTCATCTCCATTTATTAACCCTTTACCATAGAATCCCGACTTTTAACGACCCTGAGGAAAAAGCCTTTTCAAAACATTGTGGGAAAAGGAGAAAATGCATGTAACCAGCATTTTCTCCTTTCCCACAATGTTTTCGACCCTATCAAAGACAAATTCCATTCTTTGAGCCACATTTAAATAGTTGTCTTCAAATGCTTTCAATTTGGACAAGTCTACATTTTTGTCAAGTGGTACAGGGTGAAAGGGAGATAATCACACTAGCTGTAACACAACACATAATTATCTACCTCTCAAGTAAAAGTGTTGACCTGTCTATCGTTAACCCTTTACAAAACACTCCGAAATTTATGACCTCAAGGAAAAGGGCTTAACCCTTTACCAAACAATCCTCTGTTTTAACGACCCTTAGAAAGAAAGCTTTTGAAAAGATTGTTGGAAAGAGAGATCGATTGATTGATTGAATGGTGTTTTATGCCGCTTTCAATATTTTTTCAGTCATATCAAGGCAACAGCTCACATATTCATGTATTTCCTGGATTCCACCAGTTCTAGGCTAGGGCTCTCAAATGTCTTGCCAAAGGACACTCCTACGAAAAACCCAGTGGATCAGGTGGGGCTCGAACCCGGGGCCTCCAGGTTACGAGTCCCACACTTTACCACTGAGCCACCCAGGACCCCTGGAAAAGGAGAAAATGCTGATAACCAGCAATTTTTCTTTTTCCACAATGATTTCAACCATTATTAACTCTAATAAACAAATTTTAGACTGGCCCTTGCTGAGGCATTAATTTTCCTGACAACAAATTAGAGGTGTTTCAAATGGAGAAAATTGTCCATGATAGACTTCCAGGGGGTAGAAAACATTGTGGGAAAAGGAAAAAATGCTGATTAGCAGCATTTTCTCCTTTACCAACAATGTTTTCAAAAGCCTTCTCTGTCAGGGTCATTAAAACTCCAGTTCATGTGGTAAAGGGTTCAAAATAATTGTCTCCCTACAAGAGAGGTAAAAGCATGTATCAAATAGTAGTTCCTTTGGAAATAAAAAGATGGCATGTTAAATATAAATTATCTATTTCTGAAAATTCAAGATCAGACAGCTCGTTCAGTGCATTCTGATCTTGATCTACACACCTTGCAAAAGCAACAGAAGCTATATTTGGTGCTCCAGTGGTTAAAGCATGGCATCTCTATATTATCTAAAGGGACATAACTCTTGCACAACAATGAACTATTCTGGACGGATCAAAGGACCTGAAATACTTAATTCTTTTACCTTCTTTTACCCCCTGATCAGCTGCAGAATAAATAAATTGATCATTCTTTAAACTTAAAGATAATACAATAATACAATACTATATTCTTAATTGTAAGTAATAAATGCGACCATCCCTTAACACAGCACAATAATACAGTTCTGACAATTCATGAGTTGCTTTACAATATACCCTATATATATATATGAGCCATGCTCTGTGAAAAAGAAGCTTAATGTATCTGCGAAAAAGTATTGACCCAGGTCAGCCTGCGCAGTCCGCACAGGCTGACCTGGGCCGAAACTTTTCACTATTGGTCAATTTTCTGTGTGTCAAAGGACCAGTTTACCTCATGCTTAAGTTGATTATTGAAAAACACAGTGGCTTTGACGGATCCATAATTATGTAATGTCATTAGCTGGCTTGGTATAATGCATCACAGAGATACATTAAGCCCCCTTTTACCAGAGCATGGCTCATATATAGAATCTGAAAAAAATTTACATTAGCCACAAAATTTCATCAATCAGTAACGAGAAATGCCATCAGCCAAGCCCCTGGTGACCTAAATAACCTTCTTGTAGACAAATCTAACAAAATTCCATCTCAAAAGCCAACAAACATCAGATTCTTTTTATCAAACAATTTTTCATGAATATAATATTTAAAACCATACATGTACATGCGGTAATTTTTATGAAAAAAAAAAACAATTCATTTCTCTGAAAGAAGTCTAAAATGATGTCACTGATGATGTCACACACTGCTTATAATTCTGCATACCTCGGGTGATCAGGTGATCAAACCCCTTGGCTATATTACATAGCTTAATATATACCTAAACGGAACATTTCATCGACGGAAGCACATCGATTTACCGTTACTGAAATTGTAAGACTCCTCTTGAAAAAGGAAACATGAGTCACAATTTTCTATTGATATCTTTCTAAGAATATTTTCGTCAGCAAACAGTTTCTGTTTTCAATTTTTAGCATGGTTTTAGCATGGTTTATAAATTCCGTTGGAGCTTTCATCAACAGATCGAAAGATGTGAATAACTTCACTGCGGTTGTTCATGTCATTGCTAAGGCACGCCACCATGTTCAAGATTATGTGATTGGTAGTTCAAAATGGAAGCCTCCTTTATACAGACGAGGTTAAATGTAGGTACGGAATTGATTGAGTTGTGACAAGCAATTGCTAAATGTCTAAAAAAATGAATAATTTTAACTAATGAAGTATAACTATAAATATGTATAAATGAATAAAAAGTACATTAGATTAAGTCTTTGTCACACAATACATGGGTTTAAAGACCCTTTAGGAAAAAGACTTTTTGAAAACATTGTGGAAAAAGGAGAAAATGCTGGTAAGGAGAAAATGCTGGTAACTGACATTTTCTCCTTTTCCCACAATGTTTTCTACCCTTTAACTCTTTAACACATGACAAAATTTAAGACTCGTCCAAATTGAAAGCTATTGCAGACGACAAAATAAATTTGAAAGGTTAGAATACATTGTGGGAAAAGAAGAAAATACTGGTTACTAGCATTTTCTCCTTTTCCAACAATGTTTTCAAAAGGCTTCTTCCTCAGTGTCATTAAAAGTTGGGACTGTGTAAGTTTTAAAGGACAAATTTTATCATCTTGGCAGTTTTAAATTTGTTTTTGATACTTTCAATTGGACAGGTCTAATATTTTGTTGCATAGTAAAGGTTAAACTATAAATTGTATCTATGAATATGATTAGCACATTAGATTCACCCTTTACCACACAACAAAGTTTTAGACTCATCAAAAGTGAAAGTTTTTGCAGACGACAAATAAAAAATGTCTCGAATAATGTAGATTTTCTGGAAAAGTCCTGAAAACATTGTGTGAAAAGGAGAAAATGCTGGTTACCAGCATTTTCTCCTTTTCACAAAATGTTTTCAAAAGCTTTCTTCCCCAGGGTCATTTAATGTCGGAATTGTGTGGGAAAGGCTCAAGTCTTTATCACACAATCCAGAAGTTTGAAGACACCCTAAGGAAAAAGACTTTTAAAAGCATTGGTAACCAACATTTTCTCCTTTTCCCACAATGTTTTCTACTCTTTCAAGGACAAATTTTATTATCTGGGTAGCATTAAATGTGTTGTCTGCAAATGCTTCCAATTTGGAACGGTCTAAATTTTTGTTGTTTGGCAAAAAGCTGTACCAAGCGACAGCATTTTAAGCCCATTGATATTGTAAACATTTCAGTCTTTACTAAACCACAAAACTTTAGACACGTCATAATTGAAAACATTTGCAGATCACGTATTAGATTGAGCTGAAATGATGGTTATTGACCGTGAAAGTGAAGAAAACCTCTTGGGAAAAGCAGAAAATGCTGGTAACCAGCATTTTCTCCTTTTCCCACAAGGTTTTCAAAAGGCTATTTCCTCAGAGTTGTTAAAAGTCAGGATTGTGTGGTAAAGATGTTCACAAAACACATTAAATAAAGCTCTAATGATAGTATTCATTTTGAAAAATGTTGAAAACACTGCGGGAAAAGGAGAAATCACTAGTCCTTTTTCCAACAATGTTATTAAAAGCATTCTTCGTACAGGATTTTAACCTCTAATTACCTTACAACAAAATTTGATACTTGTCCAAACTGAAAGGTCTGCAGACGACAAATGTGACCAAGAAAGAGAAATTCCTCTTTGGAAAGGTAGAAAACATTGGAAAGGTAGAAAACATTGTTTCTTTGGAAAGGTTGAAAACATTGTTGGGAAAGGAGAAAATGCTGTTAACCAGCATTTTCTCTTCTTCCCTCCATGTTTTCAAAGATCTTTTTGTTCAGGGTCGTTAAAACAAGGATTTGTAATAGAGAGGAGAAAACACTGTGGTAAAAGGGGAAAATGCTAGTTACAATATTTTCTCCATTCCAAAAATATTTCCCGAAGCATTCTAAAAATAAGGGATTGTGCTGAAAAAAGTTAATTCATTGAGCAGTGTATGAATTGATAGAAACCACTGTGACAAAAGGAGATTACTGATAAACTAACAGTTCAGAAAAGTAGACAGACATTCAACGAAACAAGAGATGCATTACTGCAAGCAGAGACTGGTAATATAGCAAGATCGTCTAAGCCCTGTTTATTCCTTACTAAACAAACCAGTGTTTTAACCCTTTGTCTGCTGAGTGTGACTCACAGACATTTTGCGGACAACGTAGATCAAGATCAGACTGCACAGAACGTGCAGTCTGATCTTGGATCTATGCTGTTCGAAATGGAGACATTTCTCCTCGAAAAATAAACAAAGCAGTGTTATAACCTTTTTTCTGCAGAGTGTGACTCACTGACAATTTGCAGACTGTAGATCAAGATCAGACTGCACAGAACATGCAGTCTGATCTTGGATCTACACTGTCCGATAAGGAGACATTTCTCCTCGAAAAATAAATTTGACAACAGCACCATTTGGGTTTATACTTTATAATCAACCTGAAGGTATCATTTAACTTATTCAGCAGGATAAGGGTTAATTCCCTATGGAAGAAAGCTTTTGAAAACACTGTAAGAAAAGGAGAAAATGCTGGTAACCAGCATTTTCTCCTTTTCCCACAGTGTTTTCTACCTTCTAATTTTTTTACTCTACAAGAAAACACAATTTTAGACTTCTAGTCCAACTTGAGAACATAAAAACTTTACAGGCAACATGTTACACTAAGCTAAAAAGATTGTCTTTGTATTTAAAAAGGTAGAAAACATGGTGAGAAAAGGAGAAAATGCTGTGTACCACAGTATTTCCTAAAGCCTTCTTACTAAGGGTTGCTGAATCACAAAAATGATTGGTAAAGGATTGTAAGAAAGGATATGAATGTCTGTCTGTCCATACATCCGTCCATCCGTCCATCTAAACCTTATCTGTCCCTCTCTCCCATGTTCCCTCCCTCTCTCCCATGTTCCTTCCCCTTTCTCACTCATAGTCTCCTTCTCTGTCTGTCTCTCTTCCATCCACGCCCCCATGCTCCCTCTTTCTCTCTCTGTTCCCTCCTCCCTGCCTCTCTCTCTCTCTCTCACAGCTTCAAAAACATTCAATGCTATGCCTGAAAATGTTTAACACTGAAGAAAAACCATATTGACCAACCATTCTTAACCCTTTATCAGACGACAAGATTTTAGCCTCTTCCAAATTGAAAGCATCTGCAGACGACAATTTCATTGTGACTCAAATGGTGTAATTTTTCTTTGATAGGGTAGAAAACATTGTTGGAAAAGGAGAAAATGCTGGTTACCATTATTTTCTCCTTTTCCCACAATGTTTTCAAAAGGCTTCTTTCCCAGGGGCGTCAAAAGGCATCATTGTGTGGTAAAGGGTTAACCCTTTTCATGCTAAATAAGTTAACACTTTACCAAACGACAAAATTTCAAACTAGTCCAAATTTAAAGCATTTGCAGACGACAAATTAAATGTGACTTAAAAATTTAAATTTGTTATGAGACGGGTAGAAAACATTGCAGGAAAAGGAGAAAATGCTGGTTACCAGCATTTTCTCCTTTTTCCACAATGTTTTCAAAAGGCTTCTTTTTCAGGGTCGTTAAAAGTCGAGAATGTGTGGTAAAGAGTTAAAGGAAACTTTGAAGTCAATAGTAAAAACCGAAATATTGCTATTTTATATGTATTTTTTTAACAAAAGTATCCATTTATTGGACACTGTAGATCAACAATCAGAATGCATGTTCTGTCTTATCTGATCTTGATCTACACTGTCTGCAAAAGGTCTGTGAGTCATGCTTAGCAGCCTAAGAGTTAAAAAAATTCTTAGTCTAGTTGTCAAGAATTTTCTAACTTTCAAAGTAATGCTATTTCTGACTGGCTTAGCCAATCAGAAAATGTATTATTTTCTAAACCTGAAATAAAATTTAGAATGCAACTTAGAATGGTTGGTGAATAATTTATGAGCCCTGGGCCCTGAATTGTAAATATGTATAACTGTAACTTCTTAACAAGGACAGAACAAAGCAAGATCTAGTATGGAAGTTTGGTCGGGCCATCTTCAATACTTCTTATTTCCATTAGTTAAACTCTTCAAGTTACGACGCGTTTTGGAACCACACATACATAAATATCAGTGGCAGCATATACCAAATACAATTAAATGCAATTATCTTTATTATCTGAGACACATTTCATTGCGATGTGATTCAGGCTTTTATTTTTTATTTGTTATCCTCGTTATGTGTTAGTTAATGTTTTGTCTTCTGTATTGATTACATGGTTGACTGTATGGTGTTTAACGCCACATTCAACATTATTTCAGTTATATCGCGGGGGCCATGCTTACCTGGAGTTTCTGTTACCAGTACTAAGCACAATACTCTTTCCACGGCAATGGCTGCTTACCCACATAACCATCGTCGAAACAATGGTCAGCAGTGAGAAAGGAATGAGTCCTGTTGCAATGACTATCATCAATCCTCAGAAAAAAAATTGGCAAAGCCGGGGATTGAACCAGCAACCTCCTGTTCTCAAGTCCTGTATGCGACCGACTGAGGGGCTCAGCTTGTCTACTGAACCGACCTAAAAATATCATGCTGTCTGGCGAGACTTGTTAATTTTCTTACCAAATATAGTGGAGAGTGCTCATACAGAAATAAGTTTAGTGGACTGATGATAAAAAGTATTGTATAAAATTGTGTTTACAATTCTTTGACAACTAATTCTTTGGCATTTTAGAATCAAAAATGTTTAAAATTTCAAATACCCAATTCCTTTTTCATCCCCTACCCTATGGAATTTTGGTACTTTAAGGCTTGAAGAGTGAAGAAATCTAAATTTTTATCAAAATAAAAAAAACTTTCTTGAAGAAATCTGTGAATCTATGAAGAGTTTTAAAGACTGACAGCGAGTTCTGCACAATTTCAGTTCAAAACCGTGTTTAGGTTCTGTTCAAAACAGGCCATAGAAAACCCAGGTTTCCAGCTCTCCATGTACCTCCTGCTGACAGCGGTTAACTCGTTACCGCACAATCCCGATTTTTAACGACCCTGAGAAAGAAGCCTTTTGAAAACATTGTGGGAAAAGGAGAAAATGCTGGTTACCAGCATTTTCTCCTTTTCCCGCAATGTTTTCTATCAAAGACAGAAATTGTCTGTTTAGCTACATTTAATTTGCCGTCTACAAATGCTTTCAATTTGGTCCAGTCCTGAATTTTGTCGTTTGGTAATGAGTTAAGCCTTCACCAGATAATCCTGAGATTTAACGACACTTGCTGAGAAGGCTTTAGAAAACATTGTGGGAAAAGAAGAAAATGCCTGTAATAAGACAAATTTTACCTTTTAAGCAGCACTTGATTTGTTATATGTAAATGCTCTCAGTTTGGATGACTCTAAAAAAATTTCTTTGTGTGGTAAAGGGTTCAAAAGGGTTTACATTATTCAGTGTTTATTAGAAGATGGCCCAACTTGGTTTCCATACACTGCAGTAACACCTGATCAATACCCACATATGGTCTAGAAACATGGTAACTATTAAACCTGTCTTAAAAGCCCATCTGTATTAAGCAACTCACTGCATTAAGAGACTGCTTTTTTAACCCTCTTCCACACAATCCGTACTTTTAACCACCCTGATAAAGAAAGCTGCTGAAAACATCATGGGAAAAGGAGAAAATGATGGTAACCAGCATTTTCTCCTTTTCCTACAATGTTTTTTCCCCTATCAAGGACAAACTTCCACAATTGGGTCACCTTTAATTTGTCATCTGCAAATGCTTTCAATTTGGGCCTGTCTAATATTTTGTCGTCTGGAAAAGGGTTAATGCAGTTTCTTTTTATTCCCATCTTGAATCAAGTTAAAACTTGGACTGAAAGACCTACGGCAGTTAGAGATTACTTTTCTTACTTTCCTCCCAAGCCGAGTCCTCAGCAGCTGAGTGGAGAGTATACAGGACTTGTGACGGGGGGGGGGGGGGGGGGGGGGTCACAAGGTCAAATCCCCAGTTTGGCCAATTTTCTTTCTGAGGATTGACGACAGTCATTACGACAAGATTCCTTCCTCTTTAACTGCTGATCACTGTTTTGATGATTGTTATGAAGGAAAGCAGCCACTGGCTTGCAGAGAATATTGTGCAAAGTACTAGTAAAAGAAACTCCAGGATAGGTGCACTGGCCACTGTGATAAAACTAAAATTATGTTCAATGCATTAAACACCGTATAAACCAAACAAAACCTAAGCTTTTAATAAAGGTTTGATAATAAACAAGCCCTTGTAAGTTGCTGGCAGAAAGAGTAGAAAACATTGTGGGAAAAGAAGAAAATGCTGGTTACCAGCATTTTTACGTTTTCCTACAATGTTTTCAGAAGACTTCTTTCTCAGGGTCGTAAAAATTTGGGATTGTGTGGAAAAAGGTTAAGCAAATCTGAAAAAGACGGCTCTTGAAATCAAAGTGGGAAAAGGAGAAAATGCTGGTAGCAACCATTTTCTCCTTTTCTCACGTTTTCTACCCTCTCAAAGACAATTTCCGCCATTTGAGCCACATGTGATTTTGTTGTCTCAAGATTCCTTTAAACTGGGCCAATCTATATAAGCCATGCTCTGTGAAAAGGGGGCTTAGTGCATCTGCGAAAAGTATCGACCCAGGTCAGCCTGCACAGTCCGCCCAGGCTGACCTGGGCCTAAACCTTTCGCTACTTGTCAATTTTCTGTATGTCAAAGAACCACTTTACCTCATGTTTAAGTTAATTATCAAAAAAAAGTGGCTTTTATGGATCTATGATTCTGTGATGACTTGACTGGTATTTTGCATCACAGAGATGCATTAAGCCCCCTTCTGCTAGAGCATGGCTCATATATAATTATCATTTGATGAATACCTTGCCCATTACCACACAATTCTGACTTTACACAATCCCAACAGAGACTGATTGATTGTATGGTGTTTAACGCCGTTTTCAACATTATTTCAATTATATCACGGCAGTCAGTGCACCTATCCATGCTTTCCCGGAGCTCCTTTTACCAGTTCTCCGCACAATATTCTTTCAAAGCCACTGGCTGCTTTCCCACATAACCATTGTTGAAACAATGGTCATCGGTAAGAGAGGAATGAATCCTGTCGCGATGACTATCATCAATCCTTGGAAAGAAATTGGCCAAGCTGGGGATACGAACCAGCGACATCCTGTTCTCAAGTCCTGTACGCTACCAACTGAGCTACGGGGATCCTGATAGAGAAGACTTCTGTTGGAACAAGGAGAAAATACTGGTTGCCTTCATTGCAAACTCAAAATGTGCTTGCTTAATACAGGGTGGCTGCTTCAAAAAGATTGCCACTAAGACAGGTTTTACTGTAACTCAGGTTAGCATGGATATTGGTAGGTAACACACACTGTGAACAATTCTATATTGTGATCTCAACCATTACCTGCTCTCACACCATTCTCCACTGTGTTGTGTAAAATAGGTTAAAAAAATCAACTACAAACACCAATAAAAACAACAATCCAATTTTCCAAAGAGTTAACTCTTTACCAAACGACAATATTTTTGACCAGTCCAAATTGAAAGCATTTGCAGACAACAAATTAAAGGTGGCCCAAATGATGAAATTTATCATTGAGAGGTTTGAAAACATTATGGGAAAAGAAGAAAATGCTGGTTACCAGCATTTTCTCCTTTTCCCACAATGTTTTCAAAAGGCCTTTTTCTCAGGGTCGTTAAAAGTCAGGATTGCGTGGTAAAGGTGAAAGGCCCAATAGCAGCCATACGTGAGTAGTGGGGTGGCAAAATGCATTTGAATTTAAATTTCTTTGTGATGTGTAGTTTTATGGATAAAAAAAAAATGAATGGAAGCAATTCTTTGTACACAAAATGTATAAAATATCTCAACCCTTAGAGCGCCGAATAAACCTATCAGACATTTTCATCCTAGAAAAACGACACAAATAATTGCAATTTCATGGTTGCTTTTGTCTACAGTGATTGAGCAAAGCAGACAGTGTAGATCAAAGATCAGGCTGCACGTTTTGTGCAGCCTGATCTTGATCTTCACTAGACGCAAAAGCAACTTTAGTCGTGAAAGGCACTTTAAGGGTTAAATATCTTTGTTTTTCTTTTGCTAATCATCGGACTGATTTAATGGTGTTTTATGCCACTTTCAACATTTTTTAAGTCAAATCCTGGCAACAGTTTATTTATTCATGTGTGTCCTGGGTTACTCAATACCAAAGGTGGCAGTGGCTTAGTCTGCCTGATTAAAAAAAGATGACATGTGTTTCTATAATTAGAAAGGTACACAACTCTAAACAACAAACTACCTGGGTTCAGTCAATTTACATGACAAAACCACCTCAAAACATAAAAAAATCCTATAGCTAAGCGTTTTATCATTGATAAAATTACTTTTCTTTAAAACCAGCATATATGCATGAGCACAATTACGCAGATATGACTTAAAATAAATCTTAAAACTTTATGAACAGTCAGGTCGCCGAGATCTGACTGACATACAATTCACCAACAAATTACATTGAAAATGCACCAAATTACATGCCAATCTTTTGAAATATGCATGTAATACAGGCTTACTTGAAACAAACTGATAGTTGCTCAGTCGAGAAACCTTCAATTTAACCCTTTACCACACAATTGCGACTTTTGATGACCCTGTGGAAGAAGCCTTTTGAAAACACTGTGGGAAAAGGAAAAAATGCTGGTTACCAGCATTTTCTCCATTTCCCACAATGTTTTCTATCCTTCCCAAAATGAATTTCAGCTTTTGAGTGACATTCATTTTGTTGTCTGCAAATGCTTTCAATCTGGACAAGTCTAAAATTTTGTCGTTTGATAAAGAGTTAATTTGTCATCTACGGCTTTTGAAAACATTGCGGGAAAAGGAGAAAATGCTGGTTACCAGCATTTTCTCCTTTTCCCACAATATTTTTTACACTTTTACAGAGTAGTATCATCTTTTTCACCAAATTTAAATTGTCATCTGCAAATGCTTTGCATTAGGACAAGTCTAAATTTATACTGTTTGGTAGAGAGTTAAAATAACAATCATTATCTCTGAGATGTCTGAAAAAAATCATAAAGAATTGCTTTCATTCATCAATTCATAACTGGAACAAATTGACCTGAAATTGACCTCTATGCAAAGAATAACTAGAGAGTGAATATTTATATCTTCGGTTATAATCTGACCGTACAGATATTCTATTAACGGTAAATGTCGGGGTTGGCCCTTTCATTGCCATAGTACAAAACTAGAAGCTTTTGCCGATGACACAGATCAAGATCAGACTGCAAAGAAAGTGCATCTTGGACCAATGCCTTTTACCACATATTACTGAGTTGAAACAACAAGACCATGTTTATTTAAGGTACTTTAACTATTTTTTAAGAAGACATGATAAATCAATATGCCCCATAAAGAGTTGAAAATCATTCACATTATTTTGCACATTCAGACGACAATAGCCAAAGCGAAGTTTGGACAGTAATTCAAAAGCGTGTAATATATGGTAATAGAGGTCATTTATTTCATGTCAATTTGTTTAAATAATACTTTTTATAAAAAACTCTGTCAAAATACACAGATTTCTAGTATGCATACACACCTTTTGCCACCTTGTCTTGCTTGATTGCAATCTCATGATCCAGTTTATTGTTAATCTCCATTTTGACTTCAGCTCTAACCGGGCCAGGCAGGGAATGAATTTGGGCGGTGCCAGGCGATGCTGCCAGAATGTTTGCTTCGTCAGCAAATCTGTTGGCCTTGTATCTTGCTCGGCCAATGTATGGACTCTCTCCTAAAAGTCCGCTGTCATCCCCTGTCTGATACGAAAGAATAACAAATAACAAAGTCGTTCTGAAGGTAATTTCACCCTGTCCCAAACAAGCCCTGGTTTTCACGTGTCTGCAGTACAAGTCTTTTGAAAACACTGTGGGAAAAGGAGAAATTGCTCATAACGAGCAATTTCTCCTTTTCCCACAGTGTTTTCTACCCTTTTTGAGACCTTTCTGCCATTTTTATCAAATTTGAAATTGTCATCTGCAAACTCTTTCAATTCGGACCAGTCCAAAATTTGTCTTTTGGGAAAGGGTTAAAGCATTATGAGACTATCCCTTGCATAGAAATCATAAATAATGGAAACTATCCTTTGAGGTTAAGCAGGAATTAGCTCCCTTAATTTAGGTTTTTGCTTTTTTCCTAAGATGAATAACAGAACATAGAATAAATTAAAACATCTTACAATAATCTTGTTTTTTTTTTGTCTACTGTGTGAATGCTTTCTACATGGGATGGTAAGTAATATCACAATAAAGTGATTGATTGTAAAAACTAAAGCAAAACACCACAAAATGCAGTCTGATCTTGATCCCCAGTGCCACAAATGTTACAAATGTCACCCTTTCCAAGACAACAAAAGTTCATATTTGTCCAAGTTCAGAGCACTGACTGAAGAGCAACCAAACATTGTTCAAACAATGGATTTGTCATTGAAAGGTTAGAAAAAATTGTGAGAAAATTTTTACCAGCATTTCTTCCATTTCCCACAATGTTTCCAATAGCCCTTTTTCTCAGGGACAGTAAAACATGTAATTTTGTGGAAAAGACAAAAAAAGTACTTACATCATCCAAGGAATGCTCAGGTCCTCGCCCCAGACTGTCAAATTTACTGTCGATTTTATGAAACGCGAGGTCTTGTTCGAGCTGATAGTGTTTCTCGCATGCCTTGTTGAGTTCTTGTGTCTTTTTCTTTAACTGAAATATTAGTAAACAAACAATTCAACCCTATGACTGTATGCAAATTACAAAAGATTTCTTGAGTTATTACAATCCTACATAAGAAGGCTTTTAAAAAAAATTTTTGGAAACATTTGGGAAAAGACGGAAATGCTGGTAACCAGCAATGTTTCCCACAATGTTTTTTACCCTGTCAAAGACAAAGCAAACCATATGAACCATATTTGATTTTTTGTCTGCAATTGCTTTAACCCTTTCCCAAACGACAAATTCTGGACCGGTCCAAATTCAAAGAGTTTGCAGACGACAATTTTAAATTTGATGAAAAAAGCAGAAAGTTGTCAAAAAGGGTAGAAAACACTGTGGGAAAAGGAGAAATTGCTCGTTACGAGCAATTTCTCCTTTTCCCACAGTGTTTTCAAAAGACTTGTACTGCAGACACGTGAAAACCAGGGCTTGTTTGGGAAAGGGTTAACCCTTTACCATACAATCCCGACTTTTAACAACTGTTGGAAAGAATCCTTTTGAAAACATTGCTGGAAAAGGAGAAAATGCTGGTAACCAGTATTTTCTCCATTTCCCAAAAATGTTTTCTACCCTTCCGAAAACAAATTTTAATTTTTCAATCACGATTATTTTGTCATCTGCAAATGCTTTCAATTTGATCCAGTCTAAAATTTTGTTGTTTGGTAAAGAGTTAAAGCATTTGCAGACAACAATTTTAATGCAACCTGAATGATGGATGGATGGATGGATGGATGGATGGATGCATGGATGGATGGGGGTGGGGGGGTGAGTGGATGGATGGATGGAAAAGAAGGTGGATGGGTGGGTGGGTGGATGGATGGATGGATGGGTGGGTGGATGGATGAATGAAGCTACAGACTGATCCAAGGATGGAGCAAAAGATCAAGCAAAGGATGAATGGATTGATCAACCGATAGATGAATTGAAGGATGGTTTGACAGATTAATGGATCAATGGATTCGTAAATTGATTGATTGATAGATTGGTTGGTTGGTTGGTTGGTTGGTTGGTTAATTGGTTGGTTGGTTGGTTGGTTGGTTGGTTGGTTGGTTGGTAGATGGGTAGATAGATTGATTGATTGATCAACTGATTGATCAATCAATCGATTGACCGATTGATTGATTGACTGATTGATTGATTGCCTATGAATATGTCAACAGGTAGATCAAGAAACAGATAGATTGAGAGATAGATTGAAATATCAAACCTACTCATTTTGGTTACAAAAGCATCTTTAGTCACGATGCATGCTCAAGTGAGCCAAAACTCCTATGTCATTATTCATTGTTTAAGTCTTTACAAAACAACAACAATTTAGACTGGTCCAAATTGAAAGCCAGTGCAGACAACAAATTAAAGGTGGCTATAATGATTAAATTTGTCCTTGATAGAGTAGAAAACATTGTGAAAAAAGGAGAAAATGCTGGTTACCAGCATTTTCTCCTTTTCCCACAATGTTTTCAAAAGGCTTCTTCCTCAAGGTCAAAAAAAGTCAGGATTGTGTAGTAAAGGGTTACAAAAAAAAAGCACTTTGTTGAAACTCCATATTGAAAATCCACTGTGGCAACTGAACATACAAATATTCAAAACAACTAAAATGCATTAATCCTTTACTACACAATCCAAATGACCTTGAGGAAGGCAGGTTTTTTGATATCATCACAGGAAAAGGAGAAATTTCCCTATTTCCTCACAATCTTTCTACCTATTCTAGGAAAAATTTCATCATTTGAGATGCATTTATCATCAGCAGATGCTTTCAATTTGAACCTATCTAAAATTTAGTCATTTGGTAAAGAGTTAAACCTCCTTTTCCCAGAGTAGTGCGCACACATATTTGAGCCAAGCTCTGGAAAAAGGCAGCTCAATGCATCTTCGTGATGGATGATTCCAAGTGAGCCGTCAGGTAACCATGGATCCATAAAATCCATTTTGTCGAACAACTGTCTAAATCATGAGGTAGACTGGTCCTTGACATCCAGAAAATTGACATAGAGCGAAAAGTTTCGGCCCAGGTCAGCCTGTGCGGATTGCACAGGCTGACCTGGGTCGATACTTTTCGTGGATGCATTAAGCCCCCTTTTTTTACAGAGCCATGCTCTGGCAAATGGGGGTTTAACACACCTCCATGATGCATTTTACCGAGAAGGTCATCACTTGATTATGGATTCATAGAATCCATTTTGTCTAACAAATGGCTGAATCATAAGGTCCTTTGATATGCAGAAAATTTACCAAAAGCAAAACATTTCAACTCATGTCAGCCGGCATGGACTGCCCAGGCTAAAATCGAGCAATACAATGCAGATCATTAAACCCCCAGTTCACAGAACACGGCTTATATGTAATTATCGTAAACTATGTTGGATAAGGTTCTGGATACTTAAAAGTCACCTTTACAAATCAATATTTACAATGGAGTCAATTTTATCTTTAAGTTTCTCTGTATGCTTTTTATCAAGCTTTACCATTCACTTCACCATGCAAATATTTAACCCTTTACCAAACAATTCTGTGTTTTAACTCTTTACCGCACAGTGCCGCCTTTTAATGACCCTAAGAAAGAAGCCTTTTGAAAACATTGTGGGAAAAGGAGAAAATGCTGGTAACCAGCATTTTCTCCTTCTCCCACAAGGTTTTCTACCTCATCAAAGACAAATTGCATCATCTGAGCCACATTGAAATTGTCGTCTACAAATGCTGATTTCCAGCATTTTCTCCTTTTTTCCACAATGTTTTCTACCTTATCAAAGACAAATTGCACCACCTGAGCCACACTGAAATTATTGTCTGCAAATGCTTTCAATTTGGACAAGGCTAAAATTTTGTCGTCTGGTAAAGGGTTAATTTACAGTGTATAATGCCGCTTTCAACATTATGTGAGTGATATGGTGCTGGTCAGAGCACCTATCAATGCTTTCCTTGAGTTTCTTTTTACCAATACTTTGCAAAATATTCTTCCCAAGCTACTGGCTGCTTTCCCACATAACCATCATTGAAACAATGACCAGCAGTGAGAGAGGACAGAATCCTGTCACAATGACAATCATCAATCCTCATAAAGAAATTCCCTGAGCTGAAGACTGGAACCAGCACCCCTCTTGTTGCCTGCATGCTAGCAACTGAGTTTTGATGACCTTGAGAAAGGAGGCTTTATGAAAGATTGTGACAAAAAAGAGAAAACACTGGTAGCCAGCATTTTCTCCTTTACCCACATGATTTTCTGTACTTCATATCCCATCAACATATATACTAAACATTGTTTTTGAATTCTCAGCTCAAGAAATGTTGATTAATGATAGTCATTGCAACTAGATTCATCCCTCTCTCACTACTGATCATTGTTTAGACAATGGTTATGTAGGAAAGCAGCCAGTGACTTCAGAAGAATAATGTGCAAAGTATTGGTAAGAAACCACAGGAGCATGGATAGTTTCACTGGACCACCATGATATGACTGAAATAATGTTGAAAATAGTATCAAACACCATATAAACCAAACAAATTCTTGTGTGGTGTCGGTAGAGCGTCGGCCTCGCAACCATAAGGTCCCAAGTTGGATTCCTGGGAGCAGATGTCAACTTTGGGACTGTTCATTGGCCCACACATTCGAAATGAGTACTCAGTCTAGTTCCCAGCGAGCAGAATCTAGAGAGATTAGTATAAGTTGTAGAACTTGTTTCTAAATGAATGTACAATAAATATGTTTAACCCTTTACAAGATGACAAAATTTTAGCATTGTCCAAATTGAATGCATTTGCAGATGACAATTTCAATGTGGCTCAAATGGTGCAATTTTTCCTTGATGAGGTAGAAAACATTGTGGAAAAAGGAGAAAATGCTGGTTACCAGCATTTTCTCCTTTTCCCACAATGTTTCCAAAAGGCTTCTTTCCCAGGGGCGTCAAAAGGCAGAATTGTGCGGTAAAGGGTTAAAATAAAAACTAAACCAAATTCTACAAATACTTAACAGTTGGACAACTCTAAAATTTTGCTGTAATTAGTAATAAGTTAACCCTTTACCACACAATCCAAGAAAAACGACTCCAAGAAAAAGGACTTTAGAAAATTTTGTAGGAAAAGGAAGAAATGCTGGTAACCAGCATTTTCTCCTTCTTCCACGATGTTTTTCTACCTTTTCTAGACAAATTTCATCATTTTGGCCACATTTGTCACCTGCAAATGCTTTCAATTTTGAGCAGTCTTAACCCTTAAAGTGCCTTTCATGACTATAGTTGCGTTTGCGGCCAGTGTGGATCAAGATCAGGCTGCACAAAACGTGAAGCCTGATCTTTGATCTACACTGTCCGCTTTGCTGAATCACTGTAGACAAAAGCAACCATGAAATTGCAATTATTTGGGCCATATTTCTTGGATGAAAATGTCTGACAGGTTTATTCCGCACTCTAAGGGTTAAATTTTGTCATTTGGTAAAGAGTTAAATGATTCTCTGTCAGAAAAAAAAAAAGGGGGGGGGGGGGGCATTTGCTCTGATTAGACTAATCATTGAGTAAATAAATTCCCTGGATAGAATTTAGTTAACCCTTTACCATACAACCCTGACTATTAACGGCCCTGAGGAAGAAGGCTTTCAAAATCACTATGGACAAAGGAGAAAATGCTGGTTTTTCCACAATGTTTTCTACCCTTCCCAAAACATATTTCAGTTTTTGAGCCACATTCAATTTGTCATTTGCAAACCCTTTCAATTTGGACTAGTCTAAAATTTTGTTGTGTGGTAAAGAAATGAAGCAATTTCTCCATTCTTCATCCTGTTTTTTAGTGTTTTGCATCTAAAGGCATGATTAAGAAACATGGCTTATGAAAAGATGATGACGATGATGACAACAATGACGACGACAACCACGATGACGATGATTATGATGATGATGACGATGATGATGGTGACCAGTATCTTTATCATTATCATTATCTTCTTTGTCATCATCATCATCATCATCATCACAAGAAGAAGAAGAGGAGAAAATAGAAAAAGAAGAAAATGATGATGATGATGATAATGATGATGAAGAAGAAGAAGAAGAAAGAAGAAGAAGAAGAATCATATACTTATGCAAAGAAAAACAGAAATATATTCCTTTCTGCAAGTTTCAACACTGGTACTGACGGAAAACTGTCCGATTTTGAACAAGGAATCAGGAAACCCTTTATCCATCCATTCTATGATTTTACCTATCCTAAGGGAAAAAGGCTATAGAAAACATTGAGGAAACAGGAGAAATGCTGGTAACCAGCATTTCTCCTTTCCCCACATTGTATTTTGTTTTATATTTCATAGCCAAATTACATCATTTGTACAGTGTTTCAATAGTCATCTGGAAATGCTTTCAATTTGGGCGAGTCGAAAATTTTGTTGTCTGGTACAGAATTTACTTCTTACCCTTATCAGTAATTTTTTTCATCGCTTGAAACACAGTTTCTTTAACCCTTTCCCAAACAAGCCCTGGTTTTCACGTGTCTGCAGTACAAGTCTTTTGAAAACACTGTGGGAAAAGGAGAAATTGCTCATAACGAGCAATTTCTCCTTTTCCCACAGTGTTTTCTACCCTTTTTGAGACCTTTCTGCCATTTTCTTCAAATTTAAAATTGTAGTCTGCAAACTCTTTCAATTTGGACCAGTCCAAAATTTGTCATTTGGGAAAGGGTTAACCCTTTACCAAACAACAAAATCTTGACCTAGTCCAAGTTCAAAGCATTTGCAGACGACAATTTTAATGTGGCTGAAATGATGAAATTTGTTTTTGATAGGGTAGAAAACATTGTGGGAAAGGAAGAAAATGCTGGTTACCAGCATTTTCTCCTTTTCCCACAATGTTTTCAGAAGGCTTTTTTATCAGGGTCGTTAAAACTCGGGATTGTGTGGTAAAGAGTTCAAAGCATTTGAAAAAAAATGAGAAATTGCTGATCATAAATACTTTGCTCTTTATGAAAAATGTTTTCAGATGTATTTCTGTATCACAGTCAAGTCAGATAGATTATCCTTTTTTCACAATGATTTTTTACAATCATCTGTAGCAAAAATTTCATTTTCAGAGTATATGTATCAACTCTTCACCAGACGACAAAATTTTCAAAAACTTGTCCAAATTCAAAGCATACGCAGACAACAAATTAAAAGTTGAACAAGTAAGGGTGACTTGCTCTTAAAAAGAGAAGAAAACATTGTGAGAAAAGGAGAAAATGCTAGTTTTCAGCATCTTTTCCTTTTCCCACAATGTTTTCAATAGCCTTCCTCATAAAGGTTGTCAATACTTGGGACTGTTTGGTACAGGGTTAAACCAATACTGAATAAACTTATCTTTAACTCTTTACCAGATTACAAAATTTTTGACTGGTCCAAATTGGGAGTGTTGGCAGACAACAAATTAAAAATGAGTCAAATAATGACAGTTGTCTTTGGAAGAATTGACAATGTTGTTGGAAAAGGAGAAAAATGCTTGTTACCAGCATTTTTTCCTTTTCCAACGATATTTACAAAAGCTCTCCTCCTCAGGCTTGTTAAAACTGTTGATTTATGTGGTAAAAGCTTAACCCTTCCAAGATTGCAGTGTTTTTACAATCCTGAGAATGAAGTCTTTTGTAACCATTGTGGGAAAAGGAGGAAGGGTTGGTAACCAGCATTTTCTCTTTTTCCATCAATGTTTTCTAAAGCCTGTCACCCATGGGTACTTATACCAAATGATTATTGGGTAAAGGAATAAAAAGAGAAAAATCCAAATTTATAAACCTTGTCTCTTGAATGACTTGTGCAAATAAATTTACAGAACCTTCCTTCACGGAAATTTTGTGAAAGTGCTTTCCACCTTAACACTTAAGCTGCTGAATAAATGACACGTAAATTTCCACTCAATACTAAAAGCCCAAACATTGCGGTTTCAAAGTTGATTTCACTGGAAAGAAAATACCGTATCGGACAGTGTAGATCAAAGATCAGACTGCACGTTTTGTGCAGTCTGATCTTGATCTACACTGTCCGCAAAAGGTCAGTGGGTCGCGATTAGCAGCTTATGGGTTAAAACTGATGTAAAACCTTCTACCAGATGACAAAATTTTAAAACTGCACAAATTGAGAGCATTTGCAGACACTACATATTTACTGTAGCTTTAATGATAAGATTTGTCTTTGAAAGGGTTGAAAACATTGTGTCAAAAGAGGAAAATGTTGTAACCAGCATTTTAACCCCTTTTTTCCACCATGTTTTCAAAAACTCTCTCATTTGGGGTCATTAACTCTTTACCATACAACAAAACTGTAGATGTGTCCAAACTGAAGGCGTTTGCAGAGAACAATTCAAATTCCGCTCAAATCATGGAATTTTTCTTTGATATGCTAAAAGAAAGTTGTTCGGAAAAAGAAAAAAAAAATGCTGGTTACCGGCATTTTCTCCGTTTCCCAAAACGATCCCAAAAGGCTTCTTTCTCAGTGTCATTTTAAACTCAGGATTGTATGGTAAAGGGTTAACAAAGACAGTCTGGTAACTAGAAGTTCTCCTTTTCAAACAAGGTTTTGAAAAGCCCCTTTTCCTCAGAAATATTTAAACACCGTTGGTGTGTCAAAGAGTTAGCCCTTTATCAAACTTATAATCCCAAGTTTTAATGACCCCCCCAAGGAAAGACTTTCAAAAACATTGTGGGAAAAGGAGATAATGCTGGTAACCAGCATTTTCTCCTTTTCCCACAATATTATCTACTCTTAAAAAGACAGTCACCATTACATGAGCCATGTCTGTCATCTGAGAATGCTTTAAATTTGGGATTGTAAAAAAAAAAAATGTTGGTACAAAACAACAAATTCTTAGACTTTTCCAAATTGAAAGCATTTGCAGACGACAATTTAGATGTGGCTCAAAATGATTGAATTTGTCTTTGATAGTGTAGAAAACTTTGTGGGAAAAGGAGAAAATGCTGGTTACCAGCATTTTCTCCTTTTCCCACAATGTTTTCAAAAGGCCCCTTTTTCGGGATTGTTAAAAATCAGGATGGTGTGGTTAAGGGTTAAACACCAGTCACTGGATTAGCATAAAATATATCAGGAGTTATAATTCATGAATTATTTCATCCAACTGACACTGAACAAACACTCACAAACCTGTATTACATTATTTAATGTTTACAGACCAAACAAATGATACCTAACTTCATAACCTTGGAGTACTGTAATGTCTCTTTTTAGCACCCCCAGGTAAAATTTTCCTAAAGGGGGGGTACCATAGAGTCCCTTTTAAGCACCCCCAGCAAAATTTTCCCGAAAAGGGGGGGTCAGATTTTCTGAGAACGATGATTATATTACTGTCCAAGTATTAATCACTGCCAAGAGCAGTGATGGCCATATTCGAAACCTGTTGTATTTAACCCTTTCCTAGACGACAAATTTTGTACTGGTCCAAATTGAAAGAGTTTGCTGATGACAATTTTGAATTTGATAAAAATGGCAGAAAGTTCTCAAAAAGGGTAGGAAACACTGTGGGAAAAGGAGAAATTGCTCGTTACGAGCAATTTCTCCTTTTCCCTCAGTGTTTTCAAAAGACTTATACTGCAGACACGTGAAAACCAGGGCTTGTTTGGGAAAAGGTTAACCCTTTATCACACAATGCGGACTTTTAATGACCCTGAGGAAGAAGCCTTTAGAAAACATTGTGGGATAAGGAGAAAATGCTGGTAACCAGCATTTTCTCCTTTTCCCACAATGTTTTCTACCCATGACCTTAGCTCTTTACCAAACAAAAAAATTTTTAGGCTTTTCCAAATTGAAAGCATTTTGCTGACAATAAAATAAACGTAACTAAAAAATTGAAATTTATTTTGGGAAGGTTAGAAAACATTCTGGGAAAAAGGAGAAAATGCTGGTAACCAGCATTTTCTCCTTTTCCCACAATGTTTTCAATAGGCTTCTTCCTCAGGGTCGGTAAAAGTCGGAATTGAGTGGTAAAGGGTTAACCTCTCTATTCAACTCACCAAGTCATCTTTGGTCTGTAATTGTCGTTCTAATTCTTCAATTCTGTTGCTATACCCCTTTTCCCGACGTCGCAAATCTTCCTCCGTTGCACTCAGATGGGATCGCTCCTGTTGAGAACGATTGTGATCTTCTTCTAATCTGCGATATTTTGCTTCTTCACTTTCCAACTGTTTTTCTAGTCTTTCTACTTCATCTGCAAAGTCAAGATAATTTTTGTACGTTTTTATTCTTTTTTTAATCTTCTAGATGACAAAATCTTGAATTTAAAGCTGGTACACACAATAAGATTGTCCCATGAAATTATTCTCTGAGATTTTTGTATCATAATACACTTCTATAATACAAATCGTATGATACTCTTCTTCCCTGTTGGGTTTCCCCCCAGAATTAGGCTATAAACGTGTAAATTTAAGAACAAGATGAAGTGACTATGGCATTATGCATAATAATCATTGCTATTGTGTCGGAAAACTTTGATGGATGTTGGACCACACCGTGGAATCAGCATAGCAAAATGTTTGGAGCCCACCATGATACACAAAAAAGTGGACATTGAAAGTTCTTGTTGGGAAATACATTGTGTGCCATTTTTGTGTATCAGGAAAGTGGCTTACTCATTGTGTATACACTTTACAACATCAACAAATCTACTGATAATTCACCTTCCAGGAAATGCTAAACTGTGATCAGCTAATACTCTAATACAAATCTTAGAATATAGAGCGTTGCTCTAAACCTGATACAGTTTCATGAAACTCTAGAAAATCTTATAATACATGTATTAGGGATGTACAGACAGTAAAGTTTGTCTCGGATACAAAAATCTGAGATTTATCCCCCTGTGTTTACCGAGCTTTATATGCAGACAACAAATCATACATGGTGCATTGATTTATTTTTGTTTATTTTGTGTATGATTCAACCGACAGGATTTGTTTTTGAAAGGGCAAAAAAATTGTTGGAAAAGGAAAAAATGCTGGTTACAAGCATTTTCTCCTTTTCATGCAATGTTTTCAGAAGGTCTTGCAAGATATAAAATTTCCCCCTTCATCTCACAGCAAATACAAGCCTCAAGAAAGTAGTTGCTACATGATATTCTATTTGTACATTTGCTCATTTGCATAAAATAATCTAATCATAAAGGAAGGTAATCATATCTACAAATCTGTACCATGGATGACCAACCTTGTTCAAACCTATCTTTGGCAGTGTGTCTATCCCGCTCCGTGACATTTTCTCCATCAATAATCTCAAGAGAACGTATGTGAAAGATCAGATAACTCCGACAGTGATTAAACTCTGCTAGAGGATTCTCTGCGACAGACAACTGGGTCAAATCTGGCAGTGGTTTTAATTTAGCTAACTCGCTCAACTGAAAAAAAGAAAATCAGAGAGTAAATATCAGAAACTAGAATTATCATACCTTCATCTAAACTCATCAAAATCTGGTAGTTTAGATTCAAAATCAGATTGCATATTCTGTGCACTATCTGCAAAAGTCAGCTGTGTCATGTTTAGGTGTGTAAAGATCAGGGCCTGTATCCACAAGTCCTTCATAACACTTTCAAAAACAACAAATTGTTGACTCTTCCAAACTGAAATTAACTGCAGAAAAAAAAATTGAAACTTGTACAGATCAGCTGTTGTTCTCCGATGTGAGGAGGGCCCAGCGGTAAAGTGTAAGACCGCTCTTTGATCAAACAATTTTTCTTCAGTTAACTGTTTACCACAAACCAAAATTCTAGACTTGTCCAAATTGAAAGCAATTACATATTGAAAAAAAAAAAAAAAAAAAAAATCAAGCGAAGGGATTTATCTTGGAAAAGGGTATAGAAAACATTGTGGGAAATGGAGAAAATGCTGGTTACCAGCATTTTCTCCTTTCCCCACAATGTTTTCAAAAGCCTCTTTCCTCAAGGTTGCTAAAATACTTGACAGTTTGGTAAAGGTTAACACAAGGTATCATCCTTACCGACTCTAGCCGATTTCTACCGATGTGAAATGTTCGGAGCGACTTCAACCTCTTTCCCATCCATATCGGTATGTGCTCGATTAAGTTACCCGTCAAATTTAGAATCTGCAGGTTCGTCAAATTCTCCAACCCCTCTATCTTTACGATGCAATTGTCTGCCAAACTCAGTTCTTTCAACTTCAACAGTTTGTCCAGTTTCTCCATTTTCTCGATGATATTGTTGTTCAGGATTAAAACCTGAAGTCTTTTCATTTTGTCCAGGTTTTCTATATACTGTGAAAATGTATTAAAAAAGAACAGGTTATCTGTTTATCAATTAATCCCGAGTTTTAACAATCCCAAGTTAGGAGGCTTTTGAAAACATTGCAGGGATAGGAGAAGATGCTGGTAACCAAATTCAAATGCATTTTAACCCTTTCACTACTGATGACGACATTAGTACCTTTTGCGGATGGTGTAGATCAAGATCAGCCTGCACAGAATGTGCAGTCTGATCTTTGATCTACACCATCCGCTACCAGATGCTAGACTATGATGCAATTCATATTCAATGGCAGTGGAAATCTTCTTTTAGACCTTGAAAAAAAGCAGAATTTCTTGAGCTAGTAGTGAAAGAGTTAACACTACTTCTGTTTACTTTTGGCTACTGTTGGGGCTTTAACTCAATACCAAAGAAAAAGTTTTAGACTATTAAAGTCTGAAAGCATTTGATGACAATGAATGTGGTTCAAGTGATATGATGATTACTAACAGTTTCTGCTTTTCCAGCTATGTTTTCAAGAGCCTTTCTCTTCAGGGTCATTAACCCTTTACCACATAATCCTGAGTTTTAACTACCCTATGAAAAAAGACTTTTGAAAACATTGTGGGAAAAGGAGAAAATGTTGGTAACCACAATGTTTTTTGCCCTTCTAAAGACAAATTTCATCATTTGAGCAATATTTAACCCTTTACCTCAAAACCTAGAGTTTTGAAAACCCCAAGAAAGGCGGCTTTTGAAAACATTGTGAAACATGCAGAAAATGCTTGTAACCAGCCTTTCAATGACAAATCTAAGCATCTGAGCCACAGTTAACTTGTCGTTCACACATACTTTCGATCTGGACTACTCCAAATTTTGTCATTCAGTAAAGAGTTACTTTGTCATCGCAAATGCTATCAATTCGAAAGAGTCTTAATTTTTTTTTGTCTTTAAAGAGTTAAAACACAAAATTGTTTGGTAAAGTGTTAACTCTTTACCACACAAAAAGATTTTAGACTTGTACAATTTGAAAGAATTTGCAGATGACAAAATACATCTGACTCAAACATTGAAACTTACATTTGGAAGGGTAGAAAATATTGTGGGAAAAGGAGAAAATGCTGGTTACCAGCATTTTCTCCTTTTCCCACAATGTGTTCAAAAGCTTTCTTTCTCAGGGTCGTTAAAATCAGAATTGTGTAGTGAATGGCTAAGGGAGCTATTAAGATTTATGATCAATGTATAAAACTTCAAAAATGATTTATAACTGAGTTAACTTTGCAGGCAACAAAATAATTGCGACTGAAAAAACTGAAGTTGTTTTGGGAAGGTCAGGAAACATTGTGGGAAAGTGTGAAAATGCTGATACCAGCATTTTCTCCTTTTCCCACATTGTTTTCAAAAGGCTTTTTCCTCAGTGTCATTAAAAGTCCGGATTGCACTGTAAAGGCTTAACTCTTTACCGGGCGACAAAATTTTAGTCTATTCTGTATTGAAAGCATTTACCCTTGACAAAGAAGCATACAGTTTGTCTTTGAAAGGCAAGAAAGCATTGTTGAAAAAGTAGATAATGCTGGTTTCCAGCATTTTCCTCTTTCCTCACAGTGCTTTAACCCTTTCCCAAATGACAAATTTCGGACTGGTCCAAACTGAAAGAGTTTGCAGATGACAATTTTAAATTTGATGAAAATGGCAGAAAGTTCTCAAAAAAGGGTCGAAGACACTGTGGGAAAAGGAGAAATTGCTCATTACGAGCAATTTCTCCTTTTCCCACAGTGTTTTCAAAAGACTTGTACTGCAGACACGTGAAAACCAGGGCTTGTTTGGGTTAAGAGGTCTTTTTCTGCAGTGGTATCAAAACTCTGGATTCTGTGGCAAAAGATTAAGACAGGCAATAGCTGGCACACCATCAATCAATAAGAATTGAAAAGTATAAGAAAGAATTCTTTTGAATGTTATTTCCTTAACCCTATACCAAACAATCTCAAGTTTTAACCCTTTAACACTCAATGAAATTTAGACTTGTCCAACCTGAAGGCATTTGCAGACAACAAGTTAGATATGGGTCATATGGTGAGATTAGTAACTTAAAGGAGAAAATGCTGGTTACCAACATTTTCTCCTTTTGCCACATTATTTTCGAAAGGCTTCTTTTTCAGAGTTTTTAAAACTCGGGATTGTGTGTAATGGGTCAACCACTCAGGTGGTGAAGGCTTTTGAAAACACTGTGGGAAAAGAAGAAAATGCTGGGAACTAGCTAGTTGTATTACTTTTTCCACACTGTTTTCTTTCTTTTTCAAAAACAAATTCTTTAATTTGAGGCTCATTCAATTTGTCGTCTGCAAATCCTTTCAAAATTGCCAAGTCTAAATTTCGCCCTCTGGAAACAAGTGTAATATTTTTAGTATACTATAGTATTTGGATAACAAAGTAGCTAGAAATTTAAACATTTCAATTAACCCTTTACCACACAATCCCGGGTTTTCACGACCCTGAGAAAGAAGCCTTTTGAAAACATTGTGGGAAAAGGAGAAAATGCTGGTAACCTGCATTTTCTCCTTTTCCCACAATGTTTTCTACCCTTCCCAAAATAAATTTCAATTTTTTAGTCACATTAATTTTTGTTGTCTGCAAATGCTTTCAAGTTGGACGAGCCTAAAATTTTGTTGTTTGGTAAAGAGTTAAGGTTAGCAGTGAGAGACTAATGTGTTCAAACTGATAAATGGTTTGTACTAGGCACCTAAATAGTCTGGTCAAATTTCAATCCTTAACTCTTTACCACACCTAACAAAGGAGCTAGAAATTTAAACATTTCAATTAAAGTTAGCAGTGAGAGACTTGTGTACAAACTGATAAATGGTTTGTACTGGGCACCTATATAGTCTGGTCAAATTTCAACCCTTAACTCTTTACCACACCATCAAGTCTTAATGACCCTGAGGGAGAAGCCTTTTGAAAACATTGTGGGAGAAGGAGAAAATGCTCTATTAACCCTTTCCCAAACGACAAAATTTGGACTGGTCCAAATTGAAAGAGTTTGCAGACGACAATTTTAAATTTGATGAAAATGGCAGAAAGTTATCAAAAAGGGTAGAAAACACTGTGGGAAAAGGAGAAATTGCTCGTTAAGAGCAATTTCTCCTTTTCCCACAGTGTTGTTAAAAGACTTGTACTGCAGACACGTGAAAACCAGGGCTTGTTTGGGAAAGGGTTAAGTGACAACATTTCAGACTTGCTTAACCCTTTACCATACGATCCCAACTTTTAACGACCCTGTGAAAGAAGCCTTTTGAAAACATTGTGGGAAAAGGAGAAAATGCTGGTAACCAGCATTTTCTCCTTTTCCCACAATGTTTTTTACCCTTCCCAAAACAGATTTCAACTTTTTAGTCACATTTATTTTATCGTTTGCAAATGCTCTCAATTTGGACCAGTGTAAGATTTTGTCGTTTGGTAAAGAGTTAAATTCAAAGGATGTGCATACAACAAGTAAGATGTGTCTAAAATTATGAGATTTGACTTTGTAAGGATAGAAAATATTGCCGAAAAAGGAGAAAGTGTTGGTTACCATGGTGGTTACCAGCATTTTCTCCTTTTCCCACAGTGTTTTCAAAAGCTTTCCTTTTCAGGGTCATCAAAACCCAGGACTTTTTTGTGAAGGATTAACTTGACAAACTAACTCTGATATTGATTGAATGATATACTGTGTGGTGTTTAATGCCATTTTCAACATTATTTAAATTATATAGAAGCAGCCAGTGCATCTCCATGCTTTCCTGGAGTTTCTCTGCTCAATATTCTTTCCAAGCCAATGACTATCATCAATCCTCGGAAAGAAATTGGCCAAGACAGGGATCAAGCCAGTGACCTCCTGTTCTCAAGTCCTGTACACTACTGACTGAGCTACCTCGGCACGGCAAACTTTGATATTGAAACTAGAATAGCCAATCAGAATGCTACCCAGACGAATCAACTTTCACAGTAGAACTGATATAACCAATCATATTCCAACCTGGGTGAACCAATCCTGACATTGAAACAAAAATGACCAATCAGCTTTCTCCTTTGATGATGACCTTGACAGTAAAACTGATTTTTCATATTCATATTAATCATATTCCAACTTTGGTGAACTGACCTTGACATTGAAATTCCAATGACCAATCAGATTTCTACTTTAATGATTTGACCTTGACATTAAAACTAATACAACCAATCATATTCCAATTAAGGCGGACAAAACTTGACATTGAAGCAACAATGACAAATCAAATTTCTCCAATTTCTCTATTGATGAATTGACCTTTACATTATAAACAAAACAGCCAATCAGATTCTGGTGAATTAACCTTGACACTGAAATTCAAATGACCAATCAGATTTCTACTGAGACTGACCTTGACATTAAAACCGAAATAACAAATTGGCCAAGGCTGACATTAAAATTGAAATAACCACCTTGACAATCATTTGAAATTAGAATGACCTATCAGATATCTCCCTCAATGAACTAACCTTGACATTTAAAGTAACTTGACCAATCATATTCCTACCTTGATTTTCTTTCCCCCCTCTCCCTTTGTAAGCGTAAGATTGAGTGTCGTAACCATCTCCAAGCTGTCTTCTTTGCACATCTTACGAATCAAATCTTCTGTGATGTATCTCACGCCAGTCTGGCCATTTTGAATCGGGCCTGAAGAAAAATAATACGAAAAGTTAACATCTAAAAAAAATCTCGTTTTAAATCTATACCATACAACAAAATTTTAGAGTAGTCCAGACTCTGCTTTGTTTGTTTGTATTGGAGTTTAACGCCATTTTCACAGCTCAGGTCGTATCTTTGCAGTCAGTGATGCACCCATGTGTTTCCTGGCTTTCTCACGCCACAACTTTCTTTCCAAAGCCACTGACTACTTTTCTCACATGTATCAGAGGTGAGAGGCGAAAAATCACTGGAAAGAAAGTTGGCCTCAACCGGTTATCGAACTTGCAACCACCAGGTCAAGAGTCAAATACGCTATATATAACCACTGAGCTACCTGGGCAGGCCTACTCCGAATGGGAAACATTTGCAGACAACAAAGAATGTGTAGCACAAATTATGAAATTTGTGCCTAAAAGGTTAGAAAACATTGTTGGAAAAGGAGAAAATGCTGGTTACCAGCATTTTCCCCTTTACCCACAATGTTTTCTCCATTTTCAAAACCAAATCCTACCATTTAAGTTTTAACTGGGTGTTTGCAAATGCACTGGATTTGGATAGGTCTAAAATTTTGTCATTTGGTAGAATTAAAACTCAGAAATGTTTTGTAAAAGGCTATATGTCCCTTATAGCACTGAATTAACCCTAACCACACAATCCTGACTTTTTTATGAGCCTGAGAAAGAAAGCCGTTTAAAACATTGTGGAAAAAAGAGAAAATGCTGGAAACCAGTATTTTCTCCTTTTCCCACAATGTTTTCTACTACCCTTCCAACAAGAAATATCAATTTTTGAGTCACATGAATTTCGTCCTCTCCAAATGTTTTCCAATTGGACCAGTCTAAAAATTTGTTGCTAATGATTAACACCTTTTTAATTAACAAAAACAGCCTGAAATACATGTATTTCTATTTCAAGGCAGTTTCTGTTGGAGTAGGTATCACAGAAGCTGACAGTGTAGATCTAAGATCAGACTGCATGTTCTATGCAGTCTGATCTTGATCTACACTCTCCACAAAAACAACTTTAGTCGATTCCAGTGTTTTATGGGTTTCTCCAGCACTGCCCCATAGTTATTCCAAATTATTTCTACTCCAACGCCATTGTTGGGAATTGGGCCTCAAACATCTTGTTTACAAGTACAATGCCCTGTTGTAAGACCCACGGTAGATCAAAGGTGAAAAAAGACTCACCTGGTGAGCTGGGGGTCAATCCCCGTCTCATCACACCCCCTGGGGACACCGCCCGTCTCTGTGGAGAAGGGGTGCCTGCCACACTGAGCTGTACCCGACGGGGCAGATCCTCCGATGACCTGGACTGGTTACCTCCCTTGGATAAAGTGGACTTGGCATTGCCGGGGGACCCTTTAGAAGCCTTGGGTACTGGGAGTTTGGACTCCCCGGGCCCACGGGGTGTTCGTCTCATCGTACCAGATCTTAGATACTGGTCCTCTGTGCGCCAAGATCTTTTAATTCATCTGAAATTGCAAAAATCTATTATACTCCTAACTCTGCAACATGTCAAAATTATAGCTTAATCCTTTAACAGATGACAAAATTTTAACCTCTCCCAAATTGAAAGCCATTTGCAGACGACAATTTCAATGTGACTCAAATGTTGCAATTTTTCTTTGATAGGGTAGAAAACATTGTGGAAAAAGGAGAAAATGCTGGTTACCAGCATTTTCTCCTTTTCCCACAATGTTTTCAAAAGGCTCCTTTCCCAGGGTCATTAAGAGGCGTCATTGTGTGGTAAAGGGTTAACTCCATACCAAAAGGCAAAGTTTTAGACTTTTCCAAATTTAAAGCATATGCAGACGACAAACTAAATGTGACTCATATAATGGGAACTATCTGTGATATGGTGAAAAACATTGCAGAAAACATTGTGGGAAAAGGAGAAAATGCTGGTGACCAACATTTTCTCTTTTTCCATAATGTTTTCTAATGGCCTAAATCTCGGGGTCATTGGAACTCCCGATTGTGTTGTACAGGGTTAACTCTCAGAGAGCCCAATAAACCCAAGGGACATTTTAACCTTTTACAACACTACAAAATCTTAGACTAGTCCGAATTGAAAGCATTTGCAGACAACAATTTCAATGTGGTTCAAATGATGCAATTTTTTTTTTTTGATAGGGTTGAAAACATTGTGGGAAAAGGAGAAAATGCTGGTTACCAGCATTTTCTCTTTTCCCACAATGCTTTTAAAAGGCTTCTTCCTCAGGGTTGTTAAAAAATGTCGGCATTGTGTGGTAAAGGGTCAAATCTAGAAATAAGACGAAAATAAATGCAATGTGAAGGTTGCTTTTGTCTGCTATATCTCAGTAAAGCAGCCAGTGTAGATCAAAGATCTGACTGTATATTTTGTACAGTTTGATCTTGTTCCACACTGACCACAAAAGCAAGACTTAGTATAGTGGTGAAAGGCATTTTGAGGGTTAACTTGTCCAAATTAATTCTTTTAACTCATTGCCACACAATCCCGAGTTTTAACGACCCTAAAGAAAGAAGGCTTTTGAAAACATTGTGGGAAAAGGAGAAAAATTTAAAATTGTCGTCTGCAAACTCTTTCAATTTGGACCAGTCTACATTTTTGTCGTTTGGTAAAGAGTTCAGCAATCGCAAAGGACAAATTAAATATGGCCATAAATAGGACCAAGATAATGGGATTTGTGTTTGTAATTTTGACAAATTTGTATTTTAAGCAAGTCTGGCATAATAATTGTCATCTAGGCAACCCTTGGGCACACAATCCAGAGTTTTAACGACCCTATTAAAGAAGGAGTAACAAAATATAGTGGGAAGAGGAGAAAATGCTGGTAACTAAGGATTTTCTCCTTTTCCCACTTTGTTTTTTCCACTGTACCAAAAACGAATTCCAAAAACTGAAAGCAGGCGCAGGAAAAAAGGCAGTAGTGGCTCAAATGATTGCATTTTTCTGTGAAAGTGACACAAGAAAATTGTCATCATTCTGCAAATTCTTTGAAGTTGGACCAGTCCAAAATTTGTCATTTTGTAAAGCGTTTAAAGTTAAGTAGCTTGGAATGTATAAAATTTTGACATTGTGGCACTTGTCCAAATTTAATCCCTAAATTCACAATTCAACGCCATTAACTTATCCCACCCTTTAACTCTTTACCACACGAGAAAAATGTAGATCAGTCCAGATTGAGAGCATTTGCAGACGCCAGTTTAACCCTTTCCCAAACGACAAAATTTGGACTGGTCCAAATTGACAGAGTTTGCAGACGACAATTTTAAATTTGATGAAAATGGCAGACAGTTCTCAAAAAGGGTAGAAAACACTGTGGGAAAAGGGGAAATTGCTCGTTATGAGCAATTTCTCCTTTTCCCACAGTGTTTTCAAAAGACTTGTACTGCAGACACGTGAAAACCAGGGCTTGTTTGGGAAAGGGTTAAATGTGACTCAATTGGTAGAAAACATTGTGGGAAAAGGAGAAAATGCTGGTTATCCTCTGCAAAAGTTTTCTCCTTGAACAAGTCTAAAATTTTGTTATGTGATAAAGAGTTAACAGTCGACAAAAATTTATACCCATTCACATCAAAAGCACTTGTAGAAAGAAAGTCAGTTGTAGCTAAAATGATTGTATTTGTAGAAAACATTATGGAAAACAGAGCAAATGCTGGTTAGCTTTCTTCCTTTGGGTGGGTTAGAAATCAGGGCTGTTAGGTAAAGGGGTAAAGACCATTAACTTTATAGATTGGTGTAACCCTTAAAGAGCCTTTCACGACTATAGTTGCATTTGCGGCCAGTGAAGATCAAGATCAGGCTGCACAAAACGTGCAGCCTGATCTTTGATCTACATTGTCCGCTTTGATGAATCACAGTAGACAAAAGCAATCATATTTCTAGGATGAAAATGTCTGATAGGTTTATTCGGCGCTCTAAGGGTTATCCCTCTACCAAACAATCGTGAGTTTTAACCCATTACCACACAATCCCTACTTTTGACGCCCCTGAGAAAGAAGCCTTTAGAAAACATGGTGGGAAAAGGAGAAAATGCTGGTAACCAGCATTTTCTCCTTTTCCCACAATGTTTTCTACCCTTCACAAAACAAATTTCAAATTTTCAGTCACATTTACTTTGTCGTCAGCAAATGCTTTCAATTTGGACAAGTCTATAATATTGTCGTTTGGTAATGAGTTAACCCTTTCCCAAACGACAAATTTTGGACCGGTCCAAATTGAAAGAGTTTGCAGACGACAATTTTAAATTTGAGTAAAATGGCAGACAGTTCTCAAAAAGGGTAGAAAACAGTGTGGGAAAAGGAGAAATTGCTTATTATGAGCAATTTCTCCTTTTCCCACAGTGTTTTCAAAAGACTTGTACTGCAGACACGTGAAAACCAGGGCTTGTTTGGGAAAGGGTTAATGACTCTATGGAAAATGGCTTTTGAAAATACTGTAGAAAAGGAATAATGATTTTTGAGTTTATCTATCGTCGCCACTGGTTGCCAATTTTGGGGGTCATCTGTGACTCGCTGTTTGGAATTTCGGGGGTCATTCAGAAATTTCAAGCGTCATGGTCTTTGACCTTTTCTTCTTTTTCACATCCTGTTTACCTTTGCCAGTTTGTAGATGTCACATAATGCTAAAAGTTTTAAATGACAGTGTGGTATTATAGGTAAAAGTAGAAAACAATGACCTTGTAGAAACTGTCGTCTGTGTTCCTGATTACTCCAGCAAGTGGGTGACCATTACCAAGTAGGGTCTAAAACGCAGACACAAAGTTTATGTACAGATTCCATATAGTAATACAGACAAGACGACAGCGATGTCACACGGAATAATGTTGCGTTTTAGACCGATTCAGACCGATTCAGTGTAAACCGGAAACAAATGGTTCAGTGTTAGAAAGCCGGTTCGATATGATTTTGTATTTATTAAATTGATGATTTTGTAAGATTTGATCTATTCAATGAATCAATACTTTATGTTCCTTTTTCATTCTGATTTATGTTGCATCAAGGAAGACACAATGCATTAATTTTGTTGCGTCAGGCTTTCATTTTGCGCGTCAAAAACGCGGACTTTCTGAAATGTTGCTCTTAGTTTTATGGGGGATAGTGCAGGATACAGGACGAAACCCATCCTAAGTTAGGCCTGGTTCTTTAACCCTTTCCCATACGACAAATTTTGGACTGGTCCAAACTGAAAGAGTTTGCAGACGACAATATTAAATTTGATGAAAATGGCAGAAAGTTCTCAAAATGGGTAGAAAACACTGTGGGAAAAGGAGAAATTGCTCGTTACGAGCAATTTCTCCTTTTTTCCACAGTGTTTTCAAAAGACTTGTACTGCAGACACGTGAAAACCAGGGCTTGTTTGGGAAAGGGTTAATGTGCTTGGTGTGTAGGACCTTGGTTTAATGCCTCATCCCAAAGACTATTCGTAATTTTAGATGGCCAGCCATGGGGCTCGAACCCAAACCCTCAAGTGACCAAAGACTCAATGTTTACACTCCTCTACAACTTGAGCTATGCGAGCTGGTCATGTGGAAAAAGGGAGAAAATGACACTTACTAGTACTTTCTCAATTTCCTACAGTGATTTCTACCCTATTCATGAAATATCCCGAGATTAGGACAACACTTTAATTTTCTCATCTGCAGACGCTTTCAATTTAGAAGAGTCTAAAATTTTGATATACCATATAGAGTTAACCTTTTACCAAACAGTTAAAAGTTTAATGAAGAAGGCTGGTGAAAACATTGTTTCTACCTCTCACTCTTTACCACACAATCCCAACTTTTAACAACCCTGAGAAAAAGCTTTTATAAACACTTTGGGTGAAGCAGAAAATGCTGGTAACTATCATTTTCTCCTTTTTCAGCATTGTTTTCCATCCTTCCCAATACAAATGTTTATTTTTGAGTAACATTTGTCATCTGCAATGATGCTTTCAAAGAGTTAACTCTTTACCAAAAGACAAAATTCAAAATTTGCAAAATTAAAGGCATTTGCAGATGACAACGTAAATTTGGCTCAAAAATTGAAACTTGGTTTTAAAAGGATAGAAAACTACCAAAACGTGGCAAATGGCGAAAATGCTGTAACCAGCATTGTTTCCTTTTTCCACAGTGTTTTTAAACGCTCTGTTTTTCAGGGTCGTTACAATTGGGGAGTGTGTGGTAAAGAGTTAAAGAAAGGTTTTTATAATTTCAGCCATGTCTAAGCTTTCCTCTGCAGAATAGTTTATTGCAGACAAGTCTAAAATACTGTATTGTCGACTTGCAAAGGGTCAAATATAAAGCTTTAATGGGTTGGGATATAAATCAGGTAATATTCGGTCACCAACTCTTATCAAAAATCAATTTGGTTCAAACCTTTACAACACAATCACAAGTTTCAATGACCCATACATAGCTTCTGAAAACACTGCTGGAAAAGGAGAAAATTGCTGGTTACCAGCATTCAATCGGAACAAGTCTAATTTTTTGTTGAGTGAACAAGATGTAATGCCTTACCAAATGACAAAATTTTAGAGTTGTTCAAATGGTAAGTTATAACATTAAAGAAAATGAATATATGGCTCAAACAATGAAATAACTCTTCAAAACTGTTGAAAACATTGTCTGAAGAGGAGAAAATACTCATAAAACATTTTCTTCTTTTTCCACAATGCTTTCAAAAGGATTCTACCCCAGGATCTGTAAAATTCTGGCTTTAATCATACAGTTTTGACCCTTTTCCTTACAAGCATACATTCTGAAATATCCTAAAGAGAAAAACTCTGGGAACAATGTAACAAAAGCAGAAGCTATTATTTAAAACCCCTTCTTTTTAATAATATTTCATTTCCATGGAACTAGAAGTTTTATTGTTCATTTTTTTTAAAAATTATTCCTATTCAAATGTCTGCAACAGCAAAAGCATTCACATTTTTTTTATTTTGGTTTATTCTACATTTTTTGAGTAGTTTGCAAATACTTTTTTAGAAAATGTAAGTAACGTTTTCAGAAATGACTAGTCTTGTCTGCTATCTCATTTCGTAACCAAGCTTTTTGGTACAGTTCAGTTGCACCCAGTAAATCAAAGTTCTGGAAAGTGGATTTGTGGAGTAGCATAAAGTTGCAATATGTTGTAATAAAAAAAATAACATCACATGCAACACATGTGCAATCATTTTAAAATGGAGTTGGCAGGTTAAGTCAAAATTGTTCTGCCAAGCTGGCCGCGCAGTAACTGTTATTCTATTATTGTTTAAGGAATGGTAATTCTTACGCAGTTTTTGGCTGATATTAGATTTTGGAATAGATAAGTATACACGTGTAGGACAGTATATATTGTAGTGACAAAAGTAAGGTTGAGGTTTATTGGCTAAAACTGAAAGTAAAATGGGCACAAGCATGAATGACAGTATATTTGGTTCAGGTCAAACAGATACCATAGTACAGTGTGAGTGCGCATGCATCGTTACGCATGATGTATTTGGTTTCAGTCGGTACGATCACAGTAAGCAGATTTGCTATACAAATCCGCTAAAAAACGAACAGGAATTGAAGATTAGTATTTGTAATTACTTCATATCACAAGTAGTTATTTATAATTTACTTTATACTTATGACAAGCATTTTATAAACGGTTCTTTCTTTAACTCTTTACCAAACGACAAAATTTTAGACTAGTCCAAATTGAAAGCATTTGCAGACGATAGAATAAATGTGATTGAAAAATTAAAATTTGTTTTAGAAAGGGTAGAAAACATTGTGGGAAAAGGAGAAAATGCTGGTTACCAGCATTTTCTCCTTTTCCCACAATGTTTTCAAAAGGCTTCTTTCACAGGGACGTTAAAAGTCGGGATTGTGTGGTAAAGATTTAAGTGAACTCCTCAATCTCTGTCACTCTTTAACTTGACGTTTTGGTAACAATCATTACAGGAATGACAGTAGTTGATTACCCCCTCTGTAGCCTCCAAGGAATAAACTTTTGAGGTGATTTATTTCAAAAGCCAAGCTGTACATCTTTTCATTCACTAGTACACGTTTAAACTTTACACATACCAGTGAAGTGACGATGGAACATCGTGTCAGAACATCACGCGATCATCTCCATCACACTACTTGACATTTCGGTATAGATCATAACAAGAAAGATAGTACTTGATTACTAACACCTCTCTGTAGCCCACAAGGAATAAACTTTCGAGTTGATTTCTTTTCAAATACCATGCTGTCTCTCTATATAGCCATAATTTGGGAAAAAATACCTCTGCCATTGCTTCATGAATTCAATATTAACCCTTTCCCAAACAATAAATTTTAGACTGGTCCAAATTGAAAGAGTTTGCAGACGACAATTTTAAATTTGATGAAAATGGCAGAAAGTTCTCAAAACCGGTAGAAAACACTGTGGGAAAAGGAAAAATTGCTCATTACGAGCAATTTCTCCTTTTCCCACAGTGTTTTCAAAACACTTGTACTGCAGACACGTGAAAACCAGGGCTTGTTTGGGAAAGGGTTAAACATACGGTAATGATCTATCGAAAAGGTACGCTATAAACTTTACAATTATTAGTAAATTCTCCACATGACATCGCATCTGAACTTCAAGCCATCGCTGTCACTTCCAAATTTCCTGTGTTCAAAGTGTTTCATGACGTCACCCCCGCCATTATTCCAGGGACATACTGAATTTGTGTGTTTTTCCTCTGTATTACAGAAATGATAGGAAAGTGCGGAGCACTTTTCAAGGTATTTTTCTTGTATTTTGAATAAGCCTACACCCTCATAAATGGTTTGACCTGTACTTGTGACAAGTATAAATGTTCTCAGACATTTTCAAGAGATCATACCTACATTTTTACTAATGAAATGACAATGATTATCTAATTCACTCTACGTCTATCCCTCATATATTCAGCTTTTGAACTCCTCTTATTATGCATGCTTAATTATTTATTTATTGTTTGATAATTGGGTTAATGTATTAGAAGCAACACCTATAAATCAGTTTATCAGTTTTGAACAGAAATACAATAAAAGTGACTGTTTCTCAAATAGGACACAAGTTTCTAACAAAATTTGGAATCGGCCTTTTAAAAGAAATACATGAATTAAAGTAAATACATAAACACATAGGAAAACAACTGTGGCAAAAGGAGAAACTTCTTGTTAAATACAATTTCTCCTTTTGCTACATTTTTTGGGAAAATCTGTCTGCTTGCAGACATCAACACAGATCATCAGCAGAAGTAAATGTCAGTTAACCCTTTACCAGACGACAAAATTTTAGACTGGTCCAAACTGAAAGCATTTGCAGACGACAATTTCAACGTGGCTGAAATTGTGTGATTTTTCTTTGATAAGGTAGAAAACATTGAGGGAAAAGGAGAAAATGCTGGTTACCAGCATTTTCCCCTTTTCCCACAATGTTTTTACAAGGTTTCTTTCCCAGGGTTGTTAAAAGGTGGCACTGTACTGTAAAGGGTTAATCCTATGGAATTATCGGTATCCTTTTACCACACAATGTTTAACAAAATTGAGAAAGAAAACTTTTAAAACATTGTGGGAAAAGAAGAAAATGGTTACCAGCATTTTCTTTTTATCCCGATATGATTCCTACCCTATCCAAGGTCGCCCGAGTTCCAGCCTGATCATTTTTTCCTTTTATACATTCGGATGTTACTTAGTCGAAAAAGAGGTTCAAAACGATAAACCGTTTTGCCACAGATCTGTACGGACCGTGAAAGGTGATTGCAATACGGAGTGATTAACCCTTTACTGCACAATGACGCCTTTTGACGCCCCTGGGAAAGAAGCCTTTTGAAAACATTGTGGGAAAAGGAGAAAGTGCTGGTAAACAGCATTTTCTCCTTTTCCCACAATGTTTTCTACCCTATCAAAGAAAAGTTGTACCATCTGAGCCACATTGAAATTGTCTTCTGCAAATGCTTTGAATATGGACAAGGCTATAATTTTGTCGTCTGGTAAAGGGTTAAAAATTATTACCGCCTGGACCCAGGCTCTTTCAAAGGCAACTTCAACATTTTGAGTCACATTTAATTTGTCCTCTGCAAATGCTTTGGGTTACGACAAGTCTAATCTCTCGGCGTGTAGTAAAGGGTTAAAAAAGAACTTGAAAACAAGAAAATTATCCCCTTTTCTGTAATTCATCAATGCCTAACATAATTTGAAAAGAAAAATGCTGAAACTGCGTAACTATTTCAATGTTTTCTTTACCACACAATCCACCTGCCCGGGTAGCTTAGTGGTTAGCATGTCGTACTCATGACCTGGTGGTTGGGAGTTCGATAACCGGTTGAGGCAAACTTTCTTTCCGGTGTTTTTTCGCCTCTCACCTCTGATGCATGTGAGAAAAGTAGTCAGTGGCTTTGGAAAGAAAGTTGTGTCAGTACTGGTGTGGGGGAAGCCAGGAAACACATAGGTGCGTCGCTGACCGCCATGATATGGCCTAAGCTGTTAAAATGGCGTTAAACTCCAATACAAACCAAAACCAAATTCCAACACAATCCATACTTTTAATGACCCTAGAGAGGAACACTTCTGAAAACATTGTGAGAAAAGGAGTAAATGCAATTTTCCCACAATGTTTTCTACCCTTTGAAAAAACAAATCTTAATTTTCTATAGTCACATTTATTTTGTTGTGTGCTAATGCCTTCAAGGTTGACAAGTCCAAAATTTTGTCGTTTGGTAAAGAGTTAATCAATTCTATGCTTAATCCTTTACCACACAATGCTGCCTTTTAACAACCCTGGGAAAGAAGCCTTTTGAAAACATAGTAGGAAAAGGAGAAAATGCTGGTAACCAGCATTTTTTCCTTTTCCCACAATGTTTTCTACCCTATCAAAAACAATCCACCATTTGAGCCACATTGAAAATATTGTCTACAAATGCTTTAAGTTTGGCCCTTTCCCAAACAAGCCCTGGTTTTACGTGTCTGCAGTACAAGTCTTTTGAAAACACTGTGGGAAAAGGAGAAATTGCTCGTAACGAGCAATTTCTCCTGTTCCCACAGTGTTTTCTACCCTTTTGGAGAACTTTCTGCCATTTTCATCAAATTTAAAATTGTCGTCTGCAAACTCTTTCAATCTGGACCAGTCTAAAATTTGTCGTTTGGAAAAGGGTTAAATTTTGTCGTCTGGTAAAGAGCTAAGTAATACCTGCTGTGGTTTATAATTCCCTTCCCATACATGCAACTGTTCTTCTTTCAAAACACATTAGCCAAAACAAAAGCTTCCTTTCTTCTAAATTGTTTCCTTTCTCTTTATTATTTGTCCTTTTTATGACATTTAGATTCCTTTGGTTCCATTTATCAAAGCATCTGAACTACTGGTTGACCCAGTGCCAGGCACTTCGATTCTTTAACCCTTTACCAAACAATCCCGAGTTTTGACCACTTGAGAAAGAAAACTTTTGAAAACATTGTGGGACAAAGAGAAACCAGTATGTTTTCAAAAGTCTTCTTTATTAGGATCATTAAAACAAGGGATTGTTTGGTAAAGGATTAAGTCTTTACCACATAATCCCAACTTTTAACGACCCTGAGAAAGAGGCCTCTTGAAAACAATATAGGTAAAAGAGAAAATGCTGGAAACCAGCATTTCCTCCTTTTCCCATAATGTTTTCTAGCCTTCCAAAGAGATGTTTCAATTTTTGAGTTACATTTATTTTGTCATCTACAAAGGCTTTCAATTTAGACCAGTCTAAAAATTGACTGTTTGGTAAAGGATTAACTTAACCACAGGATAAATTTTAGATTTGTCCAAATTGAAAGCATTTGCAGACCACAAACAAAATACAGCTGAAATGATGAGATTTGTGTTTTAAAAGCTAACAAGACACTGTGGGAAATTTTCTCATTTTCCAATGATGCTTTACAAAAGTTTTTTTTCTCTACGATCGTTAAAAACCCAAGATTGTTTGATAAGGGTTCAACCCTTTACCAAACAACAAAAATTTAGACTAGTCTAAATTGAAAGCATTTGCAGACGACAAAATAAATGTGACTTCGAAATTGAAATTTGTTTTAGGAAGTACAGAAAACATTGTGGGAAAAGGAGAAAATGCTGGTTACCAGCATTTTCTTCTTTTCCCACAATTTTTTCAAAAGGCCTCTGTCTCAGGGTCGTTAAAACTTGGGATTGTTTGATAAAGGTTTAAATGGCCATATGAAAGTGACCCTGTTTAACTTTTGAAACATCTCACCGCCCCAGATAAATCAATATCTATGTATTGATTAAAAAAGAAGCATTGAAATCAAAATTTACCATAGTGTCCCAGTGAATACATGTATTTAAATCAATCTTTAGAAATCCATTCAAATCTAAATTTATTGCTTTAAAGCGTCAAGATTTAAGTAAATATCCTCATAGAGAAATGGTGAATGGTAGAGGGAAAAAAATTAAATGTTTTTGCAAATGAAGATAAATAAAATTCACAAATAGAAAACTCGGGGTGAAGTTTGTTTGTTTATTGTCAAATGCCATTTTCAACATTATTTTTTGTCTCAGCAGCCAGTGTACCTATGCATAATTTCCTTGAGTTTCTGTGCCAGTACTTCCTACTAGTGGTGTACCGATAAATGGCAAGTATCGATTAGCGGCGTGTTGGAAGCTCCTGATTTCGATTATCTATTGAACTTTGTTATAATCGATGATCGGCAGGAAGTCTGCACCGTCAGTCGGTACCGGTATATACCGGTGTCTGTTAACCGGGTTTTATCACTCCCGCGATAACATCAACTCCCTCGATAACAAAAACAATCAGCCGAAATACTTCTGTGTTACAAAGCCAACTAGCACAAAGCAGAGGTGGTTAAAAACCAAAAGGTGTATAGAAAGCAGGTGCAAAGGTAAAACTACAAAAAGTCTATCAACAACACAAACAACAGCATAATACATAAATGATACAAGGGTTTACAATGAAACATGCATGTAAGAGCAAATTTATGAGGAACCGATTATAATCGGAAGAATTGCATCGGTAGCAGGAACCGATTCCAACCGATGATCGATTATGATTTCTAACCGATGTCCCATCACTACTTCCTACAATATTCTTCTCAAGCCCCTGGCTATTTTTCCACTGAACCATGCTTGAAAGAATGCTCAGCGATGAGAGAGAAATGAATTCTGTTTAACTCTTTACCAAATGACAAAATTTTAGATTGGTCCAAATTGAAAGCATTTCTAGAAGACAATTTCAATGTGGCTTAAACGGTGCAATTTTTCTTTGGTAGGGAAGAAAACATTGTTGGAAAAGGAGAAAATGCTGGTTATCAGCATTTTCTCCTTTTCCCACAATGTTTTCAAAAGGCCTCTTTCCTAGGGTCGTTAAAAGGCGGCGTTGCTTCAATTGTTTCAAAATTCAAAAGCAAATATAATTGAACTTTCCAGACAAGTAGCTCAACTGTTTGAGTATCTGACTTGTGACCTGGTGGTTGCAAGTTCAATATCCCGTTGAGGCAAACATTCTCCTGGCAATTTTTCACCTCTGACCTCTGATGCTTATGAGAAAAGTAGTCAGTGATTTGGAAAGAAAATGTGTCAGAACTGGTATGAGAAAACCATGAAACACATGCATAGGTGCATTGACCGCCATAATATGACCCATCGGTAAGCTGTTAAATGGTGTTAAACACAGCTACAATCAATCAATCAATGAAAATTTCAAGCCTGAAGCTGAGACCAAAATACCTGTACCTGCAGTGTCAAGATTACTTTGGCCAGCATTTTCTACTTTTACCACAATGCTTTCAAATTTCAGTGTGGCTCCAGTGGTACAATTTTTCTTTGATAGGGTAGAAAACATTGTGGGAAAAGGAGAAAATGCTGGTTACCAGCATTTTCTCCTTTTCCCACAATGTTTTCAAAAGGCTCCTTTTCCAGGGGCGTTAAAAGGTGTCGTTGTGTGGTAAAGGGTTAACTGAGATGGCATCAAAAATTATCACCAACCATTGACTCTCTCAATGTATTGCACAGGTCAAGAAGTTAAATAGGTTGTGATATGGTGTTTAATGCCCTTTTCAACATTATTTCAGTTATATTGCGGTGGCCAGTGCACCTATCCCTGCTTTCCTGGGGTTTCTTTTACCAGTACTACGCACAATATTCTTTCCAAACCACTGGCTACTTTCCAACATAACCATCACTGAAATAAAGAACTGTAATTATCGTACACACCAGCATTGAACTAAAACAGTAATTACTACAAGCAGGAAGTCTTTAAAATTAATTTTAACTGAACAGACTTAACCCTGTACCAAACAATTCCACATTTGAATGACCCTAAGGAAAAAAAAATATTTTTGAAAACTTTGTGGGAAAAGGAGAAAATGCTGGTTACCAGCTTTTTCTCCATTTTCCACAAAGTTTTCTATCCACATTTGAATGACTCTTAAGGATAAAACATTTTTGAAAACTTTGTGGGAAAAGGAGAAAATGCTGGTTGCTAGCATTTTCTCCATTTTCCATAAAGTTTTCTATCCTTTCACAGACAATTTCAACCATTTGAGCCACTTATATTTGTTGTCTGTAAATGCTTTGTATCTGTCCAAAATTTTGTTCTCTGGTAAAAAGTTGAATACTAACTCTTTGATATTCAATGAGGGATGACAGGGCAGAAAAGTGCCCTGGCATCTGATGACACTCTTATATATGCAAAACGTAAGGCATTCCTGTCCCTTTTTAATAACATGTTAGAGTTGGTGAGGGCAGATGGGGTATGATCTAACGCATCATTTAACCCTATCCCAAACAAGCCCTGGTTTTCACGTGTCTGCAGTACTAGTCTTTTGAAAACACTGTGGAAAAAGGAGAAATTGCTCATAATGAGCAATTTCTCCTTTTCCCAGTGTTTTCTACCCTTTTGGAGAACTTTCTGCCATTTTCATCAAATTTAAAATTGTCGTCTGCAAACTCTTTCAATTTGAACCACTCCAAAATTTGTCGTTTGGAAAAGGGTTAACCCTTCACCACACAATCACAAGTTTAACGACCCTGATGAAGAAGGCTTTTGAAAACATTGTGGGAAAAGGAGAAAATGCTATTAACCCTTTCCCACACAATTCTGACTTTTTTCGACCCCAAGGAAGCAGCTTTTTGAAAACATTGTGGAAAAAGAAGAAAATGCTGGTAAACACCGTTTTCTCCTTTTCCAACAATGTTTTCTACCCTTTCACAGAAAGGCACTGTCAATTTCACTACATTTAAATTGACCTCTGCACATGCTTTCAATTTGGACCAGTCTAAAATTTTGTCATTTGGTAAAGAGTTAACCAGCATTTTCTCCTTTTTCCACAATGTTTTATACCCTTCCAAAAACAAATTTCAATTTTTCAGTCACATTTATTTTGTTGTCTGTAAATTCTTTCAATCTGGACTAATCTAAACTTTTTTCGTCTGGTAATGAATTAACAGTCTAACCAGGGATCTTATATCCACATGTACGTTCCCTGGTCTAATATCTAAACAAATCAGGGCCTGTATTCACCAACCATTCTTAAGAACATTCTCAGTGTCATTCTTCAGAATTTTCTAAATTTGAAAGAAACACAACTTCTGATTGGCTAAACCATTTGGTTTAGCCAATCAGAAAATTGTGTTACTTTCAAATTTAGAAAATCTTGGAGAATAAGACTAAGAATATTCTTAAGAACTGTTAGTGAATATGGGCCCAGGATTGGAGACATTAACTTCCATTACAAACAAAAATTTCGGAACAATTTGTTCAGCCATTGGTGAGAAAACAAAGTAGGTGACAAAACTTTTCATTACTGAAAAAAGATATATTATTAAATCTATACATGTAGATCAGAATATGCCACATGACTAGTATGGTCAAATGAATTAAAAGTCAAACTGACTTGGTATATGGTCATGAATCTTTCAGGCTTAACTCTTCACTTTTGGACTTGTCTAAATTGAAAGTTTTTCTAGATGACAAATTACAAGTGGCTGAAATGACGGAAATCATCTTTCAAAAGATAAAAAACATCGTTGAAAAAGGAAAAAATGCTGGTAACCAGCAATTTTTTCATTTTCTCAAACGTTTTCTAAAGCCTTCTTCCTGAAGGTTTTCATGGAGTGGCAAAGGGATAAAAGGAAAGGATAAATATAGGTTTTAAGCATTTACCACACAATCCTGACATTTAACAACCCTGTGAAAAGAGCCTTTTAAAAACATTGTGGGAAAAGCTGAAAATGCTAATAACCTGCATTTTCTCCTTTTCCCACAATGTTTTCTACCCTATCAAAGAAAATGGCAACATTTGAGCCACATTGAGAATGTTGTCTGCAAACGCTTTCAATTTGGACAAGGCAAAAATTTTGTCGTTTGGTAAAGGGTAAAAGATGGCAAGTAAAGGAATCAGAAAAGTCTTAAGAAATTGTCAACCTAGTCTTAAAATTTGACTCTCTGTTAAAGAAAATATTATCACATTCGCATTTCGTAGTTTACAGGTACCAAAACGGTTGTTTACGTTCAGGGCATCGATTCACTTAATTTGGCGAAATAAAAGAGCGTTAAATCCAAGTCCGAAACAGACTATAACGAAACAAAGAGCAGTGAGATTAAGCTGTTGCCAAGTACGCCATAACCAAATATGATCGATTTTCGAGTATAGAGACACTGACGACAAAAGCTGCGGCCTCAGTATCCATAATCAAGTTCAATTGCAGCTATGTGATACTTACGATTTTATCGCTGAGGTCCTAAATCTCCACAATTTTGATTTGAAAATTCAACAACAAGTCTTGACAGCTAAACCGCCATATTGTTAACGCACCGTTGCCTCCAAGCTGGTACCCAATATCTGTGAGTCAAATAGGGTACCGGTCTGCGGAAACGTGAAGGTACTCACACTAGGTTGTGATAAATCGTGATTTCTGATTGCAGAAACAGTAATTTTCCACAGAAACCTGTAATTTACGTTCCCGGTTTATTATGATTTCATTTTGGTCTACCTGTGGAATTTGCAGATTATTTACGCGCTATTTATCGTTGAAGACTGATTAGATTGCACCAAGATTCAAGGATATGGATCAAAGAACTTAATGTACTCAAAATCAAAGTACCTAAGGTAAGCGTCACGAACCGATCGGTATGGAAATTTGTGGTTGGTGTAGATCTACATGTATTTTAACTCTTTACCACACAAGAAAAATTTAGTCTTGACCAAATTGAAAGCATTTTCAGATGACAATTTAAATGTGACTCAAATAAAGGAAGTTGTCTGGTTACCAGCATTTTCTCCATTTCCCACAATGTTTTCAAAGGGCAATTTCCTCAGGGTCATTAAAAGTCAGGATTGTGTGGTAAAGGGTTAAACAAAAAAATCTAGATTCTCCAAATTGAAGACATTTGCAGAGCTTCATTCAAAATCAATACAAATGAGCATAAGTCCTCTGATATGATAAAAACATGCTGGCAAAAGGAGAAAATGCTGGCTACCAGCATTTTCTTTCTTTTCCTATAATGTTTTCAGAAGGCTTCTTCCTTAGGATCATGTAAATTCGGAATTGCGTGGGATAATTCGCTAACCATTTTTGTGTTCTTATTTTTGTAAACTTAAGTGTCCATCTGCCTTTTGAGTGAGCAGAATGTCTCATAACAATCAGGGTGCTCAGTTTGGAATCGACCCCTAAACCTTAGCTAAGAATCGTTGGTGAAAACAACTGAGCCATTCTCTGGAAAAAAGGGGCTTAATACATCCCCGTCAGTATGAATTATACCAAGCAAGTGATCACATGATCATAGATCCTTAAAATTCAGTTTGTCTAAGTACAAGCTGAACCCTGAGGTAGAATTGTCCTTGGGTACACATGTAAAAAATTACCAAAAGCAAAAGGTTTCGACCCAGGTCAGCCTGGCTGACCTGGGTGGATATTTTTTGCAGGTGCATTAACATTTTTCACAGAGCATGGCTCAAATAGTTCTTGTTTATCATATTGTCCATATTTACATGACTTTAACAGTTCACCAGAAGACAAAATTTTATTTCACCCATATTGAGAGCATTTATAGATGACATGTAAAACTCGGATTGAATAATTGGAATAACCTTTTAAAAAGTTGCCAGCAGTTTTTCCAACAACGTTTTAACCCTTTACCACACATTCCCGAGTTTTTAAGACCTAGATAAAAAGGGCTTTTGAAAATATTGCGTGAAAAGGAGAAAATGCAGGTAACCAACATTTTCTCGTATTCCTTCGATGCTTGCTACTCTTTCAAAAACAGTAATACTCATTTTGGCTTCATTTTATTAGTTGTCTGCAAATGCGCTCAGTTCGGCCACCCTCTTAATTTTTTTCTTTGGCAAGGATTTATAATTGGACTGGCTAAATTTGCTATACCGATACTTTCTGGAGTAAACTTCTTTTTCATTAGAAACTTTTGTCTCATTCAGAAATGTCCCCAATACGGTTAATAACATGTGACGTCACAAACACTATAATACGGGTTGCCGGAAGTGTCGGCACGCAGTATGCATACATGGCAAGTACCATAAATAGAACAGTTGATTCTTCAAGGCTTGACAATTCGTTTAGAGCTGTGTACAAGGAACAGGTCAAGAAATATCCCAACTTTGGTGTAACTTCCGATCTAACGTCGTATAAATGGTGGACAGATGTGGTTACCAAAACTTTTAGAGATGCAGGAAATGTTGTACCGGAAGCTGAACTTGTACTTCTATCGGACAATCTTTATCAGTACTTCAGTACCCAAGATGCTTGGGACGTGATTTCCGGGGCGGAAAACACCTTAAAAACTTTAAAATCTCGTGGGCTTAAACTTGGAGTGGTATCAAATTTCGACGAGCGCCTGGATACAATTCTAGAAAATCTCCATCTAAAAACCTATTTCGATTTCATTCTCGCATCTGCCAGGGAAAAAGTAGAAAAACCGGAAGCGGAAATATTCCATCGTGCATCACGCATTTCCGGTGTTGATTCCAAAGAAACTCTCCATGTTGGAGATAATTTTGTAACGGATTATCAAGGCGCAATGAATGCTGGGATTCAAGGAGTTCTTTTATGGAATAAAGAGAAAGTTTTACCTAGTGGAATTGATAGTAAATATGTTCTATCGGGATTTCATGATATCATAAAGTTTTTTTGAGAAAAGACCAATTGTAATGGGATAATGAGGTGTCAGAAAACCAGGGCTTCAGCATTAAGCACCAAATAAACGAAATGCGCTTTCTCAGTCAGGAAAAAGAGACCAAATCATCGCAATTCCAAAATTGCTTTTGCCAGAAAATAAAAACTAGCAGACAATGTAGATAAAAGATCAGACTGCACGTTCAGTGTTGTTTGACCTTGATCTATATACATGTACACTGTCCGTAGAATGCAGTTCGATCTTGATTTAAATTGTCTAAAACACTGACAAATTGATGCTTGGCTCTTTCAAGTGCTAACATCTATTTCGCTAGAAAAAAAGAAAAACAATAAAGAAAGAAAGGGAAAAAAGAAGAAATTTTCGAATAAATTGGACATCATCTTCAATACATTCCTGACCGCGCACCTGATAATGTTGAAAAAGATTTATCGTGGTGTTAAGACTGCTTTGATTCGAGGAGTCCTTACATGTTTAAAGACAAAGCTACCGGTATGTCACATGGCATGGAAAGTATGTTTTCTCAGGATTAACCCTTTACCGCGCGACAAAATTCAAGACCCGCCAAAATTCAAAGCATTTGCAGACGACAATTTCAAAGTGGCTCAAATGATATTATTTTTCTTTGATGGGGTAGAAAATATTGTGGGAAAAGGAGAAAATGCTGGTTACCAGCATTTTCTCCTTTTCCCACAATGTTTTCAAAAGGCTTCTTCTTCAGGATCGTTTAAAGTCGGCATTGTGTGGTAAAGGGTTAAATGGTATTTTGAAGATTCTTTGAGTAAAAGAAAACCCCTGTGTTGGATAATGCTTTAACAGATTAACTTGGCCCAATGATTGTTCGGCATTCAAGGAGTTCTTTTATGTTCAAAACTGAACCAGACGACAAAATTTTAGATTTTGACCAAAGTGAAAGCATTTTCAGATGAAAAATTGATTGTGACTTAAATGTTGAAATTTGCCTTTGCAATAGTAATAAAAGAAAACATTTTGGAAAAAGGAGAAAAAAAAAAGGGAGAAAATTCTAGTAGTGAGCAAGTCTCCCCAGGGTCATTAAGACTCGAGGTTTTTTTTTTTGTATTTTTAAAGGGTGAAAGACAAAGCTAAACCACGTAACATGGAAAGCGAATATATTTTATTAGGTTTTCATAAGATTATATAAGTTGTATAACTCGAACTCGATAAACCGTTCATTATCAGTTTATATTATTGTTTGTTCTTGCGAATACATGTTTAAAACCTTGAACCGTGACGAGACAATATAAACGTTATCGAGTTGGGTTTATCCCAAACACAGACAATAATATAAACTGGTGATGAAATGTTTGTCGAGTGAGAGGTATATCAGAGAAATTACAAATCGGAATTCTACGATTGTTGTTTGTTTATTGTTGTCATTGTATACTAGTATTTTGTAGTCGCCTGTTTTGTTTGTTTGTTTGTTTGTTGTTTTCCTCTTCATTGCTGTCTTTTCCTTTAAGCTTTTACTAAATACAATTAGTCCTCGCCATAACCTTGGTAATTATCTTTCAAATGTGTCTGCAAGCAAAAAAGAAAAGAAAAAAAATTAAAAAGTAGGGTTTCAATCTGATTAAAGAATACAGTTTCTCCTAACGGTAGACCATTGCCTGTGTATTTCTTTGAAACAATCTTAGTCTGATTCGAAAGAGGTTTTTATTATTATTATTTGAAACTAACGGAATTCCTGATTGGTTAAAACCAAATGCTTTAGCCTGTCAGAAGTCTCGATACTTTCTAAATTTAGAAAAAGAGTACGAATGCAATTTAAAATGGATGGTGCACACCGGCCCATGTGAAACCCAGGTAAGTCATTAGACATGAGCCATGCTCTGTAAGAAAGGGCTTAATGCATCTGCAAAAAGTATAGACCCAGGTCAGCCTGCACAGTCCGCGCAGACTGACCTGGATCGAAACTTTTTGCTATCGGTCAATATTCTGCATGTCCAACGACCAGTGTACCACATGATTCAGTCAGTTGTTATACAAAATAAATTTTATGGATCCATAATTATGTGATGACCTGCTTGGTATCAAACATCACGGAGATCATTAAGCCTCCTTTTTACAAAGCACGGCTCACATGTAGGTGAGCTTTGGCCGTCATACAGAACTGAAATAATGTTAGCAGCATAGAGTATCAATCAATCAACAAATGAGCTGTGCTCTGGCAAAAGGGCGCTAAATACATCTTTGCGATGCATTGAACCAATCAAGCCATCACACATAACTGTGGATCCATAATACCCACTTATTTAAACAACTGAACCGACCGAATCATGAGGTAGACTGGTCCTTTAACATACAGAAAATTGACCAATAGCGAAAAGTTTCGGCTTAGGCCGGCCTGCGCGGACTGCGCAGGCTGACCTGAATCGATACTTTTCGCAGATGCATTAAGCCCCTCTTTTCACAGGGCATGGCCCAAATCAATTTCATAGTTTCTTTTTTTCAAAAAAATATGGATGTCTAACAATTGTTAGTTATAGTGCAGCCAATTAGAAATCTTGTGAACGCTGTTCGGTTTTTCCTGTAAACTGGCTGACCTTCATGATGCCATACATTAGAGGTTATCTTCAAGAGCACACGCCTTCTTAATGTTTCTTAATTATTTTACTCTCATTCTTCACTGTCTTGCACTACGGATCATTCCCATTCACCTCTGTAGTTGGCTCAGAAAGTAGTCCGTCATCACGTGATATTTTCGTCACATGACCATAACTCAAAATGGCGACACAAACGCCAGTGAAAGAAAGACCAATCGATTGTTTTGTGTGCTGTTCAAACAGCATAAGGCCAATCAGACTTAGTGGTAGGAAATGTGAAAAAGAGGGATTTTCTGAAAAGCTTAAATGTCTTTTAAAGGACGATAAGTTGTTTTTTAATTTTGTTTAAATTGTCATCATTCATGGGCGCAGCCATTTTTTTTACAATTGGCGTAAGATTCTGATCAGTAAAGAAGCTTGAAAAAATAGTTCCATTGTATACAGGTAAATTCATCAGTTTGAATGCACCTATAATGTATCCGGAATCATATTTCCTTTGTCTACTGTATTATGTTACACATGAAACAGTTAAATAGTAACAAAACATGTTTTCCTCGGTTTGACAAGATTCTTGTCATTTAGCCCGTTGCAGAGATGTATGGTGAGAGTAACGAACGACAACTCTGCTCGGAGATTGCTCATTCTTTTGAAGGGTGTACAAAATCATCAAAGTGAAAACAAGAAATATCTTTAAAAAAAAAAAGACAGACGGTGTAAGAAAGACTGGAATATGAATATCGAGACTCTGTGTGGCTCAATATGAGGTAAAATAATTAAAAGTAACATCGCGAGCAATGGCCTCTTTTTCCTCACCGTTTCTCATTTCTTTGAAAAGTAGTATTGAGTTATTTGGTGACGCTAATGAAAATACTGAATTTCCAAAAAGAACAAAAACAGAATCATTCTCTATTACAATAATTTGCTGTGGTATAAATCAAGGCCCGGGAGATAGATTAGCGGTAGCAACGCTTGTAAATAAGCAAAGGTGCCAGGAGGGGCCCGCCCAATAAACATGTACACATTTTTGACCAGTCGCAAACTACCATCTAGATCTATTCATTCTTTATCAGTACCTAGAAGTTGGTCAAAAGCCAGCGCATTCATCTACGCCAAAAAAAATGAAGAAGTCTGCTATAGCAAACCAATAGGACACATTATTGTTTACCGAGATTCCGTCATAAAAATAGCCCACACCAAAACGAGCAGAGGAGGTAGAGATGCGCAGCTGTAGTAGGAAGTAAATAAACTGTCAAAGATGACGTTAACAAACAATCCCGAACCAGCAATTAAAATACTGTCGGGTAAATATACGTTCTGTGTGCAACTTTTTTACTGTTGTTGTTATTATTATTATAAGACATGGCTTTTGTATGCGAATTACCTCACTCCTCATTCCATATTTCGGGTCTTGCCTCGAAATATGCTTATACACGGTACATTTCGCACATCTCCGGAAGCACACCGCTTTACCGTTATTGAAATTGTAATGCTCCTCTTTAGAAAGAACGCATGAGTACATTTTCTATCGTTATCTTTCTAAGAGTATTTCAGTCAGCAAACAGTTTGTACATTCAAGTTTTAGCGTGGTTTATCAATTCCGTTAGGAATTTTCCCACAGTGTTTTCTACCCTTTTTGAGACCTTTCTGCCATTTTCATCAAATTTAAATTTGTCGTCTGCAAACTCTTTCAATTTGGACCAGTACAAAATGTGTCGTTTGGGAAAGGGTTAAATACTTTTAAATGGTATGGTCTAAATACAAATTCACTGTAACGCCTGCATTGTGTATTTTCGGCTGCTATTGGGGCTTTTACTTACAGCTTCCTCCTTGTGAAAGCAGTGATGGCCGTGATGCGTCCTACAACAGATGTAACCAACCTCACACAGCCGCTGAAACGGTTCACACTCCTCATGGCCCGTGATCTCTTGTATGTCTAACATGTACGGTTCATACTCGTCTTCAGTCAGGCAGTGGCTGTTCGGAACTGGCGAACCTAAAAAATTTAAAATCAGTTGTAATATGTACCAGATATAACGATATTTAGACATGGCCGCTTGAAGGTATCACACTTCTCATAACTTAACCCCACTCGTCACAACTCGGCCGATTCCGTACCTACATCTAACCTCGTCTGTATTAGGGAGGCTTCCATTTTGAAAGTTCCAATCACATGATCTTAAACATGGCGGCGCCCCTGTAGATCGCTTAGCAACGACATGAACAACCACTCTGAAGTTATTCACTTCTATCGATCTGTTGATGAAAGCACCTAACGGAATTGATAAACCACGCTAAAATTTGAATGTACAAACTGATTGCCGACTCAAATACTCTTCGAAAGATAACGATAGAAAATTTGCTCATGCGTTCTTTCTAAAGAGGAGTCTTACAATTTCAATAACGGTAAAGCGGTGTACTTCCGGAGATGTGCGAAATGTACCGTGTAGGTGCATATCAAGCTACGTGATACAGCTGAGGGATTTGATCACCGGATCACCCGAGATATGCCGAATGGACTTAATCCTTCCAGTGTCGACTTTTTACGACCCTGAAAAGGAAGCCTTTTGAAAACATTGTGGGAAAAGGAGAAAATGCTGGTAACCAGCATTTTCTACTTTCCCCACAATGTTTTCTACCATATCAAAAAATTGCACCATTTAAGCCACATTGAAATTGTCGTGCTTTTAATTTGGACAAGGCTTGAATTTTGTCGTCTGGTAAAGGGTAAAGATCGGCTTTATGTTTGACATAAGGCTCGTACTCCGTTAGAGAAGTTGTAACTAGCTGTTGTTCACCAGGGCCCGTATTCACCGATCATATATGATAAGATTCTTGGTGTAATTTCTGGAACTTTTTCTGGATAAATTTACATGTAAAAGTGACGCAACTTCCGGTAGGCTTAGCCAATGGTTATATCACTTGTCACAACTCGGCCGATTCCGTACCTACATCTAACCTCGTCTGTATTAGGGAGGCTTCCATTTTGAAAGTTCCAATCACATGATCTTAAACATGGCGGCGCCCCTGTAGATCGTTTAGCAACGACATGAACAACCACTCTGAAGTTATTCGCTTCTATCGATCTGTCGATGAAAGCTCCTAACGGAATTGATAAACCACGCTAAAACTTGAATGTACAAACTGTTTGCCGGCTCAAATACTCTTCGAAAGATAACGATAGAAAATTTACTCATGCGTTCTTTCTAAAGAGGAGCCTTACAATTTCAATAACGGTAAAGCGGTGTGCTTCCGGAGATGTGCGAAATGTACCGTGTAGGTGCATATCAAGCTACCTGATACAGCCGAGGGATTTGATCACCGGATCACCCGAGGTATGCCGAATGTGGTTATATGTGCCATTAACAGGTGACGTCACTTTCTAAATTTAGAATATGACTACGAATGTTTTAACCCTTAAGCTTCTACGCTAGGCTCAAGGACCTTTTGCGGACAATGTAGATCAAGATCAGACTGCACACAACGTGAAGTCTGGTCTTTGATATACATAGTCTGATATGGTGTTTTCATTCTGGTGCGATCAACTTTGAATCGCCATTCGAGTAGGGTTATTTCTATTGAGTAGATATTTTCGTTCCATTTATTTAGCTGCTTAAGCGGTTACTCTTTACCTAACTACAAAATTTTAGACTTGTCCAAATTGAAAGCATTTGCAGACGACAAAATAAGCGTGGCTAAAAGTTGAAATTTGTTTTGGGAAGGGCAGAAAACATTGTGGGAAAAGGAGAAAATGCTGATTACTAGCATATTCTACTTTTCCCACAATGTTTTCAAAAGGCGTCTTGGGTAGGTCGTTAAAAGTCGGGATTGTGTGGTAAAGGGTTAATGGCTGGTGAAAACCACCCCAGACTAAATCTGCGACCTAGTCATGGCCGCTTGAAGCTGAATGTAGGGATCAGACACGTGTATAGTTAGAAGACAGTGATTGTAAGGAATTGGTGAACCTTAAATTGGAAGAAAAAAAAATGGTGTTATGATTAGCCCTTGTGCACCACCAGATACAATTATCTAGGTCCGTATTCACCAATCATTCTTCAGATCATTCTTAGTCATATTCTCCGGAATCTTGTTAAATTTGAAAGTAACACAACTTCTGATTGGCTAAACCATTTGTTTTAGCCAATTAGAAGATATGGTACTTCCAAATGTAGAAAATATTGTAGAAAGATACAAAAACGTTCTTAAGAACGACTTGTGAATACTGATCCTGGACATGGCCGCTTGAAGCCTTCGTGCCCGCCACCTCCACCCCCGGGGCTTGTGATCTCTCATATGTTTTAACATATACTGCTCATAGGCTACTCGTCCTCGTGTATGGGTGATTGGTGAAAACTAAGAATTAATTATCGGGAGTACAACAGACAAATCTAGGTAGACATAACCACTTGAAGGTTTCATACGGCTCATGGTCTATGATCTCTCAGTGTGTGTTTGACACCTACTGTTTGTGCATGTCCTGAGTTAGACAATTTTGGATTGATAAACTTAAACGTAAAAACGTTTTCGAGTCTGTATTTACCAATTCTTCTATAAATCTCAGGATTTGAAAGACTGCCTATGAAATACAAGAATGGTCCAAAGCGAGACTTTGGGTAGGGCATGTCTATTGAAGGCCCTAAGCATCGAAAGCGAGACTTTGGGTAGGGCATGTCTATTGAAGGCCGTAAGCATCGAAAGCGAGACTTTGGGTAGGGCATGTCAATTGAAGGCCGTAAGCAATGAAAGCGAGACTTTGGGTAGGGCATGTGTATTGAAGGCCGTAAGCATCGAAAGCGAGACTTTGGGTAGGGCATGTGTATTGAAGGCCCTAAGCATCGAAAGCGAGACTTTGGGTAGGGCATGTCAATTGAAGGCCGTAAGCATCGAAAGCGAGACTTTTGGTGGGGCATGTCAATTGAAGGCCGTATGCATCGAAAGCGAGACTTTTGGTGGGGCATGTGTATTGAAGGCCGTATGCATCGAAAGCAAGACTTTTGATGGGGCATGTCTATTGAAGGCCGTATGCATCGAAAGCGAGACTTTGGGTAGGGCATGTCAATTGAAGGCCGTAAGCATCGAAAGCGAGACTTTGGGTAGGGCATGTATACTGAAGGCCGTAAGCATCGAAAGCGAGACTTCGGGTAGGGCATGTATACTGAAGGCCGTAAGCATCGAAAGCGAGACTTTTGGTAGGGCATGTCTATTGAAGGCCGTAAGCATCGAAAGCGAGACTTTTGGTGGGGCATGTCTATTGAAGGCCGTATGCATCGAATGCGAGACTTTTGGTAGGGCATGTCTACTGAAGGCCGTAAGCATCGAAAGCGAGACTTTGGGTGGGGCATGTATACTGAAGGCCGTAAGCATCGAAAGCGAGACTTTGGGTGGGGCATGTCTACTGAAGGCCGTAAGCATCGAAAGCGAGACTTTGGGTAGGGCATGTCTACTGAAGGCCGTAAGCATCGAAAGCGAGACTTTGGGTAGGGCATGTATACTGAAGGCCATGAGCATCGAAAGCGAGACTTTGGGTAGGGCATGTCTACTGAAGGCCGTAAGCATCGAAAGCGAGACTTTGGGTAGGGCATGTGTATTGAAGGACGTAAGCATCGAAAGCGAGACTTTGGGTAGGGCATGTGTATTGAAGGACGTAAGCATCGAAAGCGAGACTTTGGGTAGGGCATGTGTATTGAAGGACGTAAGCATCGAAAGCGAGACTTTGGGTAGGGCATGTATACTGAAGGCCGTAAGCATCGAAAGCGAGACTTCGGGTAGGGCATGTATACTGAAGGCCGTAAGCATCGAAAGCGAGACTTTTGGTGGGGCATGTCTATTGAAGGCCGTAAGCATCGAAAGCGAGACTTTTGGTGGGGCATGTCTATTGAAGGCCGTATGCATCGAATGCGAGACTTTGGGTGGGGCATGTCTACTGAAGGCCGTAAGCATCGAAAGCGAGACTTTGGGTGGGGCATGTATACTGAAGGCCGTAAGCATCGAAAGCGAGACTTTGGGTGGGGCATGTCTACTGAAGGCCGTAAGCATCGAAAGCGAGACTTTGGGTAGGGCATGTCTACTCAAGGCCGTAAGCATCGAAAGCGAGACTTTGGGTAGGGCATGTATACTGAAGGCCATGAGCATCGAAAGCGAGACTTTGGGTAGGGCATGTCTACTGAAGGCCGTAAGCATCGAAAGCGAGACTTTGGGTAGGGCATGTGTATTGAAGGACGTAAGCATCGAAAGCGAGACTTTGGGTAGGGCATGTGTATTGAAGGACGTAAGCATCGAAAGCGAGACTTTGGGTAGGGCATGTATACTGAAGGCCGTAAGCATCGAAAGCGAGACTTTGGGTAGGGCATGTCAATTGAAGGCCGTAAGCATCGAAAGCGAGACTTTGGGTAGGGCATGTCTACTGAAGGCCGTAAGCATCGAAAGACACTGTAATCAAAACATAGACTTTACGACGAGAAACCAAATAAAAGATAAAATCCAGTTTGATAACTTCAATGAATCATGTGACTAAAAGGATAATATATTAATGAATAGCGATTATTGAATCCAAACATACCTTCTATATGACAGAAAGGGTGACCACTCCCGTCCAGTTTACACGTCATATTCCCCGGGCAAATATCGATCTCCTGGAATCAGTAGAATAAACCTGTCGTGAAAACATGCTCTTTAGACACTCTTTCTTTATGTACAGCGCAACCGTTTATTTCTAAACTGTTACTCTTCTTTAAAACAATAATATTTATAGGATCATTGGCCCCAACACATAGTCGTAAGGGAAGTGAAGTCTGTCAGTTTTTCTCCTGCCACCCCCATGATTTTGGAGATAGTGGTGGGAAATAACATTGCCCTCTCATAACTTGGATTTTCATTTTTCGATTTCTTTTGTTAGAATGTGACTTCCCACTTTTTAATTAAGTCTCTGGAAGTTTCACCCCAACCCGCCATGTTAAAAACCTTGCGAACTGGTCCCCGTTGTAGATATATACTAAACGGAAAAAAAAAAATAAACGCAGGGTAAACATTTCGTGCTATAACGACTGAACCGCTGAAATACTTGGAAATTTAGGGGATACTGCGAAAATTGTTAGGTAACTCTGCAAACACTCTTCAGATTATAATGAAAATTTGTCCATTTGTCGAAAAATAATATGTCTAGTAACATAAACAAATATTGAACCAAACCAAACAAGTCCATTTTAGTGCATTTCCACTGTTTACCCTGCGTTTCCTTTTCCGTTTATTGGAGAGGTCATCAGACCTCTCCAACAGTGGTGAGTTTAAAAGGCAGACTGCCTCAGAAATTGCTGCCAAACTCCATGTTTTTCTGCGAAATCGTTCTGATACACAGTCTGTTTCGTCATGGTTTTATAAATAAACCGAAATCAAAAAACTGAAATAGGAAATAGACGTGTTTTGTTTTTATTTGACGGATTTCAAAAAGGATTTGTTATATTGATTTGATTGCAAATGACCTTTCCAGTGGTTGTAATTTTTCATTAAACAAATAAAGCTACACACACAAAAGAGAATTTCGTTAAAAAAGAGAACACCGCGGGAAAAGATCACGCGACTTGAAAACGTGGGAAAAAGGCCACGTGTCTGTCATGTAATGCAGAAGAGGTTTCTTCTTTTTACACAGCGGCGATCATATAATGCCTTACTTATTTGTTTATATGTACCAAAATATATTGAAATTAAAAGCAGTAAGCTATTTGAAAACATTGATGCTGACCTCTCCTGGCTTCTTTTTTAAAGAAGCCAACTTGGTATACATACTAGTACCCACTGTATCAGGGGAGGTAACCAATCTACAAACATTGATACAGCCAGATCTGTGTACGAATAAGGGCAAGGTTCAAGAAACCATCCAGAGCTGAATAATGCAACGGTGTTGTTCATTTGTCTTGTAGCATTGTACAACAAGGTAAATACATACATGTAGGATATTAGTTGTAGTTTACTTTTGTCCTTGGAAAAAAGCGGGCTACAGTATTTTCAAAAGTGTGAATATTCTGCCCAGTACTTCCAAGCTTCCGGTGTATAAGACTTATCGAAGTTTCATAATGGTGTATAAATACATACACTGCCGATAACGCATATTTGCTGCTGCAGGCTGTCCTTGTCGCACCACACCGCTGTCATGACAACCTGTAGAATAAGTGAGGGAAGCTCTGAGAAGAGGGTGTTTAATGCACATGCATCTTACTAATGATGCGTGCTCTATGAAAAGGGGGATTAATGCATCTGCGAAAAGTATCGACCCAGGTCAGCCTGCGCAGTCCGCGCAGGCTGACCTGGATCGAAACTTTTCGCTATTGGTAAATTTTCTGTGTGTCAAAGGACCAGTCTACCTTCTGATGCAGTCGGTTGTCAGACATAATGAATTCTATGGATCCCTAAATATGTGATGACTTGCTTGGTATAATGCATCACGGAGATGCATTAAGCCCCTTTATATTAGAGCATATTCTAATACATTGTACCATGCAAGCCTTTCCATGGTATGGATCTATTCTGTAAAAAAAAAAAGTCTAATTCATGAGATGGGATAGTAGAACTTTGATATTCAAAAAATATCGCTTATCGCAAAAAGTTCAGATTCAGGTCAGCCTGCGCGGCCATGGGTCGATACTGTTTTGCAGATGCATTAAACCACATTTTCTCAGAACATGTATCAAATAACTTAAGGTGGAAGGCATAAAAAAGCCCTTGGGTGTAAATGTGAAAGACATCAAAAAGGTCCTCAGTGTAAATATGGTGAACATATGAACCATGCTCTGGCAAAAGGGGGCTTAATGCATCTCCGTGATGAATTGTACCAATCAAGCCATCACATAATTATGGATCAATAATAGCCACTTTTTCTAACAATCGACTGAATCACGAGGTAGACTGGTCCTTTAACATACAGAAAATTGACCAGTAGCGAAAAGTTTCGGCCCAGGTCAGCCTGCGCGGACTGCGCAGGCTGACCTGGGTCGATACTTTTCGCAAATGCATTAAGCCATTGAGCCCCTTTTCACAGAGCACAGCTCATATAAAAAGTGTCCAGGACAGTTTTGAGACGTGTAAAAAGTTATCGGTATAAATGTGAAAGATGTTTAAAAATCTTTAGTGTAAATTTGAAAGGCATATATAAATAACGGTCCTCAAAAGTATAAATATACATGTACATGTAAACAGTACTGGGTATAAATGTGAAAGACATATTAAAAGTCCCTAGTATAAATATGAGAAACATATCAAAAGTCCCGAGTATCAATGTGAAAATGTGAAAAACGTCATGTGAAATAAATGTGAAAAACATATATATTATTAAAGAAGAAAAAAAAAAGACTCTTTTTACAGTCGAACTGAGCAATTCCGGAAGTGTATCGAGAACGAGCTGATGGTTTAGATAAAACTGGCGACTGTGAAACTGCTGACCTGTTCTTTTGACTCAGAATGCGTTTGCATGACTTTTATTATTAATATTATTTAGAACATACAATTTTCTTAATTATCTATTATAAAATATGTAATGAAAAATACAATACCATGCTGACACCTAGATATAGTAATATCTTCATCTTGATGATGTTTCCCTCAACTCGTTCACTCTTTATTTAATCTGAAATGATTATTATTATCATTAGTTTATTCTTTTTTCCGCCAACTTGGCGAGCATTACACAATAACTGTAAAATGAACACATTAGAAAGGAATGAAAAAGAGAACAACTATAATCAAAGCATTGAAAGCACTGGTTTGGCATTTGTCAAGAGAGCCATTGCGTGGAAGTAATAATTTGAAAAATAAACGAACAATAATGTGGGTCGAACAAGCCCGGACGAACAAAGCCAATGGACGAACAAGCCCAGTGACGAACTCGTTTTAGGACGAACACGGTCAGGTTGTGCGTATGATTGCGCCGATAGTAAGCCATAGCGAGTATAGACATTTTCAATTAAAAAAAATAGTATTCCCATGATCGATGGCATAATCCAGTTTATTTTAATACGCAGTTGTTAATTATATATCTGAGTGCTAATGAGTCAATTATTTCTTTTACAAAAACCGAGTTTAATTGGGTTTACTTCCTTCGGTTTTGCACAAACTACGATACACGATTTTCGAAATACAGTATTGAACTCATAGTGGCATTGTCTCCGACCAATGCCACAAAAAGTATATGGCTAGAAGGGAGCCAGTGTACGGCCAAACCCTAACCAGAAAAAGACACTTGCAGTAAAAAGACGAAAATGTAAAAGCCACTTCCCTGATCAGAATGCGGGAGCACATTGTAAAAATCCAAAAGTACAAAAGGAAGCGATACAAAAATAAGGAGAAAATGTGAATCAAGTTTGAAAACCTTGCAACGAAAACGAAATGCAAGGAAAAAAATAAGCCAAACAATAATAAGGAACAAAATAATCAAGGAGCGAGACATAAGTGAGCAGACGCCTAGAATAAACCATTGACTCTGTATGTAACACATAACTCATTACCACACAAGAAAAATTTAGACTAGTCCAAATTGAAAGCATTTGCAGACGACAATTTAAATGTGAACCAAATAATGGAATTTGTCTTAGACAGGGTAGAAAACATTGTGGGAAAAGCAGAAAATGCTGGTTACCAGCATTTTCTGCTTTTCCCACAATGTTTTCTAAAGGCTTCTTTGTCGGGGTTGTTAAAAGTCGGGGTTGTGTGGTAAAGAGTTAAGCTGCTGAATAAATGAAACCCAAATTTCTACTCTATACTGAAAGCCCCGAACATTGCGGTTTCAAAGTTGATTTCACCGGAAAGAAAATACCATATCGGACTTTGTAGATCAACGATCAGACTGCACGTTATGTGCAGTCTGATCTTGATCTACACTGTCCGCAAAAGGTCAGTGGGTCGCGATTAGCAGCTCTAAGGGTTAATCTGATTTTTTTTTCTTGTAAGATGCATAGAATAGATTACAGGTATTACTCGTATAATGATCATTATCATAAAGGAAAGCACACAATGTATGGTCATAAATATTTCCGAATGATTGCGTCTCCGTTGATAATAATAATAATAATAATAAAAATAATAATTTCAAGAACATAACAAAAACCATGAATAATAATAGCAATCATAAAATGAGTACGTGTGAAAGTCTCGTAGCTAAAAGTAAAATGACTCTTTATGAGCAATTTCTCCCCTTTTTTCACACTGTTTTTACAAGATTTCCCGACTGAAATATGAAAAAAAATATACATGTATATTGTTTTTTTTTTGAACGGTCTAATATTTATATGACCCTCGGAAAGAAGACCTCTGAAAATATTCTGGCAAAAAAAAAAAAAGGAGAAAAACTGGTAACCAGCAATTTCTCCCGGTTTTCCAACAATATTTTATATTTAAATTCAAACTCCCTCATTTGAGTCACATTAAATTTGTCGTCTGCAAATGCTTTGAATTTGGACCAGTCTAAAATTTTATCGTCTGGTAAAGAGTTTTTCTAATCACCTTTTCAACCCAATCTCAACTCCACAAAATCAAACTAGCAACACCTCACACAGCCTAGTATTGTATTAAAACCGAAGACACAAAAGAAATAGTGACGAAGAAAGACAAACATTTCGAAAGTCGTTGAAAGCTGTTTCCCCCACACCACGTTTGCAATCAGTAAATCATTGTCAGTCGTATAAAAAGGAGTTCTAAGCTATTACTAAATAATCCCGTGTTTTCACGGTCCTGGGGAAGATGGCCTTTGAAAAACATCGTGGTAAAGGAGAAAATGCTGGTAACTAGCATTTTCTCCTTTTCCCACAACGTTTTCTATCATTGCAAATACAATTCTAATCCGTTTAAACATATTTTATTTATCAATTAAATACAACATTTTACAAACAATTACATAGAATAACTAAAATAACTAATGAAATGGATCACAACGAGAGCAAAAGCTTATAATTATAGTTCTTCTCCGAATTCCAGGTTATGGTAATGATATTTATAATGACATGGCTACAGAAAGAAAAATTCTAATATGTCAAATTTAATTTGTCGTCTGCAAATACTTTCAAATTGCACCACCAATCTAAAATGTTGTCGTTGGTAACAAGATAACTGTTTTACATAGCTGTACAAAATGCGTTCAGAGTTCACCGGATCTGGTATATTTGAGCCATGCTCTGTGAAAAGGGAGTTTAATGCATCTGCGTAAAGTACCGACTGCGCAGGCTGATCTAAGCCGAGACTTTTCGCTGCTGGTCAATTTTTTGTATGTCCAGGGACCAGTGTACCTCATCGGTTGTTTAAAAAAGTGGCTATAATGGATCCATAATTATGTGATGGCTTGATTGGTATCATGGATCACGGAGATGCACCAAGTCTCCTTTTATCGGAGCATGGCTCATTTATCTTTATCGAACCGGGGCCCCGTATTCACCAACTGTTCTCAGATTCAGTCTCAGTCTAATTCAAGATTTAAATAGTAAGTATTTATCGATGACTAAACCTTTTTTTTTTTAAATCTTAAGCCAATCATTGCCAGAAATGGCGTTACTTTTTAAATTCAGAAAATCCAGAGAATTAGACCAAACAAATTTATCAAGAATGGTAGGTTACCCACGATTTTTTTTTTTTATTACGGTTCACTTGGTGTCACACCGGTACCATTTTAGTGCATTGAAGATAGCGTGAAAACCACTATCTTTGACCCTTGGCAAACCTAGAACTTTGCTGTTTGTTTCCTTTATACAGCAGCCACATGACTGGACCTACACTGTCCGATACAAAGATGAATCCCTGAAAAAAATGCGATTTAATTTCTCGACTTTGGACTGAAATTTTCCATAGTTTTTGTTGGGGGTGGACTATAAGAACAAAATTATTTTTCAAAGCATCATTGATGTAAGAATTAGTTTCTCGTTGTTAACCTTTCACGAGTGCAATTTTCCTTGTTTTGTTTGCCAGAAATATTTTAAAAAATTTGAACTAGAAAATGCCCTTCATGGCTGTAGACCATGTTCCCTCACCACATACTGTGTACAGTTTCCACAGAACCCATCAGATCAACACCAGAAACACATACAAAACCATACCTTTCATTCTCTCTGATTTAAAAAAAAAGCAGAAGTGGCTGGTGTTAAATTTACGAATGGACTACTATTGAAAACTACGACCCGACCCGAAGCAGTTCACCGATGAATCTTCGACCCCGAAGCAGTTTCCAGGGCCCGTATTCACCAACCATTCTAAAGAAAATTCTTAGACTAAATCTCCAAGATTTTCTAAATTTGAAAGTAACACAACTTCTGATTGGCTAAACCAAATGGTTTGGCCAATCAGAAGTTGTGTTACTTTCAAATTTAGAAAATTCAGGAGAATAAGACCAAGAACGTTCTTAAGAATGGTTGGTGAACACGGGCCCAGATGCGTGTCTGTTTATTGCGTTATTTGTATTATTATGTACAGCGGGGATCAGAATCCGTGTTTAACAAATTTCTAGTCTTATTCCAAATCTAAAAAACATAGTAAAACAAATCTGACTGGCTATGCCACGTGGTTGAAATTGGTTTAGCTTATGAAAAATTGTGTTACTTTTATTTTAGAAATTTTTTGCGAATTAGACTAAGAATGTACTTTAGAATGGTTGGTGAATATGTATAAGTAAGTAAGTAAGTAAGTACGTAAGTAAGTAAGGAAGGAAGGAAGGAAGGGGGAAGAAGGAAGTCAGTCAGTCAAGAAGGAATGAAGGAAGGAGTTTATTATGGTGACATGTGTAGAGAAAAAGCATACAAAAATATGTAACAAAATGGCATGACAAAGGTACACCTTGTCCCATGGGCAAAAGTCACTTTCAATTTTGAACAAATATACGTATATTAACACATACATTGGATAATTTGTCAAATCAAACACATTTTGATTTTCCAGAAATTCGCAATACTTAAATTTTCGTTGCTTCTCGAATGCATGGACAGCGAATTTTTCAAGTGAGCGAACATGATTCTGCATAAGATATGAAAGTTTGTCCAAGGGAGATAACTGTGTAAACTGATGTTTGTCCAGGATTTTTGAATACGAGTTCATGGGGAATTGGGGCGTGACGTTACCGAAGTAAAATGATTTTTTTGCTCTACAGTATTTGTTTTCGTTGTTTTTAACTATTGACCACACTTATCCGAAATTAAAGGGTCCTAAAGAGGACAGTTTAAAAAAAATGAGGTAAAAAGGAGAAAATGCTGGAAAGCAGCATTTCCCACAATGTTTTCAAACAAATCACATCATTTTCGCTACTGCAAATGAGACATGCTCTGTGGAAAGGGGTTTAATGCATCTGCGAAACGTATCGGCCCAGGTCAGCCTGCGCAGTCCGCGCAGGCTGACCTGGGCCGAAACTTTTCGCCATTGGTCAATCATCTGTATGCCAAAGGACCAGTCTACATCATGATTCAGTCGGTTGTCAAAACAAGTGACTATTATTGATCCATAATTATGTGATGGCTTGCTTGGTAAAACGCATCACGGAGACGCATTAAGCCCCCTTTTCACAAAGCATGGCTCAAATACTTTCGTTGCTTTGTGAAGGAGAAATAAACTTATCTACCTGTAACACGTGTTTAGAACAAAACCACCCTTTTATTTGAGCCATGCTCTGGCGAAAGGGGCCTTGATGCAATGTACCAGGCAAGTCATCACATATTCGTGGATCCATAAAAATCAATTTTTGTCTCACAACCGATTGAATCATGAGGTAGACTGGTCTTTGGACGTGCCGTAAATTGATCAAAAGCGAAAAGTTTCGGCCCAGGTCAGCCTGCGCGGACTGCGCAGGCTGACCTGGGTCGATACTTTTCGCAGATGCATTAAGCCCCCTTTTCACAGACCATGGCTTATTTCTTTTCACAGTGGCGAACTACAACTTTCCCCACATAAACTATGGAAACAAAAGGAAAAAATGTCATGGTAACAGGTTTAGGTGACAATACACATGAAATTGTTGTTTATTTGGAAAAGTCTCGGAACGAAATTTTCGACAATGTTATGTTTTCGCACAGAAAAAGACAGTAATAGCGATTTGATGGTTTGAGACTTGGTTCTTACTTTTCGTGCTCAGAATAAAAAAAGAAAAAACACACACACATGAAAATGCATTTGACGACAAGTTTTCTAATTGTTTTCTTTTGTGTAAGTATACTTTTCTATTTAAAGTGACGTTTTGTACGATTTTATTTTCTCTATTATTATTATTCCTTCTTCTTCTTCTTCTCCTCCTCCTTCGTCTTCTTTTTCTTCTTCTTCTTCTTTTTTTTCTTCTTCATCATCTTTTTCCTCTTCTTCTTCTCCTCCTCCTCCTCCTCCTCCTCCTCCTTCTTCTTCTTCTTCTTCTTCTTCTTCTTCTTCTTCTTCTTCTTCTTCTTCTTCTTCTCCTCCTCCTCCTTCTTCTTCTTCTTCTTTATTTATTTATTTATTTATTTATTTATCGGTTAGCAACAGTTCGTTGTTTTCCCTCAGTGTTTTCAAAAGCTCATTTCCTGGGGTCGTCAAAGGATGGGGTTATGTATTAAAGGGTAAACGTAAGTTGTTTTTTCTTTCATTTAAAGGCTGTTGGTTTTATATTGGCCAAAAATATTCAAGTCCAGGCTGAAGATGTTTGTGATGTAAGTATCGTCTGTCTGTCTGTCTGTCTGTCTGTCTGTCTCTGAAAAAGTTGCGTAGCCTAACGTAAGCTGGAGTACGGTGGCACTGAGGCGACATGTGCATTTTTTTGTATTTATCTCGTTCCCACGAGATAATAATTTTTTTTCTGGAGGTTTTTTTTTTTTTTTTTTAATAAAAAATTATGCAAAAAACAAAATTCGTTTTTCTCGAGTTTTTTTTTTTTTTTTTTCCCCAATAAAAAATTATGCAAAAAACAAAATTCGTTTTCTAGAGTTTTTTTTTTTTTTTTTTTTTATAAACAATTTTGCAAAAAAAACCAATTTTCATTTTCTCGATTTATTTTCATAGAAAAAATTATGCAAAAGACGAAATACTATCTCGTTCGAACGAGATAATCAGCCAATCAAAGTCATCCATTATGTCGTTAGCACGAGATAATAAGTCGTGCTCACGACATAATCATCCAATCAGATTCCTCCTACTAATTTTTGTTTTTTGAATAATTCTTTATAAAAAAAAAAAAAAAAAAAACTCGAGAAAACGAATTTTGTTTTTTGCATAATTTTATATATATATATATAAAAAAAAAAAAAAAAACCTCGAGAAAACGAAATTTTGTTTTTTGCAATTTTTTTTATTAAAAAAAAAAAAAAAAAAAACCTCGAGAAAACGAATTTTGTTTTTTGCATAATTTTTTATAAAAAAACTCGTGAAAACGAATTATTATCTCGTGGGAACGAGATAAATACAAAAAAAAAAAAAATGCACATGTCACCTCAGTGCCACCGTACTAAACTGGAAAGAACAAAAATCAAAGGACCTATAGCCCTGAGAGTCGCCTGGTGTATTATAGGTTGGAAGTTTTCCACATGACGCGTCGGAAATGTGACTTGGATGAAAATCTCATCTGCTTTACATCATCCTTTGTTAAATTTCAAAACAAAAATCTAATAACAGTATTCAAGATACAAAATTACCTAATCACAAAATCATTTTATAAATGCAAGCATAAGTTCTGAATGGCCGAACTTGGCCAAACAACAACAACAACAACAACAACAACAACAACAACAACAAAAAATCATAAAATTCGGCCCCGAAAAGGAGAGGATTTGGCCCAATTACGCTGCTTACTTATGATTATGCATGATTTATGGTACATGATATTGTAGTTACGGAAAATGGTACTTCTAGTGTCAATTATCTATCTAGTAAATATTTTGGAGGTTTCACTGAAACAGAAAATTATATATAACCACAGAAGTTCAGTATAGATCATTCTGATAACAATGAGAAGACTCAAAAAATCATTACAAAGGAGCAGGTACTACCGGTGGACCCTTAGGAAACCGTGTCTCATACACAGTACCCCCACTCGTCACAACTCGGCCGATTCCGTACCTACATCTAACCTCGTCTGTATAAGGGAGGCTTCCATTTTGAACTACCAATCACATGATCTTAAACATGGCGGCGCCCCTGTAGATCGCTTAGCAACGACATGAACAACCACTCTGAAGTTATTCACTTCTATCGATCTGTCGATGAAAGCTCCTAACGGAATTGATAAACCACGCTAAAAATTGAATGTACAAACTGTTTGCCGACTGAAATACTCTTAGAAAGATAACGATAGAAAATTTACTCGTGCGTTCTTTCTAAAGAGGAGCCTTACAATTTCAATAACGGTAAAGCGGTGTGCTTCCGGAGGTGTGCGAAATGTACCGTGTAGGTGCATATCAAGCTATGTGATACAGCCGAGGGATTTGATCACCGGATCACCCGAGGTATGCCGAATGACAGTACCCCCGACACACTATCTTATATCTGAGCCATGCCCTGGCAAAAGGGGAAAAACTATCGCCGTGATGTAAGCAAGTCATTAGACTGTTATGGATCGGTAAAATCTTTTACCTGGAGGTAGAAAGGTCCTTTGACATACAAAAAATTAACCTATAGCGAAAAGTTTTGGCGCAGGTCAGCCTGCGCGGACTGCGCAGGCTGATCTGGGTCGAAACTTTTCGCAGATGCATTAAGACCCCTTTTCACAACTCACGGCTCAAGTGGACGTTGACTCCATGTCTTATCTAGTAGGGTACAGATAAAACAGTGTGCAAGAAGCTACTGTTTTTCAAATTTTCAGATGGGACTACTTTTGTCTCCCTACGCCCGGAAGCAGTTCGAAGTGGTTTATTCGGTTTTTATTACAGGAAATAGAATGTGAAGAGAATCGAAGATGTTTTCAACACGGGGTCAAATTACAAAACGGCACCAAAGTTTTAAAAGGAGTTTGTCTGCGTAAGTTAGCAATGTTAATTAAACCCTTAAGCTAGTATGTGCGACTCACTGACCTTTTGCGGACAGTGTAGATCAAGATCAGACTGCACAGAACGTGCAGTCTGATCTTGGATCTACACTATCCAATGGGGAGATATCTTTCCTCCAAAAATAGCTTTGAAATAGGAACATTTGGGTTTTTACAACCCACTCGAAAGTTTCATTGCTTTTATTCAGAAGGATAAGGGTTGAAATTATTTATGTTACATCGATTGTGAAACATTCGACAAAATTATATCAGTCACTATTGACAATTGCTTCCTGGTAACCCTTAGCCGGTACTTGCGCTGTCATTTGAGTGGGCCTAATGCTTAAGATGACATCGTTCATCACGAAATTCGATGCTTGAACCATTGATGCGTTCACCAGGATTTTCTCCCTTTCCCCATAATAATAGTTTTTTACCCCTTTACACAGAGCATGGCCCATATTATGATTCACGTTTTTTAAAGTTATAGTTTTAAATTTTTTTTAAAACTATTTAAGAACTAAACGTAAACGAAGAAAATTAATAAATTAACTATAAGATCACTTGGGTGTTCTTAAATAAGAAACTATTAAAGAGAAAATATCTAAAGATAACCTTCGGTAGAATATCTAGTCTGTTATATGTAATATGATTTTTTTTTTTTTTAAAGATACATTTGAGCCATGCTCTGTGAAAAGGGGGCTTAGTGCATCTGCGAAAAGTATCGACGCAGGTCAGCCTGTGCGGACTGCACAGGCTGACCTGTGTCGAAACTTCTCGCTATTGGTCAATTTTATGTATGTCCACAGACCAGTCTACCTCACGATTCAGTCGCTTGCTAGACAAAGTGGATTTTATCGATCCTTAGTCATGTGATGTCTTGCTTGGTGCGATGTATTACGGAGATGCATTAAGCCCCCTTTTGCCAGAGCATGGCTCAAATATAGACTTAAGTCCTTTTGACCATTTGAGTGCTAACCGTAAACGAGGGCAACGAGCGCATTTACCATAAGATCACGTGGCTGTTCTAAAATTAGAAACTATGGAAGAAAACAAAACAAAACAAAACAAAAAAAAACATCTACAGCCTTCAATAGCTATAATGAGAGCCATTCTTCAGTTATTTCCCTTGATTCCTCTCCAGTACTACATTGGTCCTGATCAGGGGATTACTTGGATTTTATCCTTGATTTTCTTGCACTACACAAATATATTCTTTAGATAATATCTCTGGAATATCAGGCTAGATTGTTTTACAAGTCGAGATATATGCATTTCTCTGATGATTGAGAACATGATTTACTTTAAAATTACATGGGGACCTTACATAATGTCATAAATCAAATTATTTTTATCGCAACATCCCCAAAAGAATCAAGGATAAAAACAAAGGAATACAGGTAAAAGGACCAATCTGTTATTTGGTTACCTTTAGTCTTTATCTGGTAAGGGAGATAATTTTATTTACAAGAATGGCCCTCATTAAACCATGCTGTGTGAAAAGGGGGCTTAATACACCAGCAAAAAGTTTCGACCCAGATCAGCCTGCGCAGTCCGCGCAGGCTGACATAGGCCGAAACTGTTCGCTATCTTCAAATTTTCTGCATGTCAGGGGATAATTCTACCTCATAATTCAGTCTGTGGATTTACAAAATGGATTTTATGGATCCATACTTTGGTGATGTCTTGCTTGGTATGATGAATGCACTGCGGAGAAGCATTAAGCCCTTTTTTGCTACAGCATGGCTCATATGCATTAAATTCCTTTTCACAAAGCACGTTTTCTATATTTCAGTTGGCAATGCACGTGACTTGATAATTGAAGACGAGGACAACAACCACATTCACTATCAGATAACTTGTCCGAATTACCGGGATATCGGCTTGTTTGGGGACAAGGTAGACTGCGGACCCTATAGAGATGATCCGGAGTGAGTGTTTCGAATCATCTGATGAAAGATATACGGAGTATTATTTGTAGTAAATTTCCTGGTGTTTGTATTTGATTTGAGTAGCGTGAGAAAATTTTATATCGCGTGAGAACGAAGGTCGAGCGAGATGTCAAAGTTTTCTTATGCAGCGAGAAGTAATACAAGCAAAAGGAATGCTACTACAACATAATATTCCTTTTATTATATACCTACAACTTTCAACGACATAATTTTGCAGTTCTTGATATTTTAGTTGTAAATTGGTAAACAAAATAAAACAATGGTGTAGTAGCTAGTAACGTCATTTTTATGAATGGCGGGTTAATGTCATAGCGTAAATGTTGACCAATCAAATCGCAATTCAATACATATGTTTTCAGCGCGTGAGTTACGTCATCATTACCATATTGGAACCGTATATTTCACAGTGTGTAGATACGGATTTTCTTTTTTCTTTCTGTCTTGTGTTATTTTATCCGCGTGCAACGCATGTATTAGACCCGGAAAATTTTCAGGTATATAATAAAATCTTTTATCACATTATTACCCTTTCTTTCCTGTGAAAATGTGAAAATTGCCTATACAAATTTTCTAAGATGAATCTTACACAGGTTTGAGATACGCATGCGCAGATGTCAGTGGTGACAGCACTGCTCTCCTACGCTGTATGTCCGTCCCCGAGCCACTCTCTCCCTATGTCCCTTCGCCGCACCCTCTCTCCCCTCGACCCTTCCCTATCAATTGACATCATCGTTACGATCAGCATGTCGACAAACATGCAATGGGACAGACCTGACAAATAATGACAAAGACGCCTAGCTGCAGCACCTAATACAGACAGGCTGAGACATTCGACATTTTATACAAATGAGCCATAATCCGGCAAAACGGGGCTTAATGCATCTCTGCGATGAATTATACCAAGCAAGTCATCATATAATTATCGATCCCTAATTGCCAACTTTTTTTAACAACCGGCTCAATCATCAGGTAGAGTGGTCCCTAAACATACAGAAGAAAATTAACCAATAGCGAAAAGTTTCGGCCCAGGTCAAGCAGAAAAAAACCCACTTTGCCCAGCCTATCACGATTGTATTTATCAAAGCGAGATAACTATGCTGGCCATAAGATCATTTACAATTGTATTATTCCCTCCCTTTAAAGAGGCGTGGTCTGGCAAAAGGGTGTTGGATGGTTATATGAGAAAGCAACCAGTGGTTTGATGGTTATGTGAGAAAGCAGCCAGTTGTTTGGGAAGAGTAGTGTGCGAAGTACTGGCGAAAGAAACTATAAGAAAGCATAGATAGGAGTGCTATAACTGAAACGATGTTGAAAACGCGTTAAACGCCATACAATCAATCAGTCAACATAATTATGGACACATAAAATTCATTTTGTCTGACCATGAACTGAACCTTGAGGTAGAATAATCCTTGGACCTGCAGAAAATTTAAATATAAAGTGTAGCAAAAAATATCGACACATGTCAGCCTGCGCGGACTGCGCAGGCTGACATGTGTCGATACTTTTTGCAAATACATTAAACCCCCTTTTCACAGAGCATGGTTCATGTCTATATTTCAGATGCGAGAACGACTTTTATTGCTCCAGCTACAAGGTATGTTGCTATGACGGATGTTGGTTCAAGTGTGCGGTCCCCATACTTTCCAAGCACAATCCCTGAGCCGCCAGGTGGGGCGGGGAGGAATCCCGAAGCACTTGATATTTGTTTTTCTTGTTTTGATTCTGCAAAAATTAAATGTCTAACACGATTGGGATGAATCAATAAAGGATTTCATCTATTGTGTATTCCTTTATCATAAAAATTATTATTATTATTATTATTACTACTACTACTACTGTTGTTATTGTTGCTTTTGTTGTTTTCTATTTTACATTTAATTTTTGCACGTATATTACCTTCATTGATTTGTGTTTTACGCCGCTTTCTACAATATATAGGCTTTATCGCGGCAAATATTCATTTAATTGATTGATTGTATGGTGTTTAACAACGTTTTCAACATTATTTTAGATATATCGCGGCGGCCAGTGCACCTATTTATGCTTTCCAGGAGTTTCTTTTACCGGTACTACTGACAATATTCTTTCCAAGCCACTGGCTGCTTTCCCACATAACCATCGTCGACACGATGGTCAGCGGTGAGAGAGGAATTAATCCTGTCGCAATGACTATCATAAATCCTCGGAGAGAAATTGGCCGAGCCAGGAATCGAACCAGCGACCCCCTGTTCTCAAGTCCTGTATGCTACCGACAGAGCCACCGGGGCTCGGCAAAATTCATTTGAATGAAATAGAGAATTTTATCTGTACTAGGCTGCACGCACCCATGGGCAGCGAAACTTAGACGAGGCGGGAGTGTTACAGTGTACCATTCCACTTGACCTCAGTATCATACCCAAGCACGTTAAAAGACCTCTTTATGCCACACTTTCGTGTTAACTGTAAGGCCAAGTAGAGGCCAAAAGTGCAATGAAGTGTTACAATGCATTTTTTTTTTAAATTTAAATCATACCATTTAAAAGTATGGAAAGTATTGTGAAGATGACAATCTGTTATTGTATGGTCGGTCCAGAGTGTTAGCCGCTTTCAGAAAAAGGACTTTCAAAACTAGGTAAACAGTTGCAAACTTGCTCTATCTTTTTTTTTTTTTTTTCTTTTTGCTTGGTTTTAAAATTCATTTTTCTGCCAGCGACTAAAACTTGGACCGACCGTGCAGTGGCTGATGTCATCTTCACAATAATGTCCATACTTGAAATGGTACGATTCAAATTTAACCCTTAGGTTGTTTAAGCGCGACTCACTGACCTTTTGCGGACAGCGTAGATCCAGATCAGACTGCACAGAACGTGCAGTCTGATCCTGGATCTACACTGTCCGATATGGAGATACTTTCCCCGAAAATATAACTTTGAAACTGCAATATTTAGGTTTTTACTATCGACCTAAAAATTTTATTTAATTCATTTGGAAGGATAAAGGTTAAATGCATCTTAACACCCTCATTGTTGGTCGCTACTATAGGCCTTTGAAACAAGAATTTGAAACCTGCTTCTTTTTTTCTATTTTGCGGAAAAAAAAAAAAACCCAAAACCTCTTGATCGAACAGCATTTTGTTTTTGCGAACCGTGGTATAGTTTACTGACAAGGTAAACTACTCCTCCGTACAAATATAGATGTTAAATAAGTCCAGTTGAATCTCCCGTAACCGTCCAATAGAAGTTGATATACGAAACACGAAAATCTTAATTCCGTTAGTGGAACTCTTCAAATTAGAGGCGTGTTTTGACCTACTTACGGAATATTGCGTAAACAAATATCAGTGACGTCATACATAACGTACATTCGGCATACCTCGGGTGATCCGGTGATCAAATCCCTCGGCTGTATCACGTAGCTTGATATGCACCTACACGGTACATTTCGCACATCTCCGGAAACACGGCACTTTACTATTATTGAAATTGTAAGGCTCCTCTTTAAAAAGAAGACATGAGTAAATTTGCTGTCGTTATCTTTCTAAGAATATTTCAGTCGGCAAACAGTTTGTACATTCAATTTTTAGCGTGGTTTATCAATTCCGTTGGGAGCTTTCATCGACAGATCGATAGAAGTGAATAACTTCACCCTGGTTGTTCATGTCGTTGCGAAGCGATCTACAGGGGCGCCGCCATGTTAAGATCATGTGATTGGTAGTTCAAAATGGAAGCCTCCTTTATACGGACGAGGTTAGATGTAGGTACGGAATCGGCCGAGTTGTGACGAGTGACATAACGTACAATCAATACATCTGTGTGTCGTTGTCTGCGCATGTCATATTCTTCGAAGATTGACGTGATGTATTTAAAAAATGCCACCTAGCGGAAGATGTGTACCCGTGTGTACAAATGGAGGCAGATAACATTGTGATGCAGTGTTTAATAAGTACATTAACCCTTAGGCTGTAAAGCGCGATTCACTGACTTTTTGCAGAAAGCGTAGATCAAAATTAGACTGCACAGAACGTGCAGTCTGATCTTGGATCTACACTATCCGATAGGGAGATATCTTTCATCCCAAAATACCTTTGAAATAGGAAAGAATGGGTTGATACTATCGGCTTGAAAGTTTCATTTCCGTTACTTTGCAGGATTAGGGTTAAGGCTTTCATTTCTCACTTTCTTTTCTCGTTACGGGTCAGATAATGATTTGGCTGCATTACGGACATCAGGTAGGTTCCGATAATGTCGCGCTGTCTCAAGAGACGTGTTCCTTTTCTTACCATATATGTACAAGAGTCCTCAAAGAGAGATAACTCTATCTGACAGGCGATAACAAATACCCAGTATAGTCAGGATTATCTGCCCCTACCACTACGTTATAGGGTCAGGCAAAGCGCAAAAATGGCGGCTTCCATGGCGACCTGAAGCTTAGCCCTACATGTTTTCCTGTTGTTTTTTTTTTTCCATTTCATGTAATCCAAATTGATCAGTGAATAAAATGAGATCAATTTTGTACAAAATACCATCATCGAATCTAAAACGTGCTGTTGGGGTATGGTTTGAATATAAATTTGACTATGAATTTTAAAAGTAGCTCTATTTTCGGACGTTATATCGGTCCATTGACATTTCGGATACTTAAAGCATTTCTGATCTGTAGTTTTTCTCGCTAAATAAGAACGACAATTAAGAAAAACTAACTGCCATTACTTTTTTCGCAACCGATATGTTTTCAGTTCAGTCTATCGTCGGATTTGATGAAGTGAAATAACAATAATCCGTTACGTCTGCATATTTCCAGAGGGGGCCGCCATTATTGCGCTTTGCCTGACGTACTTTTGAAGTTTGGCGGGGTACCAGACTAGTATTCAGTATAGTATCCAGGCACGTTAAATGACCTCTTTATTTAACGTTTGTGTATTAACTTAAAACTGTTTCGTTGAAACGCGTGTAAACGTCTTGATCGGACAGCATTTTTTGCGAACGATAGCTTAATTACAAAGGAGGCTACTTTTCCGGGTTTATAGATACTTGACAATGACCCGTATTAAGCATATACCACACAATCCCGACTTTTGACGACCCTGAGGAAAAAACCTTTTGAAAACATTGTGGGAAAATGAGAAAATGCTGGTAACCAGCAATTCTTCTTTTCCCACAATGTTTCCTACTCTGCCTAGAATAATTTTCAATTTTTGAGTAACGTTTACGTTTTCGTCTGCTGAATCTTTCAATTTGGACTGGTCTGAAATTTTGTCGTTTGGTAAAGAGGTATCTACAATAATCGTCCGATTGACGTTGATACAAAATTCGATAACAGGCTACCAATGTAATATAGATACCCAGGCCCGGTTTCACGGAATTGCTTAAGTCCCTTATTTTACTCAACTTAACTAACGGTCCAGGTTCGGACTTAAGTTAAGTTTGTTATTTTAGACGCATTTAACTCTCTACCACATGACAAAAGTTTATACCTGCCCAAATTGAAAGCATTTACAGACGACAATTTTAATGGGGCTCAAATGATGTGATTTTTTGTTTGATAGGTTAGAAAACATTGTGGGAAAAGGAGAAAATGCTGGGTACCAGCATTTTCTCCTTTTCCCACAATGTTTTCAAAAGGCTCCTTCCTCAGGGTCGTTAAACGTCGGGATTGTGTGGTAAAGGGTTAACCCTTAAGCTGCTTATCGCGACCCACTGACCTTTTGCGGACAGTGTAGGTCAAGATCAGACTGCACAGAACGTGCAGTCTGATCTTTGATCTACACTGTCCGATACGGTATTTTATTTCCGGTGAAATCAACTTTGAAACCGCAATGTTTGGCCTTTAGTATTGAGTAGAAATTTGCATTTCATTTATTCAGCAGCTAAAGTGTTAAGTAACATTAACAGACAGTGGTAGAGTTCTCAAATCCTGAGTTGACGCTAACATCTCAGACTCAACTAAGCAAAATAAATTGACTTAAGTCAATTAACAGACTTAAGTCCATTACTTTGCTGAGATGAGTCTGAAATGTGTCAACTTTGGATTTAAAAACGTTTAATAGGTCAGTTAATGTTAGTGAAATGCGTCTGGATTAACAAACTCAACTCAACTCTTTACCAAACGAAAAAACTTTAGACTAGTCCAAATTGAAAACATTTGCAGACGACAAAAATAAGTGTGACTCAAAAATAGAAATTTGATTTGGGAAGGGGAGAAAACATTGTGGGAAAAAGAGAAAATGCTGGTTACCAGCATTTTCTCCTTTTCCCACAATGTTTTCAAAGGGCTTCTTTCTCAGGGTCGTTAAAAGTCGGGGTTTTGTGGTAAAGGGTTAAGTTAGAAAATAAGTGTGTTGGTGGACTTGAGTAAAATAAGAGACCTAAGTTTTTTCGTGAAACCGGGCCCCGGAGCTCTAGCCTCGATCTAAAAAAGAAACCCATAATCGGCCCTTTACAGTAGCCATTATAGAGAATTTTTATTTATTTATTTTTTTTATTATAATATTTTTTTAATCACGTGATACTCACTTGGTATTATTAAAGCGATGTCATCAGTTGCTGTAAGGTAGGTGTCACAGACTATGAGTTACGCTCTGTCAAAAGGGGACATAATGAACCTCCGTGATGAATTACACCGAGCAAGTCACCATCTAATTATGAATCCATAAAATTAATTTTGTGTGACAATCATGAGGTAGACTGGTCCATTGACATGCACTGACAGTCATGAGGTAGACTGGTCCATTGACATGCACTGACAGTCATAAGGTATACTGGTCCATTGACATGCATTGACAATCATGAGGTAGACTGGTCCATTGACATGCACTGACAATCATAAGGTAGACTAGTCCATTGACATGCACTGATAATCATAAGGTAGACTGGTCCATTGACATGCACTGACAATCATAAGGTAGACTGGTCCATTGACATGCACTGACAGTCATGAGGTAGACTGGTTCATTGACATGCACTGAAAATCATGAGGTAGACTGGTCCATTGACATGCACTGACAATCGTAAGGTAGACTGGTCCATTGACATGCACTGACAATCGTTACGTAGACTGGTCCATTGACATGCACTGACAATCGTAAGGTAGACTGGTCCATTGACATGCATTTACAGTCATGAGGTAGACTGGTCTATTGACATGCACTGACAGTCATGAGGTAGACTGGTCCATTGACATGCACTGACAGTCATGAGGTAGACTGGTCCATTGACATGCACTGACAGTCATGAGGTAGACTGGTCCATTGACATGCACTGACAGTCATGAGGTAGACTGGTCCATTGACATGCACTGACAGTCATGAGGTAGACTGGTCCATTGACATGCACTGACAATCGTGAGGTAGACTGGTCCATTGACATGCACTGACAATCGTGAGGTAGACTGGTCCATTGACATGCACTGACAATCGTGAGGTAGACTGGTGCATTGACATGCAGGGAGCTGAACAGTAGCCAAAGGCTTCGATTCAGGAGTTTTCTCTCTCTCTCCCACTCTCGCAGATGCATTAAACCCCCTTTTCTCCATTGACATGCACTGACAGTCATGAGGTAGACTTGTCCATTGACATGCACTGACAATCGTTACGTAGACTGGTCCATTGACATGTACTGACAATCGTTACGTAGACTGGTCCATTGACATGCACTGACAATCATAAGGTAGACTGGTCCATTGACATGCACTGACAATCATAAGGTAGACTGGTGCATTGACATGCAGGGAGCTGAACAGTAGCCAAAGGCTTCGATTCAGGAGTTTTCTCTCTCTCTCTCTCTTCCACTCGCGCAGATGCATTAAACCCCCATTTCTCCATTGACATGCACTGACAATCATGAGGTAGACTTGTCCATTGACATGCACTGACAATCGCAAGATAGACTGGTCCATTGACATGCACTGACAATCGTTACGTAGACTGGTCCATTGACATGCACTGACAATCGTTACGTAGACTGGTCCATTGACATGCACTGACAATCGTTACGTAGACTGGTCCATTGACACGCACTGACAATCGTTACGTAGACTGGTCCATTGACACGCACTGACAATCGTTACGTAGACTGGTCCACTGACACGCACTGACAATCGTTACGTAGACTGGTCCATTGACATGCACTGACAATCGTTACGTAGACTGGTCCATTGACATGCACTGACAATCGTTACGTAGACTGGTCCATTGACATGCACTGACAATCGTTACGTAGACTGGTCCATTGACATGCACTGACAATCGTTACGTAGACTGGTCCATTGACATGCACTGACAATCGTTACGTAGACTGGTCCATTGACATGCAGGAAATTGACTAATAGCAAAAGGCTTCGATTCAGGAGTTTTCTCTCTCTCTCTCTCTCTCACTCTCGCAAACGCATTAAACCCCCTTTTCATAAAGCATGGCTGGTATGTTAAATGCATTTCGTGTTAAATACGAGTAATACGCTTTAAAGCAGAGGATAGAAAATGGAGATGTCGCCTCAAAGCAATCAAGCAAATTGTTTCTACACTTTACCCTGTACCAGACGACAAAATTTGAATATGCTCAAAATTCAAAGCGTTGGAAAATGACAAATTTAACCCTTTACCAGACGATAAAAATTTAGACCTATTTGAAAGAACTTGCAGAAAACATATCAAGTGTTGCTCAAATAGCCCTTAGGCTGCTATACTCGACTCACGGACCTTTTGCGGACAGTGTAGATCAAGATCAGACTGCACAGAACGTGCAGTCTGATCTTTGATCTACGCTGTCCAATATGGTATTTTCTTTCCGGTGATATCAACTTTGAAATCGTAATATTTTGTTTTTTTTTTTTATTGAGTGGAAATCTTCGTTTCATTTATTTAGCAGTTTAAAAGTTAAAGGGAAGAAAATATTGAAGGAAAAGGAGAAAATTCTGATTACCAACCTTACTTCCTTTTCCACAATGTTTTGAAAAGTTCTTTTCTGTAGGCTCGTCAAAGCTCAGGATTGTTTTGTAAAGGGATATTATGAGTCAAATGGTGGGACTTGTCTTTGAAGGGAAAAAAGAAAACATTGTGAGAGAAGGACAAGATGATGGATCACTTAAGCTAACGTGTTCCCCGAGATTCGTTAAACCAGACGACAAAACTTCAGTCTGGTCCAACTTGAAAACATTTGCAGATTACAAATTACACTGTGTTTCAACGAGTAAAAAACAATGTGGAAAAAGCGTTACAAACTGGTTAAAGCTTTAACCAAACCACAAAATTTTAGACTTGCTCAAAATTAAATTTAAAAGTATTTGCGCCCGACAAGATAAATGTGACTCAAAAATTTAAATTTGTTTTTAGCAGGGTTGGAAACATTGTGGGAAACGAAGAAAAAACTGGCAACCAGTATTTTCTCCTTTTTCGACAGTGTTTACGAAAGCTTTCTTTCACAGGGTTGTTAAAAGTCGGGATTGCGTGGTAAAGGGTTAAACACTTCTTTCTAGAGAGGAAGATTAACTGTGTTGGTTTTTACGGTGTATAATGTCGCGCTCAACATTATTTCAGTAATGTTGTGGCAGCCAGTGCACCTATCCATTATCTCTAGGAGTTCCCTGTACCAGTACTTCGCACAATACTCACCAAGATCCACCGGCTGCTCTCTCCACGTGCTCGTCGTCGCAGAAAACGATCAGCAAGCGAGAGGGATGAAACCTGTCGCGATGACTAACATCAATCCTAGGAAATAAATTGGCCGAGCCGAGGATTCAAACCAGCGATCCCCTGGTTTCAAAACCTGTACGTTACTGAATGAGCTACCAGACTCGACAATGGGTCGTTCACCAGTTGACAAAATCCTAGGCTTTTCCAAATATAAAGTATGTGCATTTGAAAGACTAGAAAACATCCTGGAAAAAGGAGAAAAGGCTGGTTACCAGCATTTTCTCCTTTTTCTTCCCCACAACGTTTTTAAAATCTTTTTTCCTCAATGTCGACCGAATTCGGGATTGTTTGGTAAGGGGTTAAACACAGGGTTGTTTGAAAACAGAGTAAATTCTTAGCCTGCTAAGCGTGACTCAAAGGACCTTTTCCGGACAGTGTAGATCCAAGATCAGTCTGGTCTTGGATCTACGCTGCCCGTCAAAGAGATATCTTCGCCCCCCCTCCCCACAAATGAAATAGCAAAATTTGTTTTTTTTTTACTATCAGCTTGAAAGTTCCAAAAGTTCCATTTCATTTATTTAGCAGGATAATGGGATAATGGTATAAACATTCTATGCGAATGATACAGTCGTAAACACAGGTTTAACCCTTTGTCAGACGACAAATTTTCAGACTGCTCCAAATTGAAAGCATTTACAGACGACAACTTCAGTGTGGTCCAAATCAAGGAAATTGATTTTGAAAGTGTAGAAAACATTGTGGAAAAAAGGAGAAAATGCCGGTTACCGGCATTTTCCCCTTTTTCCACAATGTTTTCAGAGGTATTCTTTCACAGGGTCGTTACAAAACGGGATCGTGTCGTAAACAGCGGGATAATTAACTTACAAAAATCAATTCTTTCAATTAACGTTTTCCTTTAAACTTCGTGATATCGATAAAACCGGATTATGCCTTCAAATATTGTTCCATTAGCAAAAAGCGGAACAGAACAGAACGGGATAAGAATTAAATAGAGCCAGGCTCAGTGAAAAGGGGGCTTAATGCATCTGCGGAAAAGTATCG